>CM023949.1:13825310-13906510 GCA_013407115.1 Glycine latifolia | reverse complement strand
ATAAAAGTAATGAATTCTACACTTATTCTCACATTTATTCACTTTATTCTTCCTATTTTCCTAATAAAACTATCCTAAAAACTATATATGCTAACAGCATATCAAATAATTCCCAGATTTAGATATTGCTGTCCCTAGCAATAAAATAAAACTGAATTGTAGTGGAAATCATATTCAACAGTCAAGCATATTATCACATACACAATCTCAGAACTATTCTGTTAAATGCAATTGAATTTCATGTGAAAATAACAAGAATACTCTTCAAGTCCATCAATCATAGAATCTTAACTTGATTACCCCTTCACTGGAGATATAAATCACTCATCACTCAAGTGTTTTGGGTAATTATAATCTCTCAATTCCTCCAAAGCTATAATACTACCATAAGCTTGATTATATTCTCAAATTCCTGAAAATAAGAAATATGAATAAATGCAAAGTTAATCAAAAGGTCTTTTCAAGGTTGTAACTTGGCCTGGCTTCAGGTAGGAAGAATTTGGATAGTAGCTAGGTATTGAGATTGGATTATTGTCAGAATTATTCAAGTCTACTTATCTAATCCACCTTTCTTATTCTTTTGCCTATCTTTATTCTTGTGATCTTCCTGTTTCTTTATTTCTTCTATCTTCTCTTTTTCTCTTATTTTTTCTTTTTCAACAACTGTGACAGAAAGAATGAGGAAAATATGTTTCGATCCCCCAGCTGGTATTTCAGACTTGTTACTTTCCAACTAGATTTAGATCCTCCAGCTGGTATTTCAGACTTGTTACTTCCCCAACTGGACTTTTTACTGAAATTGATTTTCCCAACTCTTTTGTGTTGACACTTCAACCTTACACACGAATTGTCTTCTTGGGTAACATCTTTCTTCTTTCCCTTTTCTATGGACATTCATCTTTCTATATTTTTCATATCTAGTAGACTTGATTCTAACTCTCATTCTTCCAATCTCACTCAAGGTGGTCAAGGATAAGTTTTAAGTTTCAGGTGAATGAATAGAAAAGGCTTAAGCTCAAAGAGATTTAACAATGGAAATTTATTATTAGGGTAAGGTCCTTTGGCTCTAGCTTAAAAAAAATAAACTACCTTTATCATATCGACCCTGCAATTATTTTAGAGAAACAAGTCAAGTTCTAGAGTATTATTCACAATGGGGTCACTCTGAAAAAATATATTGTATAGGCTCAATCCTCACAAGCTATGGTATCAAGCTAAGTTCATTTGATTTCCTATCAAGCATCTATTCTCTTCATCATGTACTTCAATCACAAAAACTGTAATAATTCTATTCAAGTAATATGCAATTCTATACTCTACCTATCTCATATATCATTCCAAAACAATCATCATAAATTTCACTTATCACTATATTAGCAATTCAATAATCTGAAATTTATTCATAGCTCTCAACATTTTATTCATCGATTTCTAAAGAGAATTCCTAACTTATTATCAAACAATTTTCTAGACTTATAACATCATCTCATCCAAATTTCTTTTCTTTTTAATTTTCTAATTAATTCTATGTAATCTAAAAAAATCTAAATACTATATTATTCTCTAGATTCTGTCAGATATCAACTATGATTTTTCAAAATAATGCAGAATGCATTCCCCATTCCCAGATTTTAGACATTGTTGTCCCCAGCACTCACTTTTCTATTCAAGGGAAAACACATTTCTACAAAAGAGAAATCATCTTTATGCATCACATCCATCCAACAGAATTATTTAGTTAAAACCAAATTAAGCAAATTCAACCATGTCCAAAATAAAAACAAACTAAATTGTGTCAAACAAACTGAAATTAAAGTACAGAACCATTAAACAGAAAGCAAATAAAATGATTGTCCTTTTAAATTGTAATGTTACTCCTAATCCTCCATAGTATCATCAGCAGCAGCTGATGGCTGTGAAGGTTCAGGAGAAACCCTTGGTATTGCTGAATCATGCAGCTGGTAAGGAGTGAATTCAATTGAGAAGTGTCTGAACAGGTCCTCCATCATCCTGTTTTGATGCTCCAAAAGTCTGTTTTGGGCTCTCAAGTGAGAATGAATCTGTTGGTAGCTTAGAGAATCCTCATAGATCAATTCATGATGTGGCCCTCTAGTAGCATTAGAAGAAGATGCTGGTGGTGGTGGTGGCACTGCTCTAACTTCAGGTTGAGAAATGTCCGCACAAGGACTCCTCTCAGCAATCTCCTCAGGTGATAGTTTCAAGGCTCTGATCAACTGTTCCTGCCACTGAGTCTCTACTGCAGCCAGATATGTCTTGTGTGTCATGACGGATGTAGTTTTTACATCCATGGGTTCCTCATCAGGAATCTCTAAACCTGCTTTCATACAAAGATGAGAAATCAGGGAAGAATGAGCAAGGAGAGACTTACTGCTACCATCATGTATCATATGCAATATCCTATCAGACAGGATACTTGCAATATACAATTTGTCATCGCCTAGCAGCACATGTAGAAGGATGGCCCTCTCAACATTCACATCTATAAGATGAGTTGATGGAATAATGGTGTCATTATTGAACTGGTGCCAAAATTCTGCCTCCCCAGTCAAGTCTTGCTTCCTTAACTTCTCAGGAACATAGTCCATTCCTGACTTGGTCTTCCATGCAGTATACAGCCCTATAATGCCGCTTCTTATCTCATCTGCAATTTGAGGCATGTCATCTCTAAAGATGTTTTTGCTGCTAACAGGCTGCATCTTATAAAAATTGTTCCTGAAGGCACAAGCTTGACATGGATAATATGCAGTTGCTAAAAATTCCTCAATAGTGTTATGATTAAATGGAACCTCTACTCCTCGAACCCAGCTAACTCTGTCTCTGTCTACATTTTCTCTATTGACATTTGTAACATCCTAAAAATTTTATTAAACACTTGTGGAAATGTGATGATGTTTGGATACAAGTATATTTGAAGAGAAATGACTAAATCACTCTTTCCATGAAGTAGAAATTACTAGAATACCCTTAGGATAAAAATTACAAAAATACCCTTGTATATTTTTGAAAAATGACCAAAATGCCCCTAGGAAGCATGACAAAATTACCAATAAGCCCCTAGGACAAAAATGCTCAAATAACTTTAAAAATTTTGTAGAAACCTAATGGAATTATAGCATACACTTAGCTAACTAAGTATCAAAAATATTTTGAGACACAAAACTTTAGAATAAAATTTCTAGGAATTTTTCAAGATAACAACTTTGAGACTTTATTTAAGAAAATTCAAGCATAAGAAAAACATGGAAAGATGATACATATAATCTAAGGAATTTTCTCTTAATTATAGAATATATAAACCAATTTAATAAAATGGTTTAGTAATTTTTGATAATCAACAGAAGTATAGGCCAATCAAAAACAAGATAAGAAGAAAAATCTTCTCTTGTCTCCTTTGGTAGATCACGTGGAACGCTCTAGAGATTATTTCATCAATACCAACGGTCAAAAGTTACATATGTGGGATATTAGTGTAACTTTAAAATTTTAAGGAGATTCAACGGTTAACGAATCCAGAATAAGGCTTTTACTAAAACAGGTTTTGTGATAAAAGGAAGAAAAATTTATGTTCCCACCCCTAGGTATGAAGAGCACGTGAAGAAGGGTGTAGAAGAGGCAAGAAACTTCATGATAATCCACTTAGAAAGCAATCCACATGATAGAAACAAGTGGTATGACACTTGTATGGCATGGATGCAAGATAACATAAAAATCAAGCCAAGATTTCTCCACCTCCATCTAGCCTTCACATGAACTTTGATGAAGCAAGGAGAAACTTCATGAAATTGGACACATGTAGGGACACTTGTAAAGGCATGCCAACTAAGTGTACACTTGGAAAGGCATTCATTATGACCAAGACAAGTGTTAGGACACTTGTATGGCACAAAATCAACTTGGAAGATTTTTAAGAAAAAGTTATATTTTCTAAACACTATATAAAGGGAGGGGGGAACCTTTGGTGCAAACCATTCTCAAGGCACTTCCTCTACCTCATTTTCGTGCTCCCTCTCCCCTCATATCACCTTCATTTCATTTCATCTTTCTCTTTTAAAACTTGAATCAAGAAAGAAAAGCAAACCCATCACTTTGAGAAAATTTTCGTGAGAAACCTAGCAACCTTAGGAAGAGTTATTGTCAAGTTTAGTAGAAGGATATCAAGGCTTCATCTCTAAGAGGATTTCCCAAGAAAGGAAGGAAGGAAGGAAGCCATTTATCCATTCAAATTCAAGACTCAAACTCACTTGAGGTAGGCAAAGCTTAAATCTCTAGTTAAGCCATGGTTTGGATTAATTTACATGCTTTAGTAGGCTGAATTATGGTTATTATTTAGGCTTGAATTTCGTGATGTTTGAAGGTTATTCTTTAATGAGAATATATTAATTTAAGCCATAAGATAGGTGATGATTTATATCCATCAATATTAGTGATGTATGGAAGCCCATTTGATGAACTTTTGAAGGTGATTTTAATGATATTTTGGACTGTCTGTTGATATTTTTATGAAACTATTTTGATTTAAATTTAGAAGTAGAGGTTGAATGGTATGTAGTTTAATGGTTTAACTATTGAATGATTCACTTTTGAGGATTAATTAGTGAGGAAGTAAGTGAAAGAAGAATCAAGATTTCATACTAGGTTTGAATCTTTTCTTGTGAAGGTTTCAAGGGAATTAGATATTATTTATATTGAGGATCATTAGTTAGATTACTAACATAATTTTTCTATAGTTAAAACTATTCTCTAGTTATGCATAAAAGATGGTAATAATCTTACTTGATTAAAATATGGTGGTGTAACCATACTTATAATACATATTATGGTGGTGTAACCATATTTATAATCCATATGATGATATGATGAAAATATTTTTTTTCATAAGGTATATGTGTTTCACTTATGGATTTGATTTTGTTATGGATGAATATTGATGTGATAAGATAGGTGGATTACTGTTTCCAAGTCCAGTACGAGGCTTTGGAGAAACAGAATCTGATGCTACATACAGTACGATATGTAGTACCCAGGCGCAAGATACATGGCAATATTTCATGCATGTTTGCGTAAGACTATAGCAGCGTCCACATCCAGTACAAGGTGTGGCCACATACAGTACGATATGTGGAGGCCATTTGCCCTGGGATAGTTCATTTCATGCATTCATATAGCTTGCATATTTCTTATGTATGGGTTTGAATATATTGATGTTTTACTAACCTACTATTAAGTTTGGGATTTAACTTTGTCTACTGAGGAATTTTATTTCTCACAAGATTTGTTTCATGTTTTTCTTAGATAACAATCATGGTCAGGTTCACTGAAGAGCTGGAGTAATGAAGGAAGTTATGTATTAGACTGAAGCATAGAAAATACTATATTTGTATGAACTTTTGTAACAAGAACTATGACTATGTACAATATTAAGTTTATAATTGTATGTTTTATGTTTTAGTAATTTCACTAATAGTTTTTTTTTGGAAATTTTCCATTAAGCAAATAATAACAAAGTTAATAAAAATAAGTAGAAATTTAGGTTGTTACAACATTAGCCAAGAACTCTTTTAAAATGGCACTGGAACTTGGTTCAGGAAAGCTAACCAAAGTCTGCCACTCCCTCCTGTTAATTACCTCCAAGATTGGTGAATCTTCAGGAAAAAATTCCCAATCTATCATCTTCTCCGGGATGACTTTCTTCGGAGCATACCAGTTCTCGTACCTCTGTTGACATTCGATTGTTCTGAATCTAAACTAATCAAAGTCAGTAGTTCTGGCTCTCTTGCTGCCAGATGCAGCACCCTTCCTCTTATCCTTCTCTACTTGCTTTCCCTGAAACTTAGAAGAGTTCTATAACTATATCCAATAATTCCCAGATTGCTTGCAATCATATATCAAATATTTCTTAATTTCAGATTAACAACAAAAATCAACATCATATAGAATCATTATATATATATGAAACCAGCATTTGACAATCAATCTCCAAATAAATCCTTCACTATAATTCCCAGATTTATTTGGTTCTATATGAATTAATAATAAATTCAGAAGGTGTACTAAGCATTCTTTTATCATTATAAGTGGAAATAAAATCCTTAAATAATTAACAACCATTCCCAGATTTTATTTCCATTCATGTTTAAATTAGCAATTGTGTTAAATCTCAAACACCAATCTAATCTATAAATGGCATGCATATATCAAAGATTCTCAAAGAGTTGAACAATCCCCTAGCCATCCAACAACATCTCATGGATATGCAGCTAGCGCGGATGGCGCTAGTACTCGCGCGAATCGCGTGGGCTGCATATCATGAATATTCATCAATTACCAGGTGGCGCGGATGGCGCCAGCCCTCACGCGATTCGCGTGGGCTGCAAAACCTGGGTATTCAGACTGTTCCTACTGTTCTTGCATCAACTTCTATCAATCAATCTCACTAATACTCTTAACCACATTCTTTCTAATCTAAACATTAAAGAATAAACAATACAAAGATTAAGAATGAGAATGTGTACCTTATCCTTGGCCATTTGAAAACTCAAGACTTGAAGGAAAATCACAATGTGCTAAAAAAGAAACAAAGATGAAGCTTCCCAATGTGTTTGCTCAGAAGTCTAATGCAATGGTGTGTGAATAAGGTAAGTGGTACTTTGTATTTATAGACTTTTAGCATGAGAAGATTTAGGGTGGTTATTATGGTGGAAGCAGTTTCTTGTAGTTCAAATGCTTAAACTTCCCTAAATAGAACTACCAAATCGTGGATGCTGAGTTAAAGATAAGAGGTTATCTTTTTGGGTTCAGTTATTTTTCAAATTTTAAAAGGTAGTTGCGAGTTTTCACGCGACTCGCGCCACAGTCCAGTGTGCATGGCGCGAATGGCGCCAGTACCACGCGATTTGCGTGGTTATCCAGTGTAGTTGGCGCGATCAGCGCCAGTCTCTGAATTTGCTTTTTTAGTTTTTCCTAAGTGTATAACCTATTTCTACCTAAAACTTCAGAAATTAATTGACCTAAAATTAATAACATACCTAATAAGAACATAGAATTTAATTTCAAACAAAAATCTTCTTAACTTAACTAAGAATGAACAAAATACTAAAACAATAAAACTTCTTGGATTGCCTTCCAAGTAACGCTTTATTTAACGTCCTATAGCTTGACGCATCAAACCTTTAATCCTCAGGTGAATTTAGTGGAATAGAAACAGTGTGTCTTTCCACTTTACCTCCATAATAATGCTTCAATCGACATCCATTTACCTTGAAAGAATGGTAACTATCCAATGGAGAAATTCCAATCGTTCCATATGGATAAACTTCACGTACAATGAATGGACCAGACCAACGAGACTTCAATTTTCCTGGAAGCAATCTTAAACGAGAATTATAAAGCAATACCTGTTGTCCAGGCTCGAATTCTTTTGGCCGGATCTTGTTGTCATGCCACTTCTTTGTCTTTTCCTTATATAATCTAGCATTCTCATAAGCATTTAACCTGAACTCATCAAGCTCATTTAATTGTAATAATCTCTTATCATTGGCTTTAGAAAGTTCAAAGTTAAGAAACTTAGTGGCCCATATAGCCTTATGTTCCAATTCAACAGGAAGGTGACAAGACTTACCGTATAACATCTGAAATGGCGACATACCTATTGGGGTCTTGAAAGCTGTTCTGTATGCCCAAACCGCATCATCGAGCTTCTTTGCCCAATCTTTCCTAGAACTTCAAACAGTCTTCTCTAAAATTCACTTTAATTCTCTGTTGGAAATTTCAATCTGTCCACTGGTTTGCGGATGATAAGGTGTAGCCACTCTATGGGTAACTCCATATTTTGCAAGCAAATTTGAGAATTGTTTATTGCAAAAATGAGCACCTCCATCACTTATGATTGCTCTTGGCACTCCAAAGCGAGTGAATATATTCTTCCTCAAGAATTCAACAACTACTTTTGCATCGTTAGTAGGTAAAGCAACCGCTTTTACCCACTTAGAAACATAATCTACTGCTACTAAGATATATTGGTTAGAATGTGACTTGGGAAATGGTCCCATGCAATCAATTCCCCACACATCAAACAACTCTACCTCTAATATGTTATTGAGAGGCATCTCATCTCTCCAAGATATATTACCGGTTCGCTGACAACTATCACATTTTTCTACATAATTTCTTGCATCTTTGAAAAGTGTAGGCCAATAATATCCACATTGCAATACTTTCTGTGCTGTCCTATTTCCTCCATAATCTGAAAAATGACAATGCCAAAGAATCTTTGGCACTTCTGGGCTAGCTACACATCTGCGGATAACACCATCAATGCATCTAAAATAAAGGAAAGGGTTATCCCACACATACCTCTTTGCATCATGAAAGAATCTTTTCTTCTGCATATCAATTACCATCATTACTTTCTCATCAGGAAAATGATTCATTAATAACCAATTCCGGTCCATCCTGTAACTTCTTCTCCTGAATCCTTGAAAGATGATCAGCTACCTTGTTTTCTACTCCAATCTTGTCCTTGATTTCTAAGTCAAATTCCTGAAACAAGAGCATCCAACGCAATAGTCTTGGTTTTGCATCCTGTTTAGTCATCAAATACTTGAGAGCAGCATGATCAGTGTAAATAATAACTTTAGATCCTATCAAATAAGATCTAAATTTATCTAAAGCATAAACTATAGCTAGCATTTCTTTTTCAGTAGTTGCATAATTAATCTGTGCTTCATTTAAAACCTTACTAGCATAATATATAACATGCAATAACTTGTTTTTCCGTTGACCAAGAACAGCACCAATGGCATATGCACTTGCATCACACATTAATTCAAAAGGTAAATTCCAATCAGGTGATGTTAAAATAGGTGCAGTAGTAAGTTTTTCTTTTAATACATTGAATGCATTAAGGCAAACTTCATCAAAATTAAAATCGCTCTCTTTAGTTAAAAGTTGACTAAGAGGTTTAGCAATTTTAGAAAAATCTTTAATGAACCTCCTATAAAAACCTGCATGACCTAAAAAACTTTTTACCCCAGTAGCATTAACTGGAGGAGAAAGTTTTTCAATCAACATCAATTTAGCCTTGTCAACTTCTATTCCTTTTTTAGAAATTTTGTGACCTAAAACAATACCTTCACGAATCATAAAATGACATTTTTCCCAATTCAAAACGAGGTTTGTTTCTTGACACCTTCTTAAAACTCTAGATAAATTAAGTAGACATGATTCAAATCTAGATCCAAAAACAGAAAAATCATCCATAAAAACTTCTAAGCATTTTTCTACCATATTAGAAAAAATAGAAAGCATACACCTTTGAAATTTCGCTGGTGCATTGCAAAGGCCAAATGACATTCTCCTGTATGCAAAGACTCCAAATGGGCATGTGAAAGCAGTCTTCTCTTGATCTTCAGGTGCCACTGGAATTTAATTATACCCGGAATATCCATCAAGAAAACAATAATAATCATGACCGGCTAACCTTTCCAGCATCTGATCAATGAATGGAAGTGGAAAATGATCCTTCCTAGTAGCATCATTGAGTCTTCGGTAGTCTACACACATCCTCCAACCAGTGATAGTTCTAGTGGGAATCAATTCATTGTTGCTATTTTGAATTACGGTCATCCCACCTTTCTTAGGGATTGTTTGAACAGGACCCACCCATGCAGTGTCTGATATAGGATAAATCATCCCTGCATCTAATAGCTTAACCACTTCTTTCCTTACCACTTCTTTCATGGTAGGATTCAATCTCCTTTGAGGCTGTCGCACAGGCTTCACGTCATCCTCCATCAAAATCTTGTGGGTACAGAAAGAAGGGTTAATTCCTTTTAAGTCAGATATGGACCACCCAATTGCGGTCTTGTGCTCCTTAAGAACTTTTAACAGCTTCTCTTCTTCTTCGAACTTCAGCTCTTTGTTAATAATGACTGGAAATTTCTCATTCTCTTCCAGGAATGCATACTTCAAATTTTTAGGTAATGCCTTAAGCTCCATCTTTGTTGTCTCTTTTACTGTGTCCACTTCTATTTTCTCTAACACTTCCATAATTGTCTCCACTTCCTCTTGTATTTCATCCATACCTAATACTTCAAGATCCTCTTTTAACTTTTGGTCATCTGTTTTATCTGTATGAATTAATGTATCTAAAATATCCAATCTAAAACAATCATGTTTGTTAGTAGGATGTTTCATCACATCAAAAACATTAAAAACAATAGATTCATTATCCATTCTAAGCTCTAATTTTCCTTGCTCTACATCAATCAATGCTCTAGCAGTAGCTAAGAATGATCTACCTAATAACAAAGGTATTTCACTCTCACCGTCCATATCTAAAACCAAAAAATCTGCAGGAAAAATAAATTTATCAGCTTTTACCAAAACATATTCAATAACTCCAGTTGGTTTCCTCATTGAACGATCTGCAAGTTGTAATGAAACTCTGGTAGGCTTTAGCTCGGTAATTCCTAATGACTTGCATAAGGATAATGGCATCAGGTTTATGCTAGCTCCTAGATCACATAATGCTCTTCCCACATCAACATTTCCTATAGCGATAGGAATGTTAAAACTCCCTGGATCCTTCCTCTTTGGTGGAAGCTTCCTCTGGATAATCGTGCTGCACTCTTCAGTAAGTGTTATTGTTTCATATTCCTGCAATTTATGCTTCCTAGACAATAATTCTTTCATAAACTTTGCATAGTTAGGCATATTAGCTAAAGCTTCAATAAATGGAATGTTAATGTGTAATTTTTTAAACATATCTAGAAATTTTGCATACTGTTGCCTTTGAGCTTGTTGCTTCAACCTCATAGGATATGGTGGTTTCTCAAAACGAGAGAAATCCATCGGTTTCTTCTCTGACTGATTTGAAGGTGCTTTGACTACCTTTTCATCAGGAATTGTAATGGTTTTTTCTTCAACTTCTCTCTGAATCACATCCGGCTTTTCTAGAGATTTGGTGGCAAGTCCACTTCTGGTTGTGACTGCGTTTGCTTGTTCCCTTGGGTTGACAATAGTGTCACTAGGAAATTGTCCTTGAGACCTTTCAGTAAATTGCTTAACCAACTGACCAATTTGATTTTCAAGATTTCTGATAGAAGCATCTTGATTCTTATGATGAGCTCGGGTCTCGCTAATGAAAGCATTAGTCTCCTTGATGAAAGAATTAGTAACCTGAATATGTTCAGTGGTAGTCTTAGACAGCTGCAACATAGCCTTTTCTAATTCTGATGTCTCTTTAGGTGGAATAGGTGGAGGCTGCAAGTAATTATTGGACTTGTAATCTAAGCCTCCTCCTTGAATTCTTCTTTGGAAATTATTATTACCTGGAGCATAGTTTGAATTCCTCTGAAAGTTGGAATTATTTCTCTGATCGTACCATACTCCATTAACTTGCACTGGATCAGCTCCTACTAAAGTAGGACACTCATTGGATTCATGCTCTCCTTGACAGTATTCACAAGTAGGTAGCTGTGATCTAATAGTTAAAGCTTGGGCTGTTGAACCTTGCATCCTGTCAATTTTCTCATTTAATCTTAATAATTGTTGTGACAAAAGTTTTTGTTCAGCCAACATTGCATCACTGCTTCCTAATTGTATAACTTCCCGCTTCGGTTGAACTTTGATGCTCTCATTTTCATTGCGAGCAGTGAATCAATTAATTCATATGTCTGAGTAGCTGTCTTTGATCTGATTGAACCTCCAGCTGCTACATTCACTATAAGTCTTGATTCTGGAGTCATCTCATTAAAGAATATGCATACCTTTCTTCCCACAGTCATGTCATACTGTGGACACTTTCTGATCAATTCTTGGAACCTATTCCAAGCTGCACATAAACTTTCTCTCTCGTTCTGAGTGAAATTGGTGATCTCGTTCACCAACCTATTGTATTTCTCCAAAGAAAAATATTGAGAGAAAAATTTAGTAACCAAGTCTTCCCACGTACTGATGCTATTTGGAGTTTGTCTATCTAACCAACGAAGTGCTCTTCCCTTAACAGCAAAGGGAAATAATCTCAACCTCACAGCATCATCTGATACTCCTTGGTGTCTGATTGTATCGCAGATCCGCAAAAATCTGTCAATGAAATTGTGTGGATCTTCATCGTCCTCTCCACCAAATTGACTTCTCTCCACCAAAGTAATTAATGATGGATTGATATCAAATTTGTTAGCCTCAATTGGTGGTCAGACTATACTAGGATTGGGTCTTGTGAATAATGGAGCAAGAATATCCTCCATTAATTCCTCTCCTTGCACTGGTGATCTTTCAGCCATCCTTGGTTCTAATTCGCTGTTTGAATTAGATTTTTCTGTCTCTCATCTTTGCTTGGCTAGTCTTCTATTTCTTCTCACAGTCTTTTCTATTTCAGGGTCAAACTGTAGATCTTCAAATCCAACTAAACCTCGCATAAACTAAAGGAACAGATCAGTAAAACAAAAAATCCAATATTAAAAACAAAATTACAAATAAATTAGTGTAATCAATCCCCGGCAACGGTGCCAAAAACTTGTTGCGACACGGAAAGTGCACCGATCGTTCCAAGTAATAAAGTGATAAGAAAGTATCGTCTCCACGAGGATTGAGGCACTAATATCAATTGTAATTTATGATTCTTAATATTGAAAAAGGAATAAAACTATTGAAAGAGTTGGATTGTAGTTTGAATTTAATTATTGTAAATATCAAAAACAATGTAATTTAACTGTTGATCAAGACTTAAGAATAATTATGGCAAAGCACAATCACCGCAGTTCACTCTATGTAATTGAATTGATAATTTAACTCTATTTAATGTAATTATTCAGATTTATGCTTTTCTAATGTAGCTAAACCCTGATTCCTCGGTCATTTAACCCTTTAACCTACGTTAAGAATCCTAATCCCTTAGTAATTCCCTTTCGATTAAGCATTAAGCTAGCATAACAAAATCTGCAGTCCTTTATCCCTATCCTTAGGTAATATCGCAACTGTCACTCTACTGCGTTCAGAAACTAAAACCCCAATATTCCTATTGTGAATTATAGCCCTAAATAACCTAATAGATTGATCAAGTCTAATTAGAAATAATAATGAAAGAATAAAGTAGAGTGAAACAATTATAAGAAACGTTATTAAACTCAATTCAAGAGACACAGAGTTCACATTGGATTTTGGCTACACCATAATTACAAAGGATTTAGCCAGACATGATAATGTCTGGCCTAATACAATGTGAAGAAGGAGAAAAGGAAGAAGCTAAGGTATGCAGAGTCACAAACCCCTCAATCTTGCCTCCTTCTTGTTCTTCTTGCTTCTTCTTGGCCTTGAATCTTCTTTCTTTCGATCTTGCCTTTCTTTCTCTGTTTTTTAGTGTCTCATTGATACCTAATGTGTCCTACCTAGGTTCTATTTATACCTAGGTTATAAAACCCTAAAAACCCATCATTCTTATGTTATCTTTAAGCTAATTCTGAAATCCCGTAGCGTTCACGTGACTGGCGCGAGATCTGGCGCGACTAGCGCGAGACTCCAGTGCTTCTGACGCGAATGGCGCAAGTTTGGCGCGACTAGCGTGAGACTCCAGTGCTTTTGGCGTGAATAGCGTGGCCCTGGCGCGGTTAGCGTGAAGTCCCAGCCTTAGTTGACTCTTTCTTTTGCTTCTTTTCTTGCTTTTCTTGACTCTAAACATCAAAATAGCATATAATCAATGATAAAAATAAAAGTAATGAATTCTACACTTATTCTCACATTTATTCACTTTATTGTTCCTATTTTCCTAATAAAACTATCCTAAAAACTATATATGCTAACAGCATATCACCTCCTAACCTGAACGTGTGCTATCTGGGTTGTTGCTATTGAGTTGTCCAAGGAGGACGCACTTGTTCTGTAGATGAGGTCAGACATGTCAAGCAAGTGAAGCGTCAAGGTTGAACCTTCTGCCAATATTTGACAGTTGGAGTGAGCATTAAAAGTGAGCGTTACACTTTGTCTTATACTATAGGTGTGTGCCTCTGAGAGGGATGAACTTGCCAAGAAGGTGACTGACTTGGAGGCTCGGTTGGTTGAGGAGAAGGCTGCCCCACAAGGAGTTTAAAGAGGAGCTTGCCCTCTACAAGGTGTGAGGCGGTGGAACAGCATGAGAAAGGTTTTCTCAAGGCCGTCAGTTAGGTTGATTTCTTTGCTAAAGACCTTGACTTGGGTGCCTTTTACCCATTTAAGGATGTAAAGGGCAGTGTCTTGCTTGATGGCGAGGAAATTGCTTTCGCCGAGGAGCTGGATGATGGGACTAGTGTCTAAGATGCCATCTATGTATGTATTTTTGTTTTAACTTTTGGCCGTGGAGGCCATGTAAAGTGTTAACAATCGTTTTAATGCAAATGCTATCCTTTTCTTCGCCTTTAATCTTCTGCGTTTACTGTTGTCTTCTGTTAATGAATTTCTTATGAAGTTGAGAATAGGCCGCTTGAATGGTGTCCTTTCATCATAGAAGTGAGACCCTGCAATCTGATACTGCCTCACTGAATTACCAAGATTGTCTCGTGGGTTTCGAGTGTTAAGGGCGATTACTTATGATGATGAGAATAGGACGCTTGAATGGCGTCCTTTCATCATAGAAGTGAGACCCTGCAATCTGATAGTGTCTTGCTAAATTACCAAGATTGTCTCTTGGATTTTGAGTGTCAAGGATGATCCTTGGATATATGTGTTGGACTCCTGCTTTTGCAATTGGCTAAGTCTGTAACCTTGCTTGTCGAGGTTCCAAGTGAGTGAATGCAGCAAGAGCGCGTCTTAGGTTTGGAGTGTCAAGGGTGGACCTTGGACACCTGTTCCTACAAAACAAATAATCCTATGATTCTACATGTCGAGGTTCAATAGAAGTAAGAGTACCAAGAGTTTGTCTTGGGTTTGGAGTGTCAAGGGTCGACCCTGGACACCTGTTCCTGCAAAACAAATAATTTTATGGTACTACATGTCAAGGTTCCATTGGAGTAAGAGTACCAAGAGAGTTTCTTGGGTTTAATTAGCCAAGGGTAGACCCTGGACTACGTAGACCAAGGATTGACCTTGGGTTTTGTATACCAAGGGTGAACCTTGGGTTTTGTGTTCCTGAGAACTTGTACTCCTGCAAAGATGAAATTTAGGAATAATAACATATGTCAAGGGTAGGCATGGTTGTACCTTGAGTTTTTCAAGTCTGATACCAGAGGAATTGTCCATGCTAGGTTTTGTTGAGACTCACTAAGGGTGGACCTCGGGTTTGTCTAACCTTGTAACAGGGGAATTGTCCATCCTGGATTTTTGCTAAAACTTCACCAAGGATTGACCTTGGGTTTGTCGAACCTGTAAGTTACCAAGAGTTGGTCTTGGGTTTTGTGCACTAAGGGTGGACCTTGGGTTTTGTATACCAAGGATGGACCTTGGGTTTTGCATGCCAAGGACGGACCTTGGGTTTTGTGCTCCTGCCAACTTATACTCATGCAAGAATAAAAATTAGGAATAGTAAAATGTGTTAAGGATAAACCTTGCGTACTTTGAGTTTCTGACTTGGAAACTTAGCAATGAGGAGGTTCACTAAGAATGGAGCTTGGGTTTTGCGAACCATTGGAGATCGACCAGTGTTGCATCTGTCTTGGATTTTGGAGTTTGGGGGTCTTCCAAGACTTGGGTTTATGAACCTTGACGGTCTACCAGAGCTTGGGTTTATGAACCTGTAAGGTACCAAGAGCTGGTCTGGGGTTTTGGAGTTGGAGGTCTACCAAGACTTGGGTTTATGAACCTTAACGATCTACCAGAGCTTAGGTTTATGAACCTTTAGAGAGCGACCAAGACGCGTCCTGGAATTTGACGAGGTTCTTGTGGACTTGTATCCCTGCAAAGCTAAAGTTGTCATACCTCCGATTTAAGGCAAGGCAAGACTTATCTTGGAGGGGCTCACCAAGGGCGGACCTAGGGTTTAATGAGCCTCCTGAAGATGCAACTAGGAACTTGCTCGTCCTGGATCTTGCCTAGGCTCACCAAGGGTGGACCTTGGAGAGTAGTACCAGGACATGGTCCTGGGTTTTGTCAAGGCTGGACCTTGGAGAGTAGTCAGGCGCTGGTCCTTAATTATGCTATTTCCCTACAAGGTTGTACTCCTGCAAGAATGAAGTTTGGGAATGATAAAGTGCATCAAATGTTCTTGGATACCTTAGGTTTTTGCTGAGGCGACACTTGACAATGGAAGGGCTCACCAAGGATGGACCTTGGGTATGTCGAGTCTTCTGAAGATGTGACCAGGAACTCGTTCGTCCTGGGTTTTGTCAAGGCTCACCAAGAGTGGACCTTGGGTTTGACAAGCCTCTAGAGATGTGACCAGGAACTCGTCCATCCTGGGTATTGTCAAGGCTAACCAAGGGTGGACCTTGGGTTTGACAAGCCTCTAGAGATGTGACTAGGAACTTGCCTGTCTTAGGTTTTGTTGATATTCACCAAGGACAGACCTTGGGTTTTGTCAAGTCTCTGTATAGTTGTTGGCTGTTGAGGCACTTGAGCAAGGTTATTGTCAGCCTTTTTTTGAATAATTCACCATCAAGAATGACGTAGTGTGTCTTGTGGCGTTTGTGCCCTCATGTTTTCCTCATTGTGCTACTTTTGAAATAGCATCCTTCTTGTCAATGGTTCCCCAAGTTTGACAGGAATCATGGCGTCTGTGCCATATGTGAGTTGAAAAGGGGTTTCATGAGTGGTTGACTACGGTGAGCAATGATAAGCCCAGAGTATGCTGGGGAGTTCTTCCTTCCAGAGACCTTTAGATATGTAAGGCTCGGAGGATAACTTGGTTTGCTGCCTCTACCTAACCATTAGTCTGGCGGTGTTCGACAAAGGTGACAAGGTGCGTGACACCTAGTCGTATGAGAAAATCTTCGAGATATGATCTTCAAACTGCATGCCATTGCCAATGATTATGGCATAAGGTAGGTAGGTCATACCTGCATATGATGTGTGAGATGGCCAGCTTGAGGCATATGATGTTGGGATGGACACCCGACATGTGAGATGGTTGCCAAGTGAATAGGCCCGTGTTCTTGTGTAGGACACAAGAACTGTTGGGGGTTTGGTTGGTATGGTTTCTGCTGAGCTGCGTACATTGTAGGGGTTTGGGTCCTGGCTGGAGATTGATGAATTCTTCAATAGAGTTTGGACCTTTGTCAAAGGTGTTGCATACGGGTCCATACTGAATGTATTGTCATGCTAAGTTGTACAGACAGTTAGGGTGTAAGGGGTGGACCTTTTGTTTATGCTCATGACCTGTCTAGTACACCCCGAAGTGGGACTGTATCTGCCTGGCTCCCTACTGGGAGGAAACGGTGCCACTTTCAAACTCTCTGTGTAGCACTGTTTGGCTTTCTTCTAATATGCTTTTACGGTGACAATTTCTCAAGTTATGGTGGGGAATTTCATCTTTAGGTGAGGTGTGGAGATGATGGCTCCAAACTCGTTCAATGTTTTCCTGCCAATTAAATCAAGATAAGAGGTGTCGGTATTGACAATTAAGTACCTGATGGTAATGCTCCTTGAGGGCGAGCCTTGGCCAAAAGTGGTCATGAGGTCCATGTAACCTTTGGTCTCCATTTTTTCCCCTACAAAGTCAAAGAAGGGTTTAGAGTGAGGGTAGACCGTGTTTGGTGAAACTTTGAGCTTTTGAAAAGTTTTCCAATATAGGATATCTGTTGAACTCCCTTGATCAATGAGGACCCTTGATACCTTAAAATTGGCTATTACAAGGGAAACCACCATTGGATCGTCCTGGTTGATAAGGTTGATTCCTTGGAAATCTTTGTCTGTGAATGTGATAGGAGGGAGGCTCCATGATGAGAGAGCATCAATGTAATTGATGTCAATGTCCTGTATAGCATGTAAGTGCCTCTTTTGAGACTGGCTGGATGATCCTCTGTGTGACAACCCGCTCGCGATGGTGTTGATTACACCTCAGTTGTGTTAGACAGGCTCATTCTCCTGTTGGCGAGAGGGTTGACGCTCCTGTCTGAGTTGATGTTGCCTCTGTCTCCCCTTGTCTTTTGATTCTTGTCTGACCTATGTGGGTCGAGTTTGGCTGTCACTTCATGCTTTTCTCGCCTCTGTCTGGCTTGTCTAACTTCGTTCCGGAACTTGGACATTTCTTCCATCTGAATGTATCCTTTGCTTGAGTAAGAAAGGCATCCAGATGTTTGTCAGGATCCATGTTGCCATCGTACCTTTCTAGATAGAGAGATTTCCACCCAGAGGGTAGATCGACATCCATAATACAATCGACAAAGGGGTGTTGTCGTGTTGTCCGCCCTTTTGGATAGTAAATCTATGATGAACTGAGACCGCCCTAAGGGTTGACAGTCTGTCATGGGTGTGAATCCCCCTGAGTGAAGGGGTGTCATCGTTTCATCCTCCCTGTTGGACAGTGTATCTGTGTTGAGTTGGGACCGCTTAGAGGGTTGACGATTTTTCAAGGGTGTCATCGTGTCATCCACCCTACTGGATGGTGTACCTGTGCTGAGTTAGGACCGCCTGGAGGGTTGATAGTTTGTTAGGGTGTCATTGTGTCGTCCGCCCTACTGGATGATGTACCTGTGCTAAGTTGGGATCGCCCGGAGGGTTGACAGTTTGTCGATGGTGTGACTCCCCTTGAGTAGGTTCGTCCCACGTGCTAGGTAAAGGCTCGTCACGTTGGGGGCATCTAATCGAAGCCTCCAACTGATCATGGTCAGCCTTCAGCCATCTGAGTTCTTCTTCATGTCTTCTCTCCATCTCCGTGATGCAGTTTTGGAGTTGTTGGATGGTGTCAGCATTTGTCATGGTCATCTGAGGAGGGTTGGACGTCTCCCTGGGAGTGTTGCGCGTACTAACCATAGACGTAGGTGGACACAAAATATGGTCCGAAGAATGTGATGATCTAGAGATTCTGAGGTCGCAGGGTAAGTTTTACCATGGCCCCACGGTGGGCACCAAATGTTCTTACCAAAATGTAGAAATTCCACGTACTAAGCTAGACGGGTTCCAAGTGGGCTCCAAACTCTACACGTCGGACAGTGAGTCAACCTTGTTAAAAAGGGGGATATGCAAAACAAAGGAAATGACTTTGACGCTCAAGTAAGTACATCAATTATGTGAGTATAATTGAGTAAGAAAGTTCGAGATGTTCTCGGAGTAAAGAAGAGTAGAAGGTTTCCGAATGTATCTCGGATGGTGAATGAATGATGTGTGAGTAAAGGTTTAGAAAGAACCTGTATTTATAGCCTGGAGTATGGGCCTTGGGCCTTTGTTTGTTAATTAATCTGTTGATAAGATAAACAGATAATAACAGGCAGTTATGATTTAAATAGAAGAAACTGTGTACCTTATAGATAGATTGTTACTTGTAGATAAGTAACAACATGTAGATATGTTGTTACTTGTAGATAAATAACAACTTGTAGATATTCCCTTGGAGATAATTGGAGATATTCTAGGAGATAAAGTGGTTACACTTATTTGAATAAATAAGCATAACAGATATGTTGTTGGCCAGGAGAGACTCGACCTATAGAGGGTTGACGTCCGCGCTCCTGTAGCAAGGCTGACATGAAGGGCGGACAATCATGTTGTCATTGTGTCAAGGTTGACACTTAGAGCAGAAATGTGCACCATTATTGTAGCATGGTTGACACGGAGGGCAGAAATGTGCATTGTTTCTTTAGTAGGGCTGATATGGAGGACAGACACATGTACAGTTCCTATAGCAAGGCTGACATGGAAGGTGGACACATGTACAATGACCCCACAATAATGGCCACGTGTAATTTTACCAATTTTGTGCAGTACAGTATCCAAATAATATTGATACATGTGAATCATTTTCTAACATTACTAATGCACAAGTTAAATCACCCCAAATCGATACTTCGCATTGAGAATCCTAAGAATATTTACCGAATATCAATTCCTAGCAATCAAAACGTTATGCTCTATTCCTAGCAACGTAACGTAAAGAGTGAATTCATTTAGTTCAAATTCTAAGAGTACTTTTCAGTTAAACTTAAAATCCAATTTCATAAAACTAGTGATCAAATAGAATCGAGCATTACGAATAAAATGAAATCATCAGTAATGAGTAGAAAATATTCATATATATATATATATATATATATAATATCAAAAGAGATACATAAGGGTACAAAGATTACATCTAATCCTTCTGATAAACTAGCCGATCATTGTGTAGAGCACAAGATCAATAGAAGAAATGATGAAGGAAGTGATCCACAGTCACTTCTCTGCAATTCCAGCTCCAATTTTCTCGCTTCTCTCTCTTCTTTCACATTATTCTCTCTCTTCTAGTTCGTCCTCTAGTGTTCTTCACCTCTTGCATGGCTTTTAAATGAAATGTTCCAAGAGATGTCAGATCAACTCGCCCAGGTGATTTGGTTCCTTCATGCTGAAGTTATGTAACTCGCTTAGGCGAGTTGATAACTTCATTCTGAAGGAATGTTACTAGCCCAATTAAAAATGACCCTTTTGCTCTTCATCTTGGCTTGATTTCTAGATCCAACAATTAACTATCAAAACATAATAAATGCATGGATGAATCTTCCATATTTAAAAAAAATATTATAAATTTACAATATATAAAACAAATAGAATTAAGGGAAGTTTATAACAAAATTACTAAAATCAAAAGATAAGCATTTTAATCCCCAAAATAACTACAATATGACACTTATCAATTTCATCAATCATTTTAAATAAGATCTTACCCTGTTTGGAAACCCATTTCCTGGAGTGCCTACATGTAGTTTAACAAGTCATATTCCTATAGTAGGACTTTAATCTAGCTATTGCTTTTGAGATGATGTTGTGGAAATTTTCTCATTTTATTGATACCCTTTGCATTATGGATACATGGGTAGTGTATGTGTTTCCCAATTTCCCTGCAAGAATCAGAATATATTTAGTTGTGCATATTTGTATTTTCCTACCCTGGTCATTTTCTTTATCTAGTTGTAGTGTTTGAGCAAGTTGGATGTGTTCCAAGTGCATGTAATTCTTTCCCTCGAGAGTGTCTCCAAAATATAAGCTCATTTCTCGATTTTTGCTATTACCCTGTATGGTTCTTCCCCCTTTTTTGCGAGTTTTCCTTGGTGGTTATTTTTCCCACCAATGTTGGCTTTGTGTAAAACCAATTCATCTTTTACAAGGGTGCGTGGGATGAGCCTTTTGTTATACTAAAAAAATATTTTTCTTTTCAACGTGGCATCTGTCACAGTAGGAATTCTCTGAGGTTTCCCTCATTCTAATTTAGATTTATGATTCTTAAGGTTCGCTCCCTTATTTCTACGGAAATGACTGCTTTAGTCCTGTATACCATCCTAAATGGGGTTTCCCCTACGACAGAGTGTAGGGTTATTATGTACACTCATAGGACATGTGGCAGTTGTTTTACCCAGTTCCTTTAGCCTTTTTAACCCTCTTCTTTAGGCCTTGCAGGATAGTCCAGTTTTCTGCTTCGACTTGAGTGTTAATTTGAGGATGCTCCATAAAAGTTAGCCTTTTCTTGTTGTTCAATCCTAATAACAATTGGCGGAATTGTCTAACAGTGAACTGAGTGTTGTTATCGGTTACTATGAAATCAAGGATCCCATATCTGCAGATTATTTTCCTAAACACAAAGTACTCAATGTCTTAGATGTTATGGTAGCAAGTGTTTCTGCCTCATCCCACTTGGTGAAATAGTCGACTTCTACCACTAGGTATTTGACTTGTCTTGGAGCTCTTGGAAAGGGGCCTAGTATGTTGATTCCCCACTAGAGAAATGGCCATGAAGATGCCAAGTTGTGCAAGTCATTTGCTGGCGCATGTGGTATGTTGGCACATCTTTGACATCTTTCACATCTCCGCACATTGTCGGTTGTATCAGTTTCAATTGTTGGCTAGTAATAGCCCGCTCTCAATATTTTCCTTGCCAAAGTCCTATGTTTAGAATGTTGACCACAACACCCTTCATGTATCTCAGCCATCACATATTCTACCTCAACTGCTCTTAGACATTTCAAGAGTGGTTGAGCGAACCTTTTTTCGTAAAGTTTGTCATCTTTATAAAAAAATTGGCAACTCTTCTTTGCAGTTTCTATCTTTCCTTTTGATCTTCTGACTCATTTCCATTTGTTATGTATTACATAATCGACGTCATTTAACTCTCTTGGTTTTCTATCATCATGACAAACCTCGAGGCATTCGTTGTTTTGTAGACAACATTCTCCATCCTTGCATGTTCTTCAATGTTGGATAATTTTTTTATAGTAGATGGGCTCTTGCATTTTCTTGTCTTGTGATGTAGGTGAATTTCAACTTTTTGAACTTTTCTTTGATTACCCCTATTTTGTCGACATACTTTTGTAAGATCGGCTATTTGACTTGTTATTCTCCATTCAATTGGTTGACCATTAGCTTGAAGTCACTAAATACTTTCAGCGCTTGGACTTCCATGTCGATTTCTATTTCCAATCTTACAACACAAGCCTCACTAAAAATCGTTGTTGATGTTGATGGCAGCCTGGTAATGGTATGTGCCGAGGAAGAAGTTGTTGCAAAGGTTGAATGAGTGATCCTCGACATTGAACACCTGCGACAACAACGTTCATTGAAAAAGGAAGGGGAAAATGAATTTTGGGTCCCTTTTGATGCCACATGTAGTACCGTTAGCCGATCTCAAACGGAGTTAGTAAGTTACACTAAAAAAATAGGTTTCAATTTTAGAGGGAAGAAATGAATACGAATATTTATATGGGGGACAAAATTAGTACTTTTTAAATTTTACAGGGACCCCAAACATATTTTATCCTTGATTTTAATATAGTAGCGACTAAAAAACTGCTACTACAATAAAAATAATTATTCTAATTAATTTAAATTATTGGTAATTTTTAACTTCTACAATTTTTTCCTTTTTTTCTTTTTAAATTATAAATAACTAATCAATGTTCAATTCGTTCAAATATTTGCAACTAAAATTATAGGAACAATGCAAACCTCAATTACTTTCACTTTTCTTATATATAAAAATAGTATTTTCAATTAAATAATTTTATTATTAAAATTTTTGGCAATATAAAATTGCTAGAAAATTTTTATTCTTTCATTGTGTCCATAATTATATATAAATTTATTATAAATAAAGCATATTATGTGTGGTATAGACACATTTAGTAATCGGGTTTACAATGAGACTAAAATGTAATTTTCGTCTCCCTATTTTCTCAAATTCACGATTTTAGTTCCCTTATTTTTTTAATTGAAATATTTTATCCTTCACTTTTCAAAAGTTCACGATTTTAGTCCTTCATTTTTTAATTGAGATATTTCGTCTCCCACTTTAAAAAAAATCGCAAGTTTAGTTCTTGTGGTCAAGTTTAAGTGTTGATCTATATAATTTATTAATGTTGATGGGCACATGTCTATTTACTATTCATATGACAAATGTTTTTTTTTTAAATTATTTAATTGCTAAAAAGCTTAATTTATTAAAAAAAGAATTAAAAAAGTATATAGTCAAGTATGAAATTTACAAAGGAAAACTAAAATCACATATTTTTAAAAGTGAGAGACAAAATGTCTCTCAATTAAAAAATAAGTGACTAAAATCAAATATTTTTAAAAAATGAAAGACAAAATGTCTCAATTAAAATTAGGGGACTCAAATTGCAAATTTAGAAAAATAGGAGGATAAAAATTACATTTTAACCTTACAATTATCAATATGCTTAAGGGAAATCAAAGAGGCAAACAAATAAAAGAAGAATTGGAAAATGGGAATTTAGTTTCTTTTAAAAGGAGAACCTATATGTAAAATTAATTTATTTCTATTTACACCCAATAAACCCATTCTAATAAATTTCTTGACAATGATCTGTTACATAGTTTAAATAAACCATTCTATTAGTTACAAAATTTAATATAAGAATAAAAATAAATTAATGATTTATCTAGCATTTAAAAGTGACATAGTTACTTCATTGATTGAAGAAGATTGTCTATTAGAAGATTGTTCTCTTTCGTTCGAGACCCTTCTAATTAAGAAACCAGGCTCCTTGGGTTCAGGTAAAACATTTTCACTCGACAACATCACAACAACTGATGTCATGTTCGGCCTATCGTCTGGATGATGTTGTAAACATAGAAGACTAATTTGAATGCATCGTGCAACTTCATATATACTACATGAATTTGCCAAACAAGCATCAATCAATTGCTCTGGAGTACCTTCTTTCCACAATCTCCATGCCTACAAAAATTTAGTACATTTGTTATATAATATTTTATGATGGGAAAATCACATTATATTTTGTGTTACTCACATGACCAATAAGATTATGATCGTGATCTTGGTAGGTGAGTCCTTTGTTTTTCTTTCCACTGACAATTTCTAGCAATAATACTCCAAAGCTGAACACATCCGATTTTATAGAGAATAATCCATCAATGGCATATTCAGGGGCCATGTAACCACTGTAAAAGAAATCACAGAAAAATTAATTTCAAATTCCATTAATCATTGTAAGACTTTAGCACTAATATTTTAAGATACTTACTGTGTTCCAACTATGATGCTTGTACTCCCTTCAACTTGATCACTTCCACACAACCTAGCAAGGCCAAAATCTGATATCTTTGGATTCATATCATGGTCTAATAAAATATTGCTTGCTTTCAGATCTCTGTGTATGATCCTCAATCTAGAATCTTGGTGAAGATAAAGAAGCCCCCGAGCAATTGCATTCAAAATGTTGAAACGCATTGGCCAGTCTAAAAATTTGCTTTCAACAGAATCTGTCAAGATTATCCAATAGGTTGATTAGTCTTTCCTTTCTAAAATGACATGTAAAACAAATCAATTGTTTATTGTACTAATTTCAAAAAATTTTTTTTATAGAAAATACTTACTAAAAAGAATCAAATCAAGACTTTTGTTGGGCATGTATTCATAGACTAACATTTTTTCTTCTCCTTCAATGCAGTAACCAAGAACCTTAACAAGATTTCGGTGTTGAAGTTTAGCACACAATATAGCTTCATTCCTAAATTCCTTCAATCCTTGTCCTGAACTTCTTGAAAGCCTCTTGATTGCAATTTCTTGTTCGTCTACTAATAAACCCTATGTTTTTTGCGGTTAAGAAAAAAATTGGATATAATAAGATTCATGAGTTTTCTTATACAATATTCATATAGGGAGGTTTCAAAGTTACCTTGTATACTGGCCCAAAACCACCTTCACCGAGTTTATTGTCAATTGAAAAGTTATTAGTGGCAGCAACTATGGTAGCAAGATCAAAGGAAGGAAGTTCCAAGTCTTCTTGGCCGCCTTGATCTTTCTGCTCTATCGACATCCTTGTCTCTGTTTTTCCTTTAGTTTATGAAATGAAATCAATACCATCGCTTATAAAGAATCATCTAAACTTGGATTGGAATGTTATAATCATATGAAGCCTCCATTCAATGCATCGATTTTAAATGAAAACTTGTAGCAAAATTTGGGAGGCACAAAAGTTTGTGGGTTTATTAATTGGGCACTCAGCCATAAAGTGTATTAAATTAAGAGTGTGTTTGAGAAACATTTAAGGTATCAAACACTTGTAAGTCAATAAAATAATTTTTTAGTTTATATTTTGACACAAAATAAACATGGAGCTTCCAATTTGAAATAGTAAAAATGATTATGAATATGATTAAGTTAGTTTTTAACTTTTTTTATTAGTTGAAAAATTTATTCGACTGTTTGATAAACAATTTTTTAATAATTTTTAGTCTTTTTTTAAAATGTTACTTGAAATAACATTTTTTAAAACGTCAATTTTTAACTTTTAATTTTTTATATTTTCTTCTACTATTATCCTTAATATATTTATTCATTTTCTTTGTTACATTTTTTTAAAAATAAATCATGATTTTATAATTTTTATGACACTTTATATTTTTTAACTAATTCAACAACTAATTTTATTAAACACTTATAGTTTAATAAATTAATTTTTTAACTTTCAATTTTCAGCTATTTTTTCAACTTTCAACTTTTGATTAATTTTTTAGCTAATTTTACTTAACATAACATAACATATAAGATACTTTCATTTCACTATATGGTTGGTAATGAATAACATCATTAATTATCAATTTAATAATTTAATAATATTGTATCTTACACTTATAATATTATTTTTAATTTTTGGATATGTATTACAATTATACCAGGGGGCACATTTTTACAATTGTGTACATTCTAATTTATCAAGTTTAGTGTAAATAAGGACAAAACACTCTTAAAGACCATAAATAAGAAAAACAAGAAGAATGAATTTATGAGATTCACATGTGTGTAAATATTCTATTTATGACATTGTAGGTGTTCTCTAAAGTTTTAAAATGTATGTGAAATAAAAAAGGATTTCTAGGTAATTAAGAAATTCACCTTTATATTTTTTCTTGATCATGTAGACACAGAATGCTAATAACATCACAAGGACCAGCGAAGATGTGATCGCAACCACCAAGATTACCTTTTTTTGACGTTCATGTTTACCATCTGCATTTATAGGTTAACAAATAAACGAAACACTAGTAACTATAAAAAGAAAAACAAAATAAAACAGGAATGATAAGTGATATATATAGACAGCTACCAAGCAAAATGTTGATCTGAAAAATAGTGGATCTATTATTATTATTATTATTATTTTAAAATTTACATAAGTATAGATTAAGAAAATACAAGATCAATTTTGATTGATCCTGGCATGTCAATGCATCAGTCCGGGCCAATAAAAGCACAACCCTAAAAGATTTGGGTTGTGTTGATCCAACTTACTTTTTTACCATTTGACATAATAGGTTGACTTATTTGATAATTCTAGTGATATAATGTGACAGAAAATAATGATGAGTGTTGATTAAATGGTTAGAAAAGTGAGAAGAAAAAAACTTCGCTCACAAATTAACATCATACTAAAACACGGTAATTAGAAGAATATCATATAGGCCTTACCTGGATCCGAAGTGGCCATTCGAACATATAAATCTTGCCCGCTTTTTACATCTCTCATGTCAACAAGTTCACCAACCCAAATGGAGCACCCACTACCGCCTCCCCTTGTGTCCAAATTCGAATAAGCCGTGCAGGAACAGTTTTCCAAACATTTGACCCTACACTCCTCAAGTGTCATACTTTCGTTAACCCAAGAAAATGTAGTGTTTGGCAGTTTCATACTAGCAAATCTTTGAAAACCATCCTTATTTTTTACCCCACAACTCCACTCTTCACTGCGCACACACCCTTGCCTCCAATCCATTGCGTTCCACTGTTGGGGCGATTTTGGCTTGAACCATTCTAAGCACTGGCAAATTGGCGACCCAGCAATGATGCAATTTCCATTTGGCCCACAAGTGTTATAAACATCACAACTATCCAGTGGCAAGGATTGGTAAACCTGCCAAGTTTTGGTATCGGGAATCCAAGTGAGGCGTTGACGAAGATTAAGGGTTTGGTTCATAACAATTATAGAAACCACAGAACTATTACTCAAGGTGTATTGGAAATACACTTCATCTTTGTTATTCACAAATTTCCAATTATAAAGTTGGTTATTCCTCGGCGCATATACTCCACTGAACATATTCCCAGTATAAGGCCCAGTCCTAAAGTAGTCAACTTTACTCTTCCACATGACCAATTCAGGATTGTTTCCTATCACTACCTCCCAAACAATGTCTCCTGAAGATGGATCATCCCAATTTTTCCAAGAAGTAAGACGCCGGTTAAGCCCAGTTCTTAAGTCCCACCCAAGCTTCATTCCCGACAATAGCGTGTCACAAGGATGGTCAAAGCTTTGCCACAGAAAAACACTCCCTTCGTTGATACCATCTTTAATTACCAAGTTTCCAGTGTCCAAGAGCTGCACAATTGGACTCGAACTCGAAACCTTTTTTGTTGCATTTGTCGTCCAAAGAAGAGACTGGTTGTTGTTGCTGAGGAGTACGAGGTTTCCCTCTTGGCTTATGACCAGCTTGCTTGAGTTGTCTCTGACTATTGGGTTGTCACGGTTCGCAACCCAAACCACTGTTTTAATAGAGATTTTTTTGTACCAGATTCCGACATAGCGGTTGTTGGAACTCCCGGGCTTGAAGAAACCCAACTCAAAGGTTCCGTCCTTAGAAACCAAGGTGCTGCCATCATCCGAAAGTTGCTGATCCTGCGTGATGGTGTCAGTTGCATAACAGATTTGAGAGAAGAGTAATAATAATAGCTTGCAAATAAGAGATGTAAGAGGAGCAATGGCCATATTAATTTCTCTGAACACCACAAAATTTTCAAGAATAGTTTCGTTAATTAGAATGAATATGTCATATCATATCATATCATATCATATGTGACTGGCACTATTATTTGGGGGTTGACTTGACTTAGTTTCTGGTCCATTGCAGCAATTGGCAAGGCACGCCGCCGCCTGTCATGCTCATGACTTGTTTGTTTCGAAGAAATACACAAACACATTACATAAATTCTTAATTTCATCATCAAATATATTTTTTTCAATCAAGTGGGTTTAGTTTAATTTTGTCTTAGTCTTATAACTTTATGGTATCATATTCAAACACTACAAATAAAAAACAAAAAACAAAAATATTTTCTAGCCTTTCAAATGGTTCGAAAGTAAAGGAATGGTTCCAGCTAAAAGAAAGAAATTATAAGTTTTTTAAATTATTAAAAATAATGCTAAACTATCTTTCAAGTTAAAAAAAGTAATTTAATTAACCCCTAAATATTTATAAAATATATTAACTTAGGCTATATTTAGATGGGTAGTAGAGGATATAATAGAGTTATAGAGTGGAAGAAAAAATTATTCTATTGACCAGTTTCTAATTAAAAATAGGAATGGAATATAATAAAAGAAGATGTAATATAATCCATTCAATTCCTACTTAACCTCAATTTTTTTCCACCTAAATTTGGGGAATAAAACTTTTAATAAGAGAAGTTGATCATCAAGGTCAGATTTTTTTTCTCTCCTACATTTTTTTATTCATTATCGCAATAGATGATTTTGATGGTAATGTTTGACTAAGCATTGAGATCAAAAGATCTGTAGTTTGAAAAAAAGTTGCAGATGATCTTAATTATTTAGAATTTTTATTTGATTTAAACCATTAAATAACAATGGCCCGTGAACGGTACAGTCAATTTTAAATCTGAGGTATTTTTTTCTTCACCTTGAAAATTTACTTCGGTTTTTAAATAATTGTTATCTTAGATTATTTTATATAGACTAAAAAAACAATAATTAAACAAAAAAGAGTAATAATTTTACAAAACTAACCTTATATCGTTGTGTATTAATTTATAAATTTTGTTATCTATCATTACTATTACAAGAATATAAGGGAAAAATGATAGTTAATGTTCATTGAAATGATAAAATGACAATTATTTTTGGGACAAATTTTGTTCACTTACACGATAATTATAATGGGACAGAAAGAGTATCAATCTTTTATGGCTTAATGTCACTTTTGGTCCAGTATGGCTTAGAATTTTTTTTATGTGTTGCAATTTTGTTGAAATCATTAGATGATCTAAAGACTTGTTCTTAGAGAGCTATTCTTTGTGGTGCAAAGCTTTTCTTTGTAACTGAACTTATTGTTTGCTTTTCTATTGTAACTGAACTTATTGTTTGTCCTCTCTGTGAGAGTTAAATTGGTTGTATTCATTTAAACTATTGTTTGGAAAGCTAAGATTGTCTAGTGATCAAAGAATACATGGTATTTATTAATCTCAGAGAGAGATTAAGAGTGTGTTAATAGTGACTTAGAGAATATTAGTTGTAACCAAAAGTGTGGCATGATAGAATACTTGTTTTATAATCAGTTTTTGATTAGTGTAACTCTTCAAAGTTTTTGAAGGAGAACTGGATGTAGCTTAAGAGGTTGAGTAAATTAGTATAAAACAAGTGTTTATACTCTCTCTTTGAAGCTTTAAATTGTTTTTATGTTAGTCGACGTTAACACACCTTGGACACTCAAGGTCTTTGTTAAAATATGTTTGTGAGAACTTTTTCAAGGTCTTTGTAAGTTGTCCACTCCTATATAATGAGTTTGTAATATGGGTTCTTATGAGAGCTGAGAGTGCTTCTGAATCCAACTTCATTGTAATTCCGTTATTCACAATAAAATTACATTTTGTGTGATATCTTTCTTCTTCTTTTATAATAATCATGCATTATCTCTCTATCTTAACATGATTATGTTTTATTTTGATCAAACTTTATGTGATTTGTCATCATAAAAAATGGGAAGATTGTTAAGTCTGGTTGATCTATAATCACAATTGGACGATCCATCCTTGTTCATGATTTTGATGATTACAAAGATATAAATTATTGATAGACTAATAGGTTATTCTTAAGTGAATAGGATTGATTAACTAGCATCCACACTTTGTGAAAATCAATGTTTATAGACTATTCTCACTATTGGAAAAGATAGCTTTTACGATCTTACAAAAATTGTCAAATTGTCATCATTAAGGAGTCGGTGACATTTTTGTAAATATATGTGGAAATTTTGTAAATATCAGTTACATTCTAACTACCGTTTTCCAAAAAATGACGCCGAATCGAATTTCAGTTACGGTGTTTAGAGGAACCGTCATCGTTGAAATGAAAAATCTTTGAAATTGACGTCTTTTTCGGAAAACGTACCACTCCCTCACTTTTACCCTAGCCCCCCTCTCAGTCTCTTTGCGGCCTTTCTCTCTCTCTCTCTCTCTCTCTCTCTCCGTGTTAGCGTCACTGGTGTGTTGTTGCCGCTGCGTCGCCTCTACCACACTGTGGTACAGCCTCCGAAAATTTGATCTCGCAGCAAAGTGCTTCGAGCGCGACACGGATCTAGTCTCAATGCTCGACATCAACTCAATCACCAGCATCAAAGAGAGGAAACTGCTTCTGGATCTGAAGCTGGCTCGATCCCGAACCCTGCGGTGGCACTACTGAACCAGAGCAAGACCTTCCTCTTCGGCATGTGTGAGCAATACGCGGATCTTGCGAAGCAGTTCATGGCATTCGGGAAACGTGCATTGTCTCGCGACAATGGCGGCGAGGATGCAAATCGCGAGGCACTGAAGCATGTTTCAAACGAGGATGAAGTTGAAGAATAAGAAGAAGAACAAGGTGAAGAATACGATGATAATGATGAAGAGGAGGCAGAAGAAGAAGCAAATGAAATGGATGGGTGAATGGTGGTGGTGCTCCTGCTAAGAGCAAAAAGGTTGGTTTTTTATTCGTTTTCTTTTGTGTTGTGCATTTTTGCTGAATGCCCATTTTGATTTTAGCTTTGTTTTGCAATGTGCTACTGTTGTGGCTTTGTGAGTATGTCGTTTCTGTGTAGATGGGATCTGGGTTCTGTGTGAAAACGTGGTACAATGAGTAGGTATTCGGGAATGATTATGCTGTGTGATTTGGTACTCTGTCCCGGTTTTCTCCCCTTTTGATTTAAACAAAACAGCTTTGTGAAGCACTCTTGCACCTCTTTCTTGCCTCAATCACTACCTCCTACAACACAACGACACAACTTTGATATCAAATATAAAAATAAAAAATAAAACAAGGAGCAAGAGAGTTGAGTATGATAAACAAGAGGCAAAGCTACATATTTGCTTTTTACTCGTCACTCCTCTCACAAACACAACGTTACACACACAATGAGGGAAACATCACAATCCAACACACAAAGCAAAGATACCAAAAGCCACACACTGTACCACTCATTCAACCAAAGCCATGGACTTTCTCTCTCCACATTTTTTTTTATCATTGAAATTGGTCTGCGTATTATGGCTTGTGTTCTTATTATATATCTTCGTCCATTTTATGCTATGAGCCTATGAACCCCTATGCAAGTGTTTCCTCTTTCTTTCTTTTTTGTTAGATTAATTCTCTAAGCTCTGTCCCCTCGGATACTATATATATATATATATATATATATATATATATAAGGTTGTTAAAATCGAAAGTCTATGTAAACTTGTGGAAGCTCCGTATACTCAACTCGTGGACTCGAATTGTAGAATCGTAAAAGTCTACTTCAAACAAAAAAAATCAAGAGCCTACACTATGACAACTCACCTGCAGTTGTGAATTCTTTTCATTTTTTTACCCTTTCATTCTGGATGATTGGATTGGAGGGCGCTTCCTATTTATTGGTCACTAACTCACTTTAACTAACAATTCACAAATATTCAAACTATCCTAATTAACTACCCATTCCCCACTGTCCTAACAAGGTCCAAACAACTCAATATTCAAAAATCACAAGCTAAGTAAACCACTCCCAGGCTCCTAGCTGTATGCCTGTATTCGTAACAGTGTGTGTGTGTACAATTTGTAACCAGACCATGGACTGAAGAGGAGAAGAAGAACACGAACTTACCAAGCCAGGGGAGTGACGACAACGGAGGCACGGAGCAATGACGATGACGGATCGACGACAATGACGGAGCAACGACGACAGACCAGCTCGCACGAAGGTGAGGAAGAGGAACGCGAGGAAGAACGCACAAAACAACGCAGCACAGAGGGGAAAATGAATTTCGAAACCCTACTGGTTCGAGGAAAACGGTGCCATTTTGCAATAATCCAAACTCGCCAACTCGCAATTCTGCTTGGAATCGGGCGATTCTATGTAGAATCGTACGATTCTACTCTGAAAACGAGTTTGCTTCCGATTTAACTCACGGAAGGGTGGTAGATTCTAGAATCGGACGAGTTTGCGATTTAACTCACGATTTTGATAACCATGTGTGTGTGTGTGTGTGTGTATATATATATATATATATATATATATATATTTTGCCTCGGATACCTTGTTTTCCTTTTTCTGTGTTTGTCTTTATGTTATTAAGGTTAACTAGCTAGATTAAATCAGGTACTGTTGACTTCTTGTTCAGTCTTGCAGGGTAACATTATGATTGTGTGGCCAGGAAGTTTATTTAGCAAAAAGCAATGAATGATACCCCATAATAGCTAGAAATTAAGAATTGTACAACAGCTTTTGGTTTATTTTATGTTCAATATTTTTCTTTTCTGTTGAAGTTAAGTGTGTTCAAGTCATTCAGCATTACCTTCCAAAGTATATCTGCTCATGAAGTAATAAAGCCGCCAATATAGTCACAATGACTGTGAAAAGAGGATTGAACATGGCACATAAGAGAGGAATTCTCAGCGAAATCCATCATGCTTGGATAAATAATAATACTGCATATCCTATAACTCCCTGCATACATATTATTAATTATTATAATTATATATAGTTGCAACATGAATTAATAAATTAAGTAGGCCACTATATATTCATGTATTCTATATATAAGTTTTGTCTCTCATATTATGGGAAATTAATCATGCATCCACATACTGAATATAAGGTGCAACCAAAGTAGAGAATTAATCTTACATGCATGTGGGTCTGGCTCGAGCATAGTGTCACTAATGTTGATTGTAATGTTGCCATGAAACACATCCATGCTGAGAAGGATAAGTGATCAGGGTGGCTTGTAGAGGCTGGAACCTGAAGAAGAGATAAAGGTATAATATTATATGAAAATTTTATAGTACCACTTAACTCATGCTAGGTTATCAATAGCGGTCGTAGCGGCCGGGATCGTGGCGGAGCTGGGCGGAGCGGTCATGCACCGCTACGAAGGGTGTTGATGCGGTGCGGTTCAAGGTAGCAGACATTGCGCCCGTGACAGGTAATTCGCGGATCGCCCGCGATCGCGTAGGACGCGGCCGCGATTGGGTTGTGCGCTAGGAAATGGCGAAAATGCCCTGATCTTTTAGTCAATATAGGGCTCTTCTGTGCTTCGACCTGCGACATGCGCCGACGATCCTCTGTGCTTCGACAGTTCGACCTGCACCGACGACCTCCCTCCTCCGGCGGCCAGTTGCTTTTCCTTCTCCGGCGATGTCTGGTGGCTCTTTCTTCTTCTCCGTCTAAGATCCTCTCTGTGCGTGTCTTGCTTCTTTCTTTCTTTCTCTCTTATCCTTCTCAGTATTTTCTTTAATTCTGTTTCTTGATTTCTTCTTCTTTTCTTTTTTCGTTTTCTGTTTTCTGTTTGTTTCTTTTTATATTTTTTTTGTCTTTTTATTCTGCTGGGCAGAATCATGGCCTCTGGTTCCCTACCAGCAATGTCTAGTGAACAAGGAAATAACAAGGCAACTAACACCACGCCATCAGTGGGATCTTCAACTGCAATGTTTAAGCCTACTGGTGATAGAATTGACATCTTTTGGAAGTGGAACAGTTTACAAAACAAGAACAATAGGAAGAGCGTGACATGTGATTTTTGCTTGAAAACATCTACCGGGGGAATTACTAGAGCGAAAAAGCATCAACTCGGAATAAGAGGAGATGTGGGTGCTTGTAGGAAAATACCGGAAGGTGTTAAATTGGAAATGAAGGCAGCCTATGAGCATAAAATTTCTGAAAATGAGTTATTGGAGGGGGTGCAAGAATTAGAGAACGAAGAAGAAGAAGACGAGGTGCAAGAGATTGCAAGGCTTCAAAGTGGAAAAAGACTCTAACATCATCAACAGAGGTCACTTCAGCTGCTACCAAGAAGAGGAATACAAATGTTAAAGGTCCTCTTGATTTGCTTTTTCACAAAAAACCTGAACAAACTCTCCAATTGGGAAAACAAAAGCGGCAAACGAGCATAAATGATGCTTGTCAAAAGGAAGCAAGAGCAAGAACGGTTCAATATATTGCTCGTTTCTTTTATAGGAATGGAATTCCATTCAATGTTGCTAGATCAAAAAGTTTCAAAATGATGCTTGAGGCAGTTGGAAACTATGGTCCTCATTTAAAGGCTCCAACGTTTCATGAATTGAGAGTTCCACTTCTTAAAAAGGAGATGGATTTCACAAAAGAATTGTTGAAGCATCATGAAGAGGAGAGGATGAAATATGGATGCTCTATTATGTCGAATGGTTGGACGGATAGAAAGAGTAGGACCCTAATTAACTTCTTGGTAAATTGTTCATTGGGAACAATGTTTGTGAAGAGTGTTGATGCTAGTGAATATATGAAGACCGGGGACAAAGTGCATGAGCTTTTGAATAACTTCGTGGAGGAGATTGGAGAAAAGAATGTCATTCAAGTGGTGACGGACAACGGGAGTAACTACGTTATGGCGGGTAAATACTAATATTAATCAAATTTTGATTTATAATGGTAAGTTTGTAATTGTATTTGTAACTTTTAATTGTTACTAATTCAAGTTTATTGATTTTGGTTTTTTTAGGTAGAATTTTACAAACCACTAGACCAAAATTATTTTGGACTCCATGCGCTGCCCATTGTCTTGATTTGATGCTTGAAGATATTGGAAAGATCTCTAAAGTTAAAAAGGCTATAGAAAGAGGCATCAAGGTTGTTGGTTACATTTATAACCATACATTGGCTTTGAACATCATGAGAAAGTTCACAAGCAAGGCTGAGTTGGTGAGGCCCGGAGTTACAAGATTTGCTACAACCTTCCTCACTTTGCAAAGATTGCATAAGCAAAAAACAAATCTTAGAAGGATGTTCACTTCGGATGAATGGTTGAAGACCAAGGCGGCTAAAGAACCGAAGGGAAAGAAAGCAACAACTATTGTGCTTATGCCATCATTTTGGAATGATGTAGTTTACACTTTGAAGGCTATGGGGCCTATTGTGCGTGTCTTGAGGTTGGTGGATAATGAAAAAAGACCCGCTATGGGTTATATTTATGAGGCCATGGATAGGGCCAAAGAAGCAATTGAAAAGGCTTTCAATGGCAATCAAGTCAAGTATAAGGACATCTATGCAATTATTGATAGAAGATGGGAGTGCCAATTGCACCACCCTTTGCATGCTGCGGGTTATTATCTAAATCCTGAGTTCTTTTATGGCAATCCGAACATTGACAATGATGCTGAAGTGCTAGATGGCCTATACAAATGCATTGATAGGCTCAGTGAAAATGAAGATTGTGTAGATAAGATTCATAGTGAGCTGCCAATATATAAGAGGGCTGGAGGACTCTTTGGAATAAGTGCAGCAATAAGGAAAAGGAAGACAATGGCTCCTGGTAAGTGACTAAGTGGACAATTTCACTTTTTTATCAATTTAAATTATGATTTGATAATTCGTGTAAATACTAATGCATATGAATTGCATTACAGCTGAATGGTGGAAGATGTATGGAGCACATACACCATATTTGCAAAATCTTGCTGTTAAAATTCCAAGTTTGACTTGTAGCTTGTCGGGATGCGAGCGTAATTGGAGTACCTTTGAGCAAGTAAGTTAATGTTCATTTAGATTTGAAACATTGAAAATTGAAAGTTGAAACATGAAACTGACATTTAAGCTTTTTAAATTATATAACAGATTCATTCAAAGAAGAGGAGTAGACTTGAGCACCAAAAGCTTCAAGACTTGGTTTATATTAAATATAACCAAGCTCTTCAAGATCGTTATGAGAGTCGTGATGTCATTGATCCTATTGTTTTAGATGACATTGATGAAAGCAATGAATGGCTATTGGGAGATTTGGATGAAGATGAAGATGCAGAATTTGATTTGGTTTTTGATGATGATGTGTTGACTTGGAGAGATGTTGCTCAAGCAACTGGGGTCAATGAACCTTTGAAATACACTAGACAAACAACAAAGAAGAGGGCAGCTGCTGTAACATCTACTTCTAGGAGGGGAAAAGAAATAGAAGTGGAAGAAGAGCATGGAAATAACACAAGTGAAGATGAAGAGGAGGAAGAGTACATTTCTAGTGCTAATGGGAGTGATGAAGAAGACAATGACATCAATCTTGAAGAGGATGATGATTCAAAGTAAGAAGATTGTGTTTGTCTATTTTGAATTTTAATTTCTAGAACTTTAGTTACATTTGGCTTTAGAGGGTTCAAGACTTACTTTGTAGAATTGTTTCTTTGACTTAAGAGTTTTTATTTTTAATGATAATTAGTGCATGAATTTTTAGTTATATATCTCTTATTCTCTTTTTCAGCTTATATATTTATATTATAAATTTTTTTAATACATATATAAAAACATTAGAATAGCGGTCATCCCGCTACAGCTATCCTGCTATCCCAGTTTTGAGGGCGGCCGCTCCGCTCCGCTATTCCGGGATTGATAACCTAGAACTCATGCTACATTCTCTCTATATATATGTGGTCATTGATAATATATTGCATAAGATAATGTTATATGTGAATCATACCACATTGATAATTAAATAAATTTACAAGTACATACACATGTGTATAACAAATTATAAAGTGTGGAATGTTTAGTTTTTATTCATTTTTTTTGCTGATGTGAATGATATGGCAGAGAGATGCAGGATAGGGTATGAAAAGCAGAATGAGTGGTATTTCTTCAGCCACAGAGATAAAAAGTATCCAACAGGGACAAGAACTAATAGAGCTACCATGGCTGGGTTTTGGAAGGTATCTATGCATTATTAGTTCTTCATTACATGCCACTGTCATGTAACTATTGTCTTTATTTTCAGAATTAATTTGGCAGTTTGTTGTTGTCTTTAAATTTTTTATAGCTTTTCACTTTTAGTTTAGAACAGATATCACTTATTGCAACATGGAATTGGCCATGTAGACCAGCAATTTCTCAGCCATCATAGTGGCATGATGCATGGTTCTGCTATGAAGAATCCATCACAAATTCCCTGTTCCATTTATGGGACTAAGGATGGACACTTTTGTGAGGTATTATGTTTTTTTTATTCATTACTTACAAATATAATAATGGCTCTGGATAATTGAAGATTATAGTGTGAACACCATATACATAAAGAGTAAAGACTGAATTACTATTACTTTCTAAATGCCTTTTGGTTCATGTACTTTTAACTTTTGACAGGAACCTTTGCTTGGGACAGATGTTATTTCATGTTTTGCTATTGTATGGATCAAAGTTACCTTGGAATGTTTGCCCAACGACTACTTCAGACTTTTTATACTTTATTTCTGGCTATTTTTGTTGTCATGGTCCCATGTTCTGCCTTATAAGTAATAACAAAGACTAATAGTAGTTATATGCTTTGAGGGTCTGTCTTTGTAGGTTTCATTTCCCAAAAATTAAATCTTTTATGATTTTTTTGCTCCTCCCGAAAAGAAGTTTAGCATCCATATGTTATTGTATACTTGACCAGGCAGTTAGACCTACTACTGGGGAGTTTGTTTACCAAGGATCAAGGAGCCAACAGTTCTCTTGTGTCAGGCTTGTGGAAGAGCATGTACGAAGACTGTAAGTATTGGACTCATACTTCACAAATAATTGACTTCCTAATGGTGATAGGTATTGCATATATTATTGCGGTTTCTTTTATCACAGGAATGAAGTTACGTGAAACTATCCTTCATATTTTGGTTGCTTTTTAATATCATATGCATGATAAAACTTTTGTTTGAAAGTCAAATGCTAGATGATCTTCCTTGTGCAATGTCAGTAGTGTGACTATCTACTTCTCTGAATATGTAAAACTTATCTTATTTAATATTTTTAAATATTAAAATCAATTTAACAAATGGATTAACAGAAAAGCTTTTATACTATACGTAATTAAATCTATAAATTGAATATGATAAAAATAGTTTATATATCTTTGAAACCAACTATTTAATGCTTAATATTTTTTTTGTCTATTTTCCTCTAATTTTTTTTCTATTTTCCTATAATTGTTTTTTGTCTAAACCTTTTACAAAATACATAAAAAAAATTAGCGGGACGGTTTAATTGTATTATTTTCTTATAATAAATTATTTGCATATATAGTAGTTGTAAAGGTGGAGGGCTCTGGCCAACTTTGTTTTTTTTTAAGATAATTAATCAACTTTGCAAATGGTGTATCTATATAAATATTTTATCAATTATTTAAGTTTCTTTTATTTAACTTGTTCATTTGTGTATTCCATAATAATGTCTAATTCACAAGTTTGGGTCCGTGAGTCCTTGTTTATGATATTCCTAAATAATCGATGTCAAACTAATATCCTTAGGAATGTTGGGCTGCTCTTTCTTAAAGTTTAATTTCTTTAATTTATACATGACTATCCCGCAGGTTTCTGCCAACCCAGAAGCAGAAGCTGCTGCTTCGAAATGATGAAAAACATGATACACCCAAATCCTTAATTGGAAACTTGAAGCTCAACAGGAAGCAAAACAAAACCAGTGAAATCTTCAAGGTCATGAAAATGACAATTATTGGTTCTTTAACAGTCTTAATTTGTGTTTTTCCTTTTTAGATTATTGGTTCTCTGTATGGCTCTCTGCATTCATGCATGTTTTTGCCTGAGGTGTTTCTTGATTCTTACATCTTGCTTATTGTATGTAAAAATGCTAATTTGATTCCTTTGTATCTCTTCAATGTCCTTTTTCATTGTGTAACTTAATTGACTGTGTCACTTCTTTCTTGCAGTCATCTATTAGTTTTTATATATCAATTTGATTATTGGTGTGCTTTAGTGAATCAATCTTTCTAATCTTATTTCTTTTTTTTTTTTTAACTTTTTGTAGGCCCTGGCAACTTCTGTTTGGTTCATGTCAGCCTAGTTCCTATTCTCCATGTTGTTGGTGAATCGGTATAGTGTTAAATATGTTATCAGTGAATCATTTTAATATTTTTTATTAGGAATAAATTGAGAAATATGAGTGCATAATAACCCCTTGTTCTTCAAAGAAGTTATTGAGGAAAAAGAGAAAACTGTTAGGATCCTTGGTTGCTGTTGTTACTATTGGATTTGTAAAAAAATGCTTTCTAAACATCATATAAGATTTGTGAAGGCACATTTTTTAGTTTCTTTCCTTTAATTGTATACCTATGCAGGTGTTAGTATGCTTTTAAAAATTTCTTTTTTTATGTTGAAATCGATACACTTCTATATACTTCCTTAGCCTGCTGGACTTTGTCTAATAAAATAAACTGGTTGGCCCTATTCAAACATGACACTCAAATTTCATTTTTCTTTACTACACTTTGTAAGTTTTGTCCTAATAATTTAATCATGTGGCCTGAGAATGTATGTAGTGATCCATGGTGCCTGTGTTGTAGTGCGTTGAGACTCTGAAAACTAATTTTGCTTATAATGATGTGCCTACAAAAGACATTTCATTGCATACAGGATATAGGAGGCTTGTTTTGCTTTTCTAATTGGTTTTTAATGGTTTTAAATGATATAAAATAATATTGCAATCCTCAAAGTGAAGCCAATATAAGGTTTGGTTCAGGTGTGCCAACTGTGTACATTGCATCTGCATGAAATGAGTTATCAGTAGGTTGTATGTATATATTTTCCTTGCAATTATACTTATACATGCACGGTAAATATGCATGTTTTTGGGGAAATGGCTTAGACTTAATGTAAAAATTGCAAAGGGCATTCTCATAGAAATATCTCATAACTGGTGTTGATAATTTTTATGAGGCCACCACTGAAAATGATTTTATTTTTAAAAAGATGTTTTAAGACGATTATCTGAAAAATCATCTTAAAATCCTCAATTTTTAATTTTTTTTAAAAGACATCCTAAGATGGTTCTAAGAAAATTTGTTTTAGAAAATCTACATTTTAATGTGATTTTTCTTCTCAATTTTTAATTTTTTTATAAAAGATATATTCTAAGACGGTTTTGTGATAAAACGTCTTAGAAAGTTTACATTCTAAGACAATTTTTACACAAAATCGTCTTAGAATCTTGAATTTTTAAATTTTTTTAAGAAAAGACATTCCTGACGGTTTTTCAAAAAAACACCTTAGAAATATCTTAATTTTTTTTAAATAAACATATTCTAAGATGGTTCCTACGAAAAACTCTTAGAATGTGGACATTTTAAGACGGTTTTCCAAAAAAACATCTTAGAAACACATTAATTTTTTTAAATTAAACATTTCCTAAGATGGTTAACACAAAAAATCGTCTTAGAAAAAAAATAATTATTTTAAAAAAACATCTTTTAAGACGATTCATCATAAGAACCGTCTTAGAAATTGATAGCTACAAATATGGTTTCAAAATCATTATAAAAAATATTGACTTTTAACGATGATGACTACAAAGACGATCATACAACTGTCGTTAAAAGGGATATAAAATTGTTATTAAAAGCTATTTTTTTAGTAGTGTCTATTTATTCGCGTCCAATGGACTTATTCACTTACACAAAGTGTAAATGATGTCCAACTTTGTACTGAATTCATGTTAGCTACAAAGGGAAGTGCATGAACTTAACTTTTGCAAATTAATTTTTGCCTCTCTTATTGTGAATTGCTAACGATTGAATTTCGAGAATATAAGGATAAAATTGAAAGGAATAGACGAATTCACAAGAATATTCCTGAGAGGTCATTTTCATTAAAAAGGAAGAAGCACATGCTACTGCCTATACTTTATTCCTTCTCTCTACACAAGAATGCGACACGTTGCATTGCCTACAACTATGAGACAACAATTATATCAAGGAAAGTGCAAATCCCATTACAAATCTCTTCTCAAAAGTCTATAAAAGGCGACTTAAGCTCTACTATTGGAACAACAAAAATATGAAGAGAAAAACGAGCAAGAGCATTTGAAGTGAGAATTAGCCAAATCATTAGACGATGTATAATTGTGCTTAGTTAGTTCATCATTTGTGTAGAAAAGTTATTCAATGTATTTGAGCTTACGTGTTTATCCACTCTATTGAGTGATTTGAATCTATGTATTCATTCAAACATATGTGTTTGTGAAAGACAATGACTTAGTGTTAAACTAAATGACTCAGTTTGGGACACAGTTCACATGTTTGGCAATTCACCATGTCATATTCATGTTGTATACATTTGAAGAATCCCCTCAAAGATAAGATGTGTCCTTATGTCATTAAGTACATGTAGTCTCATTCCCACAATTAAGACAAACACTTATATTTCGCATCCAATGTCTGTGCATTTCGTTCAACAAATTCCAAACACTATTCAACACCATTCTCATACTCGTCACTGATGCATGGTGCTTTCATCCAACTCCAGTCCATCTTTATTTTTTTGTAATACTCACAAAGTTGTCTCATACAACAACATTTCACTTTTTTCCTTAAAAGGTGTGGTCATATCCCATTTAGGAAGATTTTTTCTTATACTTGATTCATATGTGAATGTTAAGTCTCTTTTATTAAATTTGACAAAATTTCAACAACATTTACGACATGAAAGTAGTGATATCAATTTCACCATAATCATGTATGCACCCGGAGAACAAAACGAAATACACTAAACCTCTACGTAATAATCAAATATAAAAAATGCCTCTTTCCAAATTGTTCAAATGAACAATTCAAGATTGAACAAAAGGATTAATCCAAATTATTTGTATTAATCCTTGTATTAAATCTCAAATGGAAAATTAAAGTTTACTCATAATGCACAAAACTTTAATATAAAATAATACTCACTAATCACACAAGCAAGTTATAAAGCATAATCAAGTTATAAAACAATACACACCAAACACCATCTACCAATGAAAAATAATAAATAGAAAAAGAAGAAAAAACATACCAAAGAAGAAGTGTAGAACATGCAAGACTATATCAAAGAGAAATGCAACATTGGACTTAGACCCAATGAAGAAATAGTTGCCACATAAAATTAAGAAAAATTGAATTATCAGTTAAATTCAAATAAGAAAATTAAGAAACAAGTGTACGGGCATATGGTTGGATTTTATGCCTGTGTGTAAGTAAGAACATCTATCGAGAAAGGTAATTAAAGAAAAAAAGTAGTCTTAATTGAATTTTAATATCCGAGAGATTAATCTGAATTCTTAACTATGAGATCTCCTAAATTTATCCCAAAATAACGTAAGTGGTTGGGTAGTGGGTAAGGTCCCCTTCACCAGACTCCTACACCTCACCAAACTACCAAAGTTCATTAATGATTAATCATTGTGAAATTACCCGAACAGGACCAGCAGCGTTAAGGGAGTCCAAGAATGCCTCTCCAATTGACTAATTAATTTTCAATTTGTTGAGTATTGATATATTGAGAGACAATCTATTTGATTAAAAATAATGACTTATTGATTTTTTAAGTGAGAGGGAGTAAAAATAATTAGAAACTTTATAAATAGTAAAAATACCAATGATAGCCTTGTCATAATTAGGCATGCTTTTGTGGAGTTGTAGATGATTTATATTACCACTACTTGGCACTAACTTAAAGTCAGCTGTCATATATCTATATATAGATAAAATTTTGATAAAAGCTCCTTTAGCTGTTGTGCAATTGAAGGTGACCGAAGAGTAAAGGCAAAATAATTTCATAGTTAGAGTGTCCAAGAAATATCTACACAAAATGACATACTAGTACTAATTCCAACTTTTAACAACCAAAGACTGCTCACATGGGTAAGTTTGAGAGGAACCTCCCCAAACCCCACAATGGTGGAACTTGGAAGCATTGAGCACGGGACCACCATTTTGTAATATACGGTTATACCCTAGCTGTGAGCACACACACACATGAATACACTAGAAATTAAAGAGACGGAGATAAAATTCAACAAGAAAGAAAAAGTAATTGACAAATATGTGTAAAATGTAGAGATAAATTCTTTGTTGTAGTATTCATTTTAATTTGTATATTTACATTTCTAATGCTATATGTTTTTTTAGGTTGAGAAACAAGTGAATTTGAAATGACTACTTTATCCATATCATTAAGGATTTTATGTGACAATATTTAGTGGCATACAGAACTGTTGTGTACTTTGAAGTAGCAGAATCAGGCCATAAGCAGCTTTCGCAAATCGCAAGCTCCTGAACAGGACCTCATATGGATACTTAGCATAGCCGGCTTCCGCGATATGAGGAATCAATTCCGGTTCATCAATTTCCCTCTACCATTTGACATTTAATATGCTGTCAAATCAAAGTAGTTATCCAAACTTCAGAATTTGTATGATCCGAGTAGATCAGACTTCAGAGTCATCTACTGACAAAAATTCGTACTAACCCTACCAAAGTTCAAAAAAGTTAAATACCACATATGTAGCAAATGCTTTACAAGAAGATTTTTTATTTCTTTTCTGTAGGAAATTCAATGTATAATCAATAACCATCCATTTGTAAAACCAGCAACAAGCCTCGAGAGCTGAAACATATTCCTGCTAATTAAAGTTTCTTTCTCTTCACATAATAGTTATCCTTATCTTGACCAACATTCACTGCTTGAAGAGAACTATTGAAAACAATGATAATACAAATTCATTAAATAAGCACATTAATGTTTTGTTACTATTTTCACTTTCACTCATATTGTACAAAAAACAAAAGAATAAATGGACACTGATTTCACTTGACCCTCATTGGCTTGAAGGCTCTCAATTAATGCCAGAGAAACACTTCACAGAATCCTCAGCATTAGAGAGCACTGCATTCCACTGGAAAGCAAAATGCTTTGTCATAGTGTGCACTTTTAGAGTAGATTATAACTTCCTCTTCTTTAATTTACCAGACATAAATATCAAGTTTGTACTGTACAGGGACATCACAGCCAAATTCACTAACTTCCTCTCGGAACTTTGATTCCATTTAAAATTAATTAACAAATGTAACTTATACTCACTTGAGTCTTGAAGGCTCTCAATCTTTTAATTTTTCAATTTCCAAATAAATGTAACATTAATCTCTAAGAGATCTTATCAATTGGGAATAATTAAGTTGTGATTTCCGATGGCTATATGCAATCAGAATACATGTGTATAACTTTGAGTATTTAAGCTCATTTTCATGCTTCACACATGAACCTGAGATTCAACAAAGCTTCAAGTCTTTCAAAGCCTGAATTTCTCAATCTCAGTGTTCATTCACATGAAAGAGAATGACCAAAGAAGATCAGAGATGTACCATAGGAATTTCTCAAACCCAGAAAACTCAATCTTTGGTATATTTTTACTTGGTAGCCTTTTGTTTCTGATTTCTCAGTAGACTTTTAAGAGGGCAAATGATGAACAAGAACAATAGAATTGCGCTTCACTAGCTAATGAAAGAACAATAGAACAGAGAACCCTAGAAAACCACTACGCGAGAAAAAATAATAGAGAATAAGCGAGTGAGTTGAGAGATAAATAGAGAAAAGAGAAACACAGACTAAACCCTAGAAAACCACGACACAAGAGGGGGGTTCTTACCTCGACGAAGAGGCGACGTAGCGGTGGCATGAAGTGAGCTATGCGAGAGGGATTTCAACAACGTAAAGGCTTCTCCTTAACAATTCAAGAGAAATGCAGTAGGGAGAGCACTCGAAGTGGCACGGAGGCAGCACGGCGGTGGCAAAGTGCGAGATGCTGTCGTGAGAGGGCACGAGAGAGACGTTGTAGTGAGAGGGCTTTGAAGTGAGAGTGCGGAAATGAGAGGGCGCGAGAATGAAAAAGGGGACATATATGTACTGAATCACAATTCCAATATGATTGAACAAAGTGAACTCACCAAGAAGGAACAAAGTGAACTCACCAAGAAGGAACAAAGTGAACATCCACACGCAATAACCACATATATGTACTGAATCACAATTCCAATATGATTGAACAACATATTTCTTGGAGCACTTATCACACTTGCACTTCTTCTCACCATGCTTGCGAGAGTAGTGTTTCTTAATGCCAGTGAGGTCTCCAAGAGCCCTTCTCTTTGGCTCTTTGTTAGTATTTTTCTTTAGCTTCCAAGGTAAGTTGTGTCCTCTTCTATGTAGCGGTAGGTGTTGCTTTCTTTGGAACCCTTTATTGGAAACCTCACATATAAATCTGTTTGTTTCCATTAGAGTCTTAGTAGATAGTGCTATCACCTTAGAGCATCTGGATCTGCATACACACGGTTTCCATTCCAAGGAATAAAAAAGTACTAAATAAGGCAACTGAATAACAAGACTCCTATGTTTCCCACTGATTCCTCAATTACAGAATAAATGTCCTTCCCTCTCTATGTTCCCCTATTTCGTAAATTACCAAAGCTAAACTATAATCTAAGTTTCTAGTTTACTCACTTGGTCATTATAGGAAGAGTTTCTACAAACTACATTCATTAGAAGTGTTGGCTCCATTCTGTTGTAGGTTTAAAATACTACCATCAAAGCAAAGGGATGACATATTATGCAACCAGACATTTGAATTTTGGTGCAGGTGTTAACATGTATGTATGTAAATATATATAATCATATTGTCCTATTCACTTGGTGAATGCAAACTCACCACGAGTGCATCTTACATGACAATATGTCAAATTTGAGAGGAAAAAAACCAACCAAATACAAAGGAAAGAACTAACAAGGAAAAATTGAATAAAGACAATAAAAAACTGAAAATTAAGAGATGGAAAGCAGAATTAATCACAAATATAATGGGAATCAAAGATTGGTTTATAATTTATATACATTTGCCTGCAATTTGGAAACCACACTACAACACAAGCACAATTTAAAAGATTAAGATGTGTGTGTGTTGGTACCGAATTTTAAAAATTCGATAACTTAGTGAATTATTGGCTGATGGAGCAGAACAACTAAATTTAGCACTCTAGATGGCAACTTGGAGATGAACATGATATTTCTTTCATGATAGAGATCAAGGAAGGCCCCCAAGAAGAGATGGAAGACATAAGAAGAAAGATCCCTCAATTGGGCTAAAAAGAATATGTGAAAGTAAGAGCTAAAAGGGACGACACCATGGTTGGGCTAGAACTACCCGAGAATTTAGAGTTATCAATACATTACATGATCAAGCCTAAAATGCGAGAAGATAGTCCATGATGGTGCATTTGATTCAAGTGGAAGAAGCCCAATCTAATAATGCATCAACACGGGCCTTGTAACGACCCGCCTTGTCGCTACCATATCATTATTCTAAACGTGTAATTTTCAATTTTAAATGAAAACTCCATTAATTTGATTACGAAAATGAGGGTACATTTTTCGCGATAATACACGCACCAAAAATCTCACAAATACATAATTAAATACATATATATGTATATTTTAAACCATTACATATCATTCACATGTCATAATGTAATTCAATTTTTACATGTATCTAAGTCTGAGATTTACATGCTCGATCAAAAAGAATCAAGGAACCACCTAAGAAAGAGTTGATAACAAAACACAACTCTCTCCCAAAATAAATTACAATGTTATCACGTCGGCTTGGCGTTCTAACAAAAGAATCTCCCTCCAACATCACCTATTGTTGCTCATCTGCTCCCACGAACAAAGGTTCATGATAATCGCAGGTACCAACCACACGGTACAAAATTGCAAGGGTGAGTTTATTATACAATATCAACAAAAACCATAAGATAATGATTAGCAAGAAAACAATAGCAATAACCACAATCATTCTCAATAATCCATCAGTTCAACACACACTCAACAAACTAGTCATCTACTTTTTCCATAATTCAAATCAATTATGCTCAGAATAATGCATGCACCTGACTCGACTCTCAAATGCAATGTGGTACCATTGGTCAGAAAATAGCCTAAGTGTGTCCACATGACACTCTCACTGAGGAAAACTAGGTAGCAACTGTCAAGGTCACCCTATCGTGCATAGGCAACGCCCCATGGTGATCAGCATGAGTCTCAAGGGAGTTCTAAATCAAGTGATATGCCCCAAGTACCCGCATTTTTCCTTATGAAAAACTGCAGGTACTTACCGACAAAGTTTATACTATTTCCATGCAATTATGAAGTATGAAACATGAGAAACATCAATGCACTGGTCGTGGATAGTTAACAATTCTAAGCAATCCCCTTCCTTCACTAGGGATGCTTAAATTTCTTAAACCAATCTCCTTCCTTCTCCAGGGTTATCCAACATGGTCATTGCACCCCCTAAGTACATACACAACATACATCCATCACGATGACATCATTAACATCAACATCATCTCTTCTTAATGTCATCATCAACATCAATATCATTTCATCAATGTCATCACCAACATCAATATCATCTCAATCTCAATGTCATCATCAACATCAACATCATCTCATTTCAATATCATTATAATCACAAGTAATCGCATTCCACATATATACATATAAATTCATGCCTGAGATTCAAATTCCTCAGGTCTTTAGACAACACAAATCTCTTACAATAACAATCCATAAAACCACGAGACTGATATTTTAGGAAAATTCTTAATTAAAGAGGAGAACTATAGTATACAAAACAAACTCTTATGACCATTTAAAATTTAATAAAAAGGTAAATAGAAGAACAAATATAAAATTTTGGACAAAGTCTCCTCTGTAATTAAGACTTTTCCCAAAAAAAATCTAATCAACATCATCAACATCAACATCAACATTAATAGCACCTTTAACCCAAGTTAATTGGGGTCGGTGCTAGATGAACTCAATGATAGATCAGAAATAAGACAAAAAGAGAGAAAGGGAGAGGGGAAGAAAAAATGGGAAATAAGACAAAAGAAAGGGAAAAAAAAAACTAAAATAAAAGAAAGGTGAAAGGAGGAGGGGAGAAATGAAGAGAAAAAGAACTAAAAAAAAGGGAACGACTAGAACATAGAGATACTAATGGGTTTAGCCCTCCACCAAGCTTATAGCTTTTCTCCACTCCATCCTAAGACACATCGTCCGCCAATCTATTTCCCACTCAATTAGGTCTTGTTTAACTACCTTTCCTCAGATAAGTTTCGGTTGACCTTTACCTATCTTTATGTCGAGCTCTTGGTAACAAACTCTTGTTCTTACAGGAGCATCCAGTGAATATCTCATAACGTGTTCAAACTACCTCAATCTATGCTCCTTCATCGGTACTACTACTACCTTTTGTCGAATATCCTCATTTCTTATCTTATCCATCTTCATATAACCACACATTCACCTTAACATCCTAATTTCTGCTACCTCTATTTTATGCTCATGTTGCCTATGTGCTGGCCAGCATTCCGCTCCATATAACATTGCCGGTCTTACAACTATTCTATAGAATTTTCTTTTTAGCTTAAGAGCAATTTTGCGGTCACACAAAAATCCAGATGCACTCCGCCATTTCATCTTCCTTACTCTGATTATATGATTTACATCCTCATTAATCTCACCACTTTTTTGCAAAATTGATCCCAAGTATCTAAAAACATCTTTCTTGGGTACCTCTTGACCAAGTAAATGCACTGTATCATGATCACTATCTCTTACCCGCGAAAACTCACACTTCATATATTCCGTCTTGCTCTTGCTTATCATAAATCCTTTAGACTCCAAAAGTGTTTCTCCTTAATTTCAGTCTCCTATTAACACCATTTTTGGTCTCATCTGTTGGTCCCAGATGAACTCAAGAGGGGGGGTGTGTAACGCCTCTCTTTACTCACTCGTGCTTGATTGATTTTATATAAAATTCCGTGTCCATTTTGTTTTAAAATTAGATTAGTATAAATTTTTTTCACGAAAATTCTTTTCGCTTTGCTTGCTAATTTTATGATTCGTAAGTAACGTAAATGATTATCCTCATCACGATTCATTTATAACGAGAAGTATAGTTAAATATAACAGTCCGTGTACAGTCATCCAAAATAAAATACAGACTACTAACACCATAGTCCCATACGAATTACATAGCTCCAAAAACAGCAACAGCAAATGATATCATCCAGATAACAAGCCAAAACACAACATATAATTCATCAGACTTCTTCATACTTGAGCATATCACTGTTCCTCTGCTCGCCCAATTAAATTGGGGTCATCACAGGTGTCAACCACAGACACAAACAGGGTAAGTATTTAATAAACATGATTAAATAATTGATAGAAAGTGAAACAAGTATACAGAAACATAAATAATTCTTGTAGACAGATATATGATGAGTAATGCATGCTCTCTTTATTAAATGATGCATGACTGAGATCTCAGCTAATCATCAAAAAGGTACCATAATTCAAATAGTTTCACCCACTCTAGTGAAACCTCCCTCCACTCTGAGGGGCATAATCAAATAGTTCCACCCACTCTAGTGGAACCTCCCTCCACTCTGAGGGGTAATAAGGTACCAAAGTTTCACCCACTCTAGTGAAACCTCCTCCACTCTGAGGGAAATAGTGCAAATGATGCATGGATTCATTTTATTTCTCAAGTTTCCCATCTTGGCACCACAGTCTTTATTCATCCATCATATCCAAATTTACAACAAAGGGTACCATTATTTTCAATGATCAAATATATATAAGTGGTCACCATTTTCATAAGAAATAAACTTTAATCATAGATGTTACAAGTCTTTAATCATATATTCATCACTTCATTCTTAAATAAAAGAGGCCTAGGATCTTCTTTATAACTCAACATTGAGTGTTAAAATGCCCAATAGCAACATAAATAAATTAATATACAGCAATCTAATACATCATACAACAACCTAAATATATTATTTATACAACAACCTAGTTCAACATAAAGTATATAACATCAAACAGCAAAATAATTTTATACAGACAGCAATTCATATTTTCATACAGACAGCAATAATTTCCATACAGACAGCACTTATGTTTCCATACAGACAGCAACAATTTCATACAGACAGCAACAATTTCATACCGATAGCAACCTATTATTTAAATACAGCAATTCATTAGTAGTTCCAGCCACAAAATAAATCATCCATCATCCAAATAAAGTTTCTAACATCCTATACAAATTAAATACAGCTTTGATTAAATTTGTGGACAGCAACCTATTATTTAACATCTATTATCAAACAACAATTAGCTAAAAATAAATTACAGCATACAGCAAGGCCTAATATATTTGCCTACCTCCTTGGTAATTTAAATGAGTTAGTGTTTTAGTTAATTAAGATTACTAAGCACCAATTACTTGCTAAATTATAACTTGGGCACTATCTTGCTTCATGGTAGCATTTGTACAAACAATTGGTGTTCTAAATTCTATTCTTTACCAAAATAAAGAAAAGCATCATTCTTATTCAAAGAAAAAGAGATGGAATCACCCTATCAACCATCCAATCTATGTCTATTAAATAACTTCCCTTACCTTAGCTTTCTTGGTTTGTAGCTAAGCTAATTTTTCTCCAACAACTTCAAGCTTTTGCACGTGAACCTCCAAGGAATGGCTACTTGGTTTTGCTTTGTTTTTTAGGTGAAAAGGATATGTTGAAAGTGAGGTTGGGACCGTGGGAATTCAGTTCCCATTTGGTCCCCACAAAGCTTTTTATATGCCATGTTTCATTGCCTTTTTAGGAAAAAAATCTCTTAATCTTTCATGATGGCTTGCTTTCTAGGTGGACCAATAAGAGAACTTCTTGCTTTGTGACCATCCAAGTGGCCTAATTCCACAAGGTTCTATCATTTTCTCCATCCTTCTCCAAAGTGCACGGTTATGCTAGATTTTTAAAGCCATATGTTTCAATTTTGCTAGCCTAAACCGTGGAATAGCTTGGTTTTTAGGTTCTTAATGTTTTATTTTTTACTTAGCATTTTTCTTATATTAGTTTCAAGTATTTCTAAAATTTATGGAAGTCTAATTTCAATTGTTTTCTTAGAACCAAAATTTTCTAAATTTAGTTAGAAACTATCTTAAGTTTTAGTAACAATTTTTGAAATGTTTCCTTGCTTTCTTTTAATGATTTTTCTAAATTCCTATTGGTTCATTCTTGCTTTTAATTAGTAAAATGTTTAGATCGCCTATTAAAATGATCCATCCTTACTATAATGAAGAGAAAATTCTCTAGATTATTTTTGTCTTTCTTCTGTGTTTTAACCGAACTTAGATTATTTTAAATTCAATTTTTTCTTGAACCATCTTTCAAAATTTCTAATAATTCTATCTTATGGTTTTTCTTAGCAAGTAACATTAATAATCTCTTATCTAAACTTATTCTATATTTTATCAGGCTTTCAGGATTCTACTAGGGCTTATATGACCTTATCAGAGCTGTAAGGATATGTTGGTCATTTGGGCAATTGTTTAGGGCATTTTAGTCATTTGTCCTAGGGACCTATTTGTCATTTATGGAATTGTTCAAGGACATTTTAGTCATTTTCAAGAGAATCTAAGGGTATTTTCGTCAGTTATTTTAGAAATGTATATTTACCAGATAATGCACATATATATTGAAATTTGAGGGTGTTACAGGGTGAATTGAGTTTATAAAATAATTCGCAATTTAAAATCAAACTCAAAGCAATAATATGAAGATAAGAGATAAAGAAGACACAATCAATTTTAACGTGGAAAACCCAATTGGGGAAAAAAACCACGACGTCCAAATTGGACAATTTCACTATGATAATTTTGTGTACAAGAGTTCCTAGTATCCTAGTTTCCTAGCCTACCCTTACACAACAATTATCCCAGCTGGTATCCTTGTTTCCCAGCAAAAAAGCTATCGTCTCAATTCACCAAGAATAGAGACAGACTGGTATCCTTGTTTCCCAGCCAGACTGGTATCCTAGTTTCCCAGCCAAAAGTCGCACGTCTCAATTCACCAAGAACAGAGACAGAACTGGTATCCTAGTTTCCCAGCTGCAACCTTTTCAAACATTAAGAAGAAGAATACAATTAAAAAAAAATTACCTTTATGCTTCTATACCTTAAGCAAATAGGTACCTTTAAATCCTGATGGAGAGTTGAAGAATCAAACTTGCCAAGACACTTCTATATGATCTCACAACTCTTTCAATGATGCAAACATAAACTCTCTAAACTCTGATATTATTTGGAATGGAATGCATACATAAAACACAAACATGTTTCTATTTATACTAATTTAAAGATATGATTTTATCTAAATTTTGAATTTAATCTTTAAAAAATTATCTTATCATGCAATGCAATCTTAAAGATATTCTATTATATTATGCAATGTAATCTTAGAAATATTCTATCCTATTTTTGAATGCAATCTTAAAGATAATTATATTGGCAAGATCAATCTTCTAATCTCCTTACATAAAATCTAACAAATCTTCTTAATTCCATGTCATCTTGAATGATAGCAATCTTCAGGATTCTTCAAATAATCTTATCAATTATGTTGATCTTCATAAATCCAAAATATCAGTAACTTCAAAATATCAAATCCAAAATATTAGTAACTTCAAAATATCAAATAATTATCATCAGTGTAATAAATATAATAATGTGACATTCATTGTTTGTTATCATCAAAACTTTATAAATCTTTTTAAGCATAAAAGGTTCAACAAATATCCAACATCATCAATAAGCATGATATCATCTGCAAAAATCATACACCACGACACTTACTCTTGAATATATTTCATTAGTTCATCCATCACTAAGGCAAAGAGATAAGGACTAAGAATTGAACCTTGATGAACACCTACCATGATAAGGAAATACCTTGATGTTCCATTACAAACTTTCATACATGTGGTAGCCCCATCATATATATCCTTGATTGCATTAACATACTTTAATGCTACATTTTTCTTCTTAAGAATCCACCATAAGACTTTTCTTAGGACCCTATCGTATGCTTTCTCAAGATCTATGAACACCATATGTAAGTCTTTCTTCTTTTCCCGATACCTTTCCATTAATTGTCACTTAAAGAAAATAACTTCCACGGTACATTTTCCTAGCATATATCCAAATTGATTTACGAAAACCTTGGTCTCCCTCCTTAATATGGCTCATGAGGTTGATGCCTCTATAGTTAGAACAATTTTGGATATCTCCCTTATTTTTGTAAATAGGCACAAACATACTTTTCCTCCAAGTATTAGACATCTTATTTGGTTGAAGAATCTTATTGAAAAGATTGGTCAACCATTTTATTGTCACATCTCCCAAGCCTCTCTACACTTCAATATGGACGTCATCGGGTCTCAAAGCTTTATTATTCTTCATCCTCTTTAAAGCCTCCTTAACTTCATGTGTATTAATTCTGGGAACAAATCTTCTATTCAGATCATCAAAAAGATTCTCCAAATCCACCTCACTTTTATCATCATCCCCATTAAAAAGTTTGTTAAAGTAGTTTAGTCATCTTTTACTTAATCTTCATCTGTTATAAAAAATTTTTGATTTTCATCCTTGATACATTTAACTTGAATGAGGTATTTACTATTCTTATCCCTCATTTTTGCAAGTCTGTAGATACCTTTTTCACCATCCTTGCTCCCAAGATATAGTGCAACAAAAACATCATTCACAATTTCATTCATCAATAACAAATATATAGCATCCCATTAGTTTAAAACAAAGTTTTTCTTGAAAACCAACATGCAACAGGTATAGACATACATCCCCATAATTGGGTTCCCTGACCCTAACTATGGTATCAAAAGCTGTAAACAAACACTACTACAGACAGTGCAAATGACGACGGTTCTAAAGCACATACGACGATGGTTGTCGAACCGTCTTTGTTGCACGTGTCGTTGAAAGTCAAAGGTTTCGACGACTGTTCTAAAAAACCGTCTTTGTTTGTATTTTTTTTATTTTTTTAAATGACATACAAAGACGGTTCTTCCCAAGAACCGTCTTTGTATGTATTATTAATTTTTTTTTAAACGAAGGAGATACAAAGACGGTTTTGAGCAAGAACCGTCTTTGTATGTACATATACAAAGATGGCTTTTACCCAAGAACCGTCTTCGTATGTATTATTTATTTTTTTTTTAAAACGAACGAGATACAAGGACGGTTCTGGGAAAGAACCGTCTTTGTATGTGTACATACAAAGACAATTGTTCCCCAAGAACCATCTTTGTATGTATTATTTAATTTTTTTTAAATAAATGAGATACAAAGACGGTTCTGGGAAAGAACCATCTTTGTTTGTCGTGTCTATTTTTTTTTTCATACACATACGAAGAGAGTTTTATACTCAATGGCACGTAAATAAATATTCTATAAATTAAATAAGAATCGTCTTTGTTTCTCGTGTATTTTTTTTTTTTGCATACCTACGAAGACCGTTTTATACTCAATGGACTTAGGTGAATTTACACTAACAATAAAACATCACATTGAAGAATTTATATTCTATAAATTAAATAACAAACCAATTAACAAATTATGTCAAATACAATGGCACTAAAAGAAATATTATTGTTATATAACCAATTAACAAACCATATTTTATATAACATCATTAAAACAAAGCTCTTACTTTATAGCCTACAACATCCTAGTGATCACACAATGAAAGTAATGCGTATGGCTAATATTAGTGCTTCACAAGCTTGAATAATCATCAACCAAGCCATGTGGTTTTGTTGAAGTTAAATATATCCTCAATATATTTACCTGCATGAACAACAAGTAGAACAAAAGAAAGAAATATAGTCACAATGGGTTTCATCAACATCCTGCTAAATAGTATAGGAAATTTATATTGACAATGCTTTGTGTTGGACCAAAGGAAATGATCTCATACCTAATATTATCCCCATCATTCTGAAAAGAATCTGGCTTAGATCCAAGTTTCATAAACTTCATCTTGGCCAAAGGAAATGACTATCTTTCTTCTTTTCCCTTATGTTGTTCTACATCTGAAAGACAAACCACCAACCCAAAGTTTAGATTTTTAAAAAGAATCAGATAACTTGCTAGAATCCAGAGTGAGGAAAGGAGGATCAAATAGAAATATGGTATGTTTCCTATTAATACTGGATATTTTTCCAAAAACGAGGCCATTAAGAGTGCCAAGAGAGTTTTTTAAAATGTTTTTCTTTTAGCTAACTTGAAATGGGAAGTCTCCAAAATAAGATTTTTACTTGCAAAAATGGTAACACAGATCTAGCACCTCAGAAAAAAGATGGTCAAGTTAGGAGACATTGCTAACAAAAACAAGACTATCTCAAACATAAATATAGTTTTTCTCAAAGACAAAATCAGAGACAACCCCACTTGGTCAAACCTGACACCACCCCCTGAACCATGTTAAAAATTATGTTAAAGCTCAGCACCTGCCACAACCCAAAAAAAGCATAAGAATTAAGTTTTGGTTCCTGATTCAATGATCATTGCACATGTTTAACCAGGCTGCAGGGAAAAAGAAGAAGAAGATAATTAATTCAAAGCTATATATATAAGTGGACAGCAACATTTTTCTCAATTTAAATCTAGAAAACTTTATAGACATAAGGAATAAAGCTTCATAATGATTAACTAACTGGTTTTAATTAACAAAAAACCAATCCGCAACAACAGGTCCATGTTCAGCTTAATACACAATACAAAAATAAATAAATAAATATAAAAACCAGCAAAACAAAATCAAGCCGACCCAGTTCACAAATTGGCAAAAGTTATATTTTAAGCGAATGTAAGAGACAATATTTCCACTCATTATAAGCACCAAACTGCATGCTTGACAAGGCAAATGCTCATCAAAAGTAAAAGTTACCATCACAATATCAGCATCAAACACTAGCTAGCTACTCATAAAAAAGCACATAATTGTCAAAAGCATACCTCATCAGCTCCATCTTTATAGTAAAATATGGCTTGGCAGCAACACAATATAAAGAAGCAAACTGCACAATTTGGAATTATCACGCACAACAATCATATAAACAAGCAAAGCTGACATATATAAATCTAATTACAGGTATTATTTCTACCAATTTTCTCCAATGCTGCAGCAAAATAAACATATCTTTATATGAATTGGCAACAATAATGAAAACCAAGGGCCATAAGAATTGCCAAGGAAGGCCACTAAGAGCAATAGCCTAAAACTGATTTTACAAAGTAACTCAGTGTATTTACACTTACCTTCCACCAGGATTTACCTAAACATGACCAAAGAATCCGATGAGGTACAAATGTCATGTCTCACAACTTCCTATGGGCTAAACTTCTATTTAGTTTTCATTTGGTTTTACACATCAGTATGCCATGATATTAGTTATTGTAACATTATAGATTTAAAATAAGCGAGACAAATCAAACCTCAAGCCAATCCTATGCTACATCCTCCTGACCTTCCCTGGTGATTCGCTGCTTAAATAGCCTGTATCTATACCTCAAACCATACCTCCAGTTACTGCATACATTACTTTCATTAATCTAAATGAAAAGCCATCAAAACTCATACAACACTAATTAATTAATAATGTATAATAACACCAATAGTTTTAAAAGCAACTTTGAAAAAAAATACAAATTGTTAACAAATTTAATGCTACTTATTAAAAATTAACCACATGTAACTTGTGGCACCTGGTGCTTGAAGCATCCATTGTTATGAGGTGAAGGCAAATGATTAACTAGACAAATAACACAACTGCTCCAAACTCAGCTTATAACATATAAAAGAAAAGTGCATACCATTGTTAGGAGCTAGAAATATATTCACTGAATTTTGTCTATGATGGTGACTTAAGAACCTGACCCACAAATCCAATTCTCTCTCTCCACCATGTAACGCCTCTCTTTGCTCTCTCGTATTTTGTTGATTTAATTAAAATTCCCCCTTTTTTTTTCCTTTTGTAGTATAATGATTTTAGTTAAAATTTTTCACGAAAAATTCTTTTCTCCTTGCTTCAATTTTATGATTCATTCGTAACATGAGCGGCTTTTTCTCACCACGGTTTATATTAATATAACCAAAAATATAATATAGTCCAGATACACAGTCCAAATTAATATACAGACAGTTCTAAAATCTAATTCATTAAAGTCTAGTTCAAATTACACAAAATACAAGTCTTCAAAATATCTTCATCATATCTTCTCTTCCACATCCATGTTCAGATTTAACTGTTTATCTGCTCGCCCAGTTAAGTTGGGGTCATCACAGGTGTCAACCACAGACACAAAATAGGGTAAGTTTATGACAAACAAAGTTTGAATAAAAACATATATAACAGAATACATACGTAGATATTTATAAAATAACAACACAGAGGATTTGCCCACAGATTAAATTACCTCATCTACACAGCACATGAATTAAGTCATACAATTTACTTATCAACAGATATTCCACATACTCATCATGTAATGTATAGAATGCATGCTCATCTTTTTATATGATGCATGACTGAGATCTTAGGTTCTCAACATCTCATTATCAGTGGCCACAGTCAAGATAGCTTAACACCTCGTGAGTTGGATTGGCCATTCGGGATAGGTCAGTGTTGCAAAAGGACTCACACCTACAACATGTGATCATCATGGCTAGGTGATCTCCCCACTGTGGCTATCCCCCAGCTCATCACCTTAGAACGTCCGAATCTCAACTCTAGCTATCTGACAAACAACTTCGCGGCTTAACCCCCGCAGGGCAACAACTTCACGGCTTAACCCCCGCAGGGCATATGCATATGAAATGTATGAATGATCCACTTTTATTATTTAATTATTCTTTTTCTCATACATCTTAAAGCTCAACATCGTTCACAACTCATGGCATATGCTTTTTAAACAATACGTAAGGCTTCTTTCAAAACATCACAGAACGCTTTACTCCACAATCTAAGCATACAGCCATAGCTCAACAAAACTCTTGGGATCCATAATTAATCACCATACAACACGAAGATTCCAATTATTCCATCGTCAACATAACCCAATTCTTAATTTGTTTCTTGACATCAAAATCTAATTTATTTCTCAACATCAAAATCATAAACCACTAAGCAACATATTGAATTTATCAAAGTATATAGAATCATTTATAAGTTTTATGTATTTCAACTTCATAACACATTAAATAATACACATCCTTTGCTTAAATCATTTAATCATGCAATTATTCTTCAATCCAACAACAATGGTTCAAACCAACAACTTAGAAACATACTTTCTTCATTGAAACAAATTATCAAACACTTGGAGTGTAAGCTTTGAATTCATAGAATTCTTTAAGAAAGCTACTAAACCCTATTCTTTATAAAGTTTGGCATATTTCAAAAAATAATTAAACATGTTTCCAACCAATTTTAGCATCAAACTAAATACTTAAACAAAAATTTCAGCCAACATCAAACATAGCAACCTATTTTAAATAAATTTTTTAAACAACTATTTTCTTTAAAATAGCCATACCACTTCTTATGTTTTGATTTCTTTTATCTTTCCTTCATTAAATTTATTTCATTATTCAATACTCATTCCTTAGTTTAAAATCAAGTTACCTAGGCAAATAACCATGTCAAGAGTTTTGAGACGATTCAACAAACACCTAGTCTACAAAGCCAAATAAAATCAAGCAAAGGTTAATATTCAAACTAAGCTCATCATAAACTCCCCATACCTTGTTCCCTAAGCTTTTTGGACAGCTTTTCTTCCCTTGAAATTGAAGAACTCTTGCTCTTAACTCCCTTAGTGCTTCACGTGGATTTTCTAGTATATAAGCCTTGGATTTTGTTCTAAGTAAAAGGTAGTGTTAAGATGGAATGAAATGGACCAGCCTTGGAATGAATGGTGCACAGTTTTAAGCTCTCTTAGAGCTCCAAATGTCCGGTCCTATGTCCCTTTTATAGGGTGTATTTGCTTAATTTTTCTACAAATATCCTTCAAAAGTCATTATGCCTAGCTTTCCTTGTGGCTTATTCTTATTGGCTCTTTAATTTGCACCATCCAAGTGTCTTATTTCATGAAAACTCCATACTCTTCCTTGGCTGTCTTGTTTTGCACGTATACTAGGCAATTTGGAGTACAATCCGTGTGGTTGCTTTAAGCTTAGGTGTTGTAGATTTTTGTTGCATCAAAGTCATGATTGTTTTGCTTTTAGTTGGATTCTTTTTATTGGCTATCAATTCCTTACCCTACAAGTGTCTTGATTCATGAGATTTCTATACTTTTCTTCTTGTTTTCTTGTGTTGCACGTGGACTAGCTAGGCTAAGATGTATTCCATTTATTTTCCTTCTCATATGTGGAATAGCTTTAGGCTTAGTCATAAAAATCTCTGCCCAAAACCCGTGTTATAGAAATATTCATTCTAAATTTGTTAACCGTTGGATCTTATTAAAATTTTAAGGGTATATTCCTATCTTACATATCTAAGTTTTGACCGTTGGGATTGTCGAAACAATGTCCCTACCTATCCACGTATTTTGCAAAAGGAGACAACATAAAATTTGCTTCAAATATCTTTTTAAGCATTAATTACTTTCTTTACACATGGACCAATGGACATGGCTAGGTTTCTTAACTCTCCATGTGTTTATTCTTGAATGTTCTAAGGCCTTTCTCCCTTGATTGTGTATCACATGGCCAAGGCTTGACCTTAGATAACCAAATCAACAATTTTTCCTTTTTATTACATGTAATAACAAAATTCTAAGTTTTTATTGGTCCAATTTGCTTTTATTAGTAAAATTACTACACTAACTCATTAAGGATCCTATTCCTCCCATAATTAAGAAAAACTCCATAGATTATGTCTATCCTTTTTCTTATACTTTTCTGATACCTGAGGTTGTCTAGATTAAGCTCTTTTCAACCTATCTTCCAAAATCTGTAAAAATTCTATTTTAGGGTTTTCTACCTTCCTCCTTGCTAATACTTGGTTATCTAAAAGTATTTTATCCTATAGTCAGGTTCCCACAAATTTCTGAAGTCGTTTTGGACATTTTTGACCTAAGGGTATTTTGGTAATTTCACCACTCACACTAGGGGTATAATCGTCATTTCCAAAAATGTTCAAGATATCTCTTTAATTGTCACCCTAAGGGTATTCTTGATCATTTCCAGAACATCCAAGGATCTTTATAAGATTTTCTCCTTAAAATGTCTTGCTAAACTACCTAGGGGTATTTTGGTCATTTCCAAAATGTCCAGGGGTATTTTCGTCATTTTTCCTGAATCTTTTATACTGCCTCTGATCAACATTTTACCCTAGTAATTGACTGTGATTCCAAAATTTTGGGGTGTTACACACCACATGCTCAGCCAAAATAAGTACTACATAACTAATTCTGTGAAAGAACCCACTAACCAATATCAGTAGTTGAGAAAAAGGGTGACTTGAGCTTATTATGTTCATAATATTCAATAGAAAATTAAAATATAATCCACCCAAGTATTTTTGGGTGAAAGTAATAGAGAAACATGATAACTTACTAGTAAGACATCTAGAATCTAAGGTCTAAGCCCCTGGATTCAAAACCCACGATATTCTTAGAAGGTGGGAAACAAAAAACCTTAGGAATTGGAATCAAAGGTTCTATAAGGGCAATGAGACGATATGAAGTCTACAAAACACAAGAAACTTAACTAATAATGCAGTCAACTAGAGTAAAAAAGAAATAATAAAAATAATTCCTAAAAGATGCTAGTTCCAGGCTCAAATTGAATATCAGACTAAAGGATACCTATATTTCAAGCATGTGCTACTAAGAATGTAGTTTGCCTTATTTCCTAAAGTTAAGAGTATTATGCTGTGGGCTTCAACACCATGAAGCAAAACTAAAAATTAGCATACCTATCTTTATAAGTAGAAGCCAAATTAGCATGAGCTTCAGCCATGGTGGGTCTGACAGCAATTTCCCGTATGTAATCCTAGATAGCATCACTAACTCTACCAATCTCCTTATACGTATTGCCTCTATTAACTAGCCCATCCGCTGCCAAGGGATCAATGCGGAGGACCTCATTGTAGCACGATATGGCATCTACATAATTCCCCTGCAATAATTTGTCCACAAAAGAACAAAATATTAGTAATGATATATTTTTATCAACAATATTTCTGTAAAAGCTTCCGATCCTTACAGCCCCCCTCAAGCCTACATAGACTTAACCCAACTAATGCATTAACAATTAACACGTACAAACACTGTATCCATGATTATTTCACATCAGAGCTACCTGCTGCTTATAGATAATGGCAAGGTTGTTATAAATTGTTACATTCAGTGTAGCTTTATAATATTGAGCAGCAGCAGCTACCATGTTCCTGCATTCAACCAAGAAAACTCATATTCTAACATGTACCACACAAATTACTGCCATTAACATGATGATACAAGGGACCACATACCATTCCATGTATATATTTCCAAGATTGGTCAATGCTTGTGGATGGTTGGGCTGTAGTAAGGCATTGCTTCATCACACAAAAAAAGTACATTGAGTAGGGATTTTAATGGCATTGAAGCATAATGACTAGAAATATATGTATTGTAAGGCCACAGGATAAGGAAAGAACATACATTATAGCACTGGATTGCTTCCTCCACTCTGCCAACATCTTTTAGAGCATTACCCTATAAGAAAATCAAATAAAATAATTATATAATTGCACATAAAATTGCATGTTCAGGTTTTTTAAACCAATTATGACACAAGAAGAAACCAACCAAGTTATTGTAAGCTTCCAAAAATCTGGGGTCACATGCAACAACTTGTTTATAGTGTAGAATTGCCATGTCCAATTGACCTTGCTCATAATTGCACTGATCTTGTACCAAGAAAATAAATTAGCAGCAAACAGATAAAGAAATAAAATAACAGAACCCACCATAAACCATGCCATAGTTTGGTCGTGTCTGAAGAGCATGTTGATAGCATGCAATAGCTTCTTGAGGCATCCCTAAAGCCTGATATAGGGAGAATAAAGAAAACTTTCAAGTTTGCAACAAAAACAATTAAAGTACTAGTCCTATCCAACCAATCATGCTAAACACCATACCTTGTATAGAAACATAACAAGCCATTTCATCCTTCACAGTTAAGCCTAAAAACTCAGTTACAAAAAGAAAAGCAATACAAACATAACAAGCCAAAGTGTAATATCAATTTTTACATCAACTAAACAACCAATCATTAGCTGAATGTCTCATGTAACTCCAAAATCGCCAACTTTTGTACAGTACCCACATTTTCCCCCTATAGTTCAATGAATGTCTCATAATTCATATCAAACGGAGGATCAATCTGACAAAGAGACAATAAATTCAAAAATTAAAGAAGATATCAAAACATGCTTATTAGGTATTAGAATTTAAAAAGAAAATACCGTGATATTAAACCCCACAAGCGACTCATTCCAGCATCATCTCTTAGCACATGCACGAAACCTGCAATAAAAACCAAATTCATAACAAACCACTGAAAATAATAAAATAGATATCAAAAGACGAACTTGTGTTGCTATACGGCTTAACCCATCCCTATTTTGAGTATTTTCTAATCCAACGAAGGGGCAAAGTGCATCAGGGAAAGTGAATCTGAGTCCCATGGGCGGAAACTATTTGGAAGCGGCAAGTTCGAGCAACTCGAGAGAGTGAGGCTGAGCCTTGTGAATTCCCTTACAGTTAGCAAAACAGTGAGTTTTTGGAATGCGAAAATTGAAATTAGAGAGGAGAAGAGAGAGAGGAATTGAACCAAATGAGATAAATAGGAGGATCTCCAATGACGAAGTAGGAGGTGCGGTCGTCGGTGATGAGAGGGGCAGCGCCACATGGATTTCGTCATGGACGGTGTTGGAGAGGCCATGGACAGTGTTGGAGAGGCCGATTTCGTGATGGGGGAGGCGCCAGAAGTGAGAGCCCTAGAAGATATTTGGATTCAAAATTTGAAAAAGAAATAAAAAGTGGATGAGAGAGAAACGGAAGGTATAGCTTTAAAATCAAAGACGGTTCTCCAAAATCGTCTTTGATAAGTTGGCGTTAATTGCAAAAATGCCATTGCAGTTATTTTGGACAATGAATTCAAAGTCGGTTCGTTAATGACCGTCATCATAGACGCAAATCAAAGACGGTTCCAGCAAAACCGTATTCGTTGTGCCCAACTTAATTACGGTTATGCCACCGCGTTCCAAATGAAGACGGTTGTTTCGTAACCGTTGTCGTATGTGCGTCGTTAAATTGCCCTTTTGTAGTAGTGAAAGAATGAACTTTCCTCACCTATCTATATCTCTCTGTTATCTCCTTGCAGTGCCATTTAGAGATCTCTCAGGTCTATGTCTTTTGATCCAAACACATAGCTCTATATACCAAATCGAAGACAATTTAGTATAGATTTCAAAGATAAGGTTAATATTAACATTTAGAGTCAAACACTCATTCAATTTTAAAAGGAACTAAAATGGTATTTTTGGAGTTCTGATAAAAAAAACGTCATTTTGAAATTTTGATCACGCCGATGTAACCGATGTTCAGCAAAGGTCACCAAAAAGACATCAATTTTATAAAAAAGGCAACTTTTACAATGTCTCATTTGCAAAGGAAGTGTAAAAACATCCAATAACGGTACCCAAATCACAAAAGATACAAAGAGAGGCTCAAACTAACTAAGAGAAGGCATAGAAAACATAGTTATCTCAAAGAAACCGCAAAGGGAGGGTTGAAGGCTTCTTTCTCTATCGAATCCTCGAGTTGAGTTTTGGAGATTCCTCTCCGATTAAAGTGTTCATCTCTGTGCGGTGGTCCGACGGAAAGCGACGACAACTCTTTGTGGTCATTGTGGTTGTGGGTGGTGGAAGAGGAGGGTTAGGGCTTGGGGGAGGTTGCGAAGAAGAAAAGTGAAAAATGTGTTCTTTCTTACTACTAGTCGTATTTGTAACATGCAAGACTCACACGAATGAAATTTTGCTCACTTGAGCGCACTGGCCCAACTTGAACAATGTTTAAACCAGATATAAGCAAGTAATCGGTTACAGCTTTAAAACAATCGATTAAACCAGTTCAACTATGCAGTTCATTTAAAACATAAGACAAATAATCGATTAAAACGATATGGTAATCGATTAAAGTGTTCTAAAATGTTTTCCAGTTTCAACGAAGAACAAAATAATCGATTAAAGGCTTACTGTAATCGATTATTACAGTAAAAAACACTTTTGCTGGAAAACTTTGAATTGTTTAAAGTTCTTGATTGATTTGATAATTTTTATTGATTTTAGTTGACTTAATTAGTTGTTAATGCAATGAATGAATGGTATGCACTTGGATCACCATGATTGCTTTTCTCTTACACAAGTTTAACACTTAATATATCTTCAAGTTGGCCTTTGCATATTTGAAAGCTCAAAACCAATTCTCTTTAAGCAGCTCCCCCTAAATCCAACAGAACCTCCCTTGAATCTTATCAAAGGTTTCCATATCTTTGTGGCGGTTCCTCGCTTGGCTTATCACTCTTCTAGACTGTGATGCCTTCTTTTCCATTTCCTGTCAATTCCATACTTTTCTATTTCTTTTATTATTTCAATCATCTTGTTCTTGTTGGAGTCATTGATATAATTGTTTTATTGTTTTGCTCTACTTTCTTCTCTATTTCTACCTCATCTTTATCTTATTGTGTCTTCAATTATTGTTACAAGATAACCAACACAAGGAAGATCTATAAAAACATTATGACTCCTAACTAGGATCATATCATTTCTAGACTGGTTTGTGGTTGCCACAATACAAGTGCACAATAATCTCAATGCTCTTGTTTCTAATTTTATTTACTTCCCTAATTGGGGCATCTATTGGGATAACCAGGAATCTAGAAGGGGGCAGGGGGTATAATAGATTCTTTCGAAATCTTTACCACTTCATTCCTTAATTCAATTAAAACTTATCCTTTTTATTTAACCAAGGTTTTTTCAAAAAAATTGATAAGAAAGATTATCACAACAAAGAAAGGATTGAAAACAAGATCATATGAAAAACAAAGTTTTATAGCCCACACCAATTCTATTACCAAGATTGAATCACAAAACTTAGGATTAGACAAAGAGAATCACACACAAAATTTATACTGGTTCAGTCCTTAAGAGGATCTACATCCAGTTGTTCTAAGACCTGTAAGAACTTCCACTAATAGAGAATTAAGTACAAATACTATGCACATGAAATTCCATATATTCTACTCTTCCCTTGAACCCTACAAGAGATAGAACGGGAGTTGAAACCCTATCAACTCACACAAATCTTGGTAACCCTAAGTCCCTAACTGAGATAAAAACAAGAAAGAAATTCAAAATTGAAATGAATACACCTTGATGTGTGGATCACAACATCTTCATACTCTTCTAAGAATGATCAAATAATGATGAACAACAAATGAATCTTGATCAACTTGATTCTCCAGAGGAAATGCAGTAAAATTCCCTTAGTTGACACTCTTGAAAAGTTTTCTCGAGTATAAGAGTATATTATCAAGAGTCACTAATGAAAAAAACATAAGAAGGTATTTATAATTTTGACAGACAAAACTGATTTAATCGATTATCAAATATGATAATTGATTAGTTCATCAAAATTTCTCTTTATTTTGCATTTCCAGAAACTTGGCAATCAATTATAGAATGTGGTAATCAATTTTCTCATTTCAAACAAAGAGTTTCTCATGCTTTATGTGCTTTATGGAATAATCAATTATCAATTATGGTAATCAATTATTTCAACATATAGAAAGCTCTTTAAGTTTCCAGTCGCAATCTAATCAATTACAATAAATGGTAATCGATTATCTCAAACTACAAAGCCTTCTGTCTTTTGAAACTGGTTTCTATACTCGATTACACAAACTGGTAATTGATTAATTCATTATTTCTTGCCAAATTTAAAGTAGAAATGAGTTGCTTGTTCTAACCCTTTGTAATTGGTTTCAAAACCTTATAATCGATTCCACTGTGTTAAACTCATTGCTTCTAAAAAAACTTAGAGATCAATTCATTTTTCTAACATATTTGATTCACACTAAGCATGGATATAAGAAAACTTCAACTATATCAAGCATCATGCGTAGTCTAAAAACATTAAAAACAAATGTCATATCTATAAAACTTGTTTTGCATTGTAAAACCATCAAACCAAAACTAAAACCTAAAGAATAATCTTCAAAACTTGTTTGGCATTGTAACAACATCTGCCACACCTTTTAGAGGATAAATTTCTAGAGGTGGTTGCTTTGATTAGGAATGTAATTATTCCTATTTGTGATAAACTGATATAATGTGGTGAACTTTCTTTCAAAGAAGCTTATAATGTGGTTAGGAAACTTTTCCCTTGTGTAGCATGGAGTAAACTTATTTGAAGAGCTTGTGTTCCACCTTCTTGATGCTTTCTAGTTTGGAGACTTTTCCATTCAAAGGTTCCCACAAGCAAAGACTTCTTGATGCTGGATTTTACTATTTTGAAGGCTTTCCATATTTCTATTCATTACTCTTGTGCCCCTCATATAAATGAAGTTTCATGGTATGCTCTTGTTGTTAAGTGGGTAAAGTGTAACACGGATGGAGCTGTAAGGGTTGCTCTAGGCTTGCCTACTATTGGTAGCATTTTTAGAAACAACTTTTTTCTTGGATGCTTTGTTGTGAATATGGGATTTTTCTCTGATTGCTAAGTTGTTAGTAGTGATGCACGTTATTGAGATTGCTTCTGACAAAGGGTGCTCTAAACTATGGCTGAAGTGTGATTCAGGTTCAGTGGTATAAGCTTTTAATTCCCTAAAGATTGTTCCTTGGCACCTGCATAACATATGGCTTAATTGTATGGAAATCACCAAATCCATGGATTTTGTTATTTCCCATATTTTTCATGAGCGTAACAAATGTGTTGATAGTTTAGCCAATGCATTTCTTTTGACTAATTTTTTGGTGGGATGATGTTCCAAGCTTTATTATGGATTCATATGTTAGAGAGAAGCTAGGCCTTCCTGATTATAGATTTTGCTAATCTTTGTAGTGGGTTTTCAATTTATGCCTCCCCACCCACATCTTTCCTTTTATCTTTTTATTCTAAAAACAGGGTAGGAGTATGTGATTGGTAGGCTCTTTGCTGTTGACCTAGCCAGTATGATTTGTTAGAATCAGGGGGAGCTCAAGAGGATCAAGAAGCTAAGTCTCTTAGGCAGCAAAATATTTAGCCTTTTTTACATGCCAATTCAATTGATTGGTAGTTGTAATTTGTGTATGTCTAAGGGAGACTTCCTATGACCCATTGCATAAAGCTCATTCATGGTTTTGCATTCATGTTTTCATAAAAGCATAAGTGTTGTGAAAAAGCTTTTTTTGAAACCAATAGTTTTCATGATTGCATAGAAAGCCAAGTGTTCAATATTTAAGTTTTTGGAAAAACAAATTCTCACTGGTTTAATCAATTACCAGAAAATGGTAATCTATTACTTAAGCTTTCAAGAACACTTTAATCGATTAAAAGAGTATGGTAATCAATTACACTACACAAAGTCACAGAAAAGTCTTCCTATGATAATCGATTACGATATTGTTGTAATTGATTACTTGGGGCGTGTTTAGAATAAAGACTTCTTGTGATAATCAATTACGTTGCAAAATCGAGTACATTGCTCATAAATCTTTTCCAGAAAGTTAAAGAACACTTTAATCGATTAAATGTGTTAATAATCGATTACATAAATGAATTTAATCGATTACATTAGTGAATTAATTGATTACTGACAGTTACAAACAATTTTCTATAAATAGTTGTTGGGTGTTTTGAAAAATAACAACGAAATATCAAAGTATTTTCATAAGCTTTCTGAAGTAAGAAAAAATTCTAAGTGCTAAACTCTATTAGATCCACAAATCCTCAAGATTCAAGATTCCTAAAGAGGATTCTTTTTGGGCAAGCTTTCAAAAGAAGTTTTGGAAAGAAAGTTATGAAGTAGTTTCTTTCACCTTTGATTCAAGTCTGGTAATCTCTTGCATACATCATTACTTGATCATCAGGTGGTTTCTTTCCATTCAACTTGGTTGTGAATTCTTTTGAATTTCTTTTTATGTATTAATAACAATAGTTTTTCCTAAGGCTTTTCTAGAATAGGTGTTTCTAGAGGTAAGAGTAGAGATATGTTTTCATTATGTCTTGATCATAAAGATTCTATATGAGTTAGAAGTCTTGTTCTTGATCTAGGTGTGATTAAGAGTGGTTGTAAAAAGCTTCTAAGAAACAGATTTTTATTAGTGGAACTCTAGGTGGAGACGTGAACCAGTATAAATCCTTGTATTGACTACTTCTTTCTAATCTTTTCTTGCTGTTATAACTTGTCATTCATTGGTGCTACATTTCACTATCAACAGAAAAAGTTTTTGATTGCATTCTTTGAGTAGTGGTGTTTGATTGGTTGAAAGTGAAAACACAATGAACGCACTTCAATTAACCAAGAAGGGGGTGAATTGGTTAAAACAAATATTTAAAATTTTCTCTAAAACAATTTGCGGAATTGAAACTTGGATCGTATCACTCAATTACCTTTTGTAACATCAGAACTTTTCTTTGAATCAAGATCCACCTTGTTATGCATGTAATGACATAAACTCTTTCTTTGTTGATTATATTTTGATTACCCAAATACAAACAATGAAAGATACACAAAATTAGAATAAAAGACTCAGCAATTTATGCTGGTTCACCTCACTACATGGATGTTACATCCAGTGTCTTTCAACCAACACTTGGTCAGAGTTTTCACTAAATCAAAATATTCTTTACAAGCAATTTACAAGTGATTATCTTTATCAACCCTAGATAAAGAATTTGAATTCTAAAACACTATTAGAAAATAAATCACAAAGATCCTGAGAACCCTACTCAGATCTTTATCCCTAGAGAACACTACTCTAGCAAGCTTGAAAGAACTTAATTGATTTTTCACATCAGAATTTTAATATATAGAAATTCTAAAGAAAGATTCAAGAGATACACAACTTGTGATCCTTCAATGTATGAATGAATAAATGAACGAAGTTACCAATCAATCCATGTTGTATGAAAGTCAATGCTCAGAATTAATACTCTTGAAAAACTCTTTTTCTTTAACACATCATTTCTAAAAATTAGAAATCTTGAACTCACACAAGATGTGATTCTCACTCAGTAAATCAGTATCTTGGACTCTTAGAAAGCTTTTGAAACCTTTGGGTAAGTCACATATATTCAGAGTAATTCATTCAATGTCTATTTATAAAGAGCAGACTTATCAAGCTTTAAATAAAAACTAATTTAACAGAATATAATCGATTAAAACGATAGTGTAATAGATTATTTTACCATAAGTAATCGATTAAAACACTAGATAATCGATTAATATGTTCTTGAGCTTTCTGGAAAACTTTTCATGAACAAGATAATCGATTAATACATGATTTAATTGATTAAAGCAATCATTAGGTATGTGAAATAAGTTGTGGTAATCGATTACATAAGACTGGTAATCGATTAAAGCAGTAAAGCTCAAAATATGAAATAAGCCTGTGTAATCGATTATGGATTGTGGTAATCGATTAAACCAGTAATACATATTGAATAAAGAGCTAAGATAATCAATTACATAACATGGTAATCGATTAAAGTAGTGATTCATGATTTTCATATTGTACTATGTAATCGATTACAAGAAGCTTGTAATCGATTAATATGTTCTTCATGGCTTTTCCAAATTTAGATCAAAGCCTTTAATCGATTAAAAACATTGTGTAATCGATTAAAGCAGTAAGTTTTCATTTTTCCAAAAACTTAACCATGAGAACTTAGATTCTTTTAAAATCATTGAATAGCTTTCACATTTTAATGAAAATATGTATGCATGTTAATGAGAATGCAAATGCAATGCAAGGATCACAAGACAATGTACTTGAACCACTTAAACAAATTACAAATGCCTTCAAATTGATTGGGCATTTAAAAAGCTAAAACATCAAGCCAATTACTTCATCCTTGCTTTAATCTTCTTGCAGCTCCCCCTATATCCAATAGAAAGCTTTTTTTGGAATGTTTGTGATACGATCTTGTTAACTCTGATTGTTTAAAGAATTTTTTTAATTGACCAAGATCAACCAATTCACCCCCTTTTGGTTCTTGTGTGTTGTTCATACTATTTTCATGATTGAGTTTTCCTTTATGATATATATATATATATATATATATATGTGTGTGTGTGTGTGTGTGTGTGTGTGTGTGTGTGTGTGAAAAAGGTTTTAATCTCTTTATAATTAGATTTTTGGTTTGTTCTTTTTATCTTGTTTAAAAAAACAAACACTGTGAATCCATTACCTTATATTCATTACATGTTGATATGTCACAATGAGTTGAAAATTCATTCAACTTGAATTTATAAATATAACACATAAAAAAGCTAACAATCAATGAATTAATGCTTTTTCAATGTTGCATTTTAATTTTAAAAAAAGAAATCAAATGGGACAATAATTTTAATCTATTTATAAAAATAATATAAAGTAATATAGAAAAATTACTAAAGAACCATATAAAATTTTATTTAATTTTTTGGGCTCCCTCTAATCCTAAGCCTTCAATAGTCACCTGATGTAATGTCTAATCCTATTAGACATGAATTTTCCCAAATCTACTTTACAATGGAATCCACTCTTCAAGCAAACTTCAAGAACACACAAGTTCTAGCACTTCTTGTGAATTGGGGCTGTTTAAAGGTTTATAATTGCAGAAATGGAAGATGGAAGAAAGGTTAGGGATGAAGGTGAAGACACCATGGAGAAGCTCTCCAATAAGTCTAGGAAGAATCACCACAATAGCATTGGGAAGCCATTGATAAGACTCAAGAAGTTCTTGAACAAGAACAAGAGAGAAACTCTCAACAATTTTCAGAATTGTATTAATGAACCAAAGTTAGTTACAACCAGTTTTGGACCAGCTTATATAGGCCACAAATTTACACATCAAATGCCACTAAATGTAAGGAAAATGTAAATTGAAATGAAGCCCAATGAAGCTTGAAGTGCAAGTTTCTCCTAAAATGACCTTTGGCTGACCCAACATGTGTAGTGTAGTTTTTAAGCTGAAGTAATCGATTAATTCACACTTATAATCGATTAAAACAAATTTATTTACAATTTTCAAGCTTATGTAATTGATTACATCTATTTGGCAATCGATTAAAATAGAGTTTCATAATTTCCTGATGCTTATGTAATCGATTACAGGTATCAGAAACTATTTTACAAGATGTTGTTAATCTATTATAGACAGATGATAATCTATTAAAACAGACAACACTTATTTTATGTTTCCACTGAGTTGGTGTGCTTCTTCATGCTTGTCCAAAAGATACAAGTTAGTTTTGATGTGGTCTTGAAGGGCTTGAGTTCTAGCTTTTGTCATGGGTCCTCTAATGCTAATAAAAGGGAGTTCTTCAAGTTCTCCTTCTTGGCCTTGAGCTTGCAATGGACCTCCATCATCACCTCTTCGAACATAGCCTAAGGCCAGCCATATGTCAGGTTGAAGTGTCTATTGATCTGGTCTTGAATCCAACCCTGAATTTATGGTAACATCAACTTTATTAGATTTCACACACTTTTGACATTTCATTAATGATAATGATGTTTCGGTGCTCTTACCTATTTTTCGGTTCTTAGATTTCACACACTTTTTTTTTCATGATAATGATGACTGAATCATTGTCATGGAAGAAAAGCTTCACCAATTTAATAGAAACAACGTATGGACTCTTATTCCCAATCCTCAAAATAAAAGCATCATTGGAATAAGATGATTTCATAAATAAATTGAATGAACAAGGAAATATGGTAAGAAACAAAGCTAGGTTAGTAGCTCAAGGCTATAACCAGAAAGAAGTTATTGATTTCACTGAAACTTGTGCTCATGTTGCTAGAATTGAAGCTATAAGAATCATGATTGCGTAAAGTTTTTTTCAAATGGATGTCAAAAGTGTGTTTTTGAATGGCTTTATTAAAGAAGAAGTGTAAGTTAAACAACCTCCTAGCTTTGAAGATCATACACTTCCAAACCATGGTTTTAAAGTTTAAAAGGCTCTGTAAGCTTGTTCCTTTTTACCTATGATGACCCTTCATATGTTATGGCAAGGGTGTCCCACATTTGTTTCGCACTTCTGAAGCTGTGGACTTTCATGTATTCTTCTTCTGATAGTGCACAGAGAAGAACATTGTGTGCTTTTGAATTAAGCAAAAATCATTGTTTTTGTTCATCCATCCACCGGCTTCTAGAAATCTCATTTAACACTTCAACAAGAGGAATGTGATCTCTATTTTCTACAACATCCCACACATTGATGTGCATAGATTCAAAATATGCAATTGACATTTCTTTCCAGCAACCATATTTTATTCCTTTGAACAAATGAGGTTTGTCGGTTGGGTAACCTTCTTCCATTTCTTGCTTTGATAGTATCTTTTCCCCTATATCAGTCAAATACTCAACTCAAGAGGCCAAGCTCTAATAGCAATTGATATAGCATAAATCACACTAAAGGGGGGGGGGGGGGTTGAATAGTGTGATTGATATAATACATATTTTCTTGCAAGATATAAGATTTTTGGAAAACTCATCTAGTTGTCAAAGACTCACATAGATGGACGATCTTCAACTACTTGATAAAATTTGGTTTTATAAAAGATCAAAGACTTGTGTGAAAAGTGTAACAAATAGTTGCTTAATGAATATTGTAGTAAAGCCAAGAAGAGGAGTAGAAACACTTAGTTTAAACTAATTCACTCAATCTAAGCTACGTGCAGTTCTTCATTACACAATAGTAAAAGGTTCCACTAATCAACTTGATTACAAACAAGTATTTTTCCTGTCACTTCTAGCTACAGTTAGTATTCTTTAGGCCACTACTATCACACTCTTAGACTCCCCCTAAAGCTAATAACACTCAAGTATTTTTTTATCACAAAGCCACTCTTGGCTTTTCACAAAACAAAAGTTTGTTTTGAATTACAAGATTAAATAACACTCAACGAGTGAATAAAACAAATTAAGCTCAAACTCTCAGAAATGCTTTCACTAACAAGTTTGTCGTCCAGTTAGTGTAACACCCTGAAATTTTACAAGAAGAAAGATATTTGTATTGGTCAATTGTTAAAAGTAAATATTGCAATTTGTTAAAGTGTTTTGCATGGGAGTTTGTGCGTAAGGAATAAAAGTCAGATTTGGTGGTTGAGATAAGTTGTCCGTACACGCATAGTAAGACGGTGGTGACTTTGATGGTTGTTCAGTCATGCAAGTGGGCAACTATGGTGGCTGTGATAGCTGGCTGATTCAAGTTGTTGGCAACTTGCCTCAAAGCTTCGTCTATAAATAGCAGTGCATGAAACGGAAGCAGGATGCACTTTCACTTCTCCGCGTGTTTCTCTTCTTTCTCTTTCTAAAACCTTTGCACCAGCAATCTCTTCTTCCACCTTCTGTATCACTTAAACTATTGAGAACCACCGTAGCAGTGGCGAAAGATCCTCTTCGTTAAGAGGAGTTCGTAAACAGAGCATAACCTTTCATTGCTAGTCGCTGTGAGAACGAGTGTTCGAGCAAAACACATGTTAAGATCAAAAAGAAGGATCTTTGTTGAGGTAAGGGGAGTTTATCATGTTAATAATGATTTTAGATGTCATGATTAGGATGAGATATGTATAAGTGTTCTGGTGTTATGTGTGAAATAACTTGATGTTTTTATGTGATGAGTTTGTAAAGAAGACGACTACCGGGTTGGTCGGACTGAGCATGTTGTATATACATATATATATATATATATATTAAACTATAGTTGTGACTTCGGCTACCGGGAAGGGCAGGTCGAGTTAGTGAGTGTAATACTCCCTTGAGTTTGAGATGTCGGCTACCGGGATGGGTATGCCGGGATGAATGGTTTACGTAGTATGCATGGATGCATGAAGAACGTATAATGACCCTGAGATAATCCGGGTTCGTATGACCGGGTTGTCACATAAAAGGGGGTGCATTTTTGGAACTTAGATAAGAAGGGGGTGTGGATAGCATCTTTTCAAAACCGAGTTCATGCGACCGGGTTGTCACAGGACGTAACTTAGTCCTTGTTGGCGGACATTTGTATACCGGGTTACTAACCCGAGTTGTTTCCTTAAGAGCTGCTAAGGCTCGCTTCCTTTTCCTTAGATATACCAGGTTCCTCTACCTGGATGAGCTCGTGTCTTCTCGGGAATGGAGCCATCAGGTTCCCTAACTCGAATGTGCTCGTGTCTTCTTGGGATGAGAACAACCGAGTTCCTACTAGTCGGTTGAGTTTGTGTTCTTTCTCCTAGAATGGCCATCATTTGTACCATGGATTTGGCCTATTGTCTGGGGATGGTACCACATTGCATTGACTAAGAGTTAAGTCAGGAACATGCATCATGACTAGTCATTACAAGATGAATTGGTGAAGTGGTTTGGACGGGTTGTCCATGATTGATTATGTGAATAAAATGTTTGAATATTGTTGTGATAATGTAATGACCGGTTTGTGTTTTTATAATTGATGATATTTATTAATTACATGATGAACTCACCTTTACTTTCTTGTGCCATGTGGTTTTGATACCTGTGATGATCACGAACCATGTTTGTGTGAGCAGGCGGGTAGTAGCAAGCAGTCTGTGAGATATTTCTTTTTGATGGAGCCGCCAAGTATTCGGGATAATGTTTGATTAGAACCAACCTATAAAAGAGTTGTGATGCTGGAATGGCTTTGGACCATATCCCAGCCACGAGCTGTATTGTGACAACTTACTTTTAGTTAGAACCCTACTTATAGAAGTGTTCTGTTGTTAGTATAAGCATTGAATTGTAGCCCGAGCATGAGTTGTATTTTGCTAGATGTACCCCTTGTTTTAATGGATACACCCCATTATTTTGCTAGTTACACTGTCGTCACCTAATCCCTTGTTTCTTTTGAAAACTTTGTACACTTTAGATATGGTTGTTTGTACTCACTCCAAATTATATTCTTATATAAATGTATTACGAGGTATTTCAACATTGATTATTCATGTTTTTAATTATTGATATTGATTAAGTTAACGCGCGGAATTTACTACTATTTCTGCAATCAATTTAAAGGGATTTTCAAATATAAATTACAATTAAAAATGTGATTAAAGAGTATGATACAATAGCGACAAGGCGGATCGTTACAGTTAGAATCTCTTATGTGATTTATTAGAATGCTTTGTGATATTATCAAATTCAATGATCCAACCTGTGGTCTTGATCCTCTTTTTATATCCTTCAAAAATATATATGTTGAGGATATTAACATTGATCTTGGTGCCACTTTGTTCTTCATTGAGAATGCAGTCTGACATGGTGTGTTTTGATAGGAGAGAGAAAAGGGATAAGCATAGAACTTTGGACTTCCCCTTTTTCTATTGTGATAGTGACAATAACCAAAAATGTATATCTGATTTCTTTTGAGCTGACTTTTGCTTGTATCAACAAGTTTTTCACACAAAAAGAAAGGCATATATGACTTATAATAAAGTAACTTTACATTACTTCTTTTTGCATGAATCTTACCATTGGCGAGCAGATTTTTGACTTGTGTGAATGAATATTACGTTTAAGAATAGATTCACAGTCCTTGTCATTCTCTTAACAAGAGTTACTCGACATAACATAGATACTTACAAGCAAAGGACGTGAGTTCTTTTATCAGCACATTAGACACAGGTTTAAAACATCCAGTTAAGACATATTTGTCCATTGTGATTGGACGCTTCCTCATAAGAGCTTTGCATAATACATATGAAAACCAAAAGCTCATTATATAATGTGTTAGTCATATAATTACACAAATAACCAATAATTTATATTTTTGTTAAACATCAAAATCCAAAGTAATATTAGGTCATTCAGTGACTAATACTTCACCTAGACTTAACAAAAACCTTGTGTGCACAAGTGTGACAAATAAAGGCTTAAAGAATACTAACTAAAAACTTAAGAAAGAAGTAAAAACATTTGGTTTTATCCTGGTTCACACAAACAGAGCTATGTCCAGTTCTTCATTACTAAATTGTAAAAGGTTCCACTAATCAAACACTAATTACAATCAAGTATTCTATATTGCTACTCTTGGCTACAATAGTATGCTCAAGGCTACTATCGACACACTCTTAGACTCCCTCTGAATCTAAAAGCACCTAAATATTTTTTTAGACTAAGCCACTGGCTTTCACAAATAAAAGTTTGATTGAATACAATGATTCAAATCACTTAAAGAATGGATATACAATTAAGTACGAATGCTTTAAATTAACTTTTCTTAGCAAATGATGTTTTTCGGGTTGTGGCATCAATTGTCCCATGGCAAAGGCCATGGTGGGTCAAGTCACATTTGACTCGTGACACTTTGGCTGTTATGTTCTTAAGTAGAAAGAGTTGTGCCTTGACTATCAGCTATAAATTTTGGCCTAGTGGTAAGTGCTCGATCCAACAATTGATATCAGAGCCAAGGTCACGAGTTTGATTCCCAATGGGGAAATTGCTGAGGGGTAGATTATTTGTTGGGTTGTGGCATCAATGGCTCGTGGCGGAGGCCCAGGTGGATCAAGTAATAATGGACTCGTGGCGCTTGGGCTGTTATGCTCTTAAGTAAAAAGAGTTATGCCTTGACTATCAATTATAGCTTTTGGCCTAGTGGTAAGCATCTATCCAAAAAATGATAAACTTTTTAAGAGTTGAATGTATCGTCCAGTAACATGACAAATATCTCTTGGTTTTCACTTGTGTTTATTGCTTCAAAATTTCTTAACTTCTTCACTAAATCTTGAATTGCCTTTTATAGACAGATTGGAGAACATATTTATAATGACCCTGCGATAATCCGGGTTCGTATGACCGGGTTGTCACAAAGGGGGTGTATATTGGAACTCGGATGAGAGGGGGGTGTGGATAGCATCTCTACAAAACCGAGTTCATGTGATCGGGTTATCACATAAAAGGGGTGTATATTGGAACTCGGATAAGAGGGGGGTGTAGATAGCATCTCTTCTAAATCCGGGATCGTGGTATGTTAGTAATGACTGGAAGACCGGGTTAGTGCATGGTCGGGTTATCGCCACGTAAATGGCGTATATACATAGCACTTTTGGGGAAAAGCGTTGTTGTATAGTAAGGAACCCGGACAAGGAAGGAAAGAGTGACCAGGTTTCTATCTCGGCGGAGCTTATACATTCCTTTCCTTAAGAGACCGAGGTGCGGTTTTGTTAAAGCTCAATAGAGCTCGTGTCTTCTTTGAGGTCCAAGTGATGATCTCGGATGTATTTCCGAGTAGGTGATCTCGAATGTGTTTCCGAGTGATGATCTCGGATATGTTCCGGGTAGTGATCTCAGATTGAGTCAAGAGGGGCTCGTATATGGTTGACTTGTAAGAGCTGCCGGGTAGAGAAAACCGAAAAAACTCGCAACCCCTTTTTGTAGAATTACCGGGTTAGTGATCCCGGAAGTGATTGGGAGGAACCTTGGACTTGTGAAGTACCAAGGTATGAGCTCAGATGAGGTCGGAATAGGTGGTATAAGGTCAGAGGAGAGGACATTGGACGTACTCTAATACCAAGGATGGGTTCTTATGCAATCGATTACATAAGTGGTTGTAAGCAATTAAAACAGTCACTACGTGCTGTTTAACCCAGACTTAGCTTAGTGGTTGGAATGAGTACACAGGAACGCTGGATAGGGTAGTGAAGTTGCACTCAATACTTATATATTAATTCCAAACCAGCAGTGCTAGTAATATGAAGAGAACCCGGCAAAGTCTGTAGGGTTTAGAGAACCCGGGTAGTCACACACAACAAGTAGATGAGATATAACACATTGACTTGCCAAACAGTAGAACCAACCCGACAGTCAAATATCTCTTAAGTTTTTACCTTATTAGGCGTCACGTGTTGACTCCCTGCTGGTTGTTTTGACACAGGAAGGCTCTCCTGCGATTTAATGACGCGTGTTATCTTATAGGCTATATAAGACATACACAAGTGAGATATTTCAGTAGTAACTTTAGTTCCACCGTCTTTGCCAAAACACTTTCTCTCTCTTCTTCCATATTTCCTCCATTATTGAAGTGAGAATAGCTTCCTAGATAATCATTCCTTAACCTAGAAACCTTCACATCCAATATAAGAATTTAAGAGAATCATCTTACAAACTAGTTTCCAACCTTTGTTAGTGGTGAAAATCATTAGGCGAGGAGATCATTTCTCCAAAGGAAAGTTTAAAGTTTCAACGTGTAAGAGATAGAAGGCACGTTTAGGACATGCAAGCTTGAAGAAACTGTCCCCTAAGCCTTCCTTGCTATTTTTAGGTAAGATATGTGAGTTTTACTGTATCCTTGAGTTTGGAGTTAAAAAGGAAAAATGACCCATATGAGTTAGGGTTAGTGTTAGTTGTTATTTCTTTGGAAAAGTATGTTTAAGAAATTGTTGTGATAAAGGTTCAACCTTGAAAGTTAAATTTCTGGGTTTTGGGTACTTTGCTATGCCTAGATATTTTTTGGGGGTTTGCAAGTCAACACTGTATGTGAAAACAATAGGAATACCTACAATAACCAAGAGGGAAGTGAATTGGTTAAAACTTGGTCTTTTAAAATTTCTTTATCAAATCAGAGTAAGGATCTTAATCACTTTTGAAACCAAGAAAGCTTTTAATCAATCAAACCACTCAGCTCATGAAATCAATAGCTCAAAAAATAGAACTTGTGAGTAATGATAAAAATACCAAGAACAAATAAGCAAGATGACTAATAGAGATTAAGGAATAGAAAATCAACACAAGAATTTATACTGGTTCACTTCTCAAAAGAAGCTACATCTAGTTTCTTCTAATCAATACTAGATTAGAGTTCCACTAAGAACCAGAGAACACTACTCTATTCTTTCCTAGAGAACACTACCCTAGTCCAAGCTTCAAAGAACACTTTACAATAGCACCAAAATAACAAAATTGCAAAACAAATTTACACCCAATGAGAATGGAGAGAAACAACCTGATGATCCAATGAATATGAATGCACGTGAGTTACCAATCAGAGTTGAATGATTAAATGAATTTCAGAACATGCTCTCCTATTCTTCTTTGAAAACTCTTGCCCAAGAAATCATTCAATACCCATGAAGATTAAAGAGTGGGACAAGAAGTAGGTTAACCCAAAAATCACTTTCTATCTTTGTGATGGCTTGAATATATTTAGAAAATTTGAAGTGTTCAGATAGAAAACCAAGCTAAGCCTCACTTCTATTTATAACAGACTTTTTCAACTAACTGTAATCGATTAAACGCGCCAAATAATCAATTAAAAAGCCTTGTGTAATCGATTAAATTGTCACTTAATCGATTAAAGTGTTCATAGCATTTCTGGGTTTGATCAACGAGCAAAATAATTGATTAAAACGAGCTGTAATCGATTAAAGCAGTGATACATTATTCCTGAAAAACCTTGTGTAATCGATTTCAAGAAATGGTAATCGATTAAATCAGTGTAACAAGCTTTTCTAAGAATCTTATGTAATCGATTACAGGAAATGGCAATCGAATAAAGCAGTGAAGCATGATTTTCTTTTAACACTATGTAATCGATTACAAGCAATGGTAATCAATTAAATTGTTCTTCAAAGCTTTTCCAGTTTTAAAAACAAAGCAGATAATCGATTAATTCGCAGTGTAATCGATTAAACCAGTGATAATTGTATTTTTCCAAAAACATTGCCTATTGAGTTCTTTTTCAAAAATTGCTTTAATTCTTTGATGAAAACATTTAAGCATATAAATGATTAAGTGTATGCAATGCAAGGATCAACAGGTTGGCCTCTTTATACACTTCATTACATTCTTCAAGGCATGTGAAAAGCTCAAAACAATCTTCCATTGCCCAAGCTTCAAGCTTCAAGTTGCTCCCCCTATATCCAACAATAGGTTTTCGTATGAGATCTGGAAAAGAAATGGGTTCTTTTGATGAAACAGTTGAGAACCGTTCTTGATATCTTTCTTGCCTGGTGTAGGGCTTGATAAAAGAGATATCAGTGGTTTGGAACACGAGGCTGAGAGAGCCGGTGTGGTGATCAGAGAAGGTAAGCTCTCTGTTCTTGGGGAGTTTGTGTCCCTTGATTGCGTTCCATCGTACTTCTGGGGAGTTATGGTTATTGTATGATGCAGTGTGTGTATTTAAATGGTGTGTTACTGCTTTTTGATTGAAACATACAGGTAAATGATTTGCATTGTGATGTTTGTATTGTGATTGAGGAAGTCCTCTGGCCAGGGAAGTGGACCATATATGAGAGTGTAAGACTCATCCGAGATGAGCTTCTTGATAATTCATATACGTATGGGTGCATGAGATGTGCACGAAAGACTCATCTGGGATGAGCACA
>CM023949.1:13787279-13825300 GCA_013407115.1 Glycine latifolia | reverse complement strand
TGTGCATGAGATGTGCACGGTTGATATAAATTTGTGCATGAGATGTGTACTAGTGAACTTGTATATCAAGATATACATTTGTGCATGAGATGTGCACGGTTGATATAAATTTGTGCATGAGATGTGTACTAGTGAACTTGTATATCAAGATATACATTTGTGCATGAGATGTGCACTGGTGAACTTGTATATCTATGCTGGAATGACACGTTTGTGTGATTATGTACATGTGATGTGTGTAAAAGCCGAGATGGCTAGGTTTTCTTAAAAGGCCGAGATGGCCATACTGCTATTTTATTAAAAAAGGGTTGGCTATGTTATTGTAATGCCTATATAAATGCCATGTGCTGTGAAAGTGAACCAGGGGGAGGTGAGTCTCCAAGAACCCTGAGTTTACTGAGATTGTATCTCACCCCGATTGGGGATTATATTTATATTGCAGGTGATAGCCAAAGAGTGGAGGACGAGGTCCGAGGTAAGAGACCCTAGTAGGGGTTGTTCGGTGGATCTCAATTGATAGGCAGGGTAGGCCGAGGCCAAGTTGGCTGATAATTGAGGATCCTGGACAAGGGGACGAGGCCAGATTCGAGGAAGCGGATTTTGGAAGGCGGTCCTTTTGTGAGTCTGTTGACTCAAGTTTATTGTATGTTTTGTAACCCGGTATGGGTTTTGTTTTGTTTTATGTACCTTTTGGAACAGAACCCGGGTGTCAGGATGTATATCATATACCATACGTAATGTTAGATTGTACTATAGGACGCATGATGACGTCTTGTCATTTTATGCTTCTGTGTTTACTTAATTTACGTCAAGTATTGCTGCGCTTAAGACCATAATATAATGTTAATGAACCGGATGCATACGGGATCGTTACAATATTCACCATGGGATTAGAGCCAATCTTGAACTGGTTGTTATCTCTAGGTTTTGGTGTTTTGTCCATGTGTCGCTTGCTTGAGATGAGAGAAGGAATGATAGTACCCACAATTGTATATGCACAATTATCTCCAGTGATAACGACCTTCAGGAATATTTCTTTGATTCTTCCATTCTCTTCTATATATTCTTACATACTTGAAATTCAAACATTAATATTAAAAAATGATAGGCAATAGATTGTGAGAATATGTTTGGTACGAGCACTACTCTTTTTAGCTAATGCACATCCAATACAAGGTTGGACGTCACTTACATAATATAAAAGTGTTTGTTTAAGTGATTAAGTCCAATGGACGTGTATGTAAAAGGCTTAGTGTATACACACTGGTTTTCACAAGGTTGGACACTTGTTTAATTATAGCGTATTGAATGTTGAATTGTGAATGGATGACCATATGAAAGAGCAAAGAGAAAAATAGATAAATAGATATTACCATGTTTACTACAAAATATAAGTCTTGTTTACTTCAAAATAAAATCATTAGCTCAACACAATTTATATCATTGTAATCATCAAAATAATTGGTTAAAAAAAGGGTGGTCCAGTTGTAAAACTAGAACAATTCCATCCTAACAATTGTTTTTTCAAAATTATTTTTTTTTCTTGTTAATTTTTAATTTTATTTTAGTTATTTATGTAACCATCTCTATTAACTAATGACATGAGAAATTAAAATTGGTGAACAAGCACCATATTTTTCAAATAATAAAGACTATATAAAAATCTATATACAAAAGAAACTTATATACAAAATTTACAATTTTATAGAAACTAGAATAATGTAATAGAAACTAAGTTTAAATACTCATTTGACCATTATAGTTATGCAAACTTTATATTTTAGTTTGTATAGTAAAAAATAATATTTTCAAAACATTACTTATATTATTTTTAGTTTATTTTAGTTCCTATGAGTTTAGATGATAATTCCTAAAATAGATTAAAAATAATATGTATGAAAACTAAAATGAATTGAAAATAATTGTTTAGGAATTAAAATGGATAATTTTTAAATATAACAATTAAAAAGTAAAATTTGTACAACTATAAGGATAAAATTACTAAAGTTTAGTCACAACTAAGTTTTGAAATAAATGAATATAAATGAAATTTTGCAAATGCTAACAAATATCTTAAAGACATTATTTAAGAAATTAAAAATAGATTTTTTTAATTGAGAGATGAAAAATTATGCTTTTCATAATTTTTTTTACATTTTCTTATTATTTATATATTAAAAAAATTAATTCCTTAACGAATGTTATTAGAACACTAATTAGTAAAACCCATAAAATTTTCTTAACCGAACAAGTTAAGTGTACATATATTTTCACCCACCCATAGTAATTAATTATTGAAGTTAGGGATTAATTTGGATTAAAATATATATTTTTTTAAAAATATGAAAATGTTTGGAATTTATGTATGTAAAATTTTTAATACGTTTTCTATTTTTATAAAATTGAAATATATCATTTTTGGGTGGGATGTAGGTTAAGATAATCCAAATTTATGATGATGACATTTATATCAGTCATGTATCTAACCGATGTAAATTGATGTAAAATAGGACATTTTTTATATCTATTATTCATACCATCGATGTAAAATATGATATTTTTTTATATCTATTATCCATATAATGGAACTAAAAAAGTGATGTAAGTAGATTCAGATTTCTGAATTTTGATAAAAAATAATTAACGTATTTCAATTTTACGAAGATAAAAAATATATTAAAAAATTTATAAAAACAAATTTCAAATATTTCTACATTTACTACTGAAAAAATATTTTAAAATATTTATTTGCGAGACAACTAATTATCGATCGGGTCCCAAGCCAGCGAAGTCGGTGTCCCCTTCCACGTGGCATCCATGTTCGCGGCCTTCAAAAATATCCCGCATTTTGTTCTCCCCTTCCACTCCACCTCGCGTTTTCTTCTCTCTCTCTCTCTCACTTTCTCTCAGCGTTGAAACTTGAAATTCTTCTCCGAAACCTCTTTGAACCGAGTCAAGAAAAAAAAACCTCGCTGGGAACCGTTGATTGGGTTTGTGCGAATAATTTGAGATGAAGGTTCAGTGCAACGTGTGCGAGGCCGCGGAGGCCAAGGTTCTGTGCTGCGCGGACGAGGCAGCACTGTGCTGGGAATGCGACGAGAAGGTTCACGCAGCGAACAAGCTCGCCAGCAAGCACCAGAGGGTCCCTCTATCTCTCTCCGCCTCTCACATGCCCAAGTGTGACATATGCCAGGTACAGCTGTTCATGATCGGCCCAAAAATAAGTGAGGCCTATAATAAATTTTAATAAAATTCATAGTTGCTTTTTCCTTGGCCAACCCTGACACCATTGCTTGTTAATAATGTTATTTTTTTTAATCTGTAAATATCAAAAAGAGTTATAAGAGAGTTTGTAACAAGTCACACGCTCTGCTCAACCAACTGAGATAGACCTCATTGGTTGTTAACGGTGCTCGTTCCTTGAACGTGTAAACTGGTGATAAGTTAGTCCTCAAAGAATGAAATTTCTGATATAGTCCTTGGATGCATGAAAAGTGTGGCATATATTTACAACTTAATGACACATTGGTTTAATGTCAAATTGTTTCACTTTTTACACATTCAAAGACTAAATCACAATTTTCTTTCTTTCAAATACTAAATTGTTACCGGTTTAAACATTAGGGACCAAAATGATCATTTACCCTTCAATCATTTGTTTTCAATAACTAGTAGTGTTTGGAATCAGTGAACATAACTGTGCTGAATTTGTGGCAGTACAGAATGGTGCTGGATCAAAAGTCTCTTATTGTAAATATTAGGGTGAAATATGGTTTTTTCTTTTTTCCCTTAAAATATTTCAAACTGTTGGTTTTTTAGTTCGTATGAAAATTTAACATGATTTTAGTTTTTCATTAGAGACTCAAAACACGTGTTTATGTTCCGGAGAGTGTGAGCAACACGTTTTTTCTAACACAATCTTATTATTGGTTGAAATTCATTGTTAACTATAAAATAGTGATTGAAGCTCGTTCAATAAAAGGTGAGACAAAAAAAAAAGTGATTTCTAGTGAATTTCAGGGTAAATGTAGGGACTATAAATATATTAAAATTTTTACAGAGACTAAAATCAAGATCTACCTTAGTACTATTATAATTGTTTTACAAGGTTACTTTCTAGTTAGCATTTCTGACTTGTAACCACTTACATATTTGTGTTATGCTCTGTTGTATTTGGAGAATTTTGTCAAAAAAAATTATACGCACCTTGCATCTGTTGTTGGCATTGTTGCTAAGAAGAGAGTTTTCTTGTTTTATTATTTGTTCTGGTTCAGTTATGTATGTTACGAGCCTTTATCATTTTGGATAGCTTGCGATGATGCTAAAGTGTGCTATTCCTTACAGGAAATGGTTGGTTATTTCTTCTGTTTAGAGGATCGAGCTTTGCTATGTAGGAATTGTGATGTATCTATACATACAGCAAATGCCTGTGTCTCTGGTCATCAAAGGTTTTTGCTTACTGGTGTGAGAGTAGGCCTTGAAGCTACTGAGCGCGGTGCTTCCTCGTCTTCTGTGAGGTCACAGTCTGGGGAGAAACTGTCTGATGCTAAATCTTCATCCATCTCCAGAAATGTTTCCTCACTGCCCCAGCCATCAAATGTCAATGAAGTGTTACCCCTCCAAATGCAAGGAGTCGAGGAGTTTCCACCAAACAATTTCTCGGGTTATACTTCTGGAAACGTCTCACAATGGCCCATTGAAGAATTTCTTGGATTAAATGAACTCAGTCAGTATTATAATTACATGGATGGATCATCGAAGGTATGTTTATAGTTCCAATGTAGCCTGTGGTCCCCTGGTCATTCATTTTGTATAGTTTGTATCTTTTTAACTTTTTGGGCTTATGGTTGAGTTCTGATAATCAGATTCATTTTTATCATGTCTTCATAATATGTACAGCTTAACGCTCTTTACTCTGTACACAAAATTGTACATATGTATATATGCTTGCTAGTGCAACTGTTTTCATACTCCATATTTACATTAGTCTGCAGCAGGTTCCTATGTTCATTGTTTGTAGTTAGGAATAGGATATCATCCATTATTATTGAGCAGATTTTGCGTAAGTTTTAAATTTTTTTATCTTGGTTAAGAAAGTAAAGGGGGCTTAATCAGAGGCTATCATCCATTATAATAAAACAAATTATGGATTAGAGTATCGATGGCTAGGAACACAGGGTAAACATGACAGGAGTAGAACTGGTCCAGTCTTCTGAGGGTAAATTCCCTGTTAAACATGTGATCACAGTATCACTAAACTATGGACAAATAGGTCCGAAAATATGTCAAAAATTTGTTCTCCGAAAATAAATTCTTTCTTTCTTTGTTTGGTTGAGTGCATTCAAATAGTGAGATTTGAATGGGTCTGAATAACTGAAGGATTGTTGATTGATTAAAGAGTATATGCCTTTCCCCATTGCTTTACTCCTAGAAAACCACAGATGAATGGTCTATTTGAAGTGCTGCTGAGCATTTTATGTATTCCTTTGCATCATATTCTTTTGTATTTGTTACTCATTCCTGTAAGCTGTAAAAATTAATGTAAAGATGATGATTGGTTATCTTTGATAGAAATCCATGGGGAGCAGTCCTGTTGATTGAGTGTGTGGCAAGTTGATATGTTGCATAATTTAAGATATGCATGTCTTCCAATGTTTTGTTTATAAAACCTCTTGAGATTGTATTCTTAATGAGTTATTTGTTCTTTTTCCGTGTATTCATTTACCATGTACTACTTCACTTGTTAAGTTAGGTGTGCATTGCATCTACACTTATATTTGACCTACATTAGCATATTTAATTATGTTTTTGAGATTGTAAATAAAGTAGTATTCATACCTATCTACAGTCTTGTTCTTGGTCTTGACTTGATGGTTGATTTAGTTCCACTATCTACTCTTTGATCTCATCTTCTCCCAATGAACTTTTGCAGGCTGACAGTGGTAAACTTGGGGATTCTGATTCTTCTGTTTTGAGGTCTGGTGAAGAGGATATGGATGATGACGGCTTCTTGGGACGTGTTCCAGATTCATCTTGGACAGTTCCTCAGATCCCTTCCCCTCCTACAGCTTCGGGTTTATATTGGCCAAAAGTCCCTCAATATACATCTGACAATGCCATGTCTGTTCCTGACATATGCTTTTCTCGTGTGCGACCGCCCCGCCATGCCCAGCATAATTCTATTCTTTGGAAAAGGCATAGGCAACTATAATTTGTTCTCTGATCACTAGCTCAATATGTTAAAAAGATCGATTTTGTATCTGTTAGAGATGGAGCGAACTTTTGAAGTTCTACCCTTCTTTAGAGCATTTGAAGTTCAGTTTGCCACATGTTTCTTCTCATGACAGTCTTCATTTCTTTTTGGGAGCAAATCCCGTAACTCTCCATTTGTCATTGGGAATTTGACAAAGAAAGTAGCTGGAACAGCAATGTAATAGGCTTCTCATTTCAATTTGATCTTGTGCTTATAGTTTTAGACCACTTCATAGATGCATGAATTTGGTCATCATAGATGTCATGTTCAATATAAACTGGTTCTTGTAAGAATTTTATTTACCCTTTATCAAGGCCAACATATTATTTTTATCAGTTGGTAAGAAAGCACGGATTCTTTAGGGTCTATTCGTTTGCAGTAAACGGGAATTGAAAGTGAGTTTTTTTATAAGGTAAAATTATGTATTTTAATTTTTAGAGAAGTGAAATAACTTTAACTTATGGGGAATTTCAATCCATTTTTATTTCTTATTTTATTCTTATAGATATTTATGAGTTTATTAAAAAATGTTCTTAATTAAAGAGTTAATAAATATAAAGTGTTTATTAAAAATTTATATTAGATACATTGAAAATCACAACGGGCAGGTGTTGATAATACTTTTAGAAGAATTTCATTTTTAAATTTTTAGCTAGTCTTTTAGGATGTGCTCGGCTCAAACTTATTTGTTTGTTTTTTTTACCAAGTATCTCCCGGTAAAATAAAAAAAGGATTCTAAATCAAGTATTAAAAGTTCTACAACAATTCACACAATGTTCAAATTTATTTGTTTTAATTTAAAAATTATTTTAATGTTAACATTCAATATAGGAGTTTTAAAAGCAAATGGGATGTTATTTGGTAAATAGAGAAGGAGAAGTTAGGTTTTTCTAAAAGTTCTTTTACTTAACATTTTTTTTTCTGAGAATTTAATTATAATGGACCAATATGTAAACATTTTTTGTATTAGTTACAATTCATGTATTGTAAAATTGTTTATTTTTATAATAACTAATTTAAAGCTACATCTAGAGTAATTTTATTTAATTGATAATGTAAAATATTTACACTAGTATTGTATGATATTAAATTATTTCTAAAAGTTACTTTTTTCTTTCTCTTTTATAAAAATTAAGCTACTTGAATTTTTAAGATTTTTTCAAAAGATAATTTTGATCCAATTTTCCTTTCAACGAGAAGATGGGATAAAGAAAAGTTACATCAGACAAAAAAATAATAATATAAAACACAAATATTAAATTAAAAAAGAAAATCAATATTTCAAAAGCAAATAGAAATCATTACAAATATAATAGAAGTGTTTTTTGAGATATTATATATTGGGTCTGGATAAGCCTAGAAAATAAGGGATAAGTGATGATACGAATTTTGGCAGAAGTTTTATTTCTTCTTCAATATTTTGAAAATAGAAACATTTAAATGGATTTTTAGGCTATATTTTTTTTTAAACTTTAAAAACCCTTTTAATCACTTAATTGTGATAACATGTTTAGACAGGTTTTCCACTTTTTTTGTTTTGCTAACACAAGACAAACTATCGTGATCATATTAGGGACTAATCTAGAAAGAGACTTGAACAGAACAAATTCACCATTATTGGAAAGTTTATGTAACAAAACATGTGACATTGTTGAAACATGTCTGTACGAGCTCACATCCTCAACAAACACGTCCAAAGTCAAGCAGAACATTTTCCCTTGCGTCTGAATTGAAACAACATGATACGAGACCGTTTTGTGAAATATATGAAAATATAAATCTTCCCCTTAATATAATGTTTCTCTCTTAAAATTTTTTCTCTCTCTCACAAACATTTTTACACTATTTATTGATTAAAAATTATCTTAAATATGAATTTTATTTAAAAAGTTAATTATTTTATCATCCATAAAATCTATAATTAGATGACAATGCATAAAAAAAATGTTTGCACTACAATTCCATTCTATTTAATTTCATATTTTGCCTTAATTAATTAAAATTTCATTTTGTAACATTTTTCAAAGCTACCAAATGTGCTTATAGTAACTTATTTGATACCTTATAAGCTATTTTGACTAGTTTATAAGTTTGTTGGTCTGTGTTTTGTTTATATGCGCACTTTTTTTTTTAATGTTTTTATGTGCTGTTGATTACAATGGATTGCAAAGCTGGTTTCATCTTGCCAACTTGTTGAAAGAAAATCAATAAATTTAATGCATTGGATATTCATATTAATTAATTCACCTAAAAATGTCACTCTCAAGGTGTGCAGCACACCTACCTAATATTGATACCATCCATGTCTTTGTTTCCTTGAATATTCGAAATATATTTTCTTTTTAACCAAAACAAAAATCTTCAACAGCATCAATACTCTGAAACCATATTAAAAACGTCCGCATCTTTTTCCATATATTCCTATTCGTATTAATACTCTGAAACCATATTAAAAAAACTCTGCATCTTCTTTCATATATTCTTATTAGTGTATCATGTAAGTATAGAGATATTTAATTAATGCTAAGAATATTCAATAGCATAAAAATGATGAAATCTTTCTACATAGCTTACATAAAAGGATATCAACATTCCTATGGATAGAAAGCTTCGACCATGAATGTTATGTTATTTCACCTAGACACGTCGCACTTATAATTTGCACAAGTTAAAATATTGAGCATACCCCACACGTTTTTTGTATTCCCTTGAATATTAGAAATATTTTATCAGTTGAACCAAGAGAGAAAAAAAATCTTGAACAGTATCAATACTTTGGAATCATATTAGGAAATCCATATCTTTTTCCATATATTCTTATATGTGTATCACTGTGTCTGAGGGTGAAACACCAGAGGCACACTATACTCTTGCTTGTTGCTTAGGCCTTAGGCTATTAGCCATTTTGTGCGTTACGCTGAGTAAATGTGGGGGCAGAAAATTGACTTAAGCAGTCAAAGTTTCATTTGGCCGTGCTCTGCAGTCTGCATCAGATTCTGATAAACTGCTGGTATCTTCTAGCAAATCTTGGTCTACTTTATAGCAGGACAAATCTTAACCCTAACTAAAGCAAATTTCCTATTTTATAAAAAAACTTTGACGAATTTCTATTATCACACTTCATTTTTTAATTATAAGATTAATTTAATCACAGCGAACGAAGAAAAGGAGAAGAGATCTTGATTTAAATCTTTTATTAATAAAAATTAACTACTACTATTAGCAGATAAAAAACACTTTATTTTTCTTTTCCTTTGTTTTTTCTTTAGTTTGCATACTATTAGAGTATTAGTGCCCTTATGAATAAAAAATTTTGAATAATAAAAGAGTATTAGTGCTCTTCTATATTTTGAACTCATAATAGTTTTTTTTAATTAAAAAAATAATCAAGGAATAAAAACAGTGTACGTGTAAGTTAGAATGCATATTTTTCTATTTTATTATTTAAAATAAATAAATAACTAATGTAAGAATAACGTATGAGTAAGATTATTATTTAATTTTTGTGAGGTTTGTGTAATTTTTTCTCACGAATATATTTTGTTAATAATTTATTAGGAGGATCAAAATCATCAATTTATAAAATTAGGGGACCAAATGTTGCAATTAAAATCTAGGGGGACTAAAATCATAGATTTAAAAAATTAGAGGGACCAGATTATAATTTATCCTTATTTCAAATATCATTTGTAATGGATGGAAGACTCATTGACAAATGTAAAAGATAAATGAAGCAAAAAAGTTTTCAAAACTTAATCATGGAGATACAAGCTAAATAAGATTTATCTAAATCAAAGTTCAATCCAAGAATGTCGTATACCTACCATTTGAAGATTATTTCAGAAAACTTGAAGAGTGCAAAATTGCCCAACATAGTTGATAATTATTCTTAGGATTAAATATAATTTTGTTCTTCTTATTTTGCTCAATATGTAATTTCACTACAAAAAAAATTGCTATTTCTGACGGAACAAATCCGTAGCTAAACTCGAAAATTCGTCGGAAAATGGATTTTCCGACGGAATTTCAGACGGACATAAGTCCGTCGGTAAAATGGTCGTAGGAAATTTTAGGCATCGGAAATTTTTGTTGTCTGTCGGTAATTTCCGACGGATTTATCCGTCGGTAATTATCCGTCGGAAATTACCAACGGATAAATCCGTCGGAAATGACTCTGGGAAATTTCCCACGGATTTATTTGTCGGAAATACACGTGTGAGTGCTCTCTATGTCGACACCTTCTAACCGTCTTAGAATGTCATTTTTAAAATAAAAAAATTAAGGATTCTAAGACGGTTTTTTTCATAACCGTCTTAGAATGTATTTAAAAAAAAAAAATCAATTAGAAGGGCAACAAATTTTCTTCACACCTGCATCAATGGATATAAAAAACCTTCATTAGAAGGGCAACAAATTTTCTTCTTTTTATTGCTTTAATACTTCCAAGGTTTAGTAAAACTATTTACAACATGGTTTTTTAACTATTTACAAAATGCTTTCCTAGAGGAATATTAAATCAAGGAATTAAACATAGGTATTGGGAAATACTAATCACATGGAACAAGAATATTCAGTTATAATTCTTACATTGGAAGGAGACTTAAATAAACCATGTTCATTTTATGAATAATACATAATGTTGTTCAAGCAAGAAAACAATAAGCATACTACCCAATTGATATAAAGTCTATCCAATTGAAAATTATAAACTAACATAACAAACAATACAGTGGCTAAATCCTTAAAAGAAAAATCTAATTGTACAAAGACAAATTAATTTCACACTTATTAAGAAAGTTAGTTTATTTTATTAAATTATGTTATTTTCAGTTAAAAAATAAATATTTTTCAAAACTGTTCTTCATTAAAATTTGATATTAAGCATAAATTTTCTATTAAATGAAAGATATTTTAAAAATAATCCAATTAAATAAGACAAAAATAATAAAATTTTTCTTATATTTAAGAAAAAAGAAATTGATTTTATTAATTAAATTGTCTTACCTGCACATTGCATGCAATTGAGCGTATGATTAAGACCACTATCGTTGGGGGCCCATATATGCCCCCATAATAAGTTAAGCAATTTTACCCCACCAAAAGAATGACATACAATTAAATAATGTCATCTTTCAACTAAACTAAAGGAGGCTAAATAAAAAATAATTAAATGTATAGTTTGATCTAATGGAGGCCTCCAACATTAAAGGAACAAAAGCATCTAAAATGAACGAAATTCACTTTTGGTCTTCTAAATTAATAAAATATATAACAGCTGAATAGTTTAAAGTAGCTGTAAGCCCAACAGATGCATTTTAAAATTAGATGCAAAATTCTAAACCTTCTATTAATCTAAAATCTTTCAATTTCTTCAAATTGTTTTAACCCGGCCTTCAAAAATGGTGTATTGAGCATTCAAAGAATAACAGAACCTGGATTGATGATATATATGCTTCCACATACATCCCTGAGTCAAAATAATAGGTAACACCATATATGACAAACGCTAAGGTCTGAACAATCTCAGGGCCAGCAATATATGAAGCTAAATGTGGTCACTGTTAGAACATGTCTAAAACAGAAAAATATTTAAGAAGGTTCTGCCACAGGATTTCACTCATTTAATATTCAATTTCACATTTTGAACCAGTTAAAACCAATTGCCACAATCAGTTATATATTGGAACAGTAATAAACATAATCCAATCAAGTTATTTACCAGCTTATACCTCGCAAGTACTAAAAAATCATTATTTTGAACCAGCTCCAAGATCTCCTCTTCTCTTTTATTCTCTGTTGTTCCCAAATAATGATAAGGAGCACTGTGCATGTCAAGAAAATGAATCACCTCATTGAAATAAATTAAAAATCAAATAAAATAAAGAGACATAAATTAATTTAGCAACATAGTTTCTGAAATTGCACCTAATTACACAAGTCATATCCACTAAGAGTCTTCCACCCTGCCATCCATGTAACAAATCAATCAGACACTGGTCATGCAACAATAGAAAGAAACCTTTATTTTAACACAAACATTATGTTACATAAATATACAACTAGAGCTGCTTTTTGAGGGACTAGTGTAATACAACTAGGCACTCCTTGTCTTATTTATATACCCAATGTAAAATCAAAATTCTAACATTTAAATAATTAAACTCTAAAACAATTAAGAAATGGATCATATGGTTGGGAAATGTGACAGGAAGGTGCAACCAAGAATAAAGCTCCTTAATTTAGTATTGAAGTGGCAGCAATTCATAGCTTCAAATCTTCGATGTTCTCACGAACCTCACCTGTGTCATATATATTTATTTATTTAATGTACTTGCTAATTAGGAAGAGAAATTATACATTACTTATAATTATATACTTTAATTCTTCAATTTAACTATATATAATATGAAAATTCATTCACTTGTCATTTACTTGCCCTGGCCTTAGATTTTTGAAAGGGAAATCACCCAGCAACACTGTGTTTGGGTCATTAATTTCTAGGGACATACGCGCTGGTCTATCACTATCTTCATATTCTATGCTTTAGCTTGCCAAAGGCTTCGTTTTTGGTAGAAAGTCACACCGGAAGATTACATGCATTTTTGGATTAAGTTAGAGATATTTTGAGTGTGTTTCAATGCAAATCCAATAAATAAAATAAAAAATAATGATTTTGATCCTTTGACAAAATTACTTTTGATTCAAAAATTTTTTTTACATGATTTTCAAACATGCCCGTACAAAGCAAGTGGAAACTATACTTGTAAAATACCCTGGCAATATGCAATCTCTTCTTTTTTCTTCTCTTTTTATGAATAAACTAACCTTGTATCTCGACAATTACAACATCAACATGTAATGTTAATTGTCCTGCAAATTATATTGATACTGGTGAAATCCAATTGTCCTGCAGCTTCAACAAGCTCATGATATAGTTATAATTGGATTTGTCATATGTATCTGTGATAATTTAGAAGAAAGCGCATTAAAAAAACAGCCAATGATCAGCTCAATTATGTGTTTTCTACAATAAAAATAGGTCCTACAGAATTTAGATTTCAATGCTACTGAGACAAAGCACCAGGCAGAAGAAACTGATGGGAAAAAGCAATAAAATGTGCATGCATCATTTTACATGAACTTTTCATATGGAGAACAGTAATAACTGAGCCTTTACCTCTCCAGTAAATTGCACAGTTGTGAATTTATTGTCGATTCCAAATGTACCTTCAAATACCTTGTCAATAGTTAAAAAAAGGTGAATAAACTTTAATCCATTGATAATGGTACTAGCAGAATAGCTAAACCAAACAGTGACAAAATTATTTGCTATTGAAGTTAACTTGTATCCTAACCCGGCTATGCCGGGTCTTTTTTTTTTTAAATATGGAAAAATTAACAATGATATAAAATGATACTAAATTTTCAAAGTAAAATAAGACCGATGCATCCCTGTAACTTTCATTTCACAATTAGGATGAAAGTTAATAATTAATTATTTTATGATCTCATATTTTGTAATTGATTTTATGTTAATGAAGCCCACAAAATATATCACACTATTAATACAGCTACATCCCCACTTGGTGGGAGATTCCATCATATAGAATTAAAGACATTCAATTAGGTTGTATTCCATCATAGATTAAGGAAATTCCTGTAAAAATAGTCCAAAACCCATCATTTTCAAACACTTGCCATAAAACATATGTAACAAATTAAAGAACCTAAAAAATGTATACTACACTATAACTAATTAAATGTCTAGAGGATTACCTCTTTCTGGCATTTGTTAGCCATGATGGACAGGTCAGATATGGCTTTTACCCCCCCAACCCAGAAAAAAATAGAACCTTTCAAAGTTCTACCGTACATATGGAAGTAACACTGAATGGGACAATTGGTTCAATTCTTGCACCAAGTGATATTGTTTAGGCTGTTCCCTACATGTATAGAACCAATGATTAGGAACACAAAATCATAAGGATGGGGGAAGTTAAAGGAAAACAATATCAATCATAGAGAAATATTTGACCCAAAAAAACAAAAAATATCAAATAACAAAACTGCTCCATGAGGTGAAACTTATCACTTTTGTGGCTTCCACAGATTCAGTAAGTAAAGGGGCAACTCTAGTGCACTTCAACGAATAATCCACACCCATCCCACCACTCATTTCCTTAACCAATTCTGAAACAAATTTAGCTGAATCACCAGCCTTTATAAAGTCAATCATTCCAAAAGCCTCTCCCTTTTCTCTCTTCATCTCAATTTTGTCAATTCCAATTATCTTAGTTGCTTCCTGTATTTTGGCTCCACTTATAGCCTGCAACAAAAGTCACAAGGTGGATCTCATTTACAATCAAAATTCAAGCTTCAAACTTTAGAAGAAAAACAAAAAAGTGACAGTCCAACACAAACATATATGATTCATTTTATACATACCCCAAATCCAACAGCTCCAAGACTTGTTAGTTATTTCATAATTTTAAATACCTACATATATATTTCGGAAGCATATTCAAATATCAGTTATTTTTAAAACAAAAAATGAAAATCAGCTAATGCATTAAGATGTTTTTTGCCTCACATAGTTATCAGTGATTTGCCTTAGCCGTGACAGAGCAAAATTAGTTATCAGCTAATACTAGACTAATAAATGCATTAAGATGTTTTTAAAACAAATAAACCAATGATAAAACCTTATTCTAAGGTGCCTGCTCGTTATTCATTGTGATTTTGCTAAGGAATCACATCCTCCTCTAGCCTTCAAAAACCGGTTGTAACTTCAAAGAATTAGACAAATCAAATAACCATACAAAAAAGTTCCAACAAGTAAAACAACAATTAATAAGTGCTTACATTTACAATAAAGCTTATGAAGGGATTTGAAGCCGGTTTCTGGGATGAATAAGCCTCAACTAGCATAGCAAAAGCTATTAACCGCTCAGTGGTGCGGAGCACCTTATTGTCCTGTCCACAAAAAGATTCCAATTAGATAACATTCAACACTATTTCTAGGACCAAAAGGAGTGTGATTCTATATGTACTTCTATAGCTACAGTGGCCAAACAAATCCCAGTATCGACTGCTTGATTTGTGGCTTAATACCCAAGTAGTAAATATTACAAGTATTTTAATGTATCAGACCACCAGATCCAGTGGCTCAGAAATTAGAGATAGAATCAGAGCCAAATAATAAGCTTGAAATAAAGTCACAAACCAGTGCAAAATATATGAAGAAGAAGTAGCTGATCCAATTCCGAACAAACATCCACACCTCATTTCGCAAACACCATCCAGAAAGGAAAAAAAAATGCGGAGCCGTGTCAACTGAAGTCACAAACCAGTGCAAAATATATAAAGTCACAAACCAATGCAAGCGACTGATGAGTCACTATTTACCTATATTTCCTCATCTTTTTATACTCATTTTAATCCTTAATTTAGCCTTAATCAATTACATTCTGCACTGTTTCTTAATTGGACCGATAATTCATATTTTACCGAATTTGGATTTTCTGAGCTTAATTTTCCCAATTTTTATTTTCAGGGCAAATTAATAATTGAGTGAGCTTGGAATTAATTCGTGGACTTGAAGATTAATTTTCTGCAGCAGCATTTTATTTTCGCGTTATTTTCGCTTTATTTCGCTTAAGTGTATTTTTGGGCCAGAACTATTAAAAAGGCCCATCTTCGTTTTTAGGTTTAGTGACTCTATAAATAGGGCCAGTCACCAAACAGAAGCTCTCTCCCTCTCTTCTCTTTTATTTTCGTTTTTGCTCTGCTAGGGTTTTAGAATTTTGCTTCTGTTGGTGATTTCTGTTTTTCGTTTCCAATTTGAATTCGTTGTTCAGACTTGAATTCGTATTTCAATTTCACTGGTAATTTCGTTTCTGTTCTTCTCTGTTAATTTCGTTTCTGCAAGCTTTCAAATTCGTTTCTTCTAGTTTCGTTTTCTGCTCCTAATTCCAATTTCGTTTTCAGTTTGTATTTTCGTTTCTGTTTTAGATTTTGATTTCGTCTCTGTTTCTGTTTTTAAGTTTCAATTTCGTTTCTGGTTATGGATTTCAATTTCTGTTCTGTTCCTAATTTCGAATTAATGGAAGGCTAACCCTAGGTTAGGTTCTGGACAGATTGCGATTAATTGAGGTTTTCTGTGCGTTGAATTTGTTCTGTCTGATTCTTCTTGTTAGGTTTTAATCCTGCAAAATTCGAATTAGAGTTTATGCTTAATGGCTCTGTTTTGCAATTTTGAATTAGGGTTCATGCTTAGTGAATCTGTTTAAGGATTTTAATCATAATAAGGTTTGCGTTTGCTTAATTCGTGAAAAGAAGTTTCAGGTTAATCTTCGCTTAGTAGATTAATCTGGACTAATTAGGATTAAGACAGAATTGATTATTTTCTGTGAACCAAGGATATTAGGAAGACAATCTGTTCCAGACCTAACTGTTTTAATTACTGCATTTAGTTTGTATTTCGGTTTTAATATTTTTTTTTATTCCAGAATCTACTTAAAAACACCCCCCCAAAAACAGTTTTTATACCTGAACACAAATTCAATCGATCCTTGTGAGACGATCTAGGTCACTTCCTAGTACTGCATTTAATTGCATTAATTTGGCCGAATACGACTTCGATCAGCGACGATCCGAGTTCGCGGAGCCAGCAGGGAGTGAAGTTGCAGCGGAACTGAGTGCGGCCCGTGCGCGACGGCGTCGAGTTGGCCGAGTCGCAGCGGAACCAAGTCGGACTCAGAGTCGTCGTCGTCCCGGCGGTGGTGGGGGAAGGAGCTGGAGGCGCGGCTGAAGGGGATATCGAGCGGGGAAGGGACGCCAAGCTCGAGCAGGAGGAGGGTGGTGGTGCTGCTCGAGGACGAGGAGGAGCCGAAGGAGTGGGTAGCGCAGTTTACAACCAAAATATCCAAAACAACCACCTTGTGTGGTAAATTAGGGTTGGCCTTTTGTGTTCCTTATGAATGAAATTTCCGAAGGACAAAATGGCTATCGGAAACATCGGTCGGAAACTCCCAATTTTTCCCACCAAATAAGCTTTGTCAGTATGTCCGTGGGTAAGGCATCCAATTCTGACGGAATTGCTATGGCCGGAAATGGACCGTGGAAAGCACGCGTTTTTCTTGTAGTGTTTTAATCATTCATTTTAAAATAGAGATATTCAATTCTTTATTTAATAGTATTCATTGAAAAGATAGTAACATTTGTTTTCTCTTTTTAAGCAATTTTTTTAGTATTATTAATTTTTATTTTTATAATCTATTATTGTTACTTTAAATTTTACAACATATTTTATTAGCAATGTATAAATTATTTGAGAATTAATAAAGATGTTATTTTGTCTCTCTTAACAAAGTCAATTTTTTTCATATACACAACTAAAAATCAAACCCGGCCCTTGTTATCATGCTTAAGGGACCCAACTATCTACCAATTGTGTTGGTGTCATGATACAATAATGTTCTATAATTATCCAACACTTTGAAACCATTATTTTAATGTTTATTGTCTACAATTGATGTAAAAGATATTTTAGTGAGTGTAATATGCTTGATTCTAGTTTAATAGATTTCTAGAATATAATAAATAACTTTTTTTGTAAAAAAAAATATTATTAATGTAGATACCAAATTTTATTATAAATATGTTTTTGGTGAAAATTTGTCTAAGTAATTAAAATGTAATTTAACATTGTTTTCACACTTGATTCTTATCAATCACAGACAACTTATTTTATATAGTGTGTTAAAATCACAATTGTAAGTTGTTTTTATTCAAACTAGCATTTGTTATAACTTTTAATTAAATGAATTATGAGATCAATCAAATGAATATGAAATTTTAATATAACCATGTATTATTGCATTAAAAAATAATCATTTTGATGATTAATCTTTGTAACAAAAGTTATTTTTAGTAATCAAAATAAATATATCATAAGTTAGAAATATGATTATTTCGAGTATAGTTATAAAAATCGTTTTCGAGTAAATATATTAGTCCTTTATAATCAAGATACTTTTCAAACAATTAAAAACTAGGCAAATTAAATTGATAAGTTAAGTTAAAATATAAAGAAAAAAGACTTGTATAGTAAATTGTTAAGTCAAAAGACATTTGTGTCTTAAGATGATCAGATACAAATAAATACAAATGTTAAAATATGTGTTTTATGCGATATCAAAACATGTTTCATGAGTCTGCATCTGGAGCACAGACGATAGCAAGCCAAAACCATGATCAGATACAATATCTGATAGTTGGCATGTAAGACTTCATTTAATACTTTGTGTCTGAGGTTTGTTTTGCAGAGATGTTCTCCTAGGATCTGTTGAATCCCCTGAAGAATAAAGGAAGCTCTAAATTTGAATGTTGTCAAACTCCATTAAAAGGCATTCTCTGATCAATGGGAAAGTGGTTTTCTATTAAAGTACTCTACACGAAAGCCAATCAAAGTGGTCACTCTACATAAAAAAGGATGTGTATTTAATGCAACATTAAATGCTCCAACGACTATAAGCATCAGACAAAGGTCAAGTGAAGAAATCCACCCATTGTGTGACAACAAATACTTGAATATGAAGGTCTATAAATACTATAAGCTTTGAAGAAAAGACACACGAACCTTATGTGTTTTCTTTTAACATTCTTTCTATAAAAATCATTATGTATATTTGTGTAAAGATTGGAAAAGCTCTAAAAAACTTTGAACATATTGAGAGAAAAGACTAAGTGATGATTGTATATTTGTATGCAAGATGATAATAGAGTTAGTCATTGTGCAAATACAAACAATAAATCTTTTTATTTGTATAGAGCCAACAGTGGCTTGGTAGGACAAAAAATATTAAGTTGAATCAAGCTTGGGGGAGAGCCTAATTTGTAAAGCCAGAAGTGGTCATGATAGAATACTTGTAACTTTTGAAAAGTTAGAAGAACTTAGTAGATTACTAAGAAGTAGATGTAGTCTTAACGATAGAAACGAACTAATATAATTTCATGTGTCTAATATATGTTTATTTTTCTTTGCTTTAAACTAACATAGGGTTTTAATTTGATTTTGTTTCCTGAAAATCCTTGTTGTTTCACAACATTTAATTTCATTGTTTGAAAGTGTTTTTGGTTAAAATCAATTATCTATCTTACAAAGTTCTTCTTCAGACGAGAACTTTGTTTTTTTTTTCAAGAAAAGGCTTTAAAATTTATAAAATCACAACTCAACCCCCCTTCTTGTGATATTAGCCTTTACATAAATAGCTTATAAAGTAAATCGAAATGAATTGCAAACAAAGATAATATGACAGAAATGTAAATTGAAGTTAAATGTGAAATAACATATAAGTTGCATGAAAGTAAAGAACAACAAGTAAATAAGTTTGAGTTCAAAGAAGAAATGGTGATTGGAGGGAGTTAAGAGTTTGGAAAAGAAATGTAGAAGAGAATTGCATGAAATGTAAATTGATCAGTTACACGAAATTGCAGAAATTATAAATTGCATTAAAGTATGGGTTCGAACATGCAATTTTTCCTGGTAACTTGTAGCCATTTACTTGTACAGTGTGTTGGTGTAAATGTGTTTCCATGATCTTCATAACCAATGAAAAATGAATACCTTTATGCCTATTTTATAGCCTAATTTGACTCAATGGACGATTTAAAAGATTTGTACAAGTGCAACACTTATTTCAACTAACTATCTAAGATGTCGACACTTGTATCTTCACGCTCTTTGTCAGACGTAGATAGTTGCCTTTGTGCACTTGATTGAAACTATGTGTCTTTGATGATTATTTGTTCACTTTTTTTAGGAGCATGTAAGTTCAAGAACTTGCATTCCAAAAATTGTCTTGACTTCTAAGTTTTGTAGTGTTATTATAATTTACATCCACAAAATTACTTTATCTTTCTTAGGGAACTTATCAAAATTCTTGTTCCTTTCTTTTTCAAATTTTAATTGTTCTATCCTTCGAATTTTATCAACTAATTGAGCTATGTCTTTGAATTTTTTATTCACTAATTTCTTTCTAATCAAAAACTCAAGACCAACAACAGCCATTTGAACCAATTCATGTTTTGGGATTAGAGTGAAATATAATGACCCTGCGATAATCCGGGTTCGTATGACCGGGTTGTCGCATAAGGGGGTGTATTTTAGAACTCGGATAAGAAGGGAGTGTGGATAGCATCTCTTCAAAACCGGGTTGGCACAGAAAGGGGGGTGTATATTGGAACTCGGATAAAATAGGGTGTCAATAGCACCTTTTCAAATCCGGGGTTGTGTGGTATGGTAGTTTTATAGGAAGACCGGGTTAGTGCATGACCGAGTTATTGCCACGTAAGTGGTATATACATATACATAGCACTTTTGAGAAAAATGTTGTATAAAAAAGGAACCCGGACAAGGAGGGAAAGAGCGATCGGGTAGATAACTCGGCTGAGCTCGTATATTCCTTCTCCTTGAGAGACTGAGTAGTGATCTCGGTAGAGCTCGGTAGAGCTCGTGTCTTCCTTTTCTTTGAGGTCCGAGTGGTGATCTTGGATAAGCTCAGGTGATCTCAGATGTATTACCGATTTGTAATCTCGGATGAGAAATCAGGTAGTTATCTCGGTTGAGCTCGGGTGAGCTCGGAGGAGATCGTATGTGGCTGACTTGTAAGAGCTACCGAGTAGAGAGACCGGAAGAGCTCGTAACCCCTTTTTATAGAATTACCGGGCTAGTGATCTCGGGAGTGGTTGGGGAGAAATCTTGGACTTGTGAAGTACCAAGGAAGGAACTCGGATGAGGTCAGAATAGGTCGGAGGAGGAGGGACATTGGAAGTACTATAGTACCAAGGACAGGTTCTTATGCAATCGATTACATAAATGTTTGTAAGTGATTAAAACAGTACTTGTTATTTAACCCAGACTTAGCCTAGTGGTTGGAATGAGTGCACAGGAACTCGAGATATGGTAGTAAAGTTGCACTCAATATTTATATTTAAAATACAACCCGGCAGCATTCTTAATATGATGGGAACCCGGCAACCTCAGTAGGGTTTAAAGAACCCAGGTAGTCACACGTAACATGCATGAGATATAACTTATTGACTTGCCAAACAATAGACCTAACCTGACAGTCGAATATCTCTACATATTCACTTTATACAAGTGACACGTGTTAACTCTTTGCTTGTGTTTTGACGCGGGAATGTTCTCATATTACTATACGACGCATGTCAACTTTTAGACTATATAAGGTATGCTTGAGTGAGATATTTTGTAGTAATCTTATTTCCACCGCCTTTGTTAAAAACACTTTCTCTCTCATATCTTATTTCCTCCATTGTTAAAGTGAGAAAATCTTCCTAGATAACCTTTCCTTAACCTAAAAACCTTCACATCCAACGTAAAGATTGAAGAGTAGTACCATATAAACTAGTTTCCAACCTCTGTTAATGGTGAAAACCATCAGGCGAGGAGATCAATTCTCCAAAGGAAGTTAAAGTTTCAACCTTCAAGAGATAGAAGACACGTTAAGGATATCTAAGCTTGGAAAATCTGTCCTCTAGTCTTTCTTGTTTTTTTTAAGGTAAGATATGTTAATTTCACCGTATCTTTTTGAGTTTGGGGTTTTAGAGGAAAAATGACCCATATGAGTTAAGGTTGATTTTGGGTGGTGTTTCTTTGGAAAAGTATGCTTAGAAGGTTGTTGTGATGAAGGTTCAATCTTGAAAGCTAGCTTTTCTGGGTTTTGGGTATTTTGTTATGCCCAAATAGATCTTTGTAGGGTTACAAGTCACATGTTGGTGGTATATGTTCGAGATCTGGGAAAAGAACTGGGTTCTTTTCATGAGACGGTTGAGAACCGTTCTTGATATCTTTCTTGCCTGGTGTAGGGCTAGATAAAGAAGATATCAGTGGTGGTGAACACGCGGTTAAGATGATCGATGCTGGAACAAGAGAAGGTAAGCTCTCTGTTCTTGGGGAGTTTGTATCCCTTGATTGTGTTCCACCATACTCCTGGGGAGTTATGGTTATTGTATGTTACAGTGCGTGTATTTAAATTGTGTGTTATTGCTTTTTGATTGAAACATACATGTAAATGATTTGCACTGTGATGTTTGTATTGTGATTGAGGAAGTCCTCTGGCCAGGGAAGCGGACCATATATGAGAGTGTAAGACTCATCCGAGATGAGCTTCTCGGCAATTCATATATGTCCGAGTGCATGAGATGTGCACAGGTGCATGAGATGTGCACAAAAGACTCATCCGAGATGAGCATATGTGCATGAGATGTGCACAGTTGATATACATTTGTGCATGAGATGTGCACTGGTGAACTTGTATATCAAGATATACGTTATGTACATGTGGTGTAAAAAAGTTGGGATGGCTATGATTTTATTTACTTAAAAGGCCAAGATAGCTATACGGTTGTTTTATTAAAAGGTCGGGTTGGCTATGTTATTGTAATGCCTATATAAATGCTATGTGCTGTGAAAGTGAACCAGGGGGAGGTGAGTCTCCAAGAATCCTGAGTTTACTGAGATTGTATCTCACCCTGGTTGGGGATTATATTTATATTGCAAGTGATAGCCAAAGAGTGGAGGATGAGGTCCGAGGTAAGATACCCAAGTAAGGGTTGTTTGGTGGATCTCAATTGATAGGCCGGGTAGGCCGAGGCCGAGTTGGCTGATAATTGAGGATCCCGGACAAAGGGACGAGGCCAGATTCGAGGAAGCAGATTTTGGAAGGCGGTCCTTTTGCGAGTCTGTTGACTCAATTTTTTTTGTATATTTTGTAACCCGGTATGGGTTTTGTTTTGTTTTATGTACCTCTTGGACATAACCCGGGTGTTGGGATGTATATCATATACCATACATAATGTTAGATTGTACTATATGATGCATGATAATGTAACACCCTCATATTTTCATATACATGTGAATTTTCTGTAAGCATGCATTCCTAGATAAAATGACAAAAATACCCTTGAACATTTTGCAAAATGACCAAAATACCCTTTGGCCCTGATAAAGCCATATAGTCTCAGTAATACTACAAACATCTGACAAAAATACAGTATGTTTTTAAATAAGGAATTATTAACATTGTTCATAAAGAAAAACCATGAAATAGAATTTTTAGAAATTTTGGAAAATGTTTCAAAAAAGGATTTAATTTAGAATAACCTAAGTTTCATAAAAGCACAGAAAAAGGAAAGGTGCGATCTGTGGAATTTTCTCTTAATTATAAGAGGAATAGATTATTTAATAAAGTAGTCTAGATATTTTACAAATTAAAAACAAAATGAACCAATGAAAAATTAGATAAAAATAAGTTATGTGACATTTTAAGAATGTTGTCACACTTAAGCTAGTTCCAAAAGATTTCTAGGCTTTTTACTCCTATAAAACCAATAAGGATTAAGCTTCCATAAATTATAGAAGCAATGTTATTTAATTTCAAGACATAAATTAATTCCAACAAAGCATTAAAATCTCTAAAATCTTAGCCATTCAAGCCATTATGTGAAATTTGTAAAATTGCAACATATTTGCTCCAAAAATCCAATATGGCCATGGAGTTACAAGAAGAAGGAAGAAAGCTTTAGAAAACTCAAGAAACAAGACACTTGTATGGTTAATAAGCCATGTAACATGCCATTGGACCATTTGGAAAGTTAGGTTATAAATGCTTAAGGGATATTTGAAGCAAATTTTATTTTGTCTCCTTTGGAAGAACACGTGGATATTTCTAGACATTATTTCAAAGATCCCAACGGTCAAAATTTACATATATAAGATAGGATTATACCTTTAAAATTTCAAGGAAATCCAACGGTTAACAAATCCAGAATAATTATTTTACAGAAACGGGTTTTTCAAGAAACACAAAAACGTAAAAGAAAGGAAATTTGGTAAAACTTTCCCCACAAGGCTTGAAGTCCATGTGCAAATTGAGAGTCAAGGAGAAGGATGTGGAAATCTCAAGAACTTGGACACTTGTATGGTGGAAAAGCCTTAGCCAATGAAAATAAACCAAATAGAAAGCAAGGTAATCATAAGCTTGGAGATTTTTTCTAGCAAAGCCACTTTACCTAGCCTATAAATAAGGGTGGTGGGGACCAAATGAAGGTAATTACACTTGAAGCAACCTACTTCATTCCTACATCCCTTTCACTAAAATTCCAAAGCAAATCAAGGCCCACAAACCTTGAAGTTCACGTGAAGAACTAGGAAAGCTTGAAGAAAAATTGCTAAATTCCAATCTAAGAAAGCAAGGTATGGGGAAGTACTATGATAACCATGGTTTAGATATTCTTTATGTTAGATTCTCATTTATTTTCATAAGAATTAAGCTTTGTATACCATGTGTTTGATGAAATGCTTCCAAAAAATTAGTAAGGGTACATGAATGATGCTTTGGTTAAGTAACTTGAAATAATGGTTATAATGAATAACTTGAATCTAATCTAATAAGAAAGGGGATTAAATAACTTAATCTTTGTATATTATGACCTTGTTTTAAAGAAATACTTGTTTTAATGCTTTACTAAAGTTGGCATGTTATTTTGTTATTTACTTGATATTTTATTAAAGTTTGTATGTTGTATATTAATTGGATGATTTTATTAAAGTTTATGGGATGAATGTATTCTACTAAGTATTCTATGAAGTTCACTTATTTATGGATTATTATGGAATCCATGTGTTGCTGAGTGTTTCCACCATGTGTCGCTGAGTGTTTCTATAAAATTATGTTGAGTTGAGTTTTGTGCTGGATCTATATTGAATGATTAAAGCATATGAGAAATAAATTGGAGATTAATGGTGAAGATGAAATAAAGACAAATCATTGCATATTTCATCTGCATTTGACCTCAGAGCGGAGGTATATTCCACCAGAGAGGGTGAGGCTTCCACTAGAGTGGGTGGAGCTATCTTGACTATGGTACCATTTAACCTCAGAGCAGAGGTATATATTCCATCAGAGCGGGTGAGGCTTCCACTAGAGTGGGTGGGGCTATTTTGATTATGGTACCATATGTTGAGAAATTGTTGATAACCTGAGATCTCAGACATGCATCATTTAAATTAAGAATCATGCATCTGTTATGAACTCTGTTATGTATCTAATTTTATGATGTATTACTTTACTATCTGTTATTTTGTCTAACTATGTCTATCATGTACTTACCCTATTTTGTGTCTGTGGTTGACACCTGTGATGACCCCAATCTGTTGGGCGAGCAGAGGAACAGTGAAATATTAAGCTAAAATGGTGATGGAGAAGCTTGGATGAATTGTGTTCTATGCTTGGTGTACTATTGTCTCTGAGGCCATAAAATTTGTATTGGACTATTTTGGTTTGTTAGTCTGTATTCGAACTATATTATGGTTTGTATCCGAATAATATTATTGTAATGGACAATATGATACTTTATTTTGTACTAAGAAATATTTAATGGTAACTATTTTATTTGAAGTATTTTGGAAGTTTGTTTTAAGAAATGAAGAAAAACAATTTGATAAAATAAATTTCCGTATAAAATAAGCGAAAAATTTTAGGCGTTACAGATAACGTCTTATTATTTTTATGCTTCCGTGTTTACCTAATTTATGTTAAGTATTGCTGCGCTTAAGACCATAATATAATGTTAATGAACCGGATGCATACGGGGTCGTTACATAAAACGTCTAGCATTTAATTGTCTAAACCTATTAAGATACTCATCAATAGATTCTACATTATATATTTTCAAATTCATCAAATCAATCAAACTTACTTTTGTTTCTCCTCTACATAATTGTTAATGATGAAAAAGACGATGAATACACACAATTAACCAAGAGGGGGGGGTGAATTGGTTAAAACAGGGACTTTTTAAAAAAAACTTCTTTAAAAACTAGCAGCGAAATTAAGATCTTATCACAAGCTTCCCTTGTTAAAAATCAGAAACTTTCAATCAAGATTCACCCTTTACTTCAAACAATTGCAAAAAATATTTCAGTTGATCTTGAAAGAAATTAACCACAAGACAAGCAAGATTAAGATAGCAAGATAAGAATTAAGAGAACACCAAATCTATACTGTTCACCCCTCAAAAGAGAAGCTACATCCAGTGTCTTCTAACCAAACTTGATTAGAGTTCCACTAAATCAAAATCTATTCTTTACAAGCTTTTACAACTTACCACCTTTATCAACCCTAGATAAAGAAATTTAAATCTAACACCCTATTAGACTTCTAATGACCAAGAACCAGAGAACACTACTCTGTTCTTTTCTCCAGAGGACACAACTCTAGAAAAAGATCTAAAGAAAATCTTTGATCTTAGAAATTACAAGAATTAAAAGTAACCCAAACAATTCACAGTAAGAGTTCAAGAGAGATACAACCTTATGATCCTCAGAAGATGAGTAAATGATTTTTATCAAACAAGCCCAGGTTGAATGAATGCTATTGTTGAAAACAACTATCTTGAAAATGAATCTTCTTCAAAACAGCATGATCATTGATGCATGGAATCTGGGTTTTGAAGCAAGATGTAGAAAATCTTTTTCTCAGACTTTGAAAGCTTTGGGAGTGATTGAAAATTCGTAAATGTCAAGTTCTTAAAATTTCTTAAGTTCTGTCAAGAAGATTTTGAAAGCACAGACCTAACAATTTTTTATAGAAAATAGATTTAACTACATGTAATCGATTAAATCGCCCATGTAATCGATTAATATCCAAAATAATTGATTAAAATGTTCTAATCTCTTTCTGGAAAAGATATATGATCAATTTAATCGATTCAACCACAATGTAATCGATTAAAGCAGTCATACTAGTTTTAGACATAAGCTGATGTAATCGATTACGATTGGATGGTAATCGATTAAAGCAGTAAGACACGTTTTGAGCTTTTGTACTGTGTAATTGATTACGAGTAAATGGTAATCAATTAAAATGTTCTTCATGGTAGATTACCAATGCTGGTAATCGATCAAATCAGTGCAAGATGAGTTTTTTTCCAAAACTTAACCATGAGAAATTTCTTTCTATATGCAAAGATGAAACCTTTTATGCTTTTATCAAATCATGTATGCATGTTTATGATTATGTTTATGCAATGCAAGGATCATAAGATAAGCCTCTTAAAAACTTAACAAATTAAAAACGCCTTCAATTGAATGACATGTAAAAAGCTAAAATCTATTAAGCATTTGACTTCATCCTTGTCTTGATCTTCTTTCCAGCTCCACCTATATCCAACAGATGAAACATTCTTTCAAATTGGGGCCATTTATGAATTGAATTGGGAGGTAAGGTTGTGAACGAAGTAAATACATTTATAATGAGAGAATTAGGGAAGTATTTCATTCTAAGATACTAATTTATAGAAATATCCCTACATTCCATATGATACCTAGCTATGTGTTCAATTGTTAACTGTCCAACTTCTCCACAGAATTTAGAAAACTTAGGGACTTTATAGCCTCTAGGTAATTCAGTTTGTAGTATAACATCAAGAAAGGTTGATACAAAATGAGGTTGATTCTTATAGCTCATTTCGAAGCCATGTTGATTTAACACTTGTTCAACCACTTGATTTGTGTATTGGGGATATTGTTGATTATTGGGTTGTCCATTCATATTATTATTGGGTTGACCCCCATGTCCCCCATCATTACATTGTTTAGAAGTCTTTGCAAAAGAAAATATGCATCTTGATTTCGATTTACTAGTATTGGCCCCTCACCTTTTACCCTTCCTTGAGGTTGTTGTATCTTATGATTTTGGTCATTGTTATTGATACAGAATCTCGGCAAGTGCACCGATTTGTCTTTGTAAGTTACAAAATTTATAAGATCGTCTCCACAGGGACTTGAGCTACTCAGTTACTTCAAATAAAATTTAACAGTTCAATAGTTATGTACAGGAAGGATAAGCGGAATTTCATTAAGAAAGTACGAAAAAATTGAAATATATTTATGAGAAAATGGGATTGGGTTTCATCATTCTTACCCTTAGTATTCAATTTAACTTTTACCATAAATCAATTTCTATCTTTATTGATGCACACTATTTTACCCCGAATCGATCCCTCACATTCAAGTTCTAAGGATATCTACCGAATATCGATCCCTCACATATGAAGTAAATACCCCAGCATTAAGAATAATAATCACGTGCTTTATGCAATCAAAATGGTATGCCCTATTCCTAGCAACATAACGTAATGAGTAAAATCATTCAGTTCAAATCCTCAGATTACTTTCCAGTCTCACTTAGGATTTTAATTCATGAAACTAGTGATCAAGTAGAATCAAGCATTAAGCACAGAATGAAATTACCAATAAGGAATAGAAAAGATTAATGCATAGATAAATATTAAAAGAGATACATAGGGATAGAAGATTACATCCAATCCTCAGAGAAGCTAGTTACTCATTGTGGAGAGAAACTCCTCAAGGGAAGAATTGATGAAGGGCCCCATCACCGCTTCTTTCCGGCAGAGTCTCCACACTAAATCTCACTTCTGTCACTTTCCTTAATCACTATCCTAAGCTAAATTTACGTACAAAGGCTGAGAATTTCGAAATGGGATGCTTCTTCTTCACAAATGCATGGCTATTTATATGTTTTGCCTCCTACCTGCTTCCACTCGCCCAGGCGAGTGATTTTGCCTGTGTTTGCTCGCCTGGGCGAGCTAATGTTTATCTCCTTGGAACTTGCAGCTCGCCTGGGCGAGCATTTTGGCCTATGGAGGCTCGCCTGGGCGAGTTAAATGCTTAGTGATAAAGAAAGGTTTTGGGCCTGGGCCTTGTTGCTTCTGACACCCCCAGTTTTGATCCATATGCCCTTTTTTTTACTTGCTTTGATGGTTCGAAAACTTTGGAATCTATCAAAATACAACATGTGATTGGACTAATCTCTTCAAAATATGAAAAACAATATTTGCAGAAGTACTACATTCAAATTGACTAGGTTAGGGTAAGTTTATAAGCAAATTTACTAAGATCAAAAGATAAGTGCCTTTATTGAAACATGAATTTAATTGAAATAGGGCACTTATCAGTTATTAGAAATGGCCCCAAGTGTTATAGCATTTTGTAGAATTTTTAGTCTGACGTTGTACTTGAGGGATGTTCATAGTGTCTCCTATCGAGTCATTTGACTAGTCAATAGTTTAAAATTGTTATTAGTTTGAAGCACTAACTGATTTAACATAGTGGTTATTTGTTTTGATAACATGTTTACCATGTCATGATTATTGTGATCCATTTGTTGACCCAAGGTGATGGACTCCAAAATTGAATCAAGTCCTGTTTGCCCTGATCTTCCTTGCAATGGAACTCAATCTTCAATTCACTCAAAACAGAGTAGGGAACTCTCTCATTGAATGGGGTTGTTTATGTTTTTCTAAATTCAGAAATGGGTTATGGAAGAAAACTAGAGATGGATTGAGAATGACACCATGGAATAGGAATTCCAATAAGTCTTGCAAGAATCATCACAATAGCTCAGAGGCCATTGATAAGAAACAAGAAGTTCTTGACTAAGAACAAAGGGAGCAAACTCTCACCAACAATTCAGAAATTGTATTGATTCACCAAAGATCCTTTACATTCAGTTTTTGGGACCTTATATAGGCCACAAATTATTAAGCTAATTGACCCTAAATGAAATGTAAATGTAAGCTAAAATGAAGCCCAAAACGTAGCTTACAAGACAAGCTGTTCCTAAAGACCTTTGGCTTCCAAAAACTGTGCAGTAACCATCTCAGACTGGTATAATCGATTATTTCGTTATGGTAATCGATTAAATCAGTCAGAAACTGAAATAATCGATTACACTAGCCAAATAATCGATTAAAGCAGTAAGGCTATGATTCCTGCTTACAACTGACTTACTGGTAATCGATTATTTCGATGAAATAATCGATTAAAGCAGTAAGGGCTTAATTTTGATTGCTTCTAAACATCTTGTAATTGATTACAAAGCCTAAATAATCGATTAAAGCAGTAGTAACTGATTTACAAATGTTTTATTGAATTCTTCTAACAAGTGCTGGAATTTATTGAATTATATTGGATTTGAGACATCAAAATCCAGCTCTTGTCCTCCTTGATATGGTGTACAACTTCATGCTTGTCCAAATTGGCTTGAATATGGTCTTGAAGTGCTTGAGTCCTAGCTCTTGTCATTGGTGCTTTGAAGCTCACCATAGGAAGTGCTTCAAGCTCCTCTTCTAGACCTTTGGCTTGACTTGGACCTCTATCACAAGGTTGTTAAGGTATTGTTTGAGATCCCTATGCACAGAGTCTCACTATCCAAATTTCTACCAAAACTTTGCAATTGATCTAACCCATAATGGTAACAATTACCTTGGTCATTTTGGTTTCGATTTTTATTATAAGAAGTAATCAAATTCTTTCTAGACATGAAGATCAAGTTATGAAGAGTTTTATAGTTTTCTCTTTTTACATGCCCAATTCCATATTGAGTGACATTTGTATTGATTGTTGCTTTTTAGTATAAATCTATCTGTGTGTACATCATGCATCATCATATAGAGGTAGGAAGATTGTTCCTAAAGTTAGAAACTTCTTTAGTGCATAAACTCTTTATTTTAATCGATTACAGCTATCCATAATCGATTACGCAAGAAGCTTGCAGAGAGATCTTTGTTCTGGTTTAATCGACTACAGCATATCTGTAATCGATTACACAGTTCTATTGAGACCATGTCTGTGTTCTTGGGTCTCTGCTTTAATTGATTATGAGGGTATCATAATCAATTACATCATTCTTGGAAGTGTTCCTATAAGTGATCAAGAACACTTTAATCGATTAAATCAAGAATCTAATCAATTACATTGTTCTTGAAAGCTTCCCAAGTTTTTGGAAGAACAATTTAATCGATTAAAATGAGAATCTAATCGATTACTTCTTTGAGAGAATCGATTATATTGGCAATTTAATCGATTACAAGTGGTTATAACCGTTCTCTCTATAAATAACAGCCTTGTGTTCTCACTTTCAATGGATGATTTAGAACGAGCTTTCACGACTCACAACTTCATTTTTTTGTTTCTTGAAGATTTCAAAGATTTAAGTGAGCTGTAAACATCTTAGAGATCAAGAGAAATCCAATCAATCAAGCATTTGGTTCTTGCATTTGAATGTAGAGGTTATATTTTTTCTTGACTCTTTTTTAACATGTTTTTACATATTGTTGTAGCATATGCTTGAGTTTCTAAAGCATGCTAGAATAGGATTTTCTGGTTTGAGCTAAGGGTGGGTGTCTCTTTGGCTTATATTCAAATAAGACCTTAGGGTTAGGTGCCTTAGTCTCAATTTCTGGGTAGGATTTGAGATTGATTGTGATTTCTTGTAAGAACTCAATGTGCATAGTGGAAATCTAATTCAGGTTGAATTAGATAACTGGAGTAGCTTCTCAAGAAATAGAGAATAAACTAGTATAAATCTTATTGTCCATCTTCTCTCGTATCTTATCTCTCTCTCACATTCTCATCAATTTGCTAATTTTAAAGATATTTCTTTTTGAAGTTCTTTAAGAAAAGGATATTGTGTATGGATGATTGATTCAATATTGATTTCAAAACTCTATTTTTTATTTTGATTTATTTTCAAAACTAATTCACCCTCCTCTTGGTTTAGGAGTTCCATCATCTTTTTCAATTGATACTAGAGCTACATCTTGAAAGTTTCTTAAGATCATAGTTTTTTAAAAATGGGCTCTAAAAAATCACTTTTAAAGAGGGTGTTTCTCTCAATCGACCACCATTATTTGAGGGAGAAAATTTTTTCGTTTTGGCAACAGAGAATGGAAATATTTATTTAGTGAATTGATCCCAGTGCAAAACATTTTAACTTCTAGTTTATCTTCTAATGAACTATTTCATATTGCAAGGTGTAAAAGTGAAAAAGAGATATGGAAAATGCTTGAAGTCACTCATGAAGGCACTACGGATGTAAGATGATCAAGAAAGCACACTCTTGTATTCAAGTATGAAACTTTCCAAATGAAGAATGGTGAAACCATTTCAGAACTTCAAACAAGATTAAACCATATAGTGAATCACTTGCTTGGTCTCAGAAAAATGTTTAAAGCTAATGAGCTAAACATCAAGATCCTCAATGATCTTACAAGAACTTAGGAATCAAAAATCATAGCGATCAAGGAATCTAAGGACTTGGCATCAATGTTGATGGAAGCTCTTTTTGGAAAATTGCTTGCGTATGAACATGAGTTGATTTAACAATCTCATGTAGAAGATACAGAAAAGAAAAGAAAAAGGGATTGCACTCATGGTTAGTTTCTCAAAGGAAGATCACAAAGAAAGCTCTTGTGATGATGAAGATGTAGAGAATTTGAGCTTGATGGTGAAGAAGTTTGGGAAATTTCTCAAAAGGTCCAAAGACAGAAAATTCTCTAAACCTTTAAAGAAGGTGGAAAGCAATAACAACACCTTCACATTCTTCGAATGTGGGAACCAAGGCCACATCAAATCAAATTGTCCTATCTACTTTAGTAAACAACTTGTTGAAAAGAAATGGAAGAATGATAGAAAAATGAAAAAAAGGCCTACATAGCTTGGGAAGACAATGTGTCAGAATCCTCCGATTATTCTAGTGAAGAAGAATTTGCAAATGTGTGCTTAATGAATGATTCAAAGGATAAATCCTCAACCATTGAAGAAACTGAGGAAAATTATGAATTTGAAGAATTTTTTGAAGCCTTTAATGAAATACATGAGGAGGCACAAAGGCTTGTTGTTTCGAACAACAAGCTGAGAAGCGACCTAAAATGGCATATCACTAAATTGATTTCAACACAAAGCGGACTTGATAAATTGAGGAAAGAAAATAAAAAACTTGTTTCAAGTTATAAAGTCATTGGTTGTGTTTGTGCTTCTACTTCTCTTAATATGGATGGTTACAATTCTTTGCAAAATGAGTTTGAAAAGTTTAAAAAAGATCAATATGAAGAACATATAAAGTTGCAAACTGAGCTTTCATATCTTAAATATATTTTTAGAAAAATTAATAAAGGAAAGAGTGATCTTAGTCACTTACTCAATGTGAAAAAGCATACTACCGATAAGACTAATTATGGGTATAACAAGCAAACTGAATTTTCCAAGAAACCCAAGTTTGAATCCTCCAAAAAGGTGAACCCAAACAAGGTCTCCAAAAAGAAAAACATAGTGCATCCTAAGCCTAAAGCAAAGACTTGTCATTATTGCATGAAAATAGGGCACACATCTTACAAATGCTATGTTAGTAGATTTGATGTTCCTGAAGGTAAATGTGTTTGGATTCCCAAAGAATTAATTGTGGAAATTAACCCCATTGGACTCAACATCAATTAGGTACCACCTCTCTCTAATTGATTTTGTCTTGTAGATGTGCCTAAATGCAAGAGACTCACTATGGCACTTGGGTAGTGGTTACTCTAGGTACATGACGGGTGACAAGTTCAGACTTAGTGACCTTGTGTTAAGGAAAGGTGTATATTGCACCTTTGTAGACAACAATAAGGGAAAAATTATGGGAGAATGAAATATTGGAAATCAGCACAAGACTCAAATAAAAAATTGGTGAGTTTGTTCACATAGGTAAAAGAATAGGTAATATTTATATGTTGAATATTGAACATGCATCATTTCATGAGCTTAGTTGCTTGGTATGTAAGATTGATGATTCTTGACTATGGCATGTAGGGCTGCATATATAAACATGCATCATCTAAATCATATAGATAAAAATGACTTAGTAATTGGTATTCCAAAACTCAAGTTTGAGAAAAATAAATTGTGTGAAGCATGTCAAAAGAGAAAACAAGTTAAAAACTCTTTTCAAAGTAAAAAAAAATTGTTTCTACCTTCAAACACCTTAAACTACTTCATAATAATTGAAATTTTATGGTTTATAATGACCTTTTTATATTATCTTTTGAAGAAACTTTGATTACTTAAAATGTGTTGTTTTAATCTGATTAAAGAATAAATTGGTAAAGATTTTAAAAGAATCTATTTAACCCCCTCTCCCTCTATATTCCTAGCTGATCCAACACAACATTGGGTTATTTGTTTATGTGTTTAACTTAGGGATACATTGAAAATATTGCATTCTTTTATTAGATGTTGGAGAAATATTTTCTATTATTTTGAAAGATATTAATATTTAAAATAAGATGGATTTTCCATAGCAAAGACAAGGACATAACCGCAAAGAATAGATGGGAAACCTTAGGCCCATTGTTAGGAATAGTGAAAGGTTTCCAAGAGCCTTTATCAACCTTCAAGGCACTCATTTCACTAAGATACTCCATACACAAAACAAACAAATAAGGAGAAGGAGTCACGTTGGAGAAGCCCTATAGCAAGTAAAAAACCTCGGGTCTTACATTGCTTTAACCAAAATTAACGTGAATATAATATTGTACTAATTTTTAATTGTTTACTTATATGTTATTAGATTTACATTGCTTTAGTCATTCACTGAATTTTGTTTTCAATATTTTTTTACAAGATGTTAAACTAGTGATCTCCATAAAAATTATAACAAAATAATGTATGAGTTATTTTTTATATAAAAAATAATTTTATTATTATTTATATTTGGGTTTTGTTATGTCGCTTCATTTGTTTGTACAAGTTTATTTGACTTTAGTAGAATAATATTCTCAAAAATAATTTTATAGTCATAATAAAAATAATTACATTCAATAATCTTCTATTATTCTTATTAATAAATAAATTTTATATTATGAACAATTAAATTGATTTTTTAATTTTTTTAGTAATATAAAAAATTTTCCTCGAAACTTATTCGTGTATCACACGGATATTATTTAGTAATATGTAAATTACGAACTTCAACTTAGTAACTAAAATAACATCATCAAAATATTCACTCGCCAAAATATACAACCTATAATTCTTAAGAGCAAAAGTAGCAATACATGAGTGAATCAAGCAACAGCCACAGTGCCACACCACACAAAAGTTTATATGCATATTACAAAGCAAGCCAATACATATATAACTGAGTTTGCTCTAACTTAATAAAACAGACCAAACTGAAGTTTCTTAATCTGTCTACTCATTACATATGTAATTGAAATACATTTTCATTGTTGTAAATTATATATCATCATGGTGTAGGCCTATTTTCCAAAAATGGATTTGAGCCACCAAATGCCTTTGGTGTCATCAGGGCCTGCTTCCTCTGGTGGAGGATCGCTCTGTGGGGTCTTGCGGAGTTTGCTCACATCATATCCTACATCCTTAGCTCTCTGAACAAGCTCGTTGTAAATCTCATCATCCAGATGGGGTTTCCTGCTCAATATCTAGGATTCAAAATTGACCAAAATGTCAGGAAAATCAAATTATTGAACAGATCATGCATAAATAAGATGTACAAAAGCAGTTGTTAAGATAAAAACTCCATGGTACTCACAACATATTCCTAGAGTTGTTTAATTTTTAATCAAGGTTTAAATTTGCATTTATAACACCTAAATTGTGAAAAAAATGCAAACAAATGTGTACATATATGAAGCCTCATCAATGTATTTCAAAGTATAAAAATTAATAAAAAGATTTTTTTTTTGTTTATTTCTTAAGTATGGCTTCTCAATTGTCTAAATTTTTTTTCCTAATTTCGCAGTTTTGGTACAATTGTGAAGAGTCAACTATTGGGTTAAAATTACGATTGTATAGATGGCAATTTAAAATTAAAACCGTGATCTGAGATTCTGAAGCATATCAATTGTATAGCAATACTCCACAGAATTGATTCTGTTAAATGGTTAATATTAAGTAGTTCCGGCGGTAATAAAGAAATTTCCCCCAATAGACCATAGTAGTAGTCTCACGCAAAGCAACTATATTAACCTTTTGAGTTTTGTCACTTCTCTCTTCTCTATTCTAGTACCTTTCCAAATGAAAAGGCCACCGTATGTAATCAAATTCCCACAACAACAACAAGCAATGGACTAAAAAAGCAACAACAATTGAGCATTAACATCAAGGTTTTTCGAGTCACTGAAATAACATTGCGACTACACAAGATTAAAACTTATTATTTTATAATTTTCAATAATTAATCAATGGATGTATTAGTAAAATTAACTTGTAACTGATAAGTTAGTTCTTAAAACTTATAAGCTAGCTTATTGAATTTGTAATGTGACTATTGTTAAAATAATTCAAGTCTTACATCAATAAGACATAAGATCAAAATAGAGTATATAAATGAGAGATAATTTTTATACGAGTTAATTTTTAGAGTTTGAATTATTCTCATATTAAGATGATATCAGAATCTATCATAGATCTATTAAACATGTCACCCACCATATTACCTATGCATTAAATCCAATAGTAATGGAGGAGGGGATATGTTGAAAAAAAATCAAGTCTCACATTCACTAGAAATACGGACATAAGACCAAAATAAAATATATAAATAAGATACAACTATCACCTATGAGCTAATTTTTTTAGTTGAATTAGTTTCGAACCCACATTCAAGAACTAATGTCGTCTAGCAGCATTTCTCTGAGATGCATCTTGTAATATGGATTTGTGACAAAACATGTTAGCAAGCAATTCAAAACCTTGGCAAAAAAAAAAAAAGAGTAGGAATTTGAAAAAAAATTAAAGACAAATAGGCTTACTTACCCAAAGGTAATTCCTGCTTGGTTGGCCAATCAAAGCATACTGATACTCGTCATCAATGAACAAAACCCAGTAGTCCCCATTTATAGGTATAATGGGCAAGAAGGGAGGAATATAAAACTTGACCTTGAACTTGGCCTCATCATCTTTGGGGTTAACCTTATAAGCAGTTCCTTGTATGTACCCTCTCTTGCCATTACTCCAAGTCTCGTTGAGCACCTGCACAGTCCCATCATTCCTAAGAGTGTATGTGGCTCTGGTGTTCTCACCATCCTTGGGCTGATTCCTTGAAGGGAAAGAGGCTATTTCATACCAACGCCCCATGTACCTTTGCAAATCCAAACCCTTCACAACTTCCATCTCTTTGTTGGCCATTGGTGGTGGCTAGGGGTAAACTACACAACACAAAACAGAAACAAAAAACAATGATTTGCTTGGTTTCTTGGTGATTTGGAGTGGTTGGTGGGTTTGATAAAGTTTTTAACGTTGATATATATATATAGAAGCAGATAAAAAGCTTGTTCGGCAATTCTTGAATTAGCGTGCGAAGATAATTACTATTAAACATAATAATTTAATTAATGATTAATATTATATAGATTTTTAATAATTATGTTTATGAACATTTATGATTTAATTTTTTTATATATAAAGTTTATGAATTTAATTTTTAAGTTTAATATATATTTACATACCTCTTTATTTATTTATCTTTGAAGTTATTAACATAAAAGTTAACTAATGTGGGATTGTTTTAACTCAACCAAGGATCTCAGGTTTAAATTTAAGTAGGCAATTATGTTAAATATTTGGAGGAAAAATTTCACCCTCAATTAAAGAATACATGTTTTTTTATCTATAAATGTTAGCTATTAATTTTTGGGTAATTTAGCAAAATAATACAATTTAATTAATTATTTAGCAAAAGGGGGCATTTTTCAACCTATTTAGCAATTTGGGGTCACCAAACACGCCCAGGCCAGGCGTGTTTAAACACGCCCAAGCCAGGCGTGTTTAGGTCCCCTGGGCCTATATATACCCCCTGAAAATGACATTTGGTCCTTCCGC
>CM023949.1:13752817-13782098 GCA_013407115.1 Glycine latifolia | reverse complement strand
AACTTCAAAAATGGTTTTCTCTATCTACTTGAGTTTTCCTCCTTTTTACCTGTAAAATGCTCAAATGTATTGAAATTAGTTCAAGGTAATTAAAATACTAAACTAGCCTAATTCTATTCTATTTCCTACATATTTAATTAAAATCTAACCTTAAACTATACTAAAAACTAGATGTGTTTGCAACACATCAAGAAGATTCTTAGTTCTGTAAAAAGCTGTATTTATTCAACTAAGAGAGATGATACTTTATCCTTTCTCTCGACTAAATGTGAATGGCGATATGAGTGATAGTGCCAGCATGGTATCCAAATCAGAAAGGTATATCACTTGATCATCTTAATTAGTTCGAGGGCCCCAGAGCATTGCTAGTGTCTTATGTGGTCATTAAATGAATTGGGGCCATTAAAAGAGTTTAATTGTCCAAGTTCATTTATGTCAGTGACTAATTGGGCCTAATGGTTCACACACAAAATGTTGTTCTTAATTGCTTATAACTAGCAAGTTTGGACCAATAATAGTTATTGGGCTTTTTCAAGACTAAAGGTGTGATTGAGTTGGAGTTTGACTCCAAGTCTAATTAAAGCATGTGCCCCATTTGGACTATTAGTGAGAAATTAGTATCTACACTAATAGGCCCAATAGGGTCTTGGGCCATGAGTCCTAGTAAGTCAAGAAGTTGACTTGACCAAAATGAGTTTTGAGCAAATTCAAAAATTGAATTTTGAAATTTTGAATTTTGAATTCAAATTCAAATTTAAATTATGAACTAGGACAAAGATTGAATTTGAATTTAAATTTTAAGTTTGAAAGTTAAATTTGAATTTTGAATTCAAGAGGTTAGGTTGTAAGGATAATTATGAATTATCCAAAACTATATCCAATAAAGATTGGATAATGTTTCTTCCAACCACTTTTTTATTTGAATTACTAATTTAAATAAAATAGATAAAGCAACAACCAAAGGGATATGATAATGAAAGGTTGAATTTCGAATTTATAGATCCTTAGGCTGATTTTGAGTGATTGAGTTAGGATTCTAATCCGAATAAGATTACAAGATAATAGGTTCCTAGGATAAATAACACTCCACTCTTATGTTATGTGCTAATGCTCTTTCAAGAACCAAAGTTCTTGTCTTTTCCTTTCTTCTTCATCATCTTCTATCCTCCATTGTTGCAACCTTACCTAACCTCAAGACACCATCTTTTGTCTTGAGAAATAAACCAAACACTTGAAGCTTCCACCTTGCCATTTTCTAGCAAGCAAACAAGTGAAGGAGGATCAAGAAAGAGAAGGAGTTCTCTCAAGCATTCAGGGTACAATCGTATGAATCACCATTGGAGGGAATCATCCTTTTGAAGTCTTTCAAGTGATCAAAAAGGTATTTCTAAAACCCCCTAGCATTTTAATGAGTAGATTCTAAACAAGTTTCATGAGGACCCTAAGGAGTTAGGGGTTCCGCATCGAAGAATAAAATAAAAAATTCTGTTTTGCACTTTCATGAACATGTTCCATGAACATCACGAAACGTGCATAATTACTTTCATAATTAGCATAATTAGTTAGTTTAGATGAGCCTCATTAGAGCCCATCCCTTCATTCTATTTAGTCATTATATATTAGTGTAGCTAGGAGTTACTTAAAAATAGAATTTCTAGCTTCTTGTGCAAGTTTTTAGAATTAAAATTTTTTCTCTCTTTTTCTCTCAATTGTTCTTCACTGTTTTTCATTGTTCTTCATTCTTCTTCATTTTTCCTCTTCATTTCATCTTTGTTCTTCTATTTTCTTTACACAAATTTTGTGGCTCTTCCACTAGTGACGATTATGGAAAGCTAAACAATCAATCAATCCAAGGATCCAGTCCAAGGAATGTGAATTTGAGTTATGGTTTGGTATTTCAATTTCTATGTGAATGTTCATTTTCTTCTTCAATTCTTTCTTCGATTTTCATGATTATGAATGTGTTTAGGATTGAAAATGGATTAGGATATGGATTAATTTCCTAATTTAGAATTTTAATCACATATTATTTAGATGATATTTCAATCTGGTTTGTGATTTCAATTGATTTAGGAGTTAATTAGATTGAACTACTTCTAATGATATTGAATGAACCTTCATAATATGATCATTATTTGAGAACTATGATAATTCGAATTGCTTGCTTTGGATGATTAGATTGATATCATTGAATTTGTTTTACAACATCTTTTATCAATTATGTTAGTCTTTGCGTTTTTCTTCAATTCTTGTTTGTGTTTCTGCAAATTTTGTTCACTGTCTGTAAACTGTTTGATAAAATCCCCCTGCTATTTATAAGTGGATTAAGTCAGGAACCAAATTTGAATGTATCTCTGAGGCAACCTAGGTTAATCCCGTGCTACATAATTATCTTAGTTTTATTTGTTTTGTAGTGATTCGACAGTCGCTATCAACACATCAACTGTAAATGAGAATAGTAAAACTTAACAACATAAAGTGCATGACCTGACATAGGTAAACATATGATTAACTACCTTGTGATTGATAATTTTGATATCTTAGTATGTAGTTGGATGTAATTGCCATGTGCAATACATAAGTATACTTGAATTTGAACCATGATGATATTGTCCATCTTCTAAACAAATCAAAAACATAGATCCTAGTATGTGAAGATGGGTTCGATATGATAATTCTTGTATTTATATATGCTTATGTTTTGTCATGCTTTCTCTCCTACTTGATTCTTTATGTTATCACAACCTCTCTCCTCATCCTCCTTTTGTTGCTTGGTATTGTTTCTCTGATGGGTCATAGGTGGAGTAGATAAAATGAAAGGGCCACAGTCTAGTGTAGTCGGAGAATGCTAGAATCCAAGGCAGTTGTAGTAGCTTTAAGATCTTCCTCTTTATTTTGTTTTTGCTTTTTGTATCTACCAAGTTATGTATATATGTGCTACTTTTGGGGAGACTAGCCTTGTTGGAAGTTTTGAATTTATGTTGTGTATGTTTAAGTGATAGAAATCTCCATGGCCTTATAGTCATGTGGCTTTTGGACAACCTACCTTATATTATGAAGTTGGATAACTTCGAACTTTATGTTAACGTACTAATTTGCACTAGACTTCTCTTTTCATATACACCTTTATTTTGAATTTTAAATTATAGATTTTTAATTATAATTGTACAACAAGTACCTTAGAATAATAAAAAATGATACTATGATTATTTTACTCTTAGATGCTAAATTATTTAATTATCATAATTTAGAACTTTTACATGAATATTCAATTAATTTATTTTCTAATAGGTATCGATTGACCCCCTACCCGCTTCACATTTTGCACTACAGATTATTTATCGTAAGTTTTCAAAGTGTTTCACTACTTGAATCTCAAAACGCTTTTCTTGGAACTATGTTTCGAGTTTAAGAGATAATCATCCTTATTTTCAAACACACGCACAAACCTCCCCCCTATTTCCTTAATATTTTTATTAGGTTGTTCAAAATCACATTAATCTCTTTTTAAAAATAGATTCTAGCTTTGACTTGGACAATCTCTATGACTATTTCATCCTGAAGAAAATTATTGTTGCACAATTAATTGATTTGTGGGTATATAATCAATTATCTATACTTCAAGAAACCAAGGTGATGACAAGAAGAATTTAATAGATTATCTCTAGCATATAATTGATTATTTATGTTCTGAGTCTATATAAACAAACTTTTTGAAGACTCCCATGCATTGATGGATCCATAAATTTTTCTTAGTCGGGGCAATAAATAGTTTATAAAATTTCTACAAAATAAAATATCGTAAGTTCTTACAAAATACATAATGTCATAACAAAGGAATAATCTAAAATACTTAAATTTCTACAAATTACAATTGTCCTTTATGAATTTTTATTGAACATGCTATGTGATTGTTTCATTGTCAATATTATAAACAAAATCTATCTATCTATGTAGCCAAATAATCATTCAACCATCATCTTCTCCCATGTGATTGCACATTCTATTCTTCACAAAATTAATTGTAAAGAAACATCTTAAATGACAAACTCTCTTAATCCATTTCTTGCTCTATTTGGGAATTGGGATGAAATCACTCAAATGAAAATATGTAGTGTAAGTTAGTAATTGAATCGTTGTGCTTTGTGTCTATTAGAGGAGTTGGAACATTAAAAATTAGGTTCTTATTTTGGCCCTCTATAAATTTTAGGTTCAATTTACTCATTTTATTTTTAAAATGTTCAATTAGATCCCTTAATTTATATATAGTAGATTAAATTTAGTCCCTTTATTTTTAAAATTTCTAATTAGGTCTCTATTTTTTAAAATAGATTCAATATGGTCTCTTTTTTTGAAAATATTCAGAGATGATGGAAGAAAAATGAGATCAAATTATTAGATTATGTAATCTAATATTGACTCATGTAATTATGGAATGATTTTAATGAAAAAAATGTCTAATGTGATGATTGTTAGACTTAAAATTATATTAAAATCATTGAGGATTATTTTAAAGTAATTAAAATAAATCCCTATATTCTCACTTCATTAAAGGTAATTTTGGCATTAAGGAAAATATGTTTTGAAAAAAGAAGTTACATACGTTGTCTCCCTCTCTCTTTAAAAATTGACATTATGATGTTTCTAAAAGGGTGAGAAAAAACACTCTATAAAATCGAAGAAAAGGCCAAAACCAAGGATCTCTACATCATTATAGGGGTCAATTAAAGGAAGTTAGAGAATAGACAAACATCAAGAGTTTTGCATGATGGATCCAAGTAAGTCTTATGAATCTTCTTATGAAAATCAGAGTATAATAGTAGTGAGAAATATGTTATCCAATATCATGTAGTGTAATTTCTTTTATGTTGAATTTTAAGAAATTACACATGAAAGTATAATTTTTTTAAGAGTTGGTAACACAGCATGGTTAGGAATAATATTCCCTCTATTTACTTTGATTACTTTTCCGCTCAAATTTGATATAAGCTGTAATTTATTCACATGCACTGCAATTTATTTGTAAGAATGTCAACTTAAATTTGCATTACTTTTGTTATATATATATATATATATATAATGAAAGGTAGAAATCAATTACACTATATATTGAATAACCATTCGCTTTGGATCAATTTTTTAATTGGCCATAAGAATGCCATTAAATGTTATAATTGTGTTGATGCTCTTGAACTATTAGCAAAGTTATAATTGTGGTGCTGCAATTTATTAGAATATCGTGAAATGTTCATGAATTTTGAGAAAAAAATGCAGAATTTTCTCTGAAAAATGTTTTTACATAAAGGAATTATTTTGGAATTATACATTACAGCGAGATTTGTTAATCACCAAAGTGGTCAAATATATGGGGTTTTGTAATTCTAAATTATATGACTGATTGATATAATGATGCTATGAAATATTTATGTTTGGATTGAATGAAATTGTTAATTATAAGACATATATATGAATTACCCAAAAGTGAACCATTGTTTATAATTAATGATATTAAGGATTTCTTTTCATACTTGTTGAGTGCGTGTATATCCAAAGTTAGCATGCATGTCAAGAATAGTATGGTTTATCGCCCATTAAAGTGTATTTGGTTGGCATCATTATTGATATGGAAATGTGTTTATTTATCACCCAAAGGTGAAATTAGATACATGATTAAAGTTTATATAGTTTGAATCCATTAAATTTACTCAAAGCATTAAAGTGTGAGTTTATATAAATGTATGCAGCTATTTCTAATTTGTTTTCTTTGGATAAATTAATGATCAAGTTAAATGGGCTCAACTATGCTCAATGGTCTGAAATGATCAAGTTTCAATAGGGTGTAACAGACTTGGACCTGGCATTGATAAGGATGAAGGCCCACCAATCATTACAGAGATTAGTACTAATGCTGACAAGTCTCTTAAATAGGCTTGGGAGTGGTCTAATAGATTGGCACTGAATCTGATGAGATTGTCTATGGCTGCAAAATGTGAAGCCATCTATGCCCAAAATAGATAATGCAAGGAAGTTCATGAAATTGGTAAAGGATTATTCACAATATGACATTGCTGACAAGTCAATTGTGGGGAATCTATCAACCTAGTTAACAAACAAAAAAAGTTTGATTATACTCAACCAATTCATGATTATGTGACTAAACTGGCTAATCTAGCAGTAAAGTTAAATTCCATGGGTGGAAGTGAGTGAGTCCTTTCTGGTACAGTTCATAACGATCTCGCTTCCCACTAAATTTGGTCAATTCCAAGTGCTACAACACTATTAAAGAAAAATGGAACTTTGATAAGTGTCATATTTTAGTTATTTTTGGGATTATAATGCTAGACACGTATCTTTTTATTTTAGTAGTTTTCTTATAAACTTTCCTTAATTCTAGTTGTTTTATATTTTGTACGTTTATAAAAAAATTTGTTTAAATATGAAAGATTCATTCATGCATTTCATATGTTTTGATGGTTATTTGTTGATCGCATCCTTCGTCATTTCTTCTGTTGATCTTGTGCTCTACACAATGATCGACTAGTTTCTCCAAAGGACTGGATGTAATCTTTGTACCCTTATGTATCTATTTTCATATTTTATATATATATGAATTATTTCTACTCATTATTGGTGATTTCATTTTGTTCGTAATGCTTGATTCTATTTGATCAGTAGTTTCATGAAATTGGATTCTAAGTTTGACTGGAAAGTGCTCTTAGAATTTGAACTAAATGAATAAGCATTCAATTATATTCTCTATAATCCAGAACTTCATAGGAGATCCAAATATCTTTAAGGAAAGAATAAGCATTCAATTAACTAGTTTAAATTGTCCTACTATATCTGATTATAGGTGGTATAAAGATGTATTTGTATCTAAGGTAGTTTTAAGAGAAGATGGATATGCAAGTTATTGGAAAGAAAGATTTATAGGAGGATTACCAAAACTCTTTGCTGAGAAAGTTAGAATAAATTTAGAAAGACATTTTCAAAAACCCGTACCTTATGCTAAATTAACTTATGGTCAAATTCATAATGTTATTGTAGAAACACATATATGTACTGATTTTAAGTTACAAAATAAAATGAGGAAAGAAAGTATAACTAATAGAAAAGAATTAGGAACCTTTTGTCATCAATATGGACTAGAAATAATTAGAGCCCCTAGCTTTGAGAATAGAAGGAAATATAGAAACCCATTAAGAGATTCTAAATATTATTCTAAAAGAAAATTTATATAAATAAATTTGAAAAACAAGAATATCATAAGAAGCCTTATAAGTCCTATAAAAAATTTAATAAGAAACACTATTATTCAGAAAAGAAGAAAAATAATTGTTGGAAATGTGGTAAACCAAGACCTTATGCTAATAAATGTACAGCACAACAGAAGATTAATGAATTAACTATAGATGAAGAATTAAAGCAAAAGTTAATGAAGATAGTCATAAATTCAGAACCAAAAGATTCTTCAGAAATCACTTCAGAAAGAAGCTCTTCTGAAAAAGAAGGAGAAGCCATATATCAATTCAACCAAGAAACCAGTAGTGATTACTCTAGTAATCCTAAAATAGATAATTGTTTAGGACGAGAATTATGTACTTGTAATAATTGTAGAAGTATTAATTTGTTAACTAGAGATCAAACTGAAGCTTTAATAAAAATAATAGGAAAATTAGAAGATTCTCCAATAAGAGATGAATTCATAGGACAACTTAATGAACTAATGATTAAAGATCAATCTACTAGAGAAGAAGTAAAATCAGTAGACATGAAGGATATATATAATAGGTTTATACCTAGTAAAACCGTAACATTAAAAGACTTACAAGAAGAAATAAAATCTCTTAAAAAAGAAATTACAAAATTAAAACAAAATGATATAGCTTTAGAATATAGAGTTTTAGAATTAGATGGAAAAGAAAAAATAAGATTTTAGGAAAATACACCTAGTACCTCATTAACTATAAAAGAAGATGATAATAATAAAGAAGAAACATTTATTAATTTATTAAGTCTTATTATTACTCATAGTGAAATTACTTTAGTGATAAAAGAAGAAAATTTTAATTTAATAGCATTCATAGATTCAGGAGCCGATGTAAATTGTATACAAGAATGATTAATACTCACTAAATATTATGAAAAATCTTTAGAAAATATATCTAGTGCAAACGAATCTAAGATGCATATTAAATATACATTTTCATATGCAAAAATATGTAAAAATAGTATATGTTATAGTACCTTTTTTGTACTTGTTAAAAATATGAGTCATGAGATAATATTAGGAACCCTATTCTTGGCATTATTATATCCTTTCCAGATAACTGAACAAGGATTAGTAACAGAAGTAATGGGAAGAACAATACTTTTCGATCTCATAAAACCCCCTAGGATTAGAGAATTAAATATGATAAAAACATCATCAATAAGTATTATTCAAAATAAAGTCAAGCTTATAAAATCATTAAGTAGAGAAATCCAATTTAAAAGGATTAAAGAACAATTAAACAATAAAAATATTATAGAGAAGAAGGAGAAAAAATTTGAAAAATTAAAATGGAGATTTGTGAAACAAATCAAATAGCTTTTTGGCACCGAAAGAAATATGAAATAACTTTGTCATATATTGATAACTTTAATGAAAAAGATATACCTACCAAATTTTTTAACAAGAGAATTTTTGCAGGATATTAGATGACTTCCCAAAACAATAAAGCCACCAGAGATCAATATGAATCCCCACTGGGAGTCGATAACAAGCAAAAATCAATACATCATTTGGGTCTTCCTGGATAGCGGTCTAGGTTATTAGTTAATCCTAATCTTAGACCGAATATTCTTTCCAATACCTCTATCCATGGATCATCCTCCAACAAATATACCTTTAACCTATCTTAATACACTTATTGGACCTAAAGATTTTGAGAGACTTAACCAACAAAAGCCCCAACATATCTTCAAAACCAATACAGAAGAAGATACTGAATATGTTACCAAAGAAAATTTAAGCCCTATCATAGTAGCAGAAAAACACTAGTTAAAAATACCCTCAGTAGACTTAGCCTCAAATATTTTCCCAAAACAAGTCCATTACCCATTAATCCATGAGAATAAAACCCGATTATTTTATGAATTCATATTGATTGAAACTGACTCCGTAGAGATATAACATAATAAAGATTCAGATGGCATCATCCAATATTCTAGAATTAAGATTCTTAGAGTACTATCAGATACAGATTAGGGACAAGCCCTATACTTTTCAAAGCCTGTTACCAGAAGTTTTAATCCCTCAGGATATACCTATTATGATTATATGGATGCCTGAAATATGTTATATTTTAAACCTGATAAACATTCCTGGTTTGTTTGGTTTAAAAAAGGCATATCTTTAAAACTTCCCAGATGGTTTATAAATTTTGGCCCAATAAAGACTCTTTTTTCCCCAAGAAGTTCAAGAGCTCTATGAGTTTTTTAAACAGAAGACTACTTTTGTAGAGGGATACAGATTAATATCTTTTGTTGCCTCGCAAGGAATTACATGGATACTGTAAGGACCCTCCCTGTGGCGCGGCTGGCGCCAGATCCCACGCGGATAGCGCCAGCATATTCAGGAGAAAACCATGTGTGGAGTGTGGCGCGGTTGGCGCCATGGTTGGCGCGGTTAGCGCCAGAGGTTTCCCAGTCCACGCGGATAGCGCCATGGGTGGCGCTGATGGCGCGGTAAGTGGCCTGGAAAGCCAAGTTTCTCTGGAATTCCACGCGGTCAGCGCGAGGTGTGGCGCGGACAGCGCCATAGGTTAAGGGAAGGTTGGCGCGGACGGCGCCAGTATGGCGCGGGTGGCGCCACAGGTTCTGGAAGCTGACGCTGTAGGCGCGGAGGTGGCGCTGATAGCGCGAGAGCTTCTGCAGCTGGCGCGGTTAGCGCGGTGTCCCGCGCGGATCGCGCGGGAAGGTCGGTGCAGCCAGTATATAAAGGGGGTCGCGTTTTTCAGAGAAGGAAAGGCTTCTCCTTCTTCCCCACGACCCCAACCTCCATTAAAGCTGCTCCCAAGCTTCCTAGGGCCTTATATCTTGGCCTAAACACCTTTCAAAGCCTAGAAAATCTCCTAGAAACCAAGTTTGAGCCAAAATCCTTCCTCCCTATTCATTGAAAACCCTTTCTCTGAGGAAGCTGCAGAGAGCTCGAGATTGGGCGAGGAACGGCGGTGGTTCAGAGCACCAAGGCTAAGGAGAGTAGCCCAGAGGTCTTCCTCGTTAGTTCTGAGGTAAGAAACTCGAGTTTCTCCGATTGATTTTGGATTTAGGGGTTTTGATGAATAGTGACCCATCTGTGATAGAGCTAGAATTAGCTCTGGGTCCAGTTGAGAGAAGTGCTTAGAATGATGAGAGGAGGAAGGATTAGCTTTCAGTTTATGATTTGGTGATTGTTGGTTTTGGCTCTAGGCTGTGCATGTGTGACTTGGACTGAGTCACTTGATTTGAGACATGCAAGAGCCACATTGATGGGCTTGAGGTGCCTGCTAGGCCATGAAGACGGCATCTGGTGAGATAGACCGTCCAAGCCCATGGTTGAGTTGAAGACTGTTTGATGAGCTTATGTTGTTTATGTGCCTGAATGGTCTGTGATATATGTTTATATGCCTTGTTAGGGCTTGACACTGAGGGTGTCCGAGAAACAGACCGTGATTCAAGAGACTGGAGCTGTGAGGCACGGTTGCCAGGTAAGCTCATCGCTCTGGGAATTACTCCCTTTCTCTTGTTTACCACCCAAGTGGGTGATTCATGCATGCCATGCTTGTATTGCTTTTGTTATGGGCATGCTGTGGACTGAAGGCCTGAATGGCCTATTTAGATGATTTGTTATGACTGAAGTCTGAGAGGCTAGAAGAACGGTTCTTGGAGTGATACTCAGACCGTTCGAGATATATGATTGCATGATGAATCCTAGGTTAGACACCGAGATGGGTGAGAATGTATATGTACCTGATGTTGCAGGTGATGGAACCTAGAGGATACTGCGATAGTATCGGGCTAGTGAGGTTCCCTAGCCAGAGGAAGAGTTTGAGGACTCCCTGGAATAGCTGAGATTCCATGGGAGGTGCCACTGCTCTCCACTAAAGTCCTAAGGGTGGATGGCTCTGCACAGAGGTTTCCCTTAGGCAGTCATGTGTAAGACCTGGAGGGTATTCCCAGGCAAGTGATTATATAAGCCCTGAGGAATTGAGAGCTCCCGTTGAGGATTGTCTCTCCCAGGTAGCGGAAAGTCCTGTGGGATTGAGAGCTCCCGGTGTGGATTGTCTCTCACAGGCAGAGGAAAGTCCTGGCGGACGGTGCTCCCGTTGTGGATGACTCCCCAGGCAGAGGAAAGTCCTGGCGGACGGTGCTCCCGTTGTGGATGACTCCCCAGGCAGAGGAAAGTCCTGTGGGACGGTGCTCCCGTTGTGGATGACTCCCCAGGCAGTTGAGATGGAAGTCCTGATGGATGGTGCTCCCGTTGTGGATTGACTCCTCAGGCATGTGTTATGGAAGTCCTGGAGGTGATTGCCCATTTATGGATGTTCTTGCCCAGGCATATGATATGAAAGACCTGGTGAGACCAGGCAGTGGCAGATATGTTGTATCTCTAAGAGAGGGCTTCCCGAGGGGATGAGAGCCTAGGGCCTCTTAGATGAGCCATATCTGGATTTATTGAAGTCCTGAGTTGAGGGATTCCTCAGGCAATGTGTATATGTGAAATCCTGAGTAGGTGACTCAGGCAATGCTGTTCAGAGATGAGGCAATGCCTCTCTGGTATGAGAAGTGTCCTAGGGTGGGCACTATGTCATAGTACCTCTGTGAGATCTCTGTGAGATGAGTCTGCGATGGCTAGAGAGCCAGATGGCTAAAGAGCCAGTATGAGGTGGAATACCTCCGATGCTGATAGCATCCAGACAGTACCAGAGAGCTGGGGAATATGTTATAGCCAGGACGGTGTCCTGGGCTTTATTATGTTTCTTTCTTTGTGTTGTGCTTGGGGGTGAAACAGGGTAAGGGAGGATCTCCCAGAACCCTGAGCTTACTGAGATGTATATCTCACCCCTGTTGTGGGTTGTGGTTTCAGGTGCTTTAGAGGAGAGAAGTTATGTCAGGGCAGGAGGCCCTAGCTGAGAGTGCTGGAGTGGTCATGGGCTGCAGATGAAGATTAGAAGAATCTTGATTTGACCTCTATTTTGTATAGGGTGTGAGTGTACACCCATAGTTCTGTACATATTTTGATGTATGACCGATGTGGTCTTGTTTTGAGCATGTACATGTACAGATTCTGAGTATATACCTCCTGATTATCTCTGGTTCAGTTTTATGTTTTCTGCCTGTGTTAGTTACAGTTTTGTTATCTGGATCAGTAGGGGCTTGTGTATGATGTTTTGTATGTGGTTTTTATATTCCATGCATAATGACATCAAGAAAAACGTTCCTGTTGCTTCCGCACTGAGTATGTTTAACTCTGATAGCGCGCTTATGATATTGTTAATGATAACACGTCCGGGGTGTTACAGATACTTTGTTGGACATACCGTTATTCAAGATTAGATAATGTTAGTGATATTTATATGCTTTGAAGACAAGTAAAGATTAAATGGTGGAAGAAGTTTGGCATTAATCTTATTAGTAGAGAAAGAATAACCCAATGGACCCAAAAAATTAATTGTTCTGTACCAAGATCTCCATTAGACGACTAGTCAGATAAAGAAGCTTTCTTTTTAGCACAAAAGAACCAGATTATGGCTGAATTAGCCATGGCAACCTCCCAAGATGAATTCGAAGAAAGGTTACAAAGAATGAAATCAATAAACTCGTCTACTCCAAGATCAGTAAAGGATGAAGGTATTAGTTCTAGTACTAATCCTTATCAGAAAAATAGGGATATGCTAGATTATACTTTACTAAAGCAGAATTCTCGGAATAAAGAAGAAGACGACAACATTTTCAGAATAAAGCAGAAGTCCTTAACCTCCAATTAAAAATGTCGGCAAATTAAAGGTGTCGGCAAGGTTGTACAAAATGTAAAATAATGTGTTATCTTTTAGTCTTTTCGTTATCTATTTACTGTGCAAGTGTGTTGTCTTTTAGTTCTCCTTTATCTAATTACTGTATAATATGTCTTGTCCTATCTTTTATGTATTTAGTTTAAGATCCGGAATAAGATCCGAAGGAATGCTTGTACTATAAATAGATGCAAGTTTATGAAATAAAGGCATCGAAAGTTTAAGCCAGTTCTAGAAATTCTCAACTATCTGAAATCTTTCCCCGATGTTTTATCAAATCCGTGTTTGCTCTACTAAAACCTTCTAATTAAGTTTTCTATAAAATGATTAAATCATATCTACAGCTTGTTTATAATCCTGGTTACATTCATGCTTGCGTAATATTTGAATTTTAGAATTTTTATGTTATTTATAAGAAAGACTTTGGATATGAGTTTGCACCTCAGTTAGTTGATCTTCTTATTCTTCATAATTCTATATCTGATCCTAGTTATCTCTAGTGTTAGTGGTATCAGAGCCACTGTGTGTAAGAGTGTTTTAAATTATTTGTTTTATCCTTGTTCTTCTTATTGTTTCATAAAGATCTTTATCTATACTTGTTATTCTATTTTTGAGAGAGTTGAGTGTAGCACTGAAAGGTGTGTATACGTTGACCAGCTTCTCAAGTCTAAGTGGTCCCAGTTGCAGTGAGATTGTAAGTTCGTTGGTTTAGCTTAGACATGGAGAGAGGTGGTCCCGTAACAGCAACTCAATCAAGAAGTAGAATAGCCAATATAGTTAGAAGTCTGAGTGAGATAGGAAGAAGTAATAAAGATAAACAACTAGTTGTAAGAACTCCTCAACAAACCGTGGATAATGAAGAATCATTAAAATCATTAGAAAATAATATTATATTACTTGTATCAGAAATAGAAAAATCTTTACATAATTGGTCTATACCTATGGTAAAAAAAAGTGAAGTATATAAAAATCACAGTATATTTTCTTCAAATAAAGATGAAATACATGTAGTAGAATATAGTTATCCAGGAACTAATAAAAATAAGGTCATAAATGTATTAAAGCAAGATTTATTAGAACAACATATAAGAAAAGGATTTAATTTTATTCATCTAGGATTAATACAAGTTGCGGCAAAACCTAATTACAGATTAGAAGTAAATAGCCCAGTATTAATGTTATTAAGAGATACAAGACTTATACACTTTAAAGATTCAGTAATAGCCATATTAGAAAGTAATTTACATGATGGTTCAGCCTTTTTTAACTGTTATCCTAATTTTGCAATGAATTTACGTAATAAATATACAGGGACATCAATAAAACTACACATAAAATTACCAAATAACATGGTTAAAGAAGCAACATGTCCGGTACAAATCATATTTAGAGTATATTACAAAGTAACAAAAATAGACTATAATTTTAGGGCACTAAGAGAATCAAATACTAATGCAATTGTTTTAGTAGAAGTTAATTTACAAAAATCTACTACCTAGGAGATTAGATCATGAAGAAGTCTTACAAAATATCCCTGAAGAATGGAAGATTGAAGATATATATATATATATATATATAGTGGCGGAGACAGGGGGGCTAGGGTGGGCCACCGCCCCCCCTAAACTTTTATTAGTATAAATTTTATTATATATATATATATATATTAAAAATTAAAAAAATAATTTGATAATAAAAAAAGATTGTATGACATGATATAATAGGATATAATATTTTTTACTATTATATTAAAAAATAAGATAAAATATTTTTGAAATTGCATTAGATAATATAATAGAAATATTTAAGATTATATTACATAATAAGATAAAATATTTTTTAAGATTGCATTCAAAAATAAGATAAAATATTTTTTAATATTGTATTCAAAGATAGGATAGAATATTTTTAAGATTGTATTGCATAATATAAAATATTTTAAGATTGTATTGCAGAATATAAAATATCTTTAAGATTGCATTGCATAATATAATAGAATATTTTTAGGATTGCATTCAAAAATTGGTTAAAATCATATGCTTAAATTAGTATAAATAGAAACATATTTTTGTGTTTATAATATGCATTTCATTCCAAATAATATTAAAGCTTTAGAGAATTTATGTTTGCATCATTAAGAGAATTGTTATGAGATCATATAGAAGCGTTTGACAAGTCTGATTCTTAACTCTCCTTTAGGATTGAAAGGTACTTATTTATTATCATATTGGAATTGTCCATTGGATTGATTATCCAATTTGGACGTCGTGATTTTTTTATCTAATTGGGTTTTTCATGCTAAAACTGATTGTGTCTTCTTTATCTCTTATCTCCTTATTATTACTTTGAGTTTGATTTTAAAGTGTGAATTATTTTAGCAAGACTCACTAGACTTTGTCAGCTTGTCCATCAACCCACTCTGTTTGCAATTTGTCTGTATGTGATTTATGATTTATCTCTTTTTGTATATTAGATTTGTATTGTCTTCGAAGTACTTTTATTTATTATATAATTTTTTTTATGTCCTCCCCCTCTCATATATATATATATATATATATATATATATATATATATAGGATCTTTTCCTTAGTATTGTTAGATACTCAACCCTTAAGACAAGTTTCTGATACCAACTGAAATGGAAAGAAACACACAAAAATGGTGGCTGAATAGTGTGTTTATCAAAGATAAAACTTTTTGCAATAAGAGAGATAGTATGGATAAAACATAGACAAACATTGATCGTCCATTGATAACAAACAGACTAAAGAAAAAACACAAAGTGGTCATTCAGTGACAACTAAAAGTTTCTTAAAAACAATTTTTCAAATAAGCACTTGGTGTAAAATGATGTTAGAAAAAGATAATAAGAATACTTAATATAGTAATATAGAGGGTGTAACTATCTGTCTCGTCACTATGATGTCACTACTCTAAACACGTAATTTCAATTTTAAATTAAAACTTCATTAATTTGATTATGAAAATAAGAGTACTTTTTTCATGATAATATATTCACCAAACAACGCACAAATATGTAAATAAATACATAATACATATATATTAAACCATTATATATCATTCATATGTCAAAACAAATTCAATTTTTGAAGCAGTAGTAGGAAATCATTAGAGGAAGAATGGATGCGGCTTGGTAGAAAAAGAAGGGTGACAAATAGAAGAGGGAGAGATAAGGGAGGTTGAATAGAAATTGTAGTTACATTTTTTAATGTGGGAAAACCGAGACTTGAGAGTGAGGGAGCCTGAATTGGGGAGAGGTGCAGTTACATTTTTTTATTTGTCATTTATTTATCTATCAAACAACTTTTTTCAGGGATAATTGGATAAATTAAGTGTGTTTATGTAATTATTAAAGGATAAAATGGTCCTTAAGCAAAAATGTACACCAAAAAGCATTTATCAAAAGTTATTCCTTCTATGTAATGGTATAGAGTTTGTTTGGATACAAATTACAATTACTTTGAGAGTTTTTTATTGGAAATATAAAGTCCTTTTCAGTAAAAAAAAAACTCTTAAAAAGACTTCTAATCTTATATTCAAATAGACTTGTAGATTATTACTATTACCGGAATTTCGGAGGTGCGGTTTCGTTGGTTGGAGAGGGTGCCAACCTCAAGGTTTGAACCTTGGGCCTCCGTTCTGTTTTTTTTAAATAAAAAAAACAAAAGTTGCCGTTTTTTTATTCTGCGGAATTAGTGAAACTTTCAAGATGTTATAACTGGAATAGGCTCCTCTTATAACTATCTACTAACACAAACTTATCTTTTACTTATATAATCAAAAGAAAAGACAAATAGAAAAGTGGTTAGCTTCTATTTTCAAGTCTTTCTGTTAGTCTTTTTTTATTGTTCGTAATTTTAATTTTTAAGTAAAAATGCAGATTTTTTATTTGCATTCTAACTTCATTATTTTCAAAATTACATTCAATATTTTATAAGTAATTTTTTTCAAAGGTTTAATATATTTTAACATATTCCTTGAATATAATTTTATGATAATGTCATAAAAATTTCCATCATAAAGAGATTATAGGAATAGATATGATTTGTCTTGTTATTGGATCCATGGTTCCTTATCTTCTTTTTGAAATATAATATAATAAAGTGTGTTGTTTTGGCTTTTACCAATTGTAGTGTCAACCTGGTTGAAATTATACTCTTCATTCCTGATTTTGATATAAAAAAAAAATCATCACCAGTCAAATTACGCCACCATAAATGATTGTAAAATTTAAATAGAATAAAATTATAAATTTAGACAAAATGAAAGAATGTGGAGTGCAGATAAATTTGGAAATCTAAACTATTTTCATGGTTGGGTTTTTCTTTACAGCTTTTCATGGTTGGGTTAAGATCTAGTTTATGTTTTTCAAAATCCAAAGCATATTTTGCAAAGTAAAGCAAGCGCCGGAAGGATATTAATTTTGGACAAACAAGGTGTAAAAAATCACTCTTAAATCCATAAATTTGGAACTTGAAATAACTGATGCATAAAAACAAGTTACTTATGAATTCTTTGTTGGCATAAAAACTAAGCACCTAGGGGTAACCACTCCCCGTTTAATTTCGTTCTAGTTTCTCTTTTCTGGGCTTATATACGCCACTTTCAATGTAAAAACAAAAATGAATATGTAGTGTAAAAAATAAATAATCATTTCAGCAGCAACACGTTTCCCCAAAGTAAGATCTCAACATAGCAACAATAATAACCTCCAACATGGTTGGTTAAAATCATGTGTGTTAGATGATGTTTGGAACGAGGGAAGAGTATCATTTTCAAGTAACTGAAAAAATTCTATTCTCTCATCCCAAACACCTCTAGCGAACATCATCTTAATAGGATGAGAAACCGCGTTTCAGGACATGGATCGAAACAACGTCGGTGGTCAAAGAAAAGGGTGAAATATTTTGGTGCAAGGTTTTATGGATAGGCCGAAGCACGCCGCTTCAGAAAGCAGACTCAATAAAAAGCAGCGTGTAACTGCAACAACCCTAATTTCTCTTATGAAAATCTAGTATATATAGCGGCTGAAGTTAAGTCCATCATTTTTTTCTATGATAAGTTTGCCCCTCGACGGCATTTCATAACAGAGCAAGAATGAGTGGTGTTTAAGTCATTTAACACTTGTGGAATCTTTGTTTCGTTTTACAATTACGGACATTGAGCCTATTTGTATCTAGATTAAATTGCCATTTTGATTTTTCTATCATAATTTTTTAAATTTATGATTTTGATTCTCTTAGATAATTAATGAATTTTTCACCCCAACATACATAAAAAATAAAATATTTACCAAAATATATATCTCACAATTTTATTTACCAAAACATACATATTTACAATGTAATTTTTTAAAAAAATTTCAAAACCTAATTAAGAATTCGGGTCTCCAAAATCCGAATTCTCAACTGTTTTTTTTAAGATAATAATAAATAAACAAAGAATTTAATTTAAAAATAATAAAATTAAAGAATATAAATAAGAAAAAATTAATTCTAAGTAGTATTTAAACATGTGTACTTACACATAATAATAATTTAATTTTGATAATTAATATTATAATACATAAATATTTTTATTATAAAATTATAATATAATGAAAATGTGAGATAAAAAATATTATAAGATAATTATTTTAACAATTGATGAACTTATTTTAAAATATACTTAAAAAAATATTAGCAAAAAAATAAAAATAATATATTAAAGAAGATAAGAAATTGACAAAAATCATAAAATGAAGATTAAATTAAAGCATATGTTGGGCATGATGAACAACTCACTAGAATGATTCAAATGGAAGAAGACATGTCCGCTACACAACATCTTTCAAATTATAATTAGTTTGGTTATTTTCGTATTTCAATTGTTATTGTTAGAACGTTCTGTTATTTTCATTTTATTAAGTGGTGTTTATTATGTTTGTCTCTCTGTCTCTCATCCTAATTACCGTAGTGTTTTAATTTCTATATATAATATAACCGATATATACTAACTATTTATTCACGGTGTTTTTAATCAATTTATTTTGTTTTAATTATTTCCCTTTTTTATTTTATTTTTCTCTGTATAATATAGGTTTTGTACTAATTAATGTTTCTCATTTTTTTACAATAAATAATCAACATTATTTTTCACAGTGAATAATCAACATTATACTAAATATTAAATTATCATTTTTGTATATTATATAATTTTATTAAAAATCTTAAAAAATAGCATAAAACAAAAAAAATTAAATTATTATTATGTGCAAATACATGTGTTTAAATACTACTTAGAATTAATTTTTTCTTATTTATATTCTTTAATTTTATTATTTTTAAATTAAATTCTTTGTTTATTTATTATTATCTTTATAAAAAAAAACAGCTGAGAATTCGGGTTTGGGGGACCCGAATTCTTAACTAGGTTTTGAAATTTTTTTAAAAAATCACATTGTAAATTCGTATGTTTTGGTAAATAAAATTGTGAGATGTATATTTTGGTAAATATTTTATTTTTTATGTATGTTGGGGTGAAAAATTCGATAATTAATAAGTAATTATGATTTTAGTTATTAATTTAATTATTAATTAATCAAAATAATTAATTATTATAAATTAGTGATTTCCTACGCACTTCAAATGCAAACAGATTCCAAAAAACCTTATATGTTCATAAGCATCTAAAAATCCAAATTTTCAACTCAAAAGCAATTTTCAACTCAAATACTCAAAGCAAGTTACTTGTTTAAATTCCAAAACTCAGAATCCACAAGCCATTTAATATACACATTAATTGCATAGGCTAATCTAGTACTCACATTACATTCCCATACACATCCTCCTTTACCACGACAAGGTTAGTTCACTTTGAGCAACAATAAACACAATTTAAGCATATAAGCATCTGTTAACACCATTCACAATTTAATCACACAGTAAAATTCTATCACAAATTACATAATTCTGCACAACAATACAAAAACAAAATGTGCTCGTTGAATAATTCAATCAATTGCTTTCGGTCAGGATTTGTTAGATACTGAGAGAGCAACAACATCGTTCCCTTGACATCACAATTAATCATCAAATACAACATTGGTAGAAGTTAGACGCCCATTACGAAGAGTCATAATTTGACTCTTCGACATTAAAACCCCAAAAGCATTAGGAGTGGGGAACTTTTAACTCTCTCTGTACACCAAAACATACAATACTCTTCACTCCCCCTTTACCTGAGGGTTTGTTGGGGATCTCCAAGATTACTCTAAGACGTTATCCTTCATGCGTAGAGCTTCTCCCTAACTTTTAATCAACATAAAACACTCTACAGAAACAAAAGGACAAATGAAAATTGTTAATTTAAAGAGCACCATCAGAATTGAAAATTCCCAATTGGGAAATTTGAATTTATCAAATCAAATTGATGTCACATTTTTACACACAAACCTCGAAAGAAAATAAGACTAGTGGAGATGAGGCTTTGTCTAGCTTGAGAAAAGGAGAAGACAAATTGAATCTTGCATGTTGATTTGGATGAAGGAAAACGTTTTGAATTGGGTTTCTACTAAGAGAGAATGTGAGACAGTGTATGATAGAGGACTACCCAAAGAGCATGAAGTTCAAGAAAAACTCCATGAATTGAAGGGTCAAACGATAAGGTTCAAAATCAAGCTTCTACAAGAAGAGATGACTAAGCGAATAATAGCTAGACTATTTAACAAGGGCAAGGAGGAAGACACAAGGAGCTAAATTGGAGCACCTTGAAGATTGTAGGAGAGCTTACTTAGTGTGAATGTTGCGCTTAGCGAAATTTCTTTCGTAATTTTAGTAATTTTCCTAGTTTTCATCATTTTCATAATGTCATAATTTAGTAATTTCTTATTTGTGTAATGAGCCTCAATGTGGACTAAAATATGCTCAAACTATGCATTTTTATGTTTTATCAGATGCTTAACTCTATAAGTACTAAGACATTGCTAGTTTTGAATAACTTTTGATTGAATAAAATTAAGCATTTACTTAAATTGAGAGCTTAGCCTCTTCTTGGTTCTTGATTGAACCCAAATTGATTCTTATCAAGGAAGCTTTCTTTTGTGACGAAGTCTCCACAACTTATCGTTCCAATAAGGATTGTGACATTATTCATTACCATCTTCTACTCTTCCCCACTTTGTATCTATAAGTTCTACTATCTATTTCATTGGTGTCTGTAATTTGATCTCTGGAAATGATCCAATCCAAGCAATCACGCCTTGGTTGTCATCATGTGGTAATCAGAGCTAGAATCCAGAGAGCAATTCGAAAAGATTTCTATCAATTTAGGTGCAATTTTGGTTCTTTTTATTTAATTTTAAAAAAATCAGAAATTTTAATTCCTTTGATTCCTTCTTGTTTGTGTGTCTCTTGTGTATCCCAATTGTTTCGAATTTTTTCTCTCTTTTAGGAATGGAATATTTATATTTGAATATCCTATCCTTTTGTTGAATTATCCTATCTTTTTGTCTTCAATTATCCTATATTTTTGTTGAATTATCCTATCTTTTCTGTCTTCAAAAGATATTCAAATATTCAAAAGATATTCAAAAGTTTTTGGTCCCAAACGACAAAATATGAAGGACTAAAGAGCAACTATTCAAAAATATTTTGGGGTCAAAATGAAAATATAAAAAAATATGAGGATCCAAATATAAAAAACAAAAAAAAAGTTACAATCAAAATTTTACAGTTCTCTCTTTTGGTGTATTCTTATTATTGTTTTCTAGTATTTTCTTTTTGCATAATTGTAGTGATTTATACTCAGCCAATTTTTTCCCTAATTGTCTTTTTTTGGCATTCCTTTTGAGTTATACTTTTTTTTAGCTTTTATTGCTTGTCTTCTAAATTTCCAAGGTTTTGTCTTAGAATTTTCTTTATTCCTTGACCTCTTAAGTTGAGTTTGGATTTGTTTCATCTTTCACTTTGGTTACTCCTTGAATTGAAATCTTTGGTTGATTTCAACGGCTAAAGAAGAGTTAGTGAGTGGAAAAAGACAAGAGAGAACCTTACATAAAAAAGAGTCTTACAAGAGTGAAGCACGAATGTTGAAGAGTGTAAACACTTAGTGAGTGGTAAAGTCCAATATTTTATTTTTTTTAACTAACATTTTCTTGTAGCAACGGTATTTGAAAGTGACAATGATCCACCATCCCCTAGAATCGCTAAGCTAATGGCTTAATTGGCTAAGCAAATGGATAAGTTGCAAAGAAATGTTGAAAGGAGGATGGGACACAGATTTGATGATATACAAAAAAGCACTTAAGAGTTGAGTGGGAGAATGGAAGACATGGAGAGAAGTGTTAGATACAGGGGGAGCTTGAAGAGGATCAAGGTGCTGAGGCTCTTAGTCTTGGATAAGTTTTAGCTTTTACATGTCATTCAATTGAAGGCATATGTAAATCCTTAGATGTATAAGAGTTTCATCCTATGATCCATTGCAATGCATAAACATCATTCATTGGCTTACATTCATATTTTTCATAAAGGTACATGTTTTGTGAAAAAGCTTTAAGTTTTCATGATTGCATAAAAAGCCAAGTGCTTATGGTTTAAGTTTTGGAAAAGCCAAGTTCGCACTACCTTAATTGATTACCACAATATTACAATCTATTACTTGAGTCATGAAGAACAAATTAATCGATTACAGACATTAAGTAATCGATTACACAGTACAAACACAGAACAAGTATCCCTGTGTTAATCGATTACCATTTATCAGTAATAGATTACAAAGCACGCTTTTGAAACAAGAATCCTTGTGTTAATCGATTACATGGCGGAGCAATCGATTACTTTGTTCATATATCTTTTCCAGAAAGCTTAAGAACACTTTAATCAATTAAATATGTAATTAATTGATTACACAAGTGGAATTAATCGATTACATGGACAATTTAATCGATCACATTCAGTTACAACAATTTTCTATAAAAAGTTGTTGGGTCTTTTGAAATGCAGAGAACAATACACTACGAAATTTTCATAGACTTTTCAAAAGCCTTCTAAAGTGAGAAGAGATATTCTAAGTCACAAAGCTCTTGTCCCATAAATTCTAAATCTTCATGTTTCATTGAAAGATTTCTTCTTGGGCAAGATTCTAAAGAAGTTCTTAGAGAGTTTGGTTTGAAATTTGTTTTCATTCAACCTAGATCAAGATTGGTAAACATATGCATTCATATACATTGGATCATCAGGTTGTCTCTCTCCATTAAACTTTGTTTGTAATTCATTTTAGAATTTCAGCTTGTTTGTTGCTATTACAAAAGATTTCTTAAAGCTTGTCTAGAGTAGGTTTCTCTAGAGGGAAGAGTAGAGAAGGGTTTCTCTATGTCTTGATCACTAGGAGTCTAAAGGGTATTAGATTTCTGATCTTAATCTAGGGTTGATTAAGGGTGATTGTTGTAAGCTTGTAAGAACATAATTTTGTGAATAGTGGAACTTTAACTAAGTTTTGGTTAGAAGAAACTAGATGTAGCTTATCATGTTGAGGAATGAACTAGTATAGTTCTTGGTGTTGAATACTTTCTCTTTATCTCTTCTTGCTGTCATTGATTGTCATTCATTTGGATAATCTTTTCAAGATTAACAAAAAAATATTTTTAGCTATTGTTTTCTTTGAAGATTGGCACTTGATTGACTGGAAGATTTAAATGGGTGTTTTTTTTATACGATCCTTAATCCTCTTATTGTTTTAAAGATTTTAAAAGAATAAGTTTAAACCAGTTCACCCCCGTCTTTGTTATTGTGTGTGTTTATACTGTTTTTCAAGAAGGAGACATCATAGTCTCCTCATTCTTCTCAAGGGAGTGGTGATGGCTATGAAGATGGTAAAAGGCGTAGGCATCGAAGGAATAGGGATGGAATGGAAGATGTGAAATTCAAAATTCTCAAGTTCTTAGGTACTTATGACCCAGAGGATTACCTTGATTGGGAGATGAGAGTCGACCAAGTTTTCGACTTTCACAATTTTAGTGAACAAGAGAAAATGAAGTTGGCTAGCTTAGAATTTGAAGGATATGCCATGGCGTGGTGGAATAAAGTGCAAATGGAGAGAGAAAGATTGAGAAGACATAGACTGGACACATGGGAGATAATGAAAAGAATCACGAAGGATAGATTTGTCCCACCTCAATATATAAGGGATTTGCATAACAAATTACAAAGACTCTATCAAGGAAGTAAATGTGTTGATGACTATTACAACGAGATGGAGATTTCTTTGATAAGGGCAAACATTTAGGAGACTAATGAAGCTACAATGGCTAGATTTTTGAATGGTTTGAATAGGGACATTCAAGATGTTGTAGAGCTTCAAAGCTACAACACCTTGGATGAACTTATACATAGGGCTGTGAAAGTGGAACAACAATTGAAGAGAAAACAAGCTTACAAGAAGTCTTCATATGGTTATTCATCTTGGAAGGATAAGGACACTTCCAAGAAGGGGGGTTCTTCTTCACAACATATTGAAATGAAGTTTTCAAGAGGTAATCCTACTTCTCCTACTCAATCCCTTTCCAATAAATATAGTTCAATTAAATATTTTAAGTGTTTGGGTAAGGGTTATATTGCTTCCCAATGTCCAAACAAAATGGCCATGATTGTGTTGAGAATGGACAGGTGGATAGTAGGTCATCTAAAAGCTCTCATAGTTCCTCTAGTGAAGAGGAGGATGATGATTTTCTTCAGTCGGAAGAGAGAGATCTTTTAATGGTAAGAAGACTAATGTGAAGTTTTTGCAAAGATAAAGATGATACACAGAGAGAAAACATGTTTCATTCTAGATGCTTGGTGAATAAAAAGATTTGTTCTCTTATCATTGATGGAGGAAGCTGTACCAATGTTTTAAGCACTAGATTAGAAAAGATGCTTGGTTTAAAAACTACCCTTCATCCTAAGCATTATAAATTGCAATGGTTGAGTGACAATGGTGAGTTGGTTATGGATAAGCAAGTATTGCTTACATTCTTCATTGGAAAATATGTTGATGAAGTGTTTTGTGATATGGTTCCTATGGAAGTTGGCTATGTTTTGCTTAGTAGACCGTGGCAATATGATCGAGATGTTATCCACAATGGGGTCACCGATCGATATTCTTTCTTACATAAAGGTTAAAAGGTAGTTCTCTCACCTTTGTCTCTAAGTGAGTTGTGTAAGGATCAAATAAAAATGAGATTGAAAAGAGAAAAAGAAAAGAAAATCAAAGAATAAAATAGTCCTTTGAGAGAGAAGTCAAAAAGAAAAACATGGCAAAAAGAGTGAAAAGAAAGAAAAAATGAAAATAGAAAAAAAGAGTGAAAAACAATTAGTGATAAAAGAGAGTTTGTTCATCTAACCTAAGGAGGTAAAAAGAGTGATTCTAGCTAGACAACAGATGTATTTACTCATTCCAAATTATTTGTGCTTGTCTTCTAGTGCCTTTGAGTTTCCTCAAGGTTTTGATACACTTTTAAAGGAGTTTGAGGATGTCTTTCCACAAGACATATCCATGGCTTGCCTCCTTTAAGAGGAATTGAGCATCAAATTTATCTTGTTCTGAGAGCTTCACTTCCTAATAGGGTTGCCTATATGAGTAATCCAAAAGAGACCAAGGAGATTTAAAAGCAGGTTGAAGAGTTTATGCAAAAAGGATGGGTGAAGGAAAGCTTGAGCCCATGTACAATGTCGATCATCCTAGTCCCCAAGAAAGATAGTACGTGGAGGATGTGCACGAAGTGTAGACCCATCAACAATATCACCGTAAGGTATCGACATCCTAATCCTAGACTTGATGATACGGTAACCAAGTTTACCACTTCTTCTTTTTTTTTCCTTTTGAGGACGTTTATGGTTTTAACCCATTATTTCCTATTGATTTAATTTCTTACCTAATGGTTCTTCTATTTTGAGTAAGAATGAGCTTTCTAGAGCCACTTTTATTAGGAATCTCCATGGAAGGGTGCGAAATCAAATTGAGAGGAAGATAAAGGAATATGCACGACATGCCAACAAGGGGAGAAAAGACCATGGTATTTGATCCTAGAGATTGGGGTTTGGGTACATCTAAGCAAGGATAGGTTTCCTTTCCAAAGGAAAGGAAATCTGAACTCCAACCTAGGGGTGATGGTCATTTCAAGATCCTTGAGAGGATTAATGACAATGCCTACAAGATTGACTTGCCAAGTGAGTATGAGGTGAGTTATAGGTTTATTGTCACTGATCTTTCTTCTTATGATATAGGCGTTTTGAATGCAAATTTGAGGACAGATTATTTTCAAGAAGGAAGGGATGATAGAGGACTACCCAAAGAGCATGAAGTTCTAGAAGCACTCCATGAATTGAAGGGTCCAACGATAAGGTTCAAAACCAAGCTTCTACAAGAAGATATGATTAAGAGAATCATGGCTGGACTATTTAACAAGGATAAGGATGGAGGAAGACACAAGGAGCTGAATTAGAGCACCTTGAAGATTGTAGGAGAGCACGCTTAGCGCGACTGTCGTGCTTAGCGAAATTCCTTTCGTAAGTTTAGTAATTTTCCTAGTTTTTGTAATTTTTGTAATTTTTGTAATGTTGTAATGTTGTAATTTCCTATTTGTGTAATGGGCCTCAATGTGGACTAAAATAGGCCTAAACTATGTGTTTTTAGGTTTTATTAGGGGCTTAACTTTGTAAATAATCATACATTGCTAGTTTTGAATAACTTTTGATTGAATAAAATTAAGCATTTGCTTGAATTGAGAGCTTAGCCTCTTCTTGGTTCTTGGCTGATCCTAAATTGATTCTTATCAAGGAAGCTTTCCTTTGTGGTGAATCCTCCTCAACTTATCGTTCCAATAAGGATCGTGGCGTTATTCATTACCATCTTCTACTCTACCCCACCTTTTATCTGTAAGTTCTACTATCTATTTCGTTGGTGTCTGTAATTTGACCACTTAGTGTAGAAAAAGGAAAGGGCACAACGTGGTGATTGACTTCATGGAGAGCAAAGCTTTTTCTTGTGTGTGAGTGAGCTAGCAACAAAGGAAAACAAAAATGGAAGCCATGTTTGAGCTATGTTGCTAGCTTACGGATGGAGAATAAGGTGGGTAGTGGTGTTTTTCTCAACTATCAGATTATAAGGCTCAAAGAAGGAGATTTATTTTCTTTATTATTAAAGGAAATTAGCAAAAGAATAAGGAAAAAAGGTGATACGTATGTGAGTGTAAATTAGGAATTTAGGGTAATAATAAGGAAATACAATATAGATTTAATTGAATAAAAAGAGTAAGATGCAATTTAAGATACAATGAGATGATCACAACTTAGTTTGAATACAAAGGTAATGGCTTACAATATTAACAATAGCTATAACAATTATTTTTTTAGAGAAAGGAATTCATAGAACAATTAAAGGAATTGCTATTGCAACAATTGATAGCTAGAAATTTAATTTGGGTATACTAGGGGAATAAGAATAAATTTAGATGTTATTGAGATTGCACAATTATCTCAATATAAATATTTTAGAGTCTGGAACATTTTAGGAGATCGAAATTGTGCTCTTTAATTGATCATTTTGACTCTAAATGAGTCTCAAAGTGTTTAGTCCTCATCATAAATATTTGTGATTATAAATTCACTAAATGCAAGTACTTGTAACACAAATACTAGCGGCTCTCTATTCATAAAAAGTATCATACAATTCATTAGCTAACAACGTCAATAATAACTATACTATTATAAAAAAATTGTATAATTTTCTATAAACACTTCAAGCAATTACTCAACACATATAATCAAATACGCTACAACAATTTATAAGCTAACACCTCAAACCAGGATGTTACAATACTTTTGTAAGAGCACATGATATAAAGTATTGAATGATGTGACTTTTATTGGAAATGTTTAAAATAGTGTAGTTATTCAATTTCTTTACAATATTAAAGTGAGCATTAATTTCAACAACAAAAGCATAGCTTTTTCCAGGGAATGTATCCAAGATAATTGGGAATCCAAACTCATTTCCATCCTAAATTTGTTTATTTTTACTTAAGCATAATTAGTATTTCAAAATATCAAATTAATTATGAAGAGAAATATGCTTCAACAGATTGTAGAATACCTATGGAATTGTAGACATTAACTATCCATCAAGTTTGTGGTTTCAATTTTAGAAAGAAAAAGTAATTATAAGAATTTGTTAAAAGTAAAGGCAATTAGATAATTAATTCAAATAAATTTTTACCTTGATTAATTTTTCACGTAATTCTTTTGTTGTCTTGTTAAAATTTGCTCAACTTGTTTGTCAAAAAGGAAAAAGGTAATAGATCCAGATTGATCCATAACCATTAAATGTGTTTGACTTCTTTTCCTTCCCCAACCACCACACCCCTCCTCTTCCTCCGCCCCAATCACCATGCTCTTTCCTCTTCCCTCTGCCCCCAACCACCACTCTCTTTTTCCTTTTATGACCCCAACCACCATGCCCCCCTCCTTTTCTTTGCTCCCAACCACCATGAGCCTTTCCCCTTCCTCCGCCCCCAACCACTATAATAACCAAGGTTAAATAAATAAAAGGAAAAAGAAAGAAAAGTTTAAAATTTTTCTAATTTTCTGTCGCAAAAGCATTAGTGACGGAATTAGCGACGGAATTAGCGACGGTTTTGGCGACGGCTGAATTCCACGCCAGTAGCGTGGGAACGGCGCGGTTAGCGTGGATGCGGCGCCAGTAGCGTGGGATATGGCGCCAGTAGCGTGAAATTGCACCAGAAGGCCATTTCTTGCGGCCTGATGGCGTGAATAGCGTCAGTTTGGCGCGATTAGCGCCATAGATGCGGCCAGTTGGCGCGGTTAGCGCCATAATGGCGCGATTAGCGCCATAAGTGCCCAGGAAACTTTTGTTGCGCTAATTTGGCGCGAATAGCGCCATATATGGCACGATTAGCGCGGGAAGGTCAGCAGACCCTGTATTTAAAGGCCATTTTACGAGATTTTGGCCCAAAAGTCATGGTTTCTTCTTCCCCACGCCCCAAACCTCCATTGAAGCTTGTCCCAAGCTTTTTGTGACCTTATATCTTGGCCTAAACACCTCCTTTTGATTGTTGAACTTGAGAGAAACATTTGGAAAGCCTTAATCCTTCATTTTTGCTCTTGAAAACCCCTTTGTGAGTGAGAAGTGGAATCTCCAAGAAAAGCTCAGAGAACTTGAGTTTGGCTGAGACCCAAGGCGTGTTAAGGACATCA
>CM023949.1:13686717-13752417 GCA_013407115.1 Glycine latifolia | reverse complement strand
GGCAGGAGGCCCTAGAGAAGACTTGGCTGCTTAACTGATGAGCAGCAGAGGAGCTTGAAGGCTCAGTTTTGCTTTGTTTACGTTTTGTACCCTTGATAAGGGATGGTGTGTGCACACCTGTATATGTATAGTTCTGTATACCCTCTGTGAGGGTAGATATTCTTTTGTATCACCACGATGTGGTGTGGACTCTAATGTATTTATATTTGTGTACAGAATTGGTTCTGATATGGAATACTTTTCCTCCTGAGTATAGTGTGAGTTATTTGTTTATCTGCCTACCTTTATAATCGATATGTTAAACTGGATCAGCAGGGGTGTGAATTATATGATTTGCATGTGTATTCTCTGTGATGTGTTTATTCCATACATAATGATTCAAGAAAAACGATTCTATGCTTCCGCTGAGATTTTATATTAATGCTTAAGCGCTAACCTGATATTATTAATGATAACGCACCGGAGGCTTACGAGGTGTTACAACCACCATGAGCCCCCCTACCACACCCTCTTCTTTTCTCTTTTCCGCACATCATGGCTATCACACTTTCCTTGATGTTGTTGCACACCATCTAAACAGCAGCGAGGGCCACCGACCCTACCTCAAAGTAAATTATTAAAATAATTTATAATTTAAATAAAATAATTATAAATTATATATCATATTAATAATAACATTTTTATTATAATATATTATTGTTATGAAGAATAATAATGTTACTATCTTAAGACTTATAGTCTGACCCATTTAACTAAATAAACTTTTTAAAAAGATCGAGTTCACTCTATTTATTAAATGAGTTGAATCAAACTAGATTTTAAATAAACCAACTCATCTTACTTATTTCCACCCCATATTATAATTAAGAATAATAATGAACAAGTAAGACGGTGGTTTCCTAACTAAACTTGGTGTTATCCCACTACCGAGTAGTAGTAGACTGTATTGAACTTAAATCACATAAAATCAAAAAATAAAAATAAAAAAAAATAAACAGTTGGGGGAGTCAGAGGGTATGGTGAGACAGACACCCGCAGTGTACTTGCGACTTCTTCAAATGGGCAAAAAGTACTAACACACATTCACACCACATTGTAAACAAAAAAAGTTGGGTTGGGTACAAACTAGAAACAATAACGTGATTATTCATTATTCATTCTGGGCGCAGGAGAAGGAGATAGAAGAGAATTATTGAACAGTGAATAATAATAATAATAATAATAGTGTGGAATTGGATCAGATCTGTTTGTTAGAGAGAGAGATGTCACGGGGGAGATCTGATTCGGGAGGGTGGTTGAGGGGCTGTCTGGTGGTTTTCGCAGTGGTCTCAGCGTTGGGCGTGTGTGGGCCTGCTCTTTACTGGCGATTCAAGAACGCCATCACTCTCCGCAACAACAACAACAAACTCTCTTGCCCTTCCTGCCTCTGTGACTGCCCTCCTCCTCTCTCGCTCTTCCAACTCGCTCCTGGTAATACCAGCAAACATCTCCTCCTCCTTTTGATCTTTTTGTTTTTTGATCTCCGAACATATTTATCAGAAGATTTACAATAACTCACATATATTGTTCAACTAATCGAACAAGATCTCCTTGGTCTAACCTATAATAACAATTTTTGCATGTCTGAATTATTGATAATTATTGGATCTTGATCACATTTATCTGCAACAATTATTGCAACTGAAAAATAAATATAATAATGTGTTTATTGTGCTGAAGTTAAAGAGGTTGAATAGTTTTGTAAGTATCCGGGTTCCATTTTTGGCAAAAACAATTCTTGTACATGCTTTACTTACCTTCCAATCAAATTTTGGATTAATAAGGGTTCCTTTTTCCGATGAACCGGAGGTTAAGACATATATATATATATATATATATATATATATATATATATATGTATATATATATATATATAAAAAAAATAAGAGACACCAGTTGTTTTTGTGTTTTTGTCTTTGGGCTTAAAAAAATTTTTTTGTTTTTTTTTTTTTTTTTTGTGTGTGTGTGTGTGTGCAGGGCTGGCGAATCTCTCTGTCTCAGGTTAGTTTCTTTCCTCTCCTCTCTGTTGGATTTGGATATAAGTTTTTTTTATTAGTTGGTTTACTCTGCCTGATGTAGTTTTTATGATGAGATCAGTGAGGGTGGTAACTCTTGTATTCTGCATCATCTTATTAGCAAACATTTGTTTTTTGTCTGTCAGTATTTTGTGGTTTTTTTGTGAGGGATTAATGGTGTGTGAGCACTGCAAGCCTATGAAGCACGGATACGCGAAATTTTTTTTTTTCAACGTATCAAACACACGTTCGATACGGATACGTTGGGGATACTCCATTTTACGTATCGTTGTGCTAACCTCTGTCGGCTGTTGTTGCTCCTCCTCCACCGTTGTTGGCGAAGTCGAGGTTGTCCATGGCGACACACTCCACGCATTGGAGGAGGAGACCGAGGAGTTTGAGACCAGTGGACTCGCTGCCGTGAGGTTCGGGATCGAAGGCTTGCCCCTCCTCCGCTTCCGCCGTAGTTTTGTCGCCGGAGTCGGAGAAGTTGGTTCGCTTGAAGGAAGGCTTGTCAGTGGCGGAATCGTCTTCGGCGTCAACGGCACGCTTAGTTTTCATAGCGTTAGGGTTTGAAGTGCAAGGGGATCGCGGGACCAAGCTTTGAAGCATGATCGGTGTGGGGCGAGAGAGAGAGAGAATTGAAAGCTTTGGGGGAAAGTTTTGGGGGAAAAGTGACAAAACCAAGAGGGAGGTGGACGGTGTGTGAGAAAAGGAGTGTTTGGTGAGAGAGAGGTAAAAAAAGGAGACAGAAAGGGTGATGGCTTTGTAGCCTAGAAAAGTTAGTTTGGATGTTATTAATATGAAATACACTCTATATAAAAAAATATTATTTAATACTAACACGTATCGGGAACGTATCAAAATATTAGTATTTTTGAAGCAACGTATCGGCGTCCCATATCGGGAACGTATCGAAAATGCCGTGTCGGTATCGGTGCTTCATAGCTGCAAGCTAAGAAAAACTGGAAGTATAGTTAGATGAAGCTAAAGAACATGAACAATTGCTAAGAGCTGACTATTAAGGAGCATGAACAAGTTAGATCAGCTACGTACTCCAATAGAGCTCACTGGTCTTGTACATATCTTTTGGGTTTTTTCAAATATCACATATCATAGCTCTTATAGTTTTGCGTCTTGCACTTTGTGTACTTCTTTGTCTTGCAATATCACTGGTCTCGCATGCCCTCTAGAATCACAGATCACATCTATTAGCATCCTCTTCACTTACCATTGAACAAATAACATATTTTTCTGGTCATTCACATTTTCTTCACTTGATTGAAGTATAATCTCCTTCCTGTCATATCCGTTTTGCAGTATTTTTTTTATATATATAAGCAGTGGGATCTAAACCATATTATATCTTGAATTTTGAAGAATTTTCTGTATTCCTGTATTTGTGTTGTATCATACCGCGTACCTGTATTAAGTTTTTGGGTTCTTGGGTAGACCTTTATGCCATGTGATTTGATCTCCTGGTTGCAATTCAGGTGTAACACTTTTTGTTCCTAATTAGTTATCTATAAGTTTAGATGATTAGAGACCTCTCAGTTAAATTAAAATTTTAATACGTAAATATATTTTTTCTTTTTAAATCAGTCCTCACTCCTCACACTTACAATTTGTTCAAAATAATCCCCATGAGCAGTTTCTGTTATAACACCGTCAGTTGCCTAACCTAGTAGGCATTTCTTTGTCTAGTATGTGCTGCTTCTTGTTTTGATTTACTTTTTATCTTGAAAAAGCCACTAGGTGCTCCTTTCACCATTATGTGCTCCATTTTTTATTTAGTAGATGCTCATTTAGATGTTCTTTGTCTCACTCTCTTGTGGTAAAATGTCCAATATGGACTATATTGGCAGTGGGGACTACTTTCAAAAAATTTGCAAGTGGGAGTGGGACTACTGATTTGAGAAAGGATCAATTAAACAAAGGTACTCCCGTGCCACAGGCACAGGCTCCTCGCTTTGCGAAGGTATGGGAGAGGTAATTGTATGCAGCCTTCTTGTTGTATATGCAAAGAGGTTGTTTCCGGATAGAAGTTCATGACCAACTGGTTACCAAGGTGCAACTTTACTGTTGTGCTAGGGCTTGCCCTCAGTGAAAGGCAGATAAAAAAAAGGATATGGTGACTGACAGTACTGCATACTGTTAAAGGTGAAATAAGTAGTAGAGGTGCTATTTGCTTTGACCATGAGGAAATCTAAATCTGCATCATCTCAGATTTCTTATTTTGTAATTAGTGTCATGAACATAAGAGTATGTTTAGGAACCAAGAATTGAAATGAGAAAGAAAAGAACAGAAAATAGGAGAGAAAACTCTCCTCCAAGGTTTCCCCTTCACAAAGAGCTAATGCTCAATCTACAAATGATAAGATCTCCCTCTCTCCTATCCTTTTCCCCCTATTTATGTCTAATAAACCCCTCTAACTAACTAACTAACTAACTAATCAATATCCTAACTGTAATAACTAACTCATTAATAGTCTACGCATCTTAACTAACTTTCCCTTCTCCTTATATCCTAACATAGTATGTCAGCCATTAATCAAGTTGTTGACATTGTCATGCTCAAGTTTGTTACTAATTTTGCTACTGATAACTGCCTAGTGCATGTGAATAAAATTATTTATGCTGATAAACAGATTGTGGAAGTAATGATCCGGATCTAAAGGAGGAGATGGAGAAGCAGTTTGTGGACCTTCTCAGTGAGGAGTTGAAGCTGCAAGAGTCTGTTACTGAAGCAAACACTCGGCACATGAACATAACTTTGGCTGAAGCGAAAAGAGTGGCGTCTCAGTACCAGAGAGAGGCAGATAAATGCATAACTGCAACTGAAACATGCGAGCAGGCAAGAGAACGTGCTCAGGCCATACTCACCAAGGAGAAAAAGATGACTTTGGTGTGGGAGAAACGAGCTCGTCAAATGGGTTGGGAAGCAGAATAACTGCATAGGTTTTGTTATTTATATTCTTTATGGCTATAATCATGATCGGTTTTATACAAGCATACAAGTAAAATACTTGAGTTGTCAAATTTAGGTTAAAGTTTATATCCTTACTGTGTCTGTAACTGTATCCCTTAGTATCAAACAATTTTTACATCATATGATACCAATTAATACGCGTGCACCATTAGTTTGATGCCACGGCTCAGTCTCCTGAGCGCTTAAAACTCATGTTTATGGACTTGATTATATTTATACAGTATATTTAGCTCTGCATTCAAACCAATGGCTCTCTCACCCTTTGCTTTTTGAACCATCACTTACAGTTCCAAGTACAAGGACTTTAGATTCTGCAGATTGTTACCAATGCGTCTGCAGATTTTTACCAATGAACGCATAGTTTATTTTATTTGAGTAAATTACACTGATAATTGTTGTGGTTTTGTGAAATAATATTTTTTTGTTTTTTAATATTTACCGTAACCTTTGTGGTATGAAAACACATTTTATGTTTTCAAACAAAGGGAGGTATTGTAATGTATAGGAAGGTGTCAGTATATATTTTCAAATAATCAACGGCGTTAGATAAGAATTCAATAAAATATAAATAATTTTTTAAAACCTCAAGATAGTTGATGTAATTTATTCTTTATTTGTGTAAAAGAACAGTTAATTTGGTTCTTTAAAATTTCTAGTAAAACTGAAAAAAAAACAAAATGTAGTTTTGGTATTTGGGGTGAAATGTTATATCAAATTTTATGAGAAATGGTATAAAAATATAAATTACTTTATTTTTAAATTAATTCAAATCAAATTTAAGACTGCAGAAGTTCCTATTTGTTGTTGAGACAACCTAAGATGCTTTCTGGTTTGAGACTCAAATTTTGTCATACATAACTCATGGTGACAATTTATACTATATAAATGTTGAGCACTCTAATTGTAATGTTGGCATATCATATTAATATTTAGGGAGATATAAGGTTGAGTTGATGGTTAAAAAGGAAAGCTTATGGAAGAAGTGGAGGAGTAGGGATGACAATGGGTAGGTTTATGTAGAGTTCTATAGTACCCGTTTTCATATTTGTGTCTAAAAAAATATTTGTACATGGTCTCATACCCGTGCAGGTAATAACTTTAATCTCATCATGTGTCCTCTGGATACTTATATACTCATACCACCCCCGGGATCCACACTTATGTATAAAGTTACTAAATTAGTAAAAACATATTAATTAAAAAATGATTACAAGATGGATGTGGACCTTGGAAGAAGCGTTCTTGTAACTACCTAGAAAAATCCATCTGGGCGGCAAAGCTTTTAGCTCCCATTTGGTGATGTTGATCAAATTGTGTGTCTTGGGCGTACCATTGCTTGATGTGTATCCAGAAGAGTCTCCATCTGATCTAGATGTTGCATAAGAGAATGCATGTAAAAGGTATGATCAGGTTGGTTTTGATAATGTGGCATCCCCTCATAATGGTGTATTAGAGATCATTGTCATTGTGGCTGCAACTATGGTGGTCGGTAATGCTCCTATGGTGGCTACTGCTGCTCTCCTACCAGTGGTGGAAGAGGTCGTGTTAAAGCATAATCATTACCCTTCCTCCAAATGATGTTCATTTGGAGGATGGTGTATCAATCAATGGGGTTTGCAAGAACACGAAGAAGAAGAAAGAGTGTGTAGGGTGACTACGGGCATATTATAGTTTTTTTTAAAATGAATTGACCACGATTGTAGTGGAGTCACTACGTCCATTCTCGACTAACCTACATGGAATAGAGGGGACGTGGTCAGATTACCACGACCATACTCAGCATTGACGCTTCTTTCCTGGGTCCTTGTTGGACTTAACAATTTAAGAGAAATAATATGAAAGAGCATAAGTAAATGGATAAAAATCCTGGGTTGCCTCCTAGATAGTGCGTGTTTAATGTCATGAGCCTAATGTGTCAAGGCCAAGTTCCTTAACTCTATGCGCATTCATCTTGAAAGTGACATCATATTGCTTTTTTAGTTCCGGCACTCCACATGGAAATATGTGGCTTACTTCAAAGGGACCACTCCATCTAGACTTCAACTTTCCAAGAAACAAATGCAAGCAAGAGTTGTATACCAATACCTTCTCCCCACTGGAAATGTTCTTTGTCTTATCCTAGCATCATGCCATCTTTTTGTCTTTTCCTGGTAAATTTTGGGATTCTCATATGTTGTAAGTCTGAACTCATCTAATTCGTTCAGCTACATCAACCTATTTTTATCTGCAAGCTTAGGATCAGAGTTAAGAAACTTAAGAGCCCAAAAGGCTTTATGCTATAGTTCCACAAGAAGGTGGAAATTCTTACCAAACACAAGTGTATATGGAGACATATCAATGTGAGTTTTAAAAGTTTTGCTATAAGCCCAAAGTGCATAATCTAGATTAAGTGCTCAGACCTTCCTAGATGCACTGACTGTCTTTTCAAGAATACTTTTCAACTGCCTATTGGAAAATTCTACAAATCAGAATGCATGATGATAGTGTTATAACCTTAATTGAAGTTCATCATGTTCCAGAGCTTAAGAAAATATAGTCTTTGTGGGTGTCATGGATTCAAAAGGTTTTACTTGTTGGGTTGAAGGTGGAGTTATGCAAATCAAGGGGAAATGGAAGTATGTAGTAATGCAGGGACCAAGCAAGGAAATCTATACATCCTTCAAGGGTCTTGTGACATGCTTAATCTCAATTGTTTCACAAGTTGGGAGCCATGCGTCCAATGGCTCATCCAATGATAATTCTTTGTGGCATCTCCTGCTAGGCCACATGAGTGAAAAAAGACTGGAAATTCTGAGCAAGCAAGACTTACATGGAAATCACAAGGTGGAACCTCTTCAAGTTTGTGAGCATTGTGTCTTTGGAAAGCAACATCAGGAGAAATTTGCAAAGAATGTGCACACTATAAAGGCGATTTTGGACTACGTCCATTATGATTGCTGGTGGCCTTCAAGAGTTCCATCACTAGGAGGGGCAAGGTACTTCCTCTCCATCATCAATGATTACTCCAAGATGACATAGGTATTCATGATGAAACAGAAATAGAAAGCTCTCAAATGTTTCAAGCATTGGATGATTCTTATGAAGAATCAAACAGGAAAGACAATGAAGTATCTTAGGATTGATAATGACTTGGAATTCTACTCTACCTAAATCAATGAATTTTGTACAGATAAAGGCATCGCAAGACAACATATTGTATGCTATACTCCACAACAGAATAGTGTAGCTAAAAGAATGAACATGACCTTGTTAGAAAGGGCCATATGCATGCTATACAATTTAGGTTTGAATAAAAGTTTTTGGGCTAAGTCAGTTAGCAAAACATGCTATCTCGTGAATCACTCCTTGTCCCCTGCCATAGACTTAAAGACTCCTATTGAGGTATGGTCTAACAAACATGTTGAACACTAAATGCTAAGGGTGTTTGGATGTCCAACATACTCTCACATAAGTGAAGGTAACCTGGAACCCAGAGCCAAGAAGGTTGTCTTTATGTGCTATGGGGATGGAGTTAAAGGATTATGAATTTGGTCTCCATCAGGAAAATAAAGGTCACTCTGAGTAGAGATATAATCTTTGAACAACTCTCTATGTTTCATTCTAAATCTGAAGAAGATTTAGGAAAGGTTAAGGATGCCACTAAGTAGGTGGAGTTTAAGAGCTCTGTAATAAGAAATTTTAGTGATCAGAAGCAGTTTGAAGCACCTAATGAGACCGATCAAGATCTTCAAATGCAACCTCAACATCAGAAGTCAGGACCAGTTGAGGAGTCTGATTGGACAAGTTAGAACCATCTGAAGAAGCCAAAAACCACAATACATAGGAAGTCTCAAAGACAACCAAAGTACTTGAAAGATATGGCTTTGGTATAGTTTCTTATGTGCTATAGGTAGCAGAAGAAATTGATTCATTCAAACCAACCACTTATCAGGAAGCAATTTCATGTTTTGAAGAAAAAGAATGGGCGATGGCTATGAATGAAGAGATGGAATCCCTTCAGAAGAACCAAACTTGGGATTTAGTTGAATTATCTGAAGGCAGACGAGTGGTGGAGTGCAAGTGGATCTTCAAGAAGAAATTTGTGTCTTCCAATGATGAAGTCATCAGGTATAAAGCACGTTTGGTAGTGAAAGGCTATAGATAGAAAGAAGGTTTTGAGATCAATACATGTTTTATTGGCCCTTATGGCAACTCTAGACATGGAGTTAGAGCAACTTGATATCAAAAGTGCCTTTTTCCATGCAAGATTGGAGGAAGACATTTTGATGAAACAACCTGAATGTTTTGAGATGGAAGGAAAGAAAATTTTTGTCTTTGGGTTAAAAAGGTCCCTCTATGGGCTAAAGCAATCTCCAAGATAGTGGTACAAAAGATTCAATGAGTTCATTATCTCTCATGGTACATCAGAAGTCCCTATGATTCATGTGTTTATCATAATATGGTGGAGGATGGTTCCCACATTTAGCTACTACTCTATGTGGACGCCAAGCACATAGCATCTAAAAAAAAAGTCTGAAATTCAGAATCTAAAGTCACTACTCCATAGTAAATTTGAGATGAAGGATATGAAAGTTGCTGAAAAGATTTTGGGCAAGGGAATCAAGAGGCAATGAGCCCAAAAAAAGCTCTTCTTATGTCAGAAGGAATACATCCAAAAAAATCTTGAATCATTTTGGGATGGCTTTTGCAAAACCAATTTGTACTCCTTTGACATCATCCATTTGTCTATTTGAATTTAATATTACTCAGTAATAATCAGAAAGGGAATACATGTCTCGTGTTCCTATGTGAGTGTTGTTGGAAGTCTCATGTATGCAATGGTATGCACAAGGCCAAATCTAGCACAAGTAGTCAACATGGTGAGTAGATGTATGGGTAAACTTGGGAAGGAACATTGACATGTTGTGAAACATACATTAAGGTACCTTAAAGGTACAATTGATATTGGACTCGTCTATCAAGGTGACACATCATGTTACTTTTCTGGATATTCAGATTCCACTTACGCTGCAGATTTGGATGCAAGACAATCTGTGACTTGGTATGCATTCACAATTGGCAACTCTCTTGTTAGTTGGAAGGCTACTCTTTAGACCAAAATTTCCTTGTCCACTACATAAGAAAAATATATGGCTCTGGAAGAAGCAACAAAATAAGGTATCCTGGCTGAAGAGTCTTATTAGCAACTTCAGATTTCCACAAGATTGAGCTATCATTTTCTATAACAATCTGAGTGTAATTTTTTTAGCCAAGGATCAATTCCATTGTGAGAGGACTAAACATATTGACATAAAATACCATTTCATCCATATTGAGAAGAGGGTCAAAGTATATAATGTTGATACAAGGGATAACCTAGTTGATATGTTCACAAAGCTAGTTCTAAGGAGCAAGTTCATGTACTTTTTGGATTTACTTAATGTAGATTGCTGGAGGTGAATTGTGTTATTTTGTAATTCATAGTTGTTATTGAACTAAGGTGGAAATTTTTGAATGATAGAGGTGTATGGATGACATTATAGGTCGTCTAGTCTAGTTCTCTGGTTTGTCTTATGTATTGGTCGTCCACTTAAATACGTTGGAGGAGCACGTCCAATTGCGTAGTAGGGAGCATCTGGTCCAATGCTAGTTAGTTTCTAAATGGTTTGTTAACAAGTGTTCTGTGTTGTAACTACTTTAACCATTTTTGATTAGTTTGTTAGTTGTTAACTTCTATATAAGGAGTCTATAATATGGGTTATGAGCTAGCTGAGAGTGCTTATAAACCCAACATCATTATAATTCTATTATTTGCAATAAAATTACATTTTGCTTGATATCTCCCTTATCCTTCTATCATCTACTTCTCTATCTGTTTCATATTTCTTAGTCTTAAACCCAACATACTAGCCAATTTTACAAGCAAATCCACTTGGTTGTTTTGTTCTCTAGGTACGTGGATAAACTCAAATGAGTCAAACTCCTCTTTTATTTCATTGGCAATGTCCCAATATTTAAATAGTTGAGGGTCCCTAGTTTGACAGTTGCCATTAATCTACTTTGTTACTATGGTGGAGTTGCTTCGTGCCATCAGGTTTTTTGATGCTACATCTAGTGCAAGTCACATCCTGGCTAACAATGCCTGATATTCTTCTTGATTGTTGTGGCTTTGAAATCAAACTTCAAGGACTCTCTAACATAAGCCCATCGGATCCTTCCAAGATAATGCCTGCTCCACTACCGACTAGATTGGATGATCCATCTACTGAGAGCATTCAATTGCCTTTCTCCTTATTTTCTTTATTTGGTGAAGTTATCCTTTTTGCCGCAAAATCGGCTAGCACATGAGCTTTTATAGTCCCCTTCTTTCATAGGAGACATCAAATTCTGAAAACTCGACTGACCAAGCTACCATTCTTCCTCCCAAGTTTGACTTTTGCAATATTTGATTGACTGGTAGCTCTGACTTAATCATGATGGAGTGACTCTAGAAATATGGTCGGAGTTTCTTGGTTTGACCACTATGGCTAACACCGCTTTCCTTATCTTCTAATACCTTAACTCGGCTCCTGATAATGCCTCGCTCACAAAGTAGACAGACTTTTGCTCTTGTTCGTGCTCCTGTACCAGCACATACTAATTTCTTGGTCAATAATAGATAAATACACAATGATCAACCCTCCTAGCTCTTGAACTGTCTGAATGCATCCTTACAATTTGTCATCCATTGGAAACACTAATTTATTCGAAAACACTTAAACTACATGGTTATTTCTATATCGATTTTTAGAAGAACTGAGATAGCGACAAGATCTTTCCCATGAGTTGCTGCACCTCCTTGGTCATCCTTTGGCTTCTCATTTCCATGATAGCATGATACTTATCGAGTTAGCCTCAATTCCTATTTTTGTCAATATGTATCCCAAAAATTTCTTGGCATACACAACAAATGAGATTTTTTTTGGGTTCAACCGGAGGTTGTGTTTTCTTAGGGTGTCAAACATGTATTGCAATTACCAACAAAGCCCTTTTGAGTTTTTCGACTTTACCACCATGTCATCCACATATACTTCTATGTTTTTTTTATAATCCAGTTTTGTGGTTTTAAGTTTGACAAACCGTTAGCAATGCAAATTGAAAGGATAATCAAATTAAGTAATGACTAACATTTTGCTTAAGTTTTCATTATTTATTGCTTTGAGAAGTATAGATGTTTTTCATTCTAAGATACTCAGAATAATGCTCGAAAGGTTCTGAGGACTACTATCAGAATTGAAAACACAGAAGAATTTTTGAAACCCATCAGAATGATGAAATCTGCTTCACTCTTATTAGTTAGCTTTTGGGAAATATACTAAACAACAAGGTCTTATAGAGAAAGATAATCTATGGCTACATGAAGAGTATCATTGTTCAGAATGAAGTTATGCAGAGTCAACATTAGAATGATGAAGACCAAGACACTGAGCTTTCTAAATTTTAGAATAGTTCAGAAAGATTTAGAATGCATTAGTTAAACTATATGAACAATTCACTTCCCAAATGTTGTCACATCAAAGAATGAAAATAAGAAGCACTAATGAGAAGCATCAGAATAAAGGACTGAAGAATACTATTGAGTCTAACCTTGGACAGTACACTAACATACCAATAACTAAACTTTCAAAAAGACTTTCTGAATTAATCAACTTCAAAATGCTTAACGCTATGAAGAAGTGTCAAGAGTGATGAAGTTGTGCTATTTCAAGATAGGAAATCAATTTGAACTTCATCAACAAAACTCATCAAGCATTTGGTCATTTTGATAAAACATCAAAATGGTTATTTTGAAGGTACTTTAGAAAGGTTCTTTCAAATGACCACCATATTGGTTCCTCATAATGGTGTTGTTAATTGTCACATCATTATATCTTGAAAGTGTTTATGCTTGTTTTAGAAGTATGACAGTTGTGTGAAGCCCACTCCAACACTTTGTTTAAGGCTTTCTAAAGCACTTTTGGAGATCCATAAAGAACGAAGTTGAAGCACTCAATTTCTGTGAAATCTTGAGCAACATCTCTGTGTGAGATATTTGTGTTCTAGCTTTAACCCTCTCTGTGAAAGTGACCTACGTTTGTGTTAAGATCCTCAAATTGTAATAACCTTAGTTAGAAGTGAGAAATTACATTCCTGAGTGGAATCCCTCTATTGAGAAGAAAAATATGTTATCTATGCAGTAGAATCACAGACCCATTTACTCAAAAGTCCACAAGTGTCTAGCATCTGTAAAATCTAGTGGTGGAGCTTGTCTAGTAGAGACTAGTTCTGAAATCTAGCAAGGAACGTAGAAGGTTGAGAAATCCAGTAGTTGCCAGTCCAGTTGTGAACTGGTTATGTTGGTGGAAAATTTCATCTTGAAGGATGAGGATTTTATATAGCCCAAGGTTAAGTGAATTGGTATAAAAATATTTGTGCACTACTTCTCTCTATCTCCTTTACTTGCTTTCACATGAGTCTGAAATCAGTTTTTTTATTACATTAAATATGTTTGCATTTAAACCAGCATAAAAGATCAAGTTTTGATTAAAAGGTTTTTGTTGCATACTTTATTTTTTGAAACAAAAGAAATTAGTTTCAAATAAATCTTTTTCCAAAATTGTTGCATTTTCATTCTGAGAAACTTGAATTTCTATTATGAGCTCATAACAATTGTCTAAGTTCTTCTAAATAATCACGTAAAGCTTTTTCATCTCAAAAAAGGAACTATGAACGTGTTTTAAAAACCAATTCAGCCTTCTTTCTAGGTATTTTTGTCACTTCAATTGGCATTAGAGCTTAACTCTAAAGGTTAAGCACACTTGATAGAGTGAGAGAAAGATCCTGGAAAAAGTGATGGTTGGACAAGCTCTAACAGTGTTTATTCCGGAAGGTGCATCAACCAATAGACCCCCTGGTTTTGATGGAAAAGACTTCTACTACTGGAAAGGTAGAATTAAGTTATTCTTGGAATCTCATGATGTGTATTTGTGGGACATTATATAGATCAGTCCCTACATACCAAAGAAAAGAACTGAAGCTGGAGAAATAGACAAACCAAGAGAAAAATGGACTCCAGATGATAAAGCAAGAGTTCTTTTAAACTCTTAAGCAAAGTTCTTTTTGGCATGTGCTCTGAGTAGATCTGAGTATGACATAGTAGAAGAGTGTGAAACAACACAACAAATCTGGAGTACTATCAGAATAACACATAAGGGTACAAATCAAGTAAAGGCTCAAAAATCAATATTTTAACTCACAAATTTGGGGTGTTTAAGATGCAGGAACAAGAATCCATAGAATATATATTTTCAAGGTTCACTACTACAGTGAATGAACTCAGTGCTATAAGAGAAAAGTACACAACACAACAAAGAAGATTTTAAGGAGTCTACCCAAAATCTGAAGACCAAAAGTAACTGCCATAATAGAATCCAGGAATCTAATAACCCTTGCTATGGATGAACTCATTGAGTCTCTGAATGTTCATGAGCAAGAGTTGATGGATGAAATACAATTTCCTAAAGGAAAGATCATAGCTCTCAAAGCCTCTTAGAAAACAAAAACAAGACATTAGTCCAAAGCATTAAGTTCCAAATTACTGGTTGATGTTGAGAACAACAATGATGAGCTCTCTTAGGAAGTTGAAGAAGAAATAACATTATTAACCAAAAGAGTACAAAGACTACTTAGAATAAGAAAAGGATCAAGAAGAAACTTTCCAATAAGGGATTTCCAGCAAGGGGAAAGTTCCAGACAAGTAAGATATTTTGAGTCCCACAAACCTGGTCACATTAAAACTGACTGTCCCCTTCATAAAAGGGACATCAAGAAATATGATCCAAAGAAGAAAGCAATAATGGCCTATAGGATGACACACAATCACCATCATTAGAAAAGAAAGAAGAGCCTGCAAGAAACCGATGTCTTATGGTAGAATTAGAAAAAGATGAGGTAATTGAGTCTAATAGTGACCACAAATTTTCTGATAAAAAAGTATTAGAACAAGCTTTTGATAACTTACTCAAGGACTCTTATCTTTTAACTCAGAAATGTGTTCATTGGAAAGAGCAGTTTTCTAACACTAAAAAAAATGTGAAGCTTATAATAAACAATGAAACACTCATAAAAAAATCATTGTTTGCTAAAATCTCATTTCAAGCTTCTTGAATAGACAAGAGAAAAAATAGAAACAACTATAAAATGAGTTATCTCTTTTGATCGAACTCAACTTGAAAATGAAAATAAGTTTTAAAAGATGAGAAACAATCAAAAGATCTAGCTAACTTAGTAGATGGAACTAAAAATCTGGATAAGTTAATTGGAGTCCAAAGAAGCTTTTATGATAGAATTGGTTTAGGTTTCAATCAAAACCCTAGAAATTCTTTTCAAGAACCTTGTAAAAACAAAAAGGCCAAAAGGAAATGCTCTAACTATAACAGATGGGGACACCATACTTCAGAATGTTATAGAAAAAGGAACATTCCTTTTAGAAAGGTGACTAACACTCAATGACCCAAGAAGTTATGGGCACCTAAGATTTTACTGTTTTCTGATGCAGTAATGCTTATTCCACAACAAGATGGAAGAACTGTGGTTTTTGGACTATGGATGCTCCAGGCATATGACTAGAGACAAAAGAAAATTCCTTAGCCTTGAGAAGAGGAAGGATGGAGGATCTATTTGTAACGATCCGTCTCGTCGCTACAATATCATTACTCTAAATGTATAATTTTCAAATTTTAAATGAAATGTCTATTAATTTGATTATGAAAATGAGGTAAATTTCTCGCGATAATACACTCATAAAAAACTCAATAAATACATACATACATACATACATACATACATACATACATACATACATATATATATATATATATATATATATATATATATATATATATATATTAAACCATTACTTATCATTCACATGTCAGAACATAATTCAATTTTTACATATATCTAAGCTTGAGATTACATGCTCGAGCAAAGAGAAATAAGGAACCAACTAAGAAAGAGTTGATAACAAAACATAACTCTCTCCCAAAATAAATTCCAACGTTATTACGTTGGCTTGATGGCTCCAACAAAAGGATTTCCCTCCAACATCACCTACTGCTGCTCATTTGCTCCCACGAACGAAGGTTCACAATCATCACAGGTACCAACCATACAGAACAAAATTGCAATGGTGAGTTTATTATACAAGGTCAACAAGCACCATATAACAATTATTAGTAAGAAAACAACAATAATAACCACAATCATTCTTAGTAATTAATCAGTTCAACATACACTCAACAAAATAGTCATTAACTTTTTCCACAATTCTAATCAATTATGCTCAGAATAATGCAAGCATTTGATTCAACTCTCAAATGCAATGTGGTACCATTCGTCAGGAAATATCCTAAGCGTGCCCACATGACACTCTCACTTAGGAAAACGATGCAGTAACTGGTCGAGGTCACCCTGTCGTGAACATGCAACTCCCCCATGGTGATTAGCTTGAGTCACAAGGGAGCTCCAAACTAGTGATATGCCCCAAAGTACCCGAATTTTTATCCTCATGAAAAACCACAGGTACTTAATGCCACAATTTATACTATTTCCATGCAATTATGAATGAAACATAGGCAACATCAATGCACTAATTGTTGATAGTTAAAAATTCTAAGCAATCCCTTTCCCTCTCTAGGGATGCTTAAAAATTTTAAGCCAATCCTCTTCCCTCTCTAGGGATATCCAACAGGTCACTGCACCCCCATGTACATACACAACATACATTCATCACAAAGACATCATCAACATCAACATCATTTCATATTCATATAATGATTAACATAACCTCATCATCACAAGGAATCACATTCAACATATTCATCAGAAGAATGTGCAAAAGTAATCATGTTCTTAGCTTTAAAATCATACTGAACAACTCTTTTTTCTGCATCTGTCATCTCATCCCACTCCTTGGGAATCCTTTCATTATCAATAGATTTTGTAGGAATCAAATGGCCTTTTTCTATTGCATTTCAAGCACTGGGGTCATTTGATTGAATGAAATTCTACATTCTATTTTTTCAAAAACTGAAATATTCTCCTTTAAACATCGGAGGACGATTGAGGGAGGCACCTTCCTTGAAGGTAATTTGTGTGGTATTCATTTTCTTTTAAAATGATAGTGATCTTGAAAGACACTCAAGAACCTGCTCTTGATACCAATTCAAAACAATATGAACACACACAATTAACCAATAGGGGGGCGAATTGGCTAAAACAAGGACTTTAAAAATTTCTTTGAAACTAGTAGCGGATTAAAGATCGTATCACAAGTGCACCCTTTTTCAAAGTGAAACTTTCAATCAATCAAGACTCACCCTTCACTGCAAGTAATAGCAGAAAAAACTATTTGTTGATCTTGAAAATATTAACCAAAAGATTAGCAAATAAAGACAGCAAGATGAGAATAAGATAATACCAAATCTATATTGGTTCACTCCTCCAAAAGAGAAGCTAGATCTAGTTTCTTCTAACCAAACGTTGGCTAGAGTTCCACTATAACAAAATATGTTCTTTACAAGCTTATAAATGATCACCCTTTATCAACCTTAGATAAAGAACTGAAATCTAAACACCCTTCAGATTTCTAATGATCAAGAAATGGAGCACCCTTCTTTATTCTTCCCTCTAGAGAACCCTATTCTAGAAAAGCTTTAAAGAACCGCTTTGAGATAGGAACTTACAAGAATAAAAGTAAAAACAAATTACTACAAGAGTTTAAGAGAGATACAACCTTATGATCCATAGAATGTGAGTGAATGAATTTACCAAACAGAAATCAGGTTGAAAGAATGCAATCTTTAAATCAACTCTCAAAGAAAACTCTTGACAAATCTTGTCCAAAACAATTTATCAATGATGCATGTGTTTCTTGATTTTTGGAACAAGAGCTATGAAACTCAATATTTCTTTTCTCAGAATCAGAGGACTTTTAAAAGTGATGAAAATTTTGAAGCTTTCAAAATCTTTTTCAAACAAAAGACCCAACAACTTTTTATAGAAAACTGTTTCAACTGAATGTAATTGATTAAATAGTCCATGTAATCGATTATTTTAACTAAAGTAATTGATTAATATCATATTTAATCGATTCAAGTGTTCTTAGTTCTTTCTGGAAAAGATATATGAGCAATGTAATCGATTAAACCACTATGTAATCGATTATCACAGTCAATCTATCTTCAGAGATGTGTTAATGTAATCGATTATGATTGGAAGGTAATCGATTAATACAAGAAGGCATATTCTATGTTTTTGTGTTGTGTAATCGATTACCATTACCTTGTAATTGATTAATTAGTTATTCATGGCTTAAGTAATAGATTACCAATTCTGGTAATCAATTAAGTCAGTGCATGATGTGATTTTTCAAAACTTAACCATGAGAAATTGGCTTCTTTATGCAAACATGAAAATGTTGGATATAGGAGGAGCTGCAAGTAGATTAAAGTAAGGATGAAGTAATTGGCTTGATGTTTTAGCTTTTTACATGCCCAATCAATTTGAAGGCATTTGTAATTTGTCTAAGTGGTTCAAGTACATTGCCTTGTGATTCTTGCATTGCATATACATTCTCATTCTCATGTATACATTTTTTTTAATTAAAGTATTAAAGCTGCTTAATGATTTTAAAAGAAACTAAGTTCTCATGGTTATGTTTTTGGAAAAATGAAAAATTACTGCTTTAATCGATTACACAATGTTTTTAATCGATTAAAGGCTTTGTTCTAAATCTGGAAAAGGTATGAAGAACATATTAATCGATTACAGGCTTCTTGTAATCGATTACATAGTTCAATATGACAATCATACATCACTACTTTAATTGATTACCATGTTATTTAATTGATTATCTTAGTTCTTTATTCTATATGCATTACTGGTTTAATTGATTATCACAATCAGTAATCGATTACACAGGCTTATTTCATATTTTGAGCTTTACTGCTTTAATCGATTACCAGTCTTATGTAATCGATTATCACAACTTATTTCACATACATGATGTCTACTTTAATTGATTACATCACATATTAATCAATTATCTTGTTCGTGAAAAGTTTTCAAGAAAGCTTAAGAACATATTAATCGATTATCTGGTATTTTAATCGATTACATATGGTAAAATAATCAATTACACTATCGTTTTAATCGATTATGTTCAGTTAAATCAGTTTTTATTTAAAGCTTTATGGATCTTCTCTTTATAAATAGACATTGAACGAATTACTCTAAAAATATGTGACTTACCCAAAGGTTTCAAAAGCTTTCTAAGAGTCCAAGATACTGATTTACTGAGTAAGAAACACATCTTGTGTGAGATCAAGATTTCTGATTTTTAGAAATGATGTGTTAAAGAAAAAGAGTTTTTCAAGAGTTTTGATTCTGAGCATTGACTTTCATACAACCTGGATTGATTGGTAACTTCATTCATTCATTCATACATTGAAGGATCACAGGTTGTGTCTCTCTTGAATCTTTCTTTAGAATTTCTGTGTATTAAAATTCTGTTGTGATATATCAAAGTGATTCTTTCAAGCTTTCTAGAGTAGGGTTCTCTAGGGATAAAGATCTGAGTAGGGTTCTCAGGATCTTTGTGATTTATTTTCTAATAGTGTTTTAGAAGTCAGATTCTTTATCTAGGGTTGATAAAGATAATCACTTGTAAATTGCTTGTAAAAGAATATTTTGATTTAGTGAAAACTCTGACTAAGTGTTGGTTGGAAGACACTGGATGTAGCCTCCATGTTAGTGAGGTGAACCAGTATAAATTGCTGAGTCTTTTATTCTAATTCTGTGTATCTTTCATTGCTTGTATTTGGGTAATCAAAATATTGTTAACAAAGAAATAATTTTTGTCATTACATGCATAACAAGATGGATCTTGATTGAAAGAAAAGTTATAATTTTACAAATGGTGATTGAGTGATACGATCCAAGTTTTAATTTCGCAAATTGTTTTAGAGAAAATTTTAAATATCTGTTTTAAACTAATTCACCCCCCCTCTTGGTTTATTTGAAGTGTGCTCATTGTGTTTTCAGAAAACCTTATGCTTTTTCACAAATCATGTGACTTAATTAAAAACATGTATGCATACCAATGGATGAAGTTTATGCAATTCAAGGGATCATAAGATGAGGCTTTCAAACAACTTAACAAATTACAAATGCCTTCAATTGAATGGCATGTAAAAAGCTACAATCTGTCTAAGACACATGGCTTCATCCTTGTCTTGATCCTTTTCCAGCTCCCCCTATTTCAAATATTTTATTGCTTTGGGTGACGACCTGGATGATTGTTCAGTTATGACATTATGATTGGGTAACACTTGGCCTATAAGTTGAATCTAATGTGAAATAAAACCCTAACAAAAGGCCATTCACACCCCCTCGTGCAAAAGGGATAATGATTGGGTCTCCTAAGAAAGAAAGTACCATGAAGATCGATTGAACATTTTTAGTTTAGTATTTTCCTATTCTTCTTAGCTTATTTGACCTCTCTTTGACTCTTATTTTCTCATCTTAACTTAGTTTTGGTCTTAGGCAAATAATATGGCTTAATTGATAATTGTTGCTTATTTTTTAATTTTGTGCTTACTTCACCTATCTTCCTCGTGCAGGAACTATATGATGCTATCAAACTCCAAATGAAGAATATGAGTAGTCCCTAGAAATCTAAGGAGAATATCTATAATTTTGTTAGAAATAAACTTGGGCAAATTTTACCGTTTTGAGGGTAATTTTAGGCTAGGCAGTCAGAGCCTCTGCCCTTGGATTTTGGACTGTGAAATTGAGCCTTTGCATTGTGTAATTAGCTTAATTAAAGAGATTAGTTGGGACTGATCAAGGCTCATCCTTTCCTTCTATTTAGTCACAATATATATTAGCCTACTTGTTTAGTTAGTTAGAATCATTTTTTTGTATAAAACAGAATTTAGAAACTTCTAATGCAAGTTTTGAGATTAAACTTTTCTCTCTCTCTTTTTCTCTCAACTATTCTTCATCTTTCTTCCTTTCTTCAACTCTGTTATTCTCTTTTATTTCTCAAATTTTGTTGCTCTTCCACTGGTGATGAATACGGAAGGCTAAACAACTAATCAATCCAAGGATCCGGTCAAAGCAATGAGGAATTTGAGTTCTGGTTAAGTATTTTGAATTATATGTGAATGTTCATCTTCTTCTTCAATTCTATTTTCAATTTTCATGATTTTAAATGCACTTAGGATTGGAAAAAAATTAGTTTATTGATTAATTTACTAATTCAAATCTAATCACAAATTGATTGGATGATATTTAGATCTCTTTTGTGATATCAATGAATTTAGGGATTAATTAGATTGAGTTACCTCTAATGACATTGACTGGACTTTCACAATATGATCATCATATGTAGCAAACTGTGATAATTTGAATTACTTGGGTTTGGTGAATTAGATTAATGCTCTTGAATCTGTTTCATAATTTATTTCATAAACTCTGTCGACTTCTACATTTCTCTTTATGTTGCAATTTTCTTCTATTGTCTGCAAATTGTTTGTTAAAATCCCCTGTTGTTTATAAGTGGATTGAAGTCAAAACCTAAATGGATTGTATCTCTAAGTCGACCAAGGTTATTCTTGTACTGCATAATTAATCCTAGTTTTTGAAAAACAATTTGAACACACACAATAACCATGATGGGGGTGAATTGGTTTAAATTTGGCCTTTTAAAACTTTAAAGAATCAGACTAATAGGATTTTTATCACAATTAAATCAAGAAAGCTTCAATCAATCAAAATCACTCAGCTCAAGAAAAACAATTACAAAAACATTCAATTGTTAAGTAATAAAGATTTCACCAAAGAATCACAAATTAAGATAGCAAGAAGAGATTAAAGAAAGTAATCAACACAATAACTTATACTGGTTCACCTCTCAAGAAGACAAGCTACATCCAATTTCACTAGATTAGAGTTTCATTATTCACAAAATTCAGTTCTTACAAGCTTACAACCATCACCCTTAATCAACGCTAGATTAAGAACAGAAATCTAAAATCCTTTTAGACTCCTAGTGACCAAGACATAGAGAACCCTTCTCTACTCTTCCCTCTAGAGAAACCCACTCTAGAAAAGCTTTAAGAAACTTTTGTAATAGTTACAAATAACCAAAAATTCTAAAATGAATTTACAAGCAAAGTTAATGGAGAGAGACAACCTGATGGTCCAATGAATATGATTTACCAATCAGAGTTGAAATCAAAAAACAAATTTCAAAACTTCCTCTCCAAATGCTTTTTTGATATCTTGCCCAAGAAATCTTTCAATACACCATGAAGATTTAGATTTTGTGGGACAAGAACTTTAGAACTCAGAATATCCTTTCTCACTTTTAGAAGGCTTTTGAAAACAATGAAAATTTCGTAGAGTAGAGTGTTGTTATTTTCAAATGACCCAACAACTATTTATAACAAACTGTTGTAACTGAATGTAATCGATTAAATTGCCAATGTAATCGATTAAAACCACCAATGTAATCGATTCAAAACAAATTCAATTGATTAAAATGTTCTTCAGTTTTCTGGAAAAAATATATTAGCAAAATAATCGATTAATTCGTTCTGTAATCGATTACTACAGGGATTCTCTTTTTCATAAACGTGCTTAGTAGTCAATTACAGATAAATGGTAATCAATTAACACAGTCAAGTCTAGTTCTGTGTTTACACAGTGGAACCGATTACTTAATTTTTGTAATCGGTTATTTTGTTCTTCATGCCACAAGTAATAGATTACCAAATTGTGGTAATTGATAACCGATGTCGTATCACTTCAAAACAATTAAACTACGCTAATTCTATAGTATAGGATTAACCTTGGTCGACTCAGAGGCACAATCAATATTGTTCCAACTTTTCAATTCACTAGTAAGTAATAGGGGGATTTTTATCGAACAATTTGCATGCGATAAATGAAAATTACAGAAAAACGTAGCAAAATAAAAACTAACAGAATTGATAATAGGTGTTCTAAAATAGATTAAAAAGCATCAATCCAATTCACCAAACCAAGCAATGCGAATTATCATAGTTCTCAGATAATGATCTTGTTATGAAAGTTCATTCAATTTCATTAGAAGCAGTCGAATTAACCCCTAAATTAATTGAAACCACAAACCTAATTGAAATACCATCCAAATAATTTGTGATTAAAATTTAAAATTAGGAAATGAATCCATAACCTAATCCATTTTCAATCCTAAACACATTTATAATCATGAAAATCGAATAGAAGATTGAAGAAGTGAACATTCACACAGAATTTGAAATACCGAACCAGAACTCAAATTCTCCTTGCTTGGGCTGGATCCTTGGATTGATTGATTGTTTAGCCTTCCATGATCATCATCAATGAAAGCCCCATGAAATTAGTGCAAGAAAATGGAAGAACAGAAATGAAGATGAAGAACAGTGAAGAACAGTTGAGAGAAAATAAGAGAAAGAGTTTTAATTCTAAAAACTTCTAAAAGTCACTACAAAATATGTTTTTGCTAAAATATGAATTGTGTCCATCCAAATAACTTAAATCACTAAAATATAGTGACCGAGTCAGTAGGAAAGGATGGGCCATAATTAAGCCCAACTAATCTAACTAATTACTAATTACACCAATTTCGCAGCCCAAAATTCAAGTGCAGTAGTTCTTTTGACTTCCAAGCCCAAAATGATGCTCAAAATGACAGAATTAGCCTCAGCTTATCTCTGACAAAATTGTATATCTTTTCCTTATCTTTCCAGGGACTACTCATATGCGCCATTTGGAGTTCTGTAGAGCTCTCTAGGTCCTGCACAAGGAAGATATGTCAAGTAAGTAAAAACTCCGAAAATAAGCAACAATTATCAATTAAGCCCGCTTGTTTGCCTAAGGAAAAAACTGAATTAGAATTGGAAACTAAAAGTCCAAGAGAAGTCAAATAAGCTAAGAAGAGTAGAAAAATATTAAACTAAAAATACTCAATCAATCTTGAGGTAGACAGGACATTTCATAAGTTGAATAGAAACAATAAAAGTGTAGTTTTGCATAATAGTGTAGTTTTAGATAGTAGTATAGTGCATACTGATTTCTTTACTGATTCTCTTTCTAAGCCTGGTTTTAGTGTTTCTGAGTCTAAAATTGGTGTTTATACAATGGCTAATAACAATAAAACTATTAAGGAATTGGCTACACCTGATGTTGTGTATCAACCTTGGTGTATTTAATATCCCGAGACAAAGGTTAGTTATGAACTAAAGTCTAGACTCATCCATTTACTGCCAAAGTTTCATGGTCTTGCAGGTGAAGATCCACATAAGCATCTTAAGGAGTTTCATGTAGTGTATTCCACCATGCAACCACATGATGTAACATCCTCAAATTTTTATCTTGAGCTTATATTCATGTTTAAATTAATTGTGGATATGTGATGATAGTTTGATACAAGAAGGATAGGATAGAAGCCAATGAATTCAAGTGGCAAATTTAGAAGTGCTTGGAATATATTTAGTTAGGATTAGTGAATTTATGGAAGAAACAAATCCTAGCACGTGTAGGATGTTGGCTAGGAGCTTAAGATCACATAAGTAAATACTTTACTAATTGAAAACTACATGAAGTACACTTGGATTAAATTAAAAGAGACAAAAACATAAGACAAACCAAGCTTATACATGAGATTTTAAAGCAATATAAAAGTGAAATGCATGTGTTGAAAACGTGTAAGCTTTAGGAATTGGCACAAGAGATAATTTTTCAGCCAAGCATAGGACAAATCAGATTTGGCTTCTTGAACAAGTCATTCCACGTTGCATGGCAAGTCAAGCTTAAGAGAATCTTGCTTTATTTGGAGATAACCTTGCATTAAATGAATAAGGACAAAGCTTTTAGATATTTTCCTTAGGTTATAATTATTTAGTTAACTTAGGACTAAACTAACTCCTAACTAAGTTCAATCTTAACTAATTCACTCAATATAAATAGATTATGGCACATAAAAAAACTGCACGTGTATGCTAGCATCCAAGTCGTGGTCAATTGCTATTTCCTACACACCTAGCTTTCATTTTCTCACTTTCTCTTTGTCTCCCAAAAATAGTGACCTGTATTCTTTTTGTATCCTAGACTTCTATTCCTTTCTTTTGTCTATTCTAAACTATCCTTAGACCTCTATCTTTTAAATATTTAAAGTATATAACCATTACTTTGAAGATTTGGACACAAGTTTACATAAGGTAGGCTAGGCTTTAATCTTGATTTAAGTGTTTAGTTAAACTAACCTTTATGTGTAATGGTGCAAATTTATGGCTGATCATACTAGGATGAATTTTCAAATCCTTGAAGGGTATTTTATGATTTGTTTATGTGGATTTAAAAGTAAGATATGTGGATGATTAAAGTGCTGGAATATTAGTGATGTTTGAACTTGATTTTTATGATCTTTGGAATTGATTTTGATGACATTTGAACTGTTTATATATATATATATATATATATATATATATATATATCTTGGGACTATTTTGAATTAATCTTAAGAAGTAGAGGTTGAATGGTATGTGGACAAATGGTTTAAACATTTAAGTGGTTCAATTTTTAGGATTAAGGATAAGGGTGGTAAGTTGAAAAGAGAATAAGGTCTAGCCTAAGTTCTATGTGAAAGTGTAAAGGAATTAGAAAGTATTTTGGAAGGTATATTATGGTTTACTAGCTAGAGTACTAACATGTTGTTCTTTAACTTGATGATATTATTTTTCCATGTACAAGTTGGCATGACTTTGATTGAATGATGTATGGTAGTTGAGCCATATATTTGGTATATTATGATGTTTGTGATGAAAAATTTTCCATGAGGTTGTATGAATTTGCTCATGGAGTGTATTACTAAGGAAAATGATGGATTTTATGTGATGATATATATTGATTCATGTTTCCGAGTCCAGTACGAGATTTGCGAAACATATCCAATACTACATCCAGTACGAGATGTAAAGACCAGATGCACAATGGAATTGATCATGCATTGTTTACATAAGACGACCGCAATGATACTACATTCAGTACGATATGTGGAAACCATGTGCACTATGGAATTTCCTCATGCATATATTGTTTGCATGGTTACTTACTTATATTGATTTTATTGAAATTACTAATGTACTAACCTATTTGATAGTTTAGTTTTGCCTACTGAGAAATTTTATTTCTCACTAGATTTGTTTCAATTATTTTCATATATAGATGGCCTCAGTGATCATCTTTCTTGATGCCTTGGACTAGAGGTGGGACAAAGATGAAACTAGGAATTGTTATATTTTCACCATGAATCTTGTTATACATGTTTATGTATATTTTAGAACACATTTCCCTAATCAGTTCTCAATTATATGTTTAATCCTAACGATCCTTTCCTTGAATTTGCTTATGTTTACCCTAATCCACCTATGAACCTATCAACATATATTCTAGCAACTATAACATGTATCCTCCTTTCGTACCAGGTTATGGAGGTAACATGAATCCGAATAATGAATCTAAAGTTGAGGAGAGTGTTGGTGAGAATTTCTGAACTGAGCAAATGTTACCTTGGTGTATGGAATCTAAATAGGGATCATCTCTAGAAAATAGATGGTTAGGGTGTTCATAGTACTCCTATGTTTTAGGGTTTGTTAGAAATTATGGTTGTGTATGAACTTTTTATTTTGCAAGCTAACTAGGACGTATGGTTGGTACTCTTTGAACTCGTGACTTGTATAACAAAGGTAATGTTTAATGTAAAAATGATAAGTAATGTTTAATGAAATGAGGTTGCAAATTATAAAATCTACATGTATTACGTATTATTTAAACTATGACAATATTTGCTCCTTGAAAACAAACACTAATTAAAATATAATATCTAAAATTATATTAGGTTGTTACACATGACATTCATGAGGATTATGTGAAGATGAAAGCATTTTCATTGTCTTTAGATTGTGTGGCTAAGGATCGATTATACCTTCAACTAGACCTTATCAACACTTGGAAAAATATGAAGAGAAGATCTTTAGAGAAATTCTTTCTGGCATCCATAACAACATCCATTTAGAAAAAAAAATTGTGGTATAAGGCAACAACTTGGAGAGACATTATGTGAGTACTGGAAAGATTCAATAAGTTGTGTGCTACCTATCCTCACCATCAAATCAGTAATTATTGATCCAATATTTTTACAAAGGATTGATGTTACTGGACAAGAGTATGATTGATGTAGCCAGTGGAGGCATTTTAATGGACAAAACTCTGGTTGCTGGAAGACATTGATTTCTAACATGGCAGTCAATTATCAACAATTTGGTACTAGAGTGGCTACAACATCCAAGGCTGCTGCAAATGAAGTTTTTGTTTCTATGGTTTTTGATAACCAAAGGCTGGAGAATAAACTTACAGAATTGGCATCCCTTGTGAGACAGCTAGCCATTGGTCAACAACAGAATGTGATGGTAGTCAATCAACCCAAATTGCGTGGTATCTGTTGTGCACCTGATCATCCAACAGATACATGTCCCACTCTCCAAGAAATAGAACATGTTGTTGATGTTTCTCCCATGCAGTTTGGACAGCCATTTATAAAAACAATAGGAATACACACAATATCCAAGAGGGGGGGGTGAATTGGTTTAAACTTGGCCTTTTGAAATTTATTTGTAAAATCAGAGTTAAAGGATCTTAATCACTTTTAAACCAAGAATGCTTCTAATCAATCAAACCACTCAGCCCAAGAAATCAATTGCTTAAAATAGAACTTGTTGAGTAATGATAATATTACCAAGAACAAATAAACAAGATAACTAGTAGAGATTAAGGAATAAAAAATCAACACAAGAATTTATACTGGTTCACTTCTCAAGAGAAACTACATCCAATTTCTTCTAATCAACACTATATTAGAGTTCCACTATTATAAATTTCAGTTCTTACAAGCTTTACAACAATCACCCTTTATCAAACCTAGATAAAGAATAGAAATCTAAAACCTTATTAGACTCCTAGTGATCAAGAACCAGAGAACACTACTTTGTTCTTGCCCTAGAGAACCCTACTCTAGCACAAGCTTGAAAGAACTCTTTACAATAGCTTCAAATAACCAAAAATACAAATACGAATTTACAACCAGAGATAATAGAGAGAAACAACCTGATGATCCAATGAATATGAATGCATATGGTTTACTAATCAGAGTTGAATTGCAAAAATAGATTTCAGAACATGCTCTCCAAAACTTCTTTGAAAACTCTTGCCCAAGAAATCATTCAATACCCATGAAGATTAAAGAGTGGGACAAGAACTTAGTTAACCCAGAAAATCACTTTCTAACTTTGAGAAGGCTTGAGTATATTCAGAAAATTCGAAGTATTCAAGTTTTTGAAAACAGACAAGCCTTCATTCTATTTATAACAACTTTTTATAACAACCTGTAATCGATTACAACACGTCAAATAATCGATTAAAATGGATTATGTAATCGATTAAAGTGTTCATAGCTTCATCCTAGGTTTTACAACGAATAGAATAACTGATTAAATCGAGCTGTAATCGATTAAAGCAATGAAGTTTATTGTCAAGCAAGCTTGTGTAATCGATTACAATTTGTGGTAATCGATTAAAGCAGTGAGGCATGCTTTTGTTTTTACTATGTAATTGATTACAAGAGTCATGTAATCGATTAATATATTCTTCATGGCTTTTCCAGATTTAAAACAAAGCAAATAATCGATTAAACCACTGTGTAAATGATTAAAGCAGTAAGATTACATTTTTCCAAAAGCATTAGCCATGACTTATTGATTTCTTTTAAAACATGAATAACTTTGATACATTTATGAAAACATGTAAGCATGTTAATGATTATGTGCATGCAATGCAAGGATCAAAAGATTGGTCTCTCATACACTTAATTTAAATTACAATCTTCAAGGCATGTGAAAAGCTCAAAACTTTCTTCTAAGGCACAAGCTTCATCTTCTTGTTGCTCCCCCTATATCCAACAATTTAGACCTCAACAACAACAATATAATCCTTACTCTAACACTTATAATCCTGGTTGGAGAGATCATCTGAACCTGAGGTATGGTCCTGATCCACAATAGCAACAGACACAACAGTAGTAGCCATTCAGGCAACAACAATATCAACCCTCCACCAGCAAATACCAAGCTCCCTCATTCAAACAACAACAATAGTTTCAGCAGTCTACACCTACACCTACATAACCTGTGTAGAAAAGTTTTGGACCTTCCTTGAAGGAGCTAATGAAGCAAATGGCAACCACCAACATTCAATTTCAACAAAATATGAGTGCCACTATCCAAGACCTACAAACTCAGATTAGACAGTTAGCTACAACTATCAACCAGATGCAACAACTAGGTTCTTGCAACATTCCCACATAGCCAATCATTAATCCAAAGGGGAATATGAGTGTTATTACCTTGAGGAGTGGCAAGGAGCTTCCAAATTCAACAGATATTGATGCCAAAATTGATGATAATTCGAAAATAAATTCTGCCCCAAAACAAATTCCTCTACCATTTCCTTCTAGATTCATTTCTACAAAGAAAGTGGAGCTTGATTATAATCCTCTTGATACTTTCAGGAAGGTGAAAGTCAACATTCCCCTCTTTGATGCCATCTAACAAATTCCAAAATGGATTATATCTCTGAGTCGACCAAGGTTATTCCTGTAATGCAGAACTAATCCTAGTTTTATTTGTTTTGGAATGATTCGGGGATTGTTATCAAAGACAAACAAGTCTAGAAAGAAGAAATAGAGGACTGAGTATGAAACTCCCTCTCTATTTCAAGACATAAAGCTTCAAGAAATGTTTGATGCTAGTTGGATCAACAAAGGTAGTGAATAAAAGGTATATTGACCTTTCAAAAATCGAAGAATGTGGATGGAACATTCTTTGTTTTGTAAAGAAACAAAAGTGGACAGGTTTCTTTGAAATTCATGAACCAGTCTATCCTAGACTGGTAAAGGCCTTCTACTCTTCAGCAGAAGTAGATTACGACAACTTCACCCTAAAGGATACCTCAAAAGGAATTGAGATTCTGATCTCATAACACCTCTTAGTAGACCTTTGAAGGTACTTGAGAATAGCTTAATACTATATAAAGATTGGCTCAAGGCAAAAGGATTCAAAAAGACAAAAGTTCAGAAGAAGTTTCTAGAAAACAAGAAAGATGAATTCCAATCCAAGTCTCTGAAATTCTTTGGAAGGATTCTTAACTAGATGTGCATACACTTTGTGCTGCCAAGAGCTAGAACATTTCAAGAAGTAAATGACTATGATCTACTAGTCTTATACAATCTATGGAAGAAAATTCCCCTCAGTTTGCCTCATATGATCATTAATCACATGATCAAGGTAACAAAACCAATCAAATTCACCTCTAGTGTTCCTTATGGAATGCTACTTACTCTAGTTTTCAAGCATTTTGGTGTTTCATGGGATGATGAACATGTTGATGATGATTTCTTATCTTGGGGTGCCAAGAATATTGTTGCTATGAAGTTGCCTTCACAGCCTGTATGTGTTCTGATGAAGAGGAAACTCAAAACAAGGAGATTTAGCGGAAGGAGAAGAAGAAGAGGTCTTTATCTTTTCTCACTGAATTGTTCATAAGTAAGAAAAGAATGAAAGCTAGGGTTGAAAGAAGTCCTCTGTCCAAGAAAGTTACTCAAGAAGATGTTGTTGAAGTATTTGCCTCAAAAAAAGAAGTTTCTAAGCAGATTGAGAAAAATGAAGGAAGACAAAGTTCTAAGAGAACTTAGAACTTAGAAGAATTAGCTAAAGGCCATTATGAAGATGCTCATGATGAAACTCAAGAGAAAAATCTCCTCTACTTGAAGAGGATGAGCCAAAGCCTCTATCTTCTAAAGAAGAAGACCCATCTAAAGACTCTTTTGCAGAACAAGTTCATATTGCCTCAGAACATCTTTCTGATGATCAGAATGAGGAACTGATTACTGATGAAGGATGTCAACCTACTCAAAAATGAAGATGAAGAAGGTAAGAAAAATATTGAGTAGATTGCAAATAAAGGCATGGAAGCTGCAATGATTCAAAATGTTGTGGCTATTGAACCTACTGAAGATGGCCTCAATGTTGAGGACATTGTAGGTGTCTTGGCCAAATTAAGAACTTCTAACTCCAATTTGGAGAAAACAAGCTCTGGAAAGGAAGAAATATCTCTAAAAGGGAGTAAGGAAGTTATTGTTGACACTTAGAAAGCACCAAAGGCAAAAAATGGAGAGCAGACCCATGTAAGATCTGCGAAGGATTCTATGTTTAACCCAAAAAATGTGAAAAACCTTTTCAACTCCCCAAATTTTGACTCATATGTCAAAGTTGCATGTGTTCTTGGCCCTATTCCTTATGAATGCTCTACCTTCTCTATTCTTTTTCCTCCACTCCTTGCTAAACCTGTCATCTCAGAACCTCCCAAGGTTTCTAAAAATATTCTTCAGGCTCCTATCCCAACTCTTCTACCTACATTTTCCATTCTTCCTAAATATATGGAAAGTAGACTCACTTCTCTAGAGAAGTATCTTAGGAAGTTTTGTTTTGATCAAAAGCTGCTTTTCTCCAACATGGATTAACTTTAGAGGATTATGAATATTTCTTTGGGACATTTCTCAGGCTTAAGGAATGGATCTCTCAAAAAGCCAAGCTAGCCTTGATTCCTGAAATTCCTCTAGTACAACAAGAACATCCACCACCTCTTAGACCTACCACTATGCCATCTTTTTCTCCATTTGGGTATTTCTCTCTTACCAAGAATGATTGATATGCTTTCTTTTGCCTTCCTTTTGGCTTTTATTGGATGACAAAGGGGAGAAATTTCAGGAGCTTAGGAGACATATTTTGGTGTAGGAAGTTCAGTTTTTAGGATCATAACTATGTGTTGTGCCTTAATTATAGTTATCGTAAACATATTTTCTCTCATACCAAGAATGATTAATTATTTCTATGTTTTTGTTGTTTTTTCTGCATAATACTAGATGCATGAATTAAGGGGGAGCCTTCCTTTAAATTAAAATAAAAGAGAACTATGCATATTCCTATGGGGAGCTAAAAGAAATTGGAAAACTCAAAAGGGTACTATCATCCTTTGAATTTTCTTCTAAAGGGTTTGTCATCATCAAAATGAGGGAGATTTTTGAATCCACATTCCTGGTTTTAATTATGACAAACCATTAGCAATGCAAATTGAAAGGAAGATGGAAGTAAGTGATGATTAACATTTAAATTAAGTATTTCAATGTTTATTACTTTGAGAAGTTGAGATATTTTTCATTTTGAGATACTCAGAATAATACTTAGAAAGGTTCAGAGAACTACTATCAAAGTTGGGAACTAAGAAGAATTCTTGAAGCCCATTAGAATGATGAAATATGCTTCACTCTGATTATTTAGCTATTGCGCCATATACTGAACAACAAGGTCATACAGAGAAAGATCATTTAAGGCTACATTAAGAGCATCATAGTTCATAATGAAGCTATGTAGAGTCAACATCAGAATGATAAAGACTAAGACTTTGAGCTTTCTAAATATCATAATAGTTCAGAAAGATTCAAAATGCATCACTTAAACTATATGATCAATTCACTTCCCATATGTTGTCACTAAGGGCACATCAAAGAATGAAAATAATTTGCATAAGAAGATGCAAGTCTATTGAAAGTTGTAGCTATCCATGAGAAGAACTGATGAGAAGCATCAAAATAAAGGATCAAAGAATACTACTCAGTCTAACCTTGGACAATACACTAACACACTAACAATTTATTTTCACTAAGACTTTTTGAAGTAATCAACTTTAGAATGCTTAAATCTTGAAGAAGCGCCAAGAATAATGAAGTTGTGCTATTTTAGGATAGGAAATCAATCTGAACTTCATCAACAAAATTTATCAAGCATTGATTTATTTTGATAAAACATTAGAATGGCTATTCCGAAGGTACTTCAAAATAACCATCAGAAAGGTTCTTCAAAATGACCATCAAAATGGTTCCTCATAATGGTTTTGATACTTGTTACATCATCATAGCTTGAAATTGTTTCTACTTGTTTTAGAAGTATGATGGTTGTGTGGAGCCCACTCCAATGGTTTGTTTAAGGCTTTTTAAATCACTTTTCAAGAGTCATGAAGAACTAAGTTGAAGCACTTTATTTCTGCAAATCTTGAGCAACATCTCTATGTGAGATATATGTATTCTAGCTCCAACCCTCTTTGCGAGAGTGACACACTATTGTGGAATCCCTCTTATGAGGTAAAAAAATTTGTTATCTACGTAATAAAATCACAGACCCATTTACTCAAAAGTCCATAAGTGTCTTGTTGTAAAATCTAGTGGTATAGCTGGTCTAGCAGAGGCTAGTTCTGAAGTCCAGTGGCGAACTAGCAAGGTTGTGAAATCTAGTAGTTGTAACACCTAAAGTTTTGAGTACTAGGAATATACCATAAGAAGAATTCTTATTAGGACCCTTATGCAATATTTTCTGTAAATATTTGTTATTATTATTTGTATTTTATTGGTTTTGTCCTAAGCATTTACTTGTGTTGTGATAGTGTGTATGTTCCTATACACGTGTGTATTTTGTGTATACTATTATTATTATTGTTGTTGTCTTTATTATATTATATTTGGTGTTAGAAGAGTATTAGATTAACTTCTTAGTTAAAATGCTTCAAAAGTTGTCTAAGTCTAATATTAGTTTTATGATGACAACCCTAGAAATACTACGTCATATCTTGTGTTATAGTTATCCATTTGAGGTGTTGTTTGCATTATTTGAAAGCTTGTTGAAAAATCTACAATTCATGCATACATATTAGAAACAAAAATCAGTTCCTATCTTAGAGAAAATCAGCTCCAAAGTAGGCCACTTGATCTTGAAAAAGGCTCTAAGTCCCACATTGGGCAAAATAACTTCATGAACTCCTTTCTTCCCTGATATATAAAGGAGACCAACAAGCCTTATATGCACAAAATAATTAAGTGGGCTTAGCGTTAGGCATGAAGCCCCTCATAGTCAGTATTTTTATATTTCCCTTTGAGTTTTCAAACTCGGGGAATTTAGATGGCTTTAGATTGTGTTTTAAATCACAACCAAGTTTTTCCATAGTAAGAGTTGTCGTGGAGATCATGGTGAACGAAGCCATTGGGTCAATGCATTCTTGGGAGTGGTTGTAAGATTGTTTTCCTTTTCCTTGTTGAGGAATTAGTTCATTTGAGGTTAGGGGGAGTGGGTTCTCTCTTTTTCTTTTTTTGTATAAGATGGTAATGAGGCACGGGTAGATTGTATGATCTTAGGTTTATGATTATAGAAAGTTTATTTTCTTGGATGGGTTGTGAACACCCTAAAGTACATGCTGATTTTCTAATAGAAAATGTTAACTTAGAACACCAAAACGTGTACTTAAATGATAGAATTAGACTTTGAGTTCTTCATAAGAGTTGTAGCCCTGGATGTTATCAAGGGATTTTATTTCACTCAAATGATTTATATAACTCCAGATATTGCACTTTTAATGAGTAAAGGTTAAGCAGTCAGAATTATGCGATCAACTTGTATATTTCCTAATTTTAGGTTTCTAAACGATTGAAAAGGATTTTTGGGTCAACATAGAATTTAAAGATAACTCTCTTATCTTTCTAACGAGATAAGAACCAACTTAAAAGGATAAGAACAACTCTAGACATGATTATTATACTCTATGAAGGTCGTCATATTAATGTAGGAGGAAAAATGAGTGTGTAATATTGTTATCATAATGAGAGATAGTACAATGCATGACGTTTATACTTATGATTTGACGAATGAAGTGATGTGATGATATTGTTGTGTAAATGATTGAATGTGCCCATGATTGATATTGTCACTGAATACATGATGTCCACGAGTATATGTGAAAGTAATATGCCATGGTATGCGTATGTGTTGCAAAAAATGTTAGTAGAACCTAATCCCCGTGGAATAGGAATCTCCAAGGAAATTCGAAAACAAACCATGTGCATATTGTCTATGAACCATGCATCATGCTATGCATATGTGTTTTGAAGTGAAGAACATTTAAGAACCTAACCAGGGAGGTCATGAATAAGTTGACGTATGACTCTAACCTTAGGGGTGCAACAGTTTGGAATCGCCTATAAGCTCATTGATGTATGGCTAAACTAATTAGTCATTAGTTTTCAAAAATCTACCTTGCAATGAAACCCACTCTTCAAGCAAACTTCAAGAACACACAAGCTATCAGCACTTCTTATGAAATGGGGCTGTTTGGAAGCTTTTAATTGTAGAAATGGAAGATGGAAGAAAGGTTAGGGATGAAGGTGGAAGACACCATGGAGAAGCTCTCCAATAAGTCTAGGAAGAATCACCACAATAGCATTGAGAAGTCATTGATTAGACTCAAGAAGTTCTTGAACAAGAACAAGAGAGAAACTCTCACACAAATTTCAAATTTGTATTAAGGAACCAAAGTTAGTTACAATCAGTTTTTGGGTAACTTATATAGCCCATGAAATTACAAGCTTAATGCCACTAAATGTAAGGAAAATGAAAATTGAAATGAAGCCCAAATGAAGCTTGAAGTGCAAGCTTATCCTAAAGTGACTCTTGGCTTACCCAACATGTGCAGTGCAGTTTTTATGTTGAAGTAATTGATTAATTTGTCCTTGTAATCGATTAAAATAGAGTTTGTTTTACCTTTTACAGACTTATGTAATCGATTACAACAATTTGATAATCGATTACAACAGACAAACACTATTTTACAAATTGCTCTGGTAATCTATTACAACAGACATGACTTCTTTTGTGTTTGCACTGAGTTGGTGTGCTTCTTCATGCTTGTCCAAAAGACACAAGTTAGCATTGGTGTGGTCTTGAGTGAAAATACAATGAATACCTAATCCAATAAACCAAGAGGGGGGGGTGAATTGGTTTTTGATCCTTTTTTAACTTTTCTTGGAAAACAAAACTCAGCGGAAGAATTAACTTGGATCGTATCTTAAATCAAAAACAAATTTAGTAAACAATTTTCTTCTCCAATCAATTAACTCTTGTGTTGAATCAAAGTTTGAATTGATACACAAAATAATATCTCAAGCAATTAATGAAATGTATCTCAAAACATAAATGCACACAATTTTATACTGGTTCACCTCCAACCACTGAGGCTACATCCAGTTTACCTTCTAATCCAAACCAGATTAGAGTTCCACTAACAGATTTTAATTCTTTACAAGCAATCAACAAGGTCTCTTTTACCCACCCTAGGCAAAACTCTAAATCTATTCCCTAGATTTATCAAAAGACCTAGAACCTGAGAACACTACTCAGTTCTACCCACTAGAAAACCCTTTCTAGTACTGCTTTAAAGAAACCCAACTGTTACATGAAAAAAATTCAACACAAATTCTAGAAAATAAAAGAAGAAAATTACAAAGAACAAAACTTGATGTTCAAGAAGGATATCACCTTATATTCCTTTGCAGCATAAAAGGATATACACGAAATTTATAACCTGAGGTGATGAATGATATGCTTTCTTGATTGATCTTGACACAACTCAATGCATGAATGATCACAAAATAACTCATTCTCTTAAGCAAGCATGTTGATTCTAACTCTTATGAACAACACTATCAAAATGATTCTTTTAACTCTTTGAAGCACTCAGAGATTACTAAAACTGTTGTATGAATGAAAGCTCTCGAAATCAATCTCTTATTTTCTGAGACACTGCCTGTCTATTTATAAAAAAAATAGATTTAACAGAATGTAACCGATTACTTCGTTTATGTAATCGATTATTTTAATACGTGTAATCGATTATTTCTTCTATTTAATCGATTAAATTGTTCATGATATTTCTGGAAATCTTGAACGAATAAAGTAATCGATTATTTGACCATGTAATCGATTACGCCAGAAATACAAGTTTTAGTCACAAGCATAGATAATCGATTATAATGTGTTGTAATCGATTACGCCAGAAGTATATATATTACTCTATAGCACATTTAATCGATTATGATTATTTGGTAATCGATTAAACCAGTTCATAGGCTAAACATGATTATGCAGATGCCTTATGTAATCGATTATATGACTTGTGTAATCGATTACATCAGTAAGAAAACATTTTTAATGCTAGTTTAGACTTATCAATGTATTTCTAATCAATTGCATATACTAATATGATTCTAATCCTAAGAGTGAATGCATGTATGTCTGATTTCTTTTATGACTACAAAGGATTATTAGACTTTAATCTTAATGAACCAAGCTTAACCAAAAGGAAAAATTACAAATGCCATCATCACATGAGTGGGCATGAAACAAATATCAAAACAATACTTGTCTTCTGATTCTTCTAACACTTGAATCTAACATTGAGGGGCTTAAATTCTAGCTCTTGTCATGGGCCCTTAAAGGCTCTCCAAAGGAAGTTCTTCAAGCTTTCCTTCTAGACCTTTAGCTTGCAATGGACGTCCATCACTCATGTTGATAATGTCTATTGGAGTACCCTTGCACGGCCAGAACACCCTAACGCGTCACCGAAAGTGTCATCTTGGTGAGAGTGATAGTGTCGGGTTGCCCATTATGTGGCAATTCGTCGACTACGTGGACTCCCAAGCTACATTCCAAAATGGTACCACATGCATACGAGTCTATGGGTCTAATATGCATCGTATTTTGTGTGTGAATTTGTGTATGGCATATTTGATTAGGATGAGGCATGCTTGTGTTGTGGAACATAATTGTTTATAAATGTATCTTATGTCTTTATAACTTCCTTAATGTTTTAAATTTATTGTGAAATGTATCTCACTCCCCGTCTGTTTATCTTGTTTGTGATTAGGTTGAATGCCACCCTTGCAGGTGAGTCTCTATAAGGTTATGATGATTATGCTACATGAGAGGTTTAGGTCTCCACTTTATATTACCATTAATTTTAGGGTTATGGATGCTCTGAAAAAATGTAAAATTCAGACACATGTTTTATTCATTTATCTAAGGATTAAATTAATGACTAGTTTTTCACCATATTTTATTTAATATGGTTTGTATGGACTTTGGAGCCTCAAAATTTGTTTAACATGGAGTTACGTTATTTATTGATATGTATTCTTTAAGTTTACAAATATTTGGCATGTAATATTCTTACATCGAAATAAGTGTTTTTTAAAAAAGTCGATACATACTTTTAATTAAAATTAGCTGCCAACGTATTTAAAAAACATTACATGTGTACATGTTTTGGGGTAGAAGGGTGTTACAGTTGTTGGTCTAGTTGAGAACTAATTGTGCTAGTGGAAAATGTCATCTTGAAGGATAAGGACTGGATGTAGCCCAACGTTACACTGAACCAATATAAAAATATTTATGCACTTTTCCTCTCTATCTCCTTTACTTGCTTTCACACAAGTCTGAAATAGGTTTTTAATTAAGAACCTTATATCAATTTGTTTACATGTAAAACATCATAAAATATCAAGTTTTGATTAAAAGGTTTTTGTTGCGTACTCTATTTTTTTGAAACAAAAGAAATTACTTTCAAAGAAATCTTTTTCCATAATTGTTGCATTTTCATTTTAAGAAACTTGAATTTCTATTATGAACTCAAAACAGTTTTCTAAGTTGTAGCAGGTTCTTCTAAATAATCACCTGAAGCTTTTTCATCTCAAAAAGGGAATAGTAAACGAGTTTTAAAAACCAATTCAACCCCCCTTCTTGGTATTTTTGTCACTTTAGTTTTTACCAAGCTTTCCTTCAAAGACTTTATCTATCAGTTGCTTGTATGTTGCCCCGACATTCTTCAACCTAAATGGCATAACTTTGTTACAAAAGTTACCAACCTCATTGGTGACTATAGTTTTTTCCTCACCCTGAGTCTCAATCGGGATTTGGTTGTATCTGGAGTACACATCCATGAAGCTAAGCAACCCATAATGTTGGACAAAGGATATGGATCCTTAAGGCAAGCTTTGTTCAAGTTGGTATAATCAGTGCATATGCGCCATTTTCCATTAGTTTTCTTAACCATGACAACATTCGCCAACCAAGTTGGGTATTCAACTTATTTGATGAAGTTTACCGCCAATAGCTTTTTGACTTCTTCCTTTATCACTTTCCTCTTATCCTCTCCAAACTTCCTCCTTTTCTGGACCACCGACTTTGCATCTGAATTTAGGGAGAGTTGATGTTCAATAAAGTTGGGATCTATTCTCAACATGTCTTATGTGTTCCAAGTAAAAACATCTTTGTTGTATATTATGCATTTGATTATCTCCTCCTCTGTGTCTGGTGGTAATGACCATCCAATCTTAGTTATTTTGCTCTAAGTCGTCGATCAAGATCTCCTTCAAGTTGTCTATTGACTAGGGGTGTTGTTCCATATGTTCGCTCCTAGTTGATTGATCTGTTTCTTTCAGCCAGTCTCTTTTGTCCCCTCTGGACTTCCAACCTCTCCTTGTAACATTTTTTCACCATCTTCTAATCAACCTTGACTGTATCAATTCAGTATTGATCTAAAGGATACTTCATACATAGGTGTGGTATCAAAACCACCACCCCCAATTGATTTAAAAGCTAATCTTCCCATGATCATGTTGTACAAAGTTATGTCGTCAATGACAATATATTGAAGGACAATAGTCTTTGAGTTCTTTTCAACTTCGAAGGTGGTGCGCAAGTTGGTACGCCCCTAAATTCCTATTTTCTCTCACGAGAAGCTGACCAATAACCCTGAATATAATTGTAGTTTTTCTTGACTTCTTGTTCTACCTCTCTCATCTCAGTAGCATCCTCCTTTAAAACCAAGGAGTCGAAAAAATGGCCCAGCCAATAGACCCTTTTGGAAAGCTTTTACAAAGATTTTTTTGTCCGGATTGTCTACCTTCAACATTGCTATGTTGAACCGAGCTAAATACTTATTCAGAGTCTAGCCTTTTTGGTGCTTCACATTAAACAAATCAGCCCCTTCAAGTCGCTTACTCTTACTAGCCACAAATTGGGATTCGAACTGTCTGGACAACTCTTGAAAGTTAGAAATGGATTTTTAGGGAAGACTTGAGAACCATTTCATAGTTGGTCCTCTCAGAGTGGCTAGAAAAGCCTTGCAACTTGTGGTTTCGTCCCAGTCATTGATGTACACCCAAATTCTAAACATTTACAAATGCTCCTGAAGGTCTTGATTGTCATCAAACATATCAATGATTAATTATTTTAATATGGGCCAAACAACCACATGGTTGATCTCGTCCAAGAAAGGTTGGTTAAAGTAAACAACATGTCGGCTCAGTTCCCTTTTTCCCAAGTTGTTGCGAAGTTCCTCCAACTGTTGTCTTGAAGCCTTCTCCCTCTCTTAGGACTCTATCCTGATGGTAAGATGTCTTTCTTCTGCCTCCTTCTATCGTGTCTTTGCTTCAATATGTTGTTGCTGAGTCTCCTCGTTGAGCTTTTGTTGGGCCTCATTTTTGTTCTTCAGATCCTCCACTGCTTTAAGTAGCTATTGGAGTAATGGGTTTTCATTAGTTACGCCATTAGTTGCTCCGTCATCAAGGTGGTTTTCCCCTCTTTGATGCCCATTCCCATTCCCTGTAGTCACCATGGTGGTTTTTCACAACGGATGGTCACTAGGCTTGCAAGAAAGGTAAATCTCTCTAATCTGGTGGTCTTAGATTCTTGGCCAGTTGGTGAGCGCCAGTGTTCATGTCAGAAAACACCAAGGAGAGAGAACGAAGGGCTCTAGCGCAAAGCCAACATCAATATCTCCCCCTAGCTTTACCTAACCATGAACTTGAGATAAGCCATGCAACTCACCTCTATATTTATACATGGTTTTCTTTGACATCATTGTTCATGTGCCGCGGTCTCATTAGCCTCTTTTCGCCACGCCTCTGCGCATCCTCCATCTTGTCCCCCTCGTACGTAGTATGGGTGCGTTGTTGTGTGCCCCTAACATATCAAACCGAGGTGACCCCTTGATCTTGTTGCCACTTCTGAGATACTATCCCGTACTATACTTCCTTTTGTTTCGCCTTCTTGATCATGGCAAGAGTTAGGTATCACTTCGCCTACCAAGTAATGTTGTGACGAGCCAACCCTCCTAAATCCTTCCCTAGATGATGTTTGGCTATTCAAATATGGGACTTTGTGGTGTAGGTGCACATAAGAGCTAGTTGTCATTTCCACTAAGGTCGATGTCCTGGGATATTCATCCGGACGTAGTACAATCCCTCAAGCATTGAGCCTTGTAGCATAAATGTTTACAGATGAGTCGATTGTTCCTTCCTCTAGAACCATCACTCCCGGGGTATCCATCCCCCACGGTGTACAAAAATAATTTCTATCTAAGTTATTTTTTGCTTAATAAATAATTTCTTTTGTTATTAACACCTCAAAATATCATTTGAAATTTCAAGTAAAATTATCCTAAGTATATTTTTAATTGATCTTTTTACATTATGATTTTTGCTAATTATCATTAAAAGAATTTCTTGAGAATAATTTTAAGTAACATTTAAAAAAATGTTACAAGCTAAAAAAAATTTATTTGTCAAACAGTCAAACAAATTTGTTAACTAATAAAAAAAAGCTAGAAACTAGATGAAATAATCAATCAAACATAACTTATATAGATACATATTTATTTTTTATCTATAAAATTCAAAAACATATATCAAATAATTTATAATAACTCACATACTGGCCTTAACCAATTAAACTATATATTTAAAGATACATACCTACTTTACAAATTAACTCCGACTATAATAAAATAACACACTAATAAAATAACACAAGATTTTAATGTGCAACTTACTAACAGTTGGCTCTGATCTATATATTATGTCAATTTCCTAATCTGATTGTATCTATCTAAAATCATTACACATGGATGATCAGTGATAATGGCTTGGGATTCTCCATATCATGAAGATGCACATGGGTTAACTTAAAAGATTCTTAGCAGGTGAAGCACATATAACACCATTTAATATTTTATGATCAAGCAGAGGGTGTCGGCAGCTATCATAACGACAAAAGGAAATGCTAAAACAAAATTTTATCCTTGAGCCTTTCTAAAAAGCCACTTTGCATCTTTTTATATTTTATTTTTTATGAAAGAGTGCTCGTATACAATGAGGGGATAAATTAACTGTTGAGAACTAGCATAACCTTTAGAAGTCCTTGCCAACACATAAATTGGCTTGCCTTCTAATAAAACAATAAAAAGTATGGAAATTCGCTTATTAGCGTCCTCCACTACCTAGTTCCACTTTGCATATTCTTAGTGCATAAATATTAGTGTTTTAATTATATTTTTTAGAAAGGTTTTCATGAAATATTTTGAAAATGATTTTTTGTATAAACATAATTTTGTTAACATCAATCTTTAACTCTAATTAATTAAATTATTAAAAGTAGAAAACGCAAATTATAATGCAAAGAGAAGAAAACACAAACTAGAATGGCATTTAATATGCAAAGAGAAGACTTGCTCCAAAACGTTTTTTGTAAACTTTATGATCCTTCTATGTCCTGAACTGAACCAGTGAATGACATTGACCGTTTCTCTCCTCTTCAATGTGTGCCGTATCCCATATTCACATTTACTTTCCTAGTACTAGTACACATTAGTGGCTAGCTAGCTAACAGTAGACAAATGTACTATAATCAGCAACAATAAGTGATAGTGTTTCGTAATCTTTAACTATATGATTCAAAATTTAAATTTATAAGTATGAAATAAATCATACTAAAATAAAAAATTTATGTTATATGTATTTGAGATCCTTAATAAAAATTAATCACCAATTTTAACAAAATTATTTCATAAAAATTAATCATCAATTTTAACGAAAGTTATTTCATATTAATATTATGAAAAAAGTACTGTCATTAAGATACATACAGTGCTGATTCCGTCTTATCACCGATATCCCACCAATACAAAGTCAAAGACAAATGAGACACAAAAAAACGCGGTTTCAATTTCATTTTCCAATGTTCATGCACACATCCAATCCAGCTGTGATCATCAATAATATCAATTATCAATTATATATTCTAATGCAAGGAGCCTTTTTAATTTTTTATTTAAACAAAAAGTTATGTAGATCTATGCTACAGTAGTGTCCTCATTTTCTTTGTCCTAATCTTAAAGATCCTCAGATGTCAAACAAAAATAAACCAACATCTTCTTATGTGTTTGTGAGCTCAAGTTGATGTTTTTAGTTCCAAGATTTTTACTCTCCACATTGTTGTGTTGTGCTTCTTCTGGGAAGGTTCTGGGGTGCATCTGTCCTACGGATCCCCTCCCCCCCAAAGACAAGACCAACAAGTTTCTAAAATTAGATAGTGTCGAGAGATATCATTGGGATTGGATAAGTTTCTAGAAATGGAAAGTTCCAAGAACAATAGAGTGGAGAAGAGAGGGTATGAGTTAGTTGAGGAGGGTGATGATGTACAGCACCATCTTACACAGACAAAGAAACCAAAACTACCCGGTTTAGCCAGGTATTTTTCAATACAAATTTCAAATATTCCTTCTCTGATCATGACTTGTGTTTTTTTATTAAAAAAAATTGAGTTATTCTGCTTCAAAGTTATTGTTGAGTTTGGGTTCTGTATGCTTGTGTGTGTGTATTTTTATGACAGTTTTCTTTGGATCGGCAAATGTTAGATGTTAGAATATTAGTTTATGATAGTCTTGTTACTTGTTTGGATTGATTTCCAATTTTGGGTGGTGTTGTTAAGATTATTTCTGCATGATATTCCTGGAATACTAGATTTTTGGTAAGATGACATCAGGTGGGAGATTAATTTTTTATGATTCTTAATTGTGAAACTCACTATTGCAAAGTAAAAGATGCAATTGGGACTTCGAAGAACATCTATCTAATTTGGATTTTACAACAAATCTCATTTATTGGAATCTTTTATACAAGTGTTTTTTTGATGTTGGTTACCTTCAATTTAAATGTTAGTTTTAGTCCCTTTTGTGCATTTTAATGCAAATTTAGTGGCACTCACCAATTTGTTACTCGAAATGCATACAGTGTGATTGTGGAAGCTTTAAAGTTGGATAGTATGCAGAGATTTTGCTCATCTTTGGAACCTCTTCTCAGAAAAATTGTAAGCTACTTTTGCTTTCCTTGTATTAAATCCTGCATAATAGTAGACTGTAGACCCTCTGTTTGAGCAATTCTTCACAAAAGAAGTGGCATGAAAATGTTATGTAATGACATTTAGTTATAGTCTGCAGTTTAAAATTTTTATTACAAAAAGAAAAGGAAAAGATAATATGTAAGGCACACTGAAACATGTTGTAAAATGAGTGAAGCTTGTATTGAGAACTAAAAAAAACTACGTACCCCATTGCCCGGAGGCTCCACGCTATGCACAGGTAAGGAGGAGGGATATTGTACACAGCCTTACCCTTGCATATACAAAGAGGCTGTTTCTGGATTCGAACCCATGACCAACAAGTCACCAAGACACAATTTTATCGTTGTGTCAGGGCTCGCCCTCTAATACTCTTATTGAGAACCTGAATGTAAAATGTTTATTTACAGCCATATTAATGGTTTATTGAGAGTTCGATAGTTCAATATTATGAGTGTTGCTTTCATTTAGAAGTAAGTTATGTGTGGCTGAATCAATAAAATAAAAACTGTTAATGAAGAGTCAAGACATACAATGTATAATAAGGTTATTATGTTGATCCTTCAAATTCCATGAAAATAGGTCAGTGAAGAAGTGGAGCGTGCTTTGGCAAAACTCGGCCATGCTAAACTGGCTGAAAGGTGTGTTTCCCTGTCAAATTAGAGTTTGGCAAGTCTTCATTTTTAGTTATAAATGTGTGTTTAGTAGGATGCTGATAGCTGAAAAGTGATAATGGATTTAAAGATATTTGAGCATGTGCAGTCCTTAACAGTATGCTGTAAATTGATTGGTGCAAAATTGTATAAAAACCTGAAGATCCTTTAAAAAAATTGAATAATAATAATTATACCTTAGCCATGGTTTGATGTTTTGCATTCTACCTATGTCAGATCTCCACCTCCAAGATTAGAAGGACCAGCGGCAAAGAATCTGCAGCTTCAGTTCAGAACAAGAATGCCACCTCATTTGTTCACTGGTGGAAAGGTTGAGGGAGAACAAGGATCAGCAATCCATGTTGTGTTAATGGATCCCAACACAGGCAGTATCGTCCAAGTTGGACCAGAATCTGTTGCGAAATTGAATGTGGTGGTACTTGAAGGTGACTTTAATGAGGAAGTAGATGATGATTGGACAAAAGAGCACTTTGAAAGCCACGAAGTAAAGGAACGTGAGGGGAAAAGGTCACTTCTAACTGGAGATTTGCAGGTTAGCCTAAAGGAAGGAGTAGGAACCTTTGGTGATCTTACTTTCACTGACAACTCTAGCTGGATAAGAAGCAGAAAATTCCGGCTTGGTGTTAAGGTGGCTTCTGGTTATTGTGAGGAGATTCGTATTCGTGAGGGAAAAACTGAAGCCTTTGCTGTTAAAGATCATAGAGGAGAATGTAAGTTTTCTAATAGTTAGCACTTCATATTTTATACTTATAAGATCAAACAGTTTTTATCGAACAGTTTGAGATATTGGTTCACAAAAGTTATAATTCCAAGGCATAGATTACAAAACTTGTTGGAAAAATAGATATATAAAAGATATTGTTTCTTCCCCTAACAGCATAACCTCTTGAGAGTTGGTTCTCTACACTTGTATTAATTCTCTATAGGACAAATTTTCATTTTTACAATGGATTTCCTTACATGTAGAAAAGCTATAGGATTTTTTTGAGTGGATACCACATTACAGATAACATGTGCATGAATGACAACCTTCTGTATCCCAGCTACATACATAATGAACTTGAAAATTTATCTTGTTTAATGAAGTTCTCTAATCAAATTGTTTTCTGGAACTTGCAGTGTACAAGAAACACTACCCACCTGCTTTGCATGATGAAGTTTGGAGATTGGATCGGATAGCTAAGGATGGTGCACTTCACAAAAAATTGATTCAGGCAAAAATTGTAACTGTAGAAGATTTCCTACGTCTTCTTGTTCGCGAGCCACAGAAGTTAAGAAGTGTAAGAATTCAATGTTATTTGTTCACAAGCAACCATATCATTCTTCTCTAGTCCAATTTTTCCAAGTACTTGTTTCTACAAACCTCTTTATTTGCCATCTTTGACACAGATACTTGGTAGTGGAATGTCCAATAGAATGTGGGACAATACTGTGGAGCATGCCAAGACATGTGTCTTGGGTGGCAAACTCTTTGTATACTACACTGATGAAACCAATAGTGCTGGCATTGTGTTCAACAATATATACGAGCTGAGAGGCCTCATTTCTGATGGCCAATTTTTCTCTTTGGAATCACTTACTCCAAATCAGAAGGTCAATTTCCTGTGTTAATTGAAAACATTGAATTCCTAGATCAATATGATATGTGACAACATGTGTTCATTTGACTAGTAACTACATTAGCTCATTTATTGAGAATTTGATTTACAGATGTCTGTGGATTCCTTGGTGAAGAAAGCATATGAAAATTGGGACCAAGTTGTAGAATATGATGGAAAAGTTTTAAATTTTCATACTAATTTGAAAAGGGAATCAAGTGCTGTGGCCACTCAAATAATGCACCATAACAGTTTCCCTGAGCAGCAGTATACTTCAGCAAAGAACAAGGTGTCATATGTCTCCTCTGAACCAAATCAACATTTGCAAATAACAAATAACTACTTGTCCAGTCCTGGTTTGGCCGATTATCCATTTGGGAGATCCGACAATCAGATGGTAGGAACGTCTTTAACTGACTCTCAAATAGCCTTGCCTGGCAGCATGAATTACATGTCGGGTGAAAATAATGAAATTGGCAGCACTTATTTTGCTGGAGATTGGTCCCGGCCAAGAAATGGGCAAGGTTTGGAAGACGTTGTCGCGGAAGAACTTCGTCTTAGGAGTTCAGAGATGTTGGAGAGTGATGATATGCAGAGATTACTCAAGACTATTAATGCAGGAGTGAACATGTCGGCTAATCTTGGTCATTCTAACAAGGGTTGCTACACCTATAGCCTTCAATATGAGCCTCAGATGTATCATTCATTCAGAGAGGACCAGGGGAAGTCTTCAGGGAAGGCTGTTGTTGGGTGGCTTAAGCTCAAAGCTGCTTTAAGGTGGGGCATATTTATCAGGAAAAAAGCTGCAGAAAGGAGAGCACAGCTCACTGAGCTGAATTGAGTTAAAAGGCTTGAAAGTGGGACATTTTCAACTCATTTCAAGCCAATAGGAAATAGCTTGCTGATTTTGCTTTTGGAATGTGTAACAAAGGAAATCCATTACATTGCATAGAAGACTCGGAAGAAAGAAAGAAAAAAAAAGTGAAAAAATTTGTGAAGATGTGACATTTCTAGGTTCAACAGTGGGTTGAAGGTGGAACTATGCATAATGTGTCAACAAATTCAGAAACTGCAACCTAAGACATGCTTACAGCCTTAATAGACTACACATCTTGTGAGATTAAATATCAGGCGGCACTGTCCTGTAACAGGCTCTCTTATTATGGCATTTTTTCGATTATTATTGTATAATTTAATTATGAATTAATTTCATTTCTTACTTTTTCAATTACTGATCAGAGGTTTGTATCTAATGTTTCTTGTTTTTTGATACTGTATCATGACGTATTTGTGAGCACTTACCTCATGCAATAAAATAAGTTTTAGTGAAGAATATTAGACTTATGTTCATAAGACTGAACTGTGATCCACCTTTATATGAGAATTAAAAAATTTCTTAGGACAGATTCACTTTCCCAGTAATTTTTTAGTTAAACGAGTTGAATTTGGTAATTCCTCTTATATGTGCTGGAAATTTCAAATGCAAGTAACTGTAACTATCCTTTTCAGGGTATATTACACTCACATTATATCCACTCCTTTCTGACATTACTTTGACCTTTTCAATTCATATAACTGTGTAAGGAATCAGACAGATTTATATCAACGATGTTATGTTTTTATAGATTCATTCTTAACTTGATAGTTTTATTTTATTCTTTATCTGGAAGAATATAAGTACTGTAAAAAAATTATAGATGCCAAGAAAAGTTGATTCAGTTGATAAAAATGGAATTCATATCCAGGACGTAGGTTAGATTCTCGTTGATGATGTCAAAATCTTGTTGATGAATGATCTGTGACTACTTTTATAAGCGCTTTGAGCCTTGAAGCCTATCTGATCCTGGTGAGTTTTCGAGATTCAATTCACCTAATCTTTTCCTAATAAAAAAAAAAAGAAAAAAATTGTGGGTCTTGCTATTTCTCTATGGTGAAATATGTAAAAAGTATATTTTTAATCCATGTACTTTGGGTAAAATTTGATTTTAGTTCTTAGACTTTAACTTCGATTAATTTTTTTTCTTGAAATTGTTTATGATGAGCAACGAAAACCACTGACCAGTTTGACCAAAGTTAAAATACATAAACTAATACTATTTTTTTAAGTATATAAACTAATCATATTTTATCCCAAAATATTCAAGGACATATTAACTGATAAACCAGGTAAAGAAATATACAAGTCTTCAGTATGTAATATTATATAGCCCCAAAACACGGCATACAGAGTTTGCTTGTGGAAAGATGGAATTTTTCACGTTCACCTGAAAGTACCTCAACTATTCATTGAAAACATAATGGCAATTGACAATATCATATAGTTGCCCGAACATAATTTTTTAATAGATCTTCTAGTGCACAAATATTATCGTGGGATAACGATTGTTTAAGCAAAAAGAGTGGAACATAAAGATTTAATTATTTTTTTAAAAAGAAAAGTAGTCGTATAATTTAAAAAAATTAGGATAAATCAATATGTTCTAAAAATGGTTTAAAAATTCTCATTAATTAAAGACAAAAGTAAAATCTATAAATAACTATAATGAAAGGCATCACAAAAACATTACCTGAAAAGTCCAAAATACACATTAATGTTGAATCTCATATTCAAGCTACTGAAATTGTCAGCAGTCACAGAATGTTACCTTTCCATTTTTAGCTTCTTCATACTTTTATATCAAGAATGTATGAAATAACATATTAAAATTTATACCCAAAAGAAAGAAAGAGCACCAAGAAACATTCATATTACAATTATTTTATCTAAACCAAAGACAATTTTTTATGGGGATACACTACAAGATTGAAAGGAAAAAAGATGGAACAGATCAGATGGCTAACAAAAGTCCGTTAGTTAAACAACAAAATGATGGCCAAGAAAATAAATTTAGTAGCAGAACATAAAAATAAGTGTACATTAAAGAAACTACTACACAATCAATCGGCTTCAGAGACAGGAGCAAGTTTCACGATTTTATTGCTCCTGGATTCTTGCTGGTTAAGAAGAAATCAGTTGCATGATCCAACAGGGTAGGCATCAAATCCCATTTCTCCATCCAACAATGTCAACTCATTTTGCTCCTGCATCATAGTCTTGCATTAGATTAAATGATTAACACATAGGGTATTTTCTGTCATCATACCAGTTATTTATAGCTCTAGACACACACCGACACCCCAAATCAATTATTAAGGAGATAAATTTACCAAAGAAACCAAAGGTTATAATTGGTTAAATATGTCTTACGATCAACCATTGAAAAACCTACCTCAACCTCGACACAAGAGAGGGGGTGGTTGTAACTTGTAATTATTATACAAAATAGTTTGAGGATTGTAAAAAGACAATACAGGCCACCTGGTGAAACAAGAGATGGAGTAATTGTAATTTAGATAATTTGTTGGAATAAGGTGAATTACCATTTTTAAAATATTACAGCATTTATAACTGCAGAATCTGTGCCTATATTTGGTAACATTTTATATGATGACTAATCACTTGTCACGTACTGTTAACTGAATTGACATTGGTTTGCCTTCACTTTCCAAGATTTGCATCAGTAATTCATTCCTTTACTAGCAATAGCTTAATACAGAAAAAAGATGCACAGCTAACATTCCTTTCTTTCTAATACGAGATAGAGCAACATATGGAAGCCCTTACACAAGGCTCAAAACCTAAAATAAAAATTACTAGTTATAAGCAGCCTAAACCTTCAGGTTTTCCATTGCAAATGAAAAGGCACCTGATGTATTAAAAGAAACTGCAAAATGGCATTATCTGATAAAAGAAAAACATGGCAAGTATTTAGGTTTATGAGTATATCAATTTTTTTCATAAACAACTAGTCAAAACTTTATGGATATCAAAAAATATACAAAAAATTTAATTATTTTTTAACACCAACATGTTTCTTATCTTTTTCTGGTTGCAAGGTTATCGTGAAACTATTGAATAGCATATGATAGTAACAGATTGGTTTTTAGATTGTTATTATAATGAAAGAATAATCGTCCAACTTTGAATTTGCCTGTTGCTTTTAGATATTTCTGTAGCCTTGGTTTGTCGCTTTGGTCTAGATAATCAATAACTTCATTTTATTATAAAAATCTACCAACATCAACAGCACCTTTAACCCAAGTTAATTGGGGTCGGTGGTAGATGAACCCAATGATAGATCGGAAATAAGACAAAGAAAGAGAAAGGGAGAGGGGAAGAAAAAAGAGGAAATAAGACAAAAGAGAGGAAAATAAGCTAAAATAAAATAGGGGTATTTAATCATACCCTTTTGACCATTGCACCCATTATGTCATCCAAGGTCCCAAAAGTATTCTGCATATATCCATCTTGGGACTTCATTTGCTCCAAAATGTAGGCTTCATTTGGCTTCAGTCGAATGTCTGAAGAGAATTTCTCAACTTCAGTGCACCGGCTGATTGATGGGGATCCTCCATTTAGTTGACCAACCAAAGATGATGCATCAACTCTATTGCTGCAAATGGTATTATTTTGGTTTAAACCATGCCCCATAGAACTTGTCACTCCACTGGAGGAAGTGTGTGAATTTACAGGATTAAAGGGACGGCTCATGTTTTGGTTATAATCCAGTTTATGTTCTTCCCACCTTTGTTGTGGTGTGTAACTTGAAGGCTGTACAATATTCCCAATCAAGCCCTCTTGGCATCTCAGCTCATTTCTGGTGTCCTCCAAAGGAACAGAAATTCCCATCCTAGAAGAAAAATCAACTGGACTGCTGTTGCCAATATGAGTACTTGAGTTTGAAACATTGATGCTAGTGGGAGGCAGTTGGTCATTGCTTAAAGCCTCACAAAGTGGCAAGGAATTGGCAGGAAATTTAGACAATTGAGCTGCATTCTGCCAGTTATCATTGCACCGATTATAATCCAACAAATTAGAAGAACCACATATGCCCACGTCAAAAGATTCAGCACACAAAGAAGCCGCTCTGACAGAAGACTGATTGCTAAATGCTCCTGGACCATGCATTTGTGGATTTCCTTGTAACATTATATGATTATTTGAGACACACGGGAGAGAATTGTTTGGACCATTAACAGTAGCCCTATGGTCTGTGAAGCCAGAGGCAACTGTAAATCCACTTGAATCAACTTGACTTAACTGTGATATTCCAGTTGTACAGTTGTTTTTCTTAGATTGGTTAAGCTCAATTGATGTCGGAATTCCTTGTAATAAACTTGAGCTTTGATTTGCAGGATAAATGGATTGAATGTTTCCAAGTGTGTTTAAGGAGCTGTTGATGTTTTGAGACTGAACAGGCCGGATAAGTGCAGAAGAACTAATTCCTCTCATGTTCAAGGCAGCTGGAGAATTCAGCCTACTGAAAATTCCAGTAGATGCATATGATGGTAATGTAGTGTTTGTGATCCTTCCAGACCCAGATGAGGTGCAAAAATCTCCATATCCATCTATTGAACCTATACGTAGGTAAGAATCACTACCACCCAATGCAGCAACCATGTTAGCTTGCTGGGCTGCCTTTTTCAGATAGAGTCTATATTTCTGCAATACATAATGACAACAGGATTAATACGGCACAGTACTGAAAAATATACTTTTCCGCATAAAGTGAACAGGAACAGGTGCACAACCATCACCTAGCAAAACCTGGGTTAGAAGTCTTAAATGTTCCATTAGTAACAAGCCATTTTTTTAATTATATCTATCCATATTTTATTGAAACATATTATTACAAGAAAAACAAATATCTAAAACACTTATACTAGGTGCTATAAAGTTCTCAGAGTTATTAATTCACGGAACAAACAACAAACTATCTTTTCATAATATTTCCATCACAAAAAATTTAAGGAATCATCTGATCTAAAAGATTTTCATTCCTTGATTTGTCAAAGACTGCATAGAACAATTATGATAACTACAAAAGCAAGAATTTATACCTGTAGATGGCTTGCCACATTTTCCCTTGTGAGCCCTTCAACATTCATCAGGTCAAGTATTTTCTTGGGAACAGCCTCTGCAATAACAGGTGAATAAACCTGACATTAGGAATTATAGTACAAATTTTGAGGTATGAAATTATAAGGTACTTAAGTCAAACAACTTGGGAACATAAATTTTTTTCTTTCAGAAACTCACTATCTAGGCCCAGTTGATTAACTGCAGCAACAAATTTTCTATGCAGCTCAACAGACCAAACCACACGAGCTTTCTTCTGTGCTGAGGGGTCCTCATCATCTCCATTCTCTTCCCCACCTTCTTCTTCTTCCTCACTTTGGTCCTTCCTTCTTTTACCAAGCCTTTTATTCTGGTCAGCACTGTCTTCTGATCTTAGGCCTTGACTACCTTCCCCAGCAAAATTAGGAGCCTTCTCCTCATTGGAAGCCTTGTTCTGATCCCTACTATCAAAATTCTTTCTTCGAACTACATGTTGCCATATGTTCTTCAACTCTTCAATTCGAACAGGTTTCAGCAAATAGTCACATGCACCATGTGTAACACCTTTCATCACCAGCTTTGTATCACCGTGTGCTGACAACACTAGAACATCATAAACAATTGTAGTTTAAGTCAGTGAATTGATTCAACCCATTTTTGTGAGATTAGACATTTAATTCTTCACAATGTCAGTGTTTGGATGACAATAATTAATTCTTGTAAGGGTAAATCAACTCCCTAATTTTGGGGAAAATTAAAGTTGTAATTGGTATCAATTATACAACAAAACCTCAGTATATGGATAAGTAAAGCTCAGGTCAAATGCATGTCAGGACAAAAGGAGTGTACACTTACTGATGACAGGTAGGTCCATTTCAAGTCCCACCAACTCAAGGAGCTTAAATCCATCAATGTTAGGCATATTCACATCGCTGATAACAAGGTCAAACTTATTTCTGTTTTCCCTCAACATTTTCAGTGCCTCAACTGCCTGATTAGTAGTAGTAACTGCAACAACGACCACAAATCAGACATGAGATTTGGCAAAGTCAAAGGCATCATAAACTACCAAAGCAGATCAATTCACCCCATTACCAAAGCCTACACAGATTGATCCATTAATAGCTCTAAAATACAACAAACAAAGATTTTCATTAAAAATTATTCTAATTTATACCAAAGCCTTAAATTTTAGAAGTAAGAATTTGCAAATCTTGCAAAAGAAAAAACCCAAATTTTGAATTGGAATTTGAAGGTAAGGTCAATATATACAAGCAACCAAACACAGTATCCGTGATGCACAATGCATCTAAAGCATTAAAGTGACTGGGAATTACAGGTTCAATTCAACACAAGGATAAATCTTTACAAGTCAAGACTACCAACATGGTCCTAAGTTGAGCACAAACGAATTTTTACTTAACCAAAAACAATTAAAAGCAACGAACCATGATACTGGCATTTGCGAAGGAGATTCTCCAACACCTTGAGGCATATTGGGTTGTCATCCACAGCAAGAACACGCATACCCACAGGAAAACGATCACAACCCCCATCTTCCCTTTGGTTTTCCACAGCCATATCGAGCCAGCAGAGGCAAAAGCAACACACCCAGATGAGAAAACAAGGTTCTTGTGAAGAGATCAAACCTCAGAGACCCAAAAGCTTCAATTTGAAAACGGGAACTTTGTTCTCTAGGCCTCTCTATCACCAACGATTAAAAAAGGGCAAGAGAAAAAATGTGGAACTGGAACAAGGTCACGAAACCTGTACAAAATGGACAGTAATGGATTTGAAGCCAGCAAAACAATAACATAAAATCTTTTTAAGTATTTTAGTAAAATCTCTCTCTGTCTCTCTCTCTCTCTCTCTCTCTCTGCTGTATTTGTCCTTCGCTTTTTCCACCAAAGAAACGGGGGGAAAAAAGCCTTTGACTTTAATTATTTGTTAATCGCTGATGCAAAATACAATACAATTATGCAGCTTGCTACAATGCTACTACCACCCGTATAATACATATCTCTCTAGGGTTTTTTTTTTTACATTTGAATGTTAACTAATGTCTTTAAAATATTAATTAAAAATTAAAAAAATGTATTCATTAAAATGTATTTATTAAAATACGTAAAATTATATTATTCATAATTTTCACACGAGATATTTTTTAAATTTCTTAATAATTCTGGTTAGTGAGATTTTTTTATACATGACATGATCACATTCTCTCCAATTTCTCTCTCCGCTTCACGCCAATGCCAGAGTGACATGTCCCCACTTACACCCTATTGGGGACTGATACGGTCATGCTCGTTCATGTGCCCAACTGATCAATGCAAATACTTCTCCCAAAACTCCCCCTCCTATGCCCCATCCAACCAAAAACTAACGACATGATTTTTGCAAATGATTTCAATCACGCCTACGATGAATGTGTCCTATTATTATTATTCAAAAAATTAAATATCGGAACTTCTTTTGGGGTTATTGAGGTTTAATGCAGTTTAAATTTGCGATTAATTACCCAAAATAGGTATACTTGTGGTCAACTAAGGAAACTACGCTGTCAAGAATTTTGATAAATAAAAATCTCAAGAAGAATCTTGGTATTATGGTAATGTGCTATTATTGTTTCTTATTAAATGTATATTCCATTTTTTGTTTTCTGTACACGGAATATGGTCAAAAACTTTTCAGTAGGAGAATAATTTCCTTTAAAAATAATTTTTTTAATCCCATAATTTTAGACAGCTTTTTATGTAAAAGTTTTCTTTTTTTTCATAACTTATAATTTTGATTTCTTATTATAAAATAGAGATATTTAATTTTCATATTTTAAGAATTTATAATTTTAGATCAATTCTTAATCTTTCTTACATTTTATTTATTTTATTTTAGTCCTATTGATTTACTTTACAACACCTTTCTACTTCAAAATTCATACACTAATATTTTTTTAACTACATTTATAGCATAATTTAATTAAAAATATGTATTGAGTTTAAAATAAAAAAAAACACTTATTTTATTGTAAGAGTATTATATGTTAAATATTTATAAACTTAAAGAAAACAAATCAATAAATAAATAATGTAACTCTATGTTAAACAAATCTTGGTATTCCAAAGTTCATACCAACCATATTAAATAAAATATGATGAAAAACTACTCATTAATTTAATCCATAAATAAATGAATAAAATTTGTGTCTCAATGTTACATTGTTTTATGGTATCCACAACTCTAAAATTGATAGTAATATAAAGTGGAGACCTAAACCTCTGATGTAACATCTCATAACCTTAAAGAGACTCACCTCCAAGGGTGACTTTCAATCCAAACACAAATAAGCGGAGAGTGAGATACATATCACAATAAATTTAAAATATTAGGGAAGTCATAAAGATATAAGATACAGTTATAAACAATTGTGTTCCACAACTCAAAATCAAACATTCCATACACAAATTCATACACGAAAATGTGATGCAAATTAGACTCGTAAACTCGTATGTTTGCCGTATCATTTTGGAAACACTGTGAGTGTAGCCCCAAAGTCCATGTAGTCAACAAATTGTCACACAATGGACAGCCCGACATTATCACTCTCACCGAGATGACACCGCTAGTGGAGCATTAGAATGTTTCGGGCTTGTAAGGATACTCCAACACATGTGATCAACATGAGCTTAAAGGAGATTTCAAATTGTTGCACCCCTGAGGTCAGAGTCATACGTCAACTCATTCATGACCTCCCCGCTTAGGTTCATAAACATCATTCACTTCAAAACACATATGCACAACATAAAGCATGGTTCATAGATAATATGCACATGGTTTATTTTTGAATTCCCTTGGAGATTCCTATCTTGCGGGGATAGGTTCTCCTAACATTTTTTGTAACAAATACACATACCATGAAATATTACTTTCACATATACTCGTGGACATCATGCATTCAGTCACAATATCAACTATGGGCACATTCACTTACTTACACAACAATATCATCATATCACTTCATCCGCCAAATCATAAGTATAAACATCACACATCGTACTACCACTCATTATGATATCAATATTACACACTCATTTTTCCTCCTATGTTACTATGACTTTCATACAGTATAATAATTATGTCTAAAGTTGTATTAATCCTATTAAGTTGCTTCTTATCTTATTAGAAATATAAGACAATTTTCTACAACTTCTATGCTGACCTCAAAATCCTTTTCAATCGTTTAGAAACCTAAAATTAGGAAATATACAAACTGATCGCATAATTATGACAACTTAGCCTTTACTCACTAAAATTACAATATATAGAGTTATATAAATATTTTTTGAGTGAAATCAAATCCCTTAACTAGATAACATCCACAACTACAACTCCTACAAAAGAACACAAAGTCTAATTCTATCATTTAAGTACACGTTTTGGTGTTCTAAGTTAACATTTTCTATTAGAAAATCAACATGTGCTTCCAACATGTATCAAATTGAATTTCAAGAACATCAAAATGACAAAACATCAAAACATACAACAATCAAATTCACCCAAATCATAACAAAACAAAGTGCTCCAGGGTATTCACAACTCATCCAAGAAAATAAACTTTCTATAATCATAAACCTAAGATCACACAATCTACATGTGGCTCAATACCATCATACAACAAAAGAAAAACAGAGAACTCACTCCCTCTAATCTCAAATGAAGCAATTCCTCAAGAAGGAAAAGGAAGACGATCTCGTGGCCACTCCCAAGAACTCATTGATCCAATGGATTCATCCACCACGATCTCCATGACAACTCTTACTATGACAAAAACTTGGTTGTGATTTAAAACACAATCTCAAGTCATCTAAATTTCTTGAGTTTGAAAACTCAAAGGGAAATATAAAATATTGACTGAAAGGCTCCACGCCTAACACTAAGCCCACTTAATTCTTTGGTGCCTATAAGGCTTGTTAGTCTCCTTTGTATATAAGGGAAGAAAGACATTCATGAGATTATTTTGTCCAATGTGGAACTTAGTGTGTTTTTCATGATCAAGTGACCTACTTTGGAGTTGATTCTCTCTTAGATAAAAGATGATTTTGATTTCTAAGGTGTGTTAATGAACTGTAACTTTTTCATCAAGCTTTTCAACGAGCAAAAAATACTTCAAACGAACAACTATAACTCAAGATATTACATGGTCTATCTAGGGTTGTCATCATAAAACTAATATTAAACTTAGACAAATTTTCAAACATTTTAACTATAAGAAGTTAATCTAATACTCTTCTAACACCAAATATAATATAATAATAAAAACAACAACAACAATAATAACAATAATAATAATATACACAAAATACACACGTGTTTGGGAACACACACTATCACAACACATGTACATGCTTAGTACAAAATCAATGATATACAAATAATCTAATACTCTTCTAACACCAAATATAATATAATAAAAACAACAACAATAACAATAATAATAATAATATACACAAAATATACACGTCTTTAGGAACACTCACTATCACAACACATGTACATGTTTAGTACAAAATCAATGATATACAAATAACATTAACAAATATTTTCAGAAAATATAACAGCAAGATCCTAATAAGAATTCTCCTTATAGTATATTCTTATTACTCAAAATTAGAGGTGTTACACCCTCGAAAATAATATTTGGTCCGATTGAACCTTAGATTTGATATAATCATTAAAAATTAAAAATTGAAAAAAATTGTAAATTTTTTAAAATAAAAAAATAAATATCTTTATTTCATGAGAAAACCAAAATTGTGGACCAAATAAAATAGGACATCCAACTTACATTTAAGTTTTTTTTTCCTTTTATTTTCAGTTTATTGCAATTTGAAAACTGAGGTTTCGTCCTTGTTGAATTAGTTAATGCGGTTTGTCAGCTAAGATGGGGTGCTGGCACGGTTTTGTCTCCTAAAGTACAAGTTAGTGGCTAGACCCACCCAGGTGGAAAGTTCTTCTTAGTCAGTCATATTTATTCCTTTGGCATATGCTCTTTAAGAAACTATTAAACAAATGTCAGTGATGTTGAATGTGTAAATACATCTATCAATTTATTATTAATAATAAGCAATTTTTTCAAATTACCTACTAAAGTAAAAGTAAAACTCATACCTTTGTTGGTTGTTATGCAATATTCCAATTTCAAAGTGCTCTGATAACAGAGTTAATGACCCAACAACTACCATTTTGCCATCAGGTTTTAAATCTTAGTAATTTTCTTCCTTTTCTTTCGTGTTAAGCAGACGTTTCGAGGTTTAATTAAGGAATTAACTAAATAAAAATGTTTTAAATAATAATAGTATATTTTCTTATAATATTTTTCTAGTAATATCTTTATTTGATGGAGAAATTTTTAAATTTTAATAAATACATTTAATATTTTCAAAACATATAACAATTTGTATACCATCGTCATTCAAAATAATAAAGATTATTATGAAAAAAATTAAGATATTACAAAAATTGTTTTAAGAAATTAGATCAAAAAAAGATATTGCAAAAAAATTAAAATTATTAAAATGTTTAATAAAATCCAATATTTCTTATTTTAGGAACTTATTTTTTGTTTTTAAATTTAATGAGAATCTTAAAACACTTTATAACTTTTTATTATATTCTACTTGCTTATTGTTTATACCATATCTTATCTGGGTCACACTCAACTCCATCTCGCACATGCTCCTAAGAGTAAAAAACAAATTGAAACAAAACGTTTTATATTAGTAGTTCTATATTCAAATGCAACAACGTAATTGATTAGTTGTAATTAGTTTTTGAAGCAATGAATATAATCCATCTTAAGAAATAAAATAATCGAGTCAGGTTTTTAAACTACAAGGTACATGGCAGCATCACGCAATGTCGCAAGATGCTTTTGGACAGTTTCAGATTTTTTTTTTCTAAGAGTACTTCTTGACCGAAAGTCAAAAATAATTTTGGATTATTTTATCTCATAAAATTTTGTATTTTAAAAAGTCAAGTACAATGTTATTATATCTACAAAGTGTGGTATGAATGACTTATAATTTAAGCATTTTAAGCATATGATAAAAGTTTGATCCATGATTATGTACATAGAGAAGTATATATGAATAGATGAGTTATCTCTAAACTATTGCAATATCTTTTTGGATTATTAGTTCTATGATTTCTGAGGTCTAATTCCGAATCTAAAACAAAAAAGAGAATATTGTTATTATTATTGATTTTAAATTTAAGTAATTTTATAATTTATTATAAATGTATATATATTCTAAAAAATTTAACATAAGAAACTAAACAAAATAGGCACATGATTTTGTTCCATACCCTAGAAAAATATATATACCTCTCACCTTCGACGGAACCGAATCCATAAAGTTTGCTTATTCTTCTAGCTTAGTTTGCAAACAACAAAGGGTTTTAGCATTGATCGCACGGCATGAACAAAGACAATTCTTCCACAAGAACAAAAAAGCAAACACCTGTCTTGGACATATTTATTCAACGTGGTTTGGTTATATGTAACCTTGTTTCCTTTCGAGCAACGACAAGATAGTCACCAGCACCTGTGGAAAAAAATAATAAGAGTTTGTGTTTTAATCAAATGATAAAAAAAATTATTTTATTTTTGGATATGAAATAAATTATATTAAAAGAAAATTACTTACTTTTAGTGGATGTTTATAATCCTTGAACAAAAATTAATTATTATTTTTAAAGATAAATATTTTGTATAATATCATAAAATAAAATAAAAGCACAAGATAGCCAATAATTTGGCTTTAGATGCATGAGCATTCAGCAATCAACTAACTATACCCAGCCCAAATATGCTATTCTAGATACAAAGAAGATAACGAAAGGACACACAAACAATTGCTAGACGTTTACCAACCACGCAACTAAACTGATAGATGGATAGGTGGAGTCATGAAGAACCATTACTCTCAAAGATTACAAAGCAAAATGAATAATTATGATCAGCTACTCAAGTGGTCCATGATTAATGTGATTGTTTGAGTACGTGACTGAGATTCAAAAAAATAAAAAGGAAAAGGTAAACGTACGTTTCATTCATTATTACTTTGGTTTTTGAAAGGAATTTAATATTGATTACAATCTGTGACCCTTAAACTGTTCTTATAGGGCCCCGAGGAGAGAGCATCGGATTGATGGAATAAACAAATATCTCAATTGTTATATTGATGTATTTAAAATTTAAAAAGTATAAAATATAAAAGATTAAGTAAGAAAATAATGTAGTTAATTTTTAGAGCAAATTACACTTACTTTTCCTTATTTTTACTTATAGAAATACCTCCTAGACTTTAAAAGTTAGTTACACTCACACCTCCTATACCATCACATAGTTAAATCTATTAAAAAATATATCAAGTATATTACGTGTGCTTGTTTAATGAAATATTTGGATATTTATGCCCTCATCTTCCTCATAGAACCTGTTAAATGGGGAGTCCATGAAATAAAATAAAATAAAAAACTGAAAATGTTTTGGGTGTAAAAAATCTGCTCATGCTTTTTTTTGTGTTTCAATGGGTCATTGAAGGTTTGTTTGTTGTCTATATCTTCATTATTGCAATATCCTTCTTTTTTTCCGTTTTTTGTGTTGTTTATATTTCTCTCATCTTCAAGTGCACTTTATGTGTTTATAATGGTGTGGATGATCTTTTTTTGGGTTATGGAAGCACACTATTTTTTTAGGTTTATTGTTTCTATTGGGTGTTTATGTTGTGTTTTCTTTCCCAAATGAAAAATGGCATGTTTTTGTGAAGAGTTTTTTTTTTTGCATGTAGGGTGTTCTACTAAATGTCTCCGTCAAGGACTACTTCTCTTAGCAATATTAATGGTAGTGCAAGTGCAATATGATTGAAACATCAAAAAAAGTATTGTTGGAGTTGTGGAATACCGATGGAAATCAAATGTAGTGGGATCGTTGTGAATCCAAATCGTCTATTCTATAAGTGTATGAACATGTGTTGTAATAAGTTTGTGTGGGTGAAGAAACATGATGATGATGAGTATTATGCATTGAAGGTGGAGATGGAAGACATGAAATAGAAGTATCAGATTTCTAAAAAGGGGCAAATAAACTGTACCTTTGAAGCAGGACAAACGTGTGCTCGAAACGGTGCAAAAGCTTGAACTAGGAAGATTGGGATAAAGATTCAAACCATTGCAAAAGCTACCTTCAAACGTTATAGAGAAAGTTGGGAACCTCCATTGAGAACGTTTCAGAGCGATTGAGAAACACGATTGGGAGTGATTTGAGTGCGTTTGGGAGTGATTTGGAAATTTCTCAAGCCCTAGCACGAGATTGATACATTTTCGATTGTGGAGTAGGTTTCTATTTGCACCAGATTGATAAAGGTTCTTAGGGGATTTCACAAAAAATTAACACCGTTAATAACAATGACTATTCAGGGAAGGCAAAAGAAATGCGATTTTAGGGAAGGGATGTGAGTGTAATAAATGCTAACATCAGGGACCAAATATAATTTGCTCTAATTTTTATGAAGTGTTGAAAATATATATCAAGGGAAAAATATTTAAGATTATAAAAATTAAGCATAGTTAAATTTGTAAAAAAAAAAGTAAATTGAAAACCAGGAATTAAAAATGAATTTTCCATTTTTTAAAAAGAAATATATATTATGTTATAATTTAATATATGAAATAAAATTTAAAAATAATTAATTTGATTGTATAAGAAGTTATGATTTAGAGAGTAATATAGATAAAAATAATAAAGCATGAATAGTTGAGAATTGGAGACAAATTTCCTTTTTTTGTATAAAAATAAAAATGTGAAAGTAATTACGTTAAAAGTAATTTAAAATTTAAAAATACATTTTTTGGTATGGAAAAATACATTTTTCAATAGTAAACAATTGTGTCTTAAGAAAAATAAAAGAATAAAAATGTTCCTAATAAAAAATTACCTTACCTTAAAGAGAAGAGACAATTATGAGATTTTTTTTCCATATGGGTTAGAGACCATGGATTGTCTTAACTCATTCGCTCAGAGACTACTAAATTAAAAATTATTATTTATTTATGAATGTTTTAAAAAATTCAAAATTATTATTTATTAATATACTTTTAAGACTAAATTATAATTTGGATCTCCCAAATTTTCCAAATCCATGATTTTGGTCCCTTAGGTTTTAATTCTAACATTTAGTTCCCTTACTTTTACAAATTGTCATTTTTGATTCATTTTTTATAATATTAACTAATAATTTTGATTAGTAGATTTAATAAGTTAATTATAAATTATTTAAAGTTATTAATTATTTAAAAGATTTAATAAAATATTATTAACGCTAATCTATTTCTCTCAACCTTTCTTTCTTAATCCCCCTAACCTCTTCCCCTTAACCTATCTTTTCCAATCCCCCTTCCATTGAACTTTTTGAAGACAAAAATCAAATTAATTATTTTTCAAGGAATGTTCCTTAAAATCATTAGGAATACTCCTATAAAAAGAATTCTCCCCTAAATTAATGGACCTCAAAAGCAAACAACTCCCATGAGGAGCATTCCCAGTCAACCAATTCCTCACCACACTAACACTCTTTAATTTCTTCATTGCCTCAACCCCCTTAGGAATCTCTCCCTCGAACAAGTTATCAAATAAATCCAAAGACTTGAGAGCACCTAAAGATCAAACCCTAAAGGAAATAGAATCTAAAACATCGTCATTCATAGAAGGGTTTAGATGATAGAAGGAGAAAAAATATATCACACAAATGTTAGTTTATTGCGAATAAAAAATTTTACAATGAAGGGGTTAAAAACACTCTCTAGCTTTCTGAACCTAGAATACAAAGTTTTCTAATAAAGGAGACAAAAACTATTTGTCTAATCGAAAATTGGTTGCAACTAAAAACAATTACACTTACAACACAACCTATGTTAAAGAACCATCAGACTAAATGCTCAATTCTACATAATTGGATGCTCCACAACATTGTAGAAGATTGGGCGACCAATACAGAAGACAACAGTACTAGGCCAAACGACCAATGTTGTCATCCACCCTATCTCTATGTCTTACAAAAGACTTTGGGAACTTTATGGAAAACTCAAATACATAAACCATGCTTTTAAATTTCAATCAACATCCCCATGATAAGTCTGGCCTAGATCTAGAAAAGAGGGCATCATCCTTTAAGTCACAGTTTGGTTTAGACAAATGTGACCTCTATGGTAAGTCTAGAAACTTTAAGTTCAAATGCATCCTTAAGAAGAAGAAGATGTCTAAGGTTACTAATGTTGTTGGACCCAAAAGGATTTGGGAACCAAAATCCCAAATTGTTCTTGTTGCAAATATCCTTGGCAATTAAAGGCCAAAGTTTAAGCTGGTACCTTGATAGTGGCTATTCATGACACGTGACAGGGAAAAGGTCTAGGTTCGTCACCCCACTCATCAAGTGTCTAACTGTTTATGCAACTTTATCATGCCTATGGTGGACATAACTTTAGGCATTTACAATAATCTTTCTTACTGCACCTACACATCACATCTTTCCTTCTTTACACTATGATGGAGGTCCATTGCAAGCTAAAGGTCTAGAATGAGAGCTTGAAACACTTCCTTTGGTGAGCTTTAAAGGACCCATGACAAGAGCTAGAATCCAAGCACTTTAAGACCACATCAAGGCTACCTTGGACAAGCATGAAGAAGCACACCAACTCAAGAATAACAAGGGATAGATTTTGATGTCTCAAGTTCAATTTAATTCCATAAATTCCAGCACTTGTTAGTAGCAAAAATAGTTACAAATAAAAAGGATTTTAGTGCATTTGTGTAAAGCTTTGTAGGTACACTTGTGTGTAATTTTTGTAGCACCTATGGGCTGCACCTAGAAGCTGAAAACTGCACTTAAAGTTAAAAATACTGCACCATTTGGCACGAACTGGGTCAGCCAAAAGTCCTTAAGGAAGCTTGCACACAAGCTTCATTTAGCTTGCATTTAGGCTTCATTAGGTGCACAACAAAGCTTCATTTCATTGTCATTTACCTTGCATTTGCTTTGTAAATTTGTGGCATATATAAGCTGACAAAAACTGATTGTAACTAGTTTTGGATCATAAAATTGCAATTATGAAAATTGTGCTAGAGTTTCTCTCTTGTTTTTGTTCAAGAACCTCTTGTTTCTTATCAATGGCTTCATGCTATTATGACGATTCTTCCTAAACTTATTGAAGCTCTTTTCCATGGTGTCTTCCATCTTCATCTCTTTCCTTCTTCCATCTTCCATTATTGCAAATTGAAGCTTCTTCCAGCCCTTGGGTTCACATGAAAGTGAGGAAGCTTGAGTTCTTGGAGGAATCTTGAAGAGTAGGTTTCATTGCAAGGTAGATTTGAGAATTTAATGACTAATGGGTTCAGCCATACATCACACTAGGCTTAAGTCTTAAACACAATTGTTGGTTAAGGGTATTAACTTAACTCAGATATTATCTTAGGACATAGGTAATGCTAGGAAATCTATTCTTATCAATTGTTGCTCTTCTAAGCGGAACCACCTCTACACTATCTCTGTAGCTACAAGGTTGATATGTCTACCTATTTTTATCAACCTCATCTTAAGGACAAATGTAAGGGTTTGCCATAGGGTGCCTATTACATATAATTGTCTAAGGTAACATCCCTCACTTGGCCTAGTCTAGCTTAGACTAAGGTCATCATCCCCTTATCTAAAAACAATTGTATCCTTACTTCCATTCTCAAGCTAGAAAATCATTTAACTCACAATTGTATGATATTCTACTAACAACTCAATGGCACAGGAAACATAAATAACAAAAAAAAGCAACTTGAGGGAAATATAACGACATCATAAATTCCCAATAACTCAAAAATACTAAACCGTCAATATGAATGCAACATACAACTTACACATAAGAATTGCATGAATTAAGCATTCCAGAGTTTGGAAGAATCCCACCCTCTTCATGTAAATACAATGAATACCTAATCTAATAAACCAAGAGGGGGGGGGGGGTGAATTGGTTTTTAACATTTTTTTAACTTTTTCTTGAAATTCAAACTCAGCGGAAGAAATACTTTG
>CM023949.1:13648141-13661256 GCA_013407115.1 Glycine latifolia | reverse complement strand
TTCTTCAATTCAAACTGAGAAAGTGTGAAGGTATATTAACTATTACTAATTGAAAGATGCAGCAAACCCAAGATCAAGAAGTTACTGATTTGACTTGCTTATCTTATTTGGAAACAAATGTTTGTTTTTAGGCTACATTTTGGTGACTCTAAAATAAATTACATTAATTAGTGTGATTTATATATTATTTAATCATATAATGTGACATGGTTTATGTCGCCACATCAAATAATTCATTTTAATTTTTTTTTTTGCAATTAAAATCCAAGGATTTTTTGCAAATCTGATATTTGATTTTTATTTTTAATTTAATGTTTTATAAAAAAATATTTTTTTATCCCTAATTAATTCCTCTTCTTCATGATTTTAAACCTAGTCTTCCCTTCCTTGTGTATAATCTTTCTCACTATCATCAACAATAGAGCACTTTCCGTGCGTTGCTTCCTGCATCATGCCTCCTACTTGACCACCGACTGCGATTGCAGGAGAGCTCTCGTCTTCACATTCCTTATGCAAAAGCTGAGTGTCATTAATATATTTTTCTTTGCCTTAAAAATGCTCTAATTATATCTAATAAATTGATCTCGTAAGTATTTTTTATCCAACATTAGAACAAGTATGGTTATGTTTGGCAAGACATTTCAACTAGCTTCTAACTATTTTTAGTAGCTGAAAACTTCATTTGGTTCAATAAGCAAGCTTTTTAGCATCTTTTGAGTAGTTTCTAATTTTTTTTAAACGTTACTTGAAGTAGCACTTTTTAAAACACAAACTTCTAACTTTTTATATTTTCTTCCACTTTTATTCTCAATATATTTATTATTTTCCTTATTACCTTTTTTAAATAAATCATGATTTTGTATTATTTTTCTATCATTTTACACTTTTCAATTACTTCTACTACTAGAAAATAAGTTTTTAACATCGGTTTTGAAAAACAGATGTTAATATACACTACACAACATTGGTTTTTAAGAAAACTGATATCGCATGATAAGAAATAAACAAAAACAAATGTAAAATATAAAAAATCAATATCGATTTTCCTAAAAACTGATGTTGTGTAGTGTATGACAACCGGTGTTGTCGTGTGTACAACAACCGATGTTGTCATTTGTACGACGACATCGGTTGTGTATGACAACATCAAATTTTAGGAAAATTGATATTGTAGTGTGCAACACAACACCAATTTTTAGAAAAATTGATGTTGTTGTATGTACTGCAGCATTGGTTTCCTAGAAATCGATGTCGTGGTGCACTCACAACATTGGTTTCTAGGAAAACCGATGTTGATTTATGCACCACAACATCAATTTTTAGGAAAACGAAAGATTGTTTTTTTGTGTAATTTTTTAAAAATATCCAGTCAATTTTTTTAATATTACCCAAACCTGCAAATTTAAAAACAGACCAATCCAGACAGTTTCATAGTACAATATTTTATATTATTTTTGAATAATTACTATCAATTATAAGAAATAGTTGAAGAAAACAATAATGTCAATACATAAAATTATTTGCTATAACCGATTCTAATTAAATTATTTATACAATTGTAAAATTTCTTAAACACATAGTGTTTCATTTTTAACTCTAAGATAAAATCTTTTCCACTGAATGCAGACTTACTTTAATCTCTATGTTCCAATGGTCTTGTATCAGTAAAATACTACATGATATAATAAAACATAATGTAATCAATATAAATAATAACAAGTATAACAAATCAAATTAGTAAGGTTAGAAAAAGGACTCCCAGAACTAAAGAACCAAAAAATAGCTTCTAACTCGTTGAGACATGTTTATACGAATATGTACAAGACAATGTCTTTGCTGTCAAAATTTGATAGTAATTGTCTAAGAGTTTTAATTCCATTCTTACCACTAAATGAATTCCCCATCCTTTGGACTTCAAAACATGTTTTACTATAATACTTAACATCTAAACATTTGATAATTAGGAATCCTAGTTGCATATATTCCCTGTATCCATATGAACATAGATTTTATTCACCACTGTTTTATTAATTTACAAATTACAATGCTTAAGCTCTTATTTTATGTTTACTGATTTTTAACAAGTATATAGTTTGATTAATTCAATAACTCATCTCTTACATTTTTCCTAATTAAGTGACCATCCACTATCAATGAAAGCCGATGAATGTTCATTCACATACATACACATGGTAAAATATATATACGCACCCACATTCACATATTGGATAACATGTAGATAGCTAATCCATGACACATTCATTTTCACATTTACTATTAACATCCAGCAACAAACAACTTATTTCAGTATCCAATCATTCATATGACACTTATCAGATTTGTACTAACTACATATACACATTAATCACATCATCATACTCATTACCACACTCCCTATCATTAAATTGTATAGTTCCATCAAAATATGCCACTCCAGTCTCTAAGTACTTTCATTCCCAGAGCTTTGTATCCAAACAACTATTAATAGGACTGTGATCAAGACAAAGGCACAAACACAAAATCATCAACATCTAAAACTTTAACCATGGTGTGCACTAGAAAAATCTTTTGACATACACATTGTAACATGAGAAACGATTCGAGTTTATAGAATTTGATTTTTCTTTTATTATTTTATGATTGGCTATCAGAGAGACATAGAGGTTTTACCTGAAAGAGAAGACAAGAGCGAAGAAGGAAGTTTCAGCGCTGTTGCTACGATACTGACAGTGAGAGCGAGGGCCACACCGATTGACATCAAGATCGGGAGAGCGAGACCAGGAGAGCGAGAGAGTGAGTGATAGTGAGAGTTTCAGTTTCAACGCCGCAAAGAAGTGACAAAGGGTTTGGACGCCGAATTTTTTATAAAAGACCCAATAACATCGATTTTATTTAAAAACCCATGCTAATAACAAATTCCACAACATCGGTTTCTTGAAAACCAATGTTACTATAAGAAACTCAACATCGATTTTAAGAAAATCGATGTTAACATTTTACTGCTAACATTGATTTTTGGAAAACTGATGTTGAGTTTCTATTAGTAACATCAACTTTTGGAAAACTAATGTTGAATTTGTTTCAGTGACATCAGTTTTCAAAAACACTGATGTTGACTTTCTTCAAGTAACATCAATTTTTCAAAAAATCGATGTTAACAAAATCCTTTTATATACAAAAATGCCACCACGAGTATTTTTAGTTTCCAGCTTTTCCAGCTTACAGTTAGCTTTTCAGCTAGTTTTGTCGAACATAACCTATATATTTTATCCAAGATTAGAACAAGTGTATCTAATAAAATTTTGAAATTTTTTTTTTATGTTTATCTTATTTTATTTATAGTAAACAAGTTAGAGAGGAAAATATTTACAATTTTCCCTATCAAATGCATAATATTTTCATCTCTAACTTTTTTACTATAAATAAAATAAGATAAAGATAAAGATAAAGATAAATATATATATATATATATATATATATATATCAAAATTTTATTAGATATACTTATTCTAATCTTAGATAAAAGATAATTAAAATATCAATTTATTAATATAATTAGAGCATTTTATTTTTTTAAAGGAAAAGAAAAAATATATTAATAACGCTCAACTTTTGCACAGTAAATGTGAAGACGAGAGCTCTTCTACAATGGTGGTCGGTGGCCAAGTAAGAGGCACGACGCAGGAAGCAGTGTGAGAGCTGCATGCGAAAAGTGTTCTGTTATTGATGACAATGAGAAAAATTATCCGCATGAAAGAGAAGGCTAAGTTTAAAATTAGGAAGAATATGAATTAATTAGGGATAAAATGTCTTTTAATAAAATATTAAATTAAGATTAAAAATATCAAATTTGCAAAATTATCCCTCTAATTACAAAATACAAAAAAACAAGCTAAATAATCTGATATGATTGGATATTACATAAATTATACCGATGTAACTTATTTTCAAGTCACACCGAATTAACAACCTTGGTTTTATTCCGTTAAAATAGTAAGATGTATAAAGAAATGTTATATTTTTTTTTATTATACATTGATTTGTATATTACTTTTAGTATAATGAAAATTGTTAAATTCTTACAATTTTTTCTTAATATTTTTCTATCATTTAATGGAATAAAAAGAAAACATTGGTAAAAAAATTAAGACTTATTTATTTTAAAATAAAAAATTATTCTTAATAAAATATAACATTAAAATATTATCCCGTGCAAGTTATTATAATGGGATAGCAAAGGTATATATAGACATGTCAAAATAAAAATATTAAACTAAAACACAATATATATATATATATATATATATATATATATATATATATATATATATGTCCCAATAGAAATGCAGATGCACAAAAACAACAATATTTGTGTTTTCATTATTAATAATAATAAATGTACTTCTATGTAAATAGAAGACTGAATTGTAATTTTGGTTCTCTTAGTTTTCTAAATTCATGATTTTAGTTTCCTTAATTTTTTAATGTAATATTTGATTCTCTTAGTTTTATAAATTTGCGTTTTATAGATTATCAACTAATAATTTTGATTATAAGAGATATTAAATTAATTATAAATTTAATAAAAATTATTAATCATTTAAAAACTTTAATAAAATATATTAATCCTAGTGAGATGTTACTGTTTATGGATTCACAACAATGAAAGCAGAAGAAATATTTGCGGAGAAGAAGAGAAGCACAATATTGTGAAATTTAGGATTGAAATTTTTTATTTAATTTTTAATAATTAATTATTTTGATTAATTAACAATTAACTTAATAACTAAAATCATAATTACTTATTAATGATCTACCATAGAACCAAAATCACCAATTTATAATAATTATGATAGATCAAACTTATCTAGATGTAAAGTTTGAATCCCTGATTTATTTACTGCATTATGTGTTTTGGAAACAAAGTAAACTATAAAAAGTGATTTCCAAGTAAATGGAAGGAATTTAGAAGTGAAGGAATGATTTTTGAACTATTTATCATTATATGCTGAATTTGTGAGACAGCTGCAGCCTCTGTAACGATCTACACTGTCCTACCTGCAGATTTTCTTTTTTTGAATTTACTTTGGTATGGTTGTATATTTGTGTGTCCTCTTCGCAACTCCGTTGATCCCATTCCATTTCTAATTTTCTACAATTTATAGTGATTTTTACACTGCAACATGTCCAGTTGATTGTGATACTGTGTAGCTGCGGGATAAAAGCAATAAAATGTACCATTTGACAGGGATTAATATTTGCTATGTATTTTTAGTGGAAAATAGATGTTATAAGGGTTGTCTTTTGGAATATCTGATTTTTCATTTTTAGAGAATTGATTATGAATTTTATAAGATGAGTATGAGATGGAATAAAATTCTGCAGTTTGTTCTTCTTTGGAGATGGAATGAGGCTTGATTTAAAGAAGTTGTGGTAGTCGAAAAATTATAGAAAAAATTCCAGTGCTTTCTTGAAACTTTAAGAGGTTCTTTGTAAATTCTTAGTGCCAAGTAATGAGTTTTCTGTTTTTGAGGTTTTTCTCACCGAACACTTTTCTTGATTTAGATTGTTTTCAAAACTAATGGATGGTTCTTATGTGTAGCTTTTGGTTTTAGAAAATTTTATACTTAGCTCTTTTAATACTACATATCTATATCTATGTCTGGATTTATATGAACCAATAATCATATTACTTAGCATAATTTAAATCCAAAATCCTTTACTTTTAAAATTCATATTTGATGTTCTAACTAGTCATCAACACTTATTCTTTTGAAGGCCTATGATTTTGTTTTATGGGTGAGAAAAAGGCTTGTAAAATGAAAAGGCAAAGATTTACAAATGAGGGGCAAGTTTCTTCCTAGAAAATTTATTCCATCCATCTCATCTCTAATGTTAAGAGAAAGAAATTGAAATAAATCATGCATCATGGCATCCTAAGACTCAGTGTCTATCGCCAAGCTTAGTGCCATATTCCAGTGCAACCCCATACTCGGTGATATCCCAAACTTAGTGTCGCTCCAAGTTTTCTGAGTTATTCCATGGCTTAGTGTCAAGGACGGCATATAAATACTATTTGGGTACCCTTGCATGGCATCATATATGAAAGAGTAGTAAAGACGGACTAAGGAACATGCATCACATTCATATAGGATTACTAACTTTGCGAGTTTTATGATTGATTGATATATGTGAATTGCAGTGAGTTTCTATGATGAATAGTGTAAGTATAATTATCTGTGTTTGAGAGATATGAATATGCTTGAGTATGATGATTAATATATTTGTTTGTGATATACTTGAATGTTTTTGCCAGTCTTATAGTCTGGCTGTACAAATTAATATGTGCGTATGTGCTAAAGAACTTTGATAATATATGTGTATTTACTCTCCCACCTCTATCGTACTTTATTAACAAACCTCACTCCTCCTTGTTTGTGTTTTATTGGTTTTATTTGGTCTTAAGCAGTGAACAAGTGAGAAGGATCACATGAGGGTCACAGTGGTAGGGCAGATAGCTGATAGACACAACTACAAAGGGTTGTGTTGTTCTATTTTGTATAATATATTGCTTGTGTTTTGTTCTATTTTGTATAATATATATGTGGTAGCCTAGTGTTCTAGACTTATCCTCTTCCTTGTTGTAAATATTTGTGACTTATACAACGGGTATTCACATCCCCTCCTTTTGAAAAACTTTTATCTTCAAAATTTGTATAGTTGATGTTTTTAGTACCCGTGGATAGTAAACTGCTTTGTACTTGGACTTTCTCCTACCATATTCTCTCTTATATAGATATGTCCTACTTTGTATGATCCTCAATCAAATATACAAGATTTTGAGTGATCTAAAGGCTTTTGCATTCTGCTAGCCTTGCTACATTCTACTTGAACAACATAAGTGGTTACCAATTACTAGATATGCTTGAATCATTAATTATATTTTGTTGTTTACATTACACCAATTCTTATGTGTCCAAAATTAATTCATCAATTATTCTTTAAAATAAGAAGTTCCTTGTTCACAAAATTTAATTAAGGTTATGTCCTAATCGCGAAACATTTCCCCATCTTTTTACCTCTTTGAGGGCTCCCTACAAGTACTTTACAACTTAAACTTTATATATGTCATTACATTTATGAAGTTCAAGACTAATGATTTCACTTTTAACATGTTAACTTGCACGATTATCATGAACTTGATGTTTCCAGTTTTAATAAACATAATCTACCTCAAAACAATTGCAAAACTAATATTATTTAAATTTTATTTTCTCAATTTGTTGCACCTTATTATCTCAAGTTAAAAATACAAATGTAAGTTATCTTAATCTAAATTAATGTCTTGATATATTTATAGGGAGAAGCTTCATAGACAAGTGATAACGAGTTTGAAATTTCCTCAACTCCTATGCTCACACCTTATAAAAGGAAGGAAGAAAATACTACCTCAGACGGTGAAATGTGACACCCATTTAACGCGTAGTTAATAATTAAATAAATAATTTTTTTTCTTTCATAATTATGCGGTAAAGGTCATGATATACGTAACTCAAATAAATACTAAAATTCTCAATAAAAATATACTGGCCCACATTTGGCCTTACAATTCCTTAAAACATAATCAACCTAAAGGAATAAAAATCACTAATTTACTTTTGAAAAAAAAAACATAGATGTGAAACAATAAATCAATCCCCGATGTCACAATCCGTCAGAGCTTTACAGTTCCAAAATAAAAATAAAAATAAAAGACAATAAACAAAGGCCTAAGCGTCTATTCCAACATCAACATCATGATCTTGTAGAGTCTCATTTGCATGGGTGACATTCAGCCCAAACACAAACAAGACAAACAAATGGGGAGTAAGATACATCTCACAATACATTTAAAGCATAGGGAAGATAAAAAAAGATAAGATACATTATAAATAATTGTATCACACAAACACACAACATCCACTTCAAATGTCCCATACACATAGACACACATGCAGGATGATTCACATTTAACTTATGGACTTGTATGCATGTGGTACCATTTCGAAAACACCTTGTGAATGTAGCTCGTCAGTCCATGTAGTCGACGAATTGTGACACAATGGACAACCTGGCACTATCACTCTCACTTAGATGACACTGTTGATAGCGCTTTAGGGTGTTCCAGGCTCACAAGGATAATCCAACCCATGTGATTAGTATAAGCTTAAAAAAGATTCCAAACTGTTGCACTTCCAAGGTCAGAGTCATACAACAACTCATTTATGACTCCCCAGTTAAGTTCATAAACATCCTTCACTTAAAAACACATATGCTGAACATGATGCATGATTCACAAACAATATCCACATGGTTTATTTCCGAAGTCCCTTGGAGATTCCTATACCGTGGGGACTAGGTTCTCTTAACGTGTTTCTCAATACGTACACATACCATAACATATTGCATTCACATTTATTCAAGCATCATGTATTTGATAAGTTCCATATTTTAATATTTTATGTAGAGAAGTAACTGTGGATCGCATCCTTCATCATTTCTTCTATTGATCTTGTGCTTTATACAATGATCGACTAGTTTCTCCGTATGATTGGATGTAATCTTTGTACCCTTATGTATCTATTTTGATATTTTATATATATGAATATTTTCTACTCATTAATGGTGATTCCATTCTGCTCATAATGTTTGATTCTATCTGATCACTAGTTTCATGAAATTGGATTTTAAGTTTGACTGGAAAGTATTCTTAAAATTTGAATTGGATGAATTTACTTTTTATGTTATGTTTCTAGGAATAGAGCATAATGTTTTGGTTGCGAATAACACGAGATTATGATTGTAATGTTGGAATATTTATTTCATATGTGAGGAATCAGCATTCGGTAAATATTCTTATTATTCTAGAATGCGAGGATCGATTAGGGGTGATTTAATGTGTGCATTAGTGATGTTAGAAAATGATTCATATTTTTTAATCTTATTTAGATACTGAGGGTATGAATGATGAAATAAAATCCTACATTTCTCTTGAATTAATTAAATCCATTTACTTTTTTTTGTAATTTTACGTATTTCTGACGTGTACGCTATTTCTATAATTTTCGCTACTTCCGTTATTTTTATTAAATCCATGAGATTTCTATTAAATTTGTTGTACATAACTATTGAACTGTTTACTTTTATCTGGAGAAACTGAGTAACTCAAGTCCTTGTAGAGACAATCTTTTTTATAAAGTTTGTAACATGCAATGACAATGATACGCTTGCCAATAGTCTAACAAGTTTTTGGCGCCGTTGTCGGGGACTTGAGTCGCTCACTCAGTTCTTTCAGATTTAATTTTTTAGTTTAACATGCCATTTTCCTTACTTAAGTTATTTATTTTACTTTGATTTTGTATAAATTCTCTTTTGTTATATTTTATTTTTGCTAACCTTGGTGCTTATGATTTATTGTAGTTTGTTCTTTTTCCTTTATGCAAGGTAAAGTTTTTGCAAATAAATTGCTATTTGATATGAAAATTGCCAAGACTGAAAGGAAGAACATGAAGAAAAAGAAACAAGCAACCATTAACCCACCTGGTGAATCTTCTTTTATTGATTCTCATTCACTAGAAAAGCCACTTGTAATTGATATTATGAATGATAGAGGAAGAGAAGGAAATATACCACCAAGGAGGACTCTTGGTGACTATGCTTATCAACAAGCACCACAACATTACAACAGCATAGTCATTCCTTCTTTCAGTAACAAGGTTGTCGAGTTGAAGCCAACATTGCTCAATCTGATTTGTTCACACCCTTTTGCTAGAATAGATCATGAGAATCCATACACATATTTGTTTACCTTCATGGAGCTATGCAATACCATGAGAGCTTTTGATGAAGATGTTGAAACTTTGATCTCGACCGACTAAATCAATAGCAGAAGTCTTTTTCTTTTCCCTCAAAGCTTTCCTATTCTCTTTGATAGGTAAAACAAAGACATGACTCCAACAAATCCAAAAAAAAGTCTTCATACTTAGGAAGAAGTGGAGGAAAAATTCATTGCGAGATTCTTTCCTCCATCTAGATTCATTAGTGCAAAATCAACCATTGCTACTTTTTTCCAAAAGTCCGATGAACCTCTCTATGAGACATAGGAGAGATTCAAATCTTTACTACGGAGGTGCCCAAGCCATGGTTTTGATGATGTTGCACAACTAAATATTTTTTACAGTGGTTTGAGTCCTTAGACAAATAAGATTTTTGATGCCTCAGCTGGAGGTACTATGATGTCTAAGAGCCCTAAGGAAGCAATTGTAATCATTGACTCCATAGCAGCCAACAATTATTAGAGTCACCATGATAGGGCTTTGGCTCAAAGGAAAGGTATAATGGAGTTCAATACTTAGAATGCAATTCTAGCTCAGAATAGACTCTTGACTCAACAAATAGAGGCCTTAACATAATAGATAGGCCAAGATCCTCAACAATTTTAGCAAGGTGGATCATAGAAAACACACCAAGCTCATCAAGTTCAACAAGTTCTAAGATATGATTTTTGTGGTGGTGACCATTAGAATGGCCATTGTTCAGGACATGGTCATTGCCAACATGAGAAAGAGGCCCATTATTTGCATAATCAAGGCAAACCTCAACAAAAATTTCAAGGAAATTACAAAGGCTACAGAGGTGGCTTAGGTTCAAATCAACCTCATGGCTGTAGGCAGCAAAATAATAATGCATATTATTGTCCCACTAACCCTTTTTTTTTTGTAGGTCCTTCTAACAACTCTTATACAGGTCTTTTAAATAGAGGTCCACAACAACAACAACAAGCTTAGCCAAATAAAATGTCAAAAATGGAAGATACTCTAACTCAATTTATGTAGATGTCCATCATAAACCAGAAAATACCCATGCTTCCATTAAAAATTTTGAAGTTCAGGTTGGACAACTTGCAAACACAACTGGTTGAGCATGGAAGTGGATCATTTTCAGCAAACACACAGGTTAATCCAAAGGAAGCAAGGGAGTGCTTAAGAGTTAATGTCTTGGATGACTTTCCCAAATACTAAATGAATTCAAATGTTTTTGCCTGGACTTGATAAAGAACAACTTCCAAAACACTGATTTGATTTGAACATGGAAACATGCCTTAAGCTATAGTGACTGTGTGCAATTACAAATTTTACGTTGAGTGTCCTCATTGATATGTTCTATAGTTGATTTTGCATGAATTTCTCATTGTCATAACATATGATGCATGAATATGATTTAGGCATTCTTTCTTTCTTTCTTGTACACTTTAAGCCACTGGCCAAAAAGCTATACCAATGTATATTGTTTTACCATTTAAAGGCCTTTTGAGCCAAACACTTGATATTTTGTTGGAACACTAACCGATGATAAAAGTTTGCTACCTTAGGTTAGGAGAGCAAAGGTATTTTGTTGGGGATTTCTATCATTTGGTGGAAAATGTGATGTATATACTTTGTATTTAAATGTTGTTATTCAAGTAAATTAAAATTTTAATTATTGTTTATAAAAAAAGAGAAAAGAAAGAAAAGAAAAAGAAAAAGGAAACAAGTTCTTTGTGAATAAATAAATGTATGAATTATGTACATTATATTCTAAAATGTACAGAGTTGTTGTAAATTTTATAAGTTGGGATTTTGGTATAAGAAGTATTGATAACTTGGTTGAAAAAGGAAGGGATAGGAAATGATGATTCATTTGAGTTGCTAGCTTGTTTTTATTTTTGCTCTCCAATTCTCAAGGTATTTTTGAATATCCAGAAAAATCAAGATTTCTTTCAAGCCAAGCCCAACCCTAAAAGTCCTAATGATCCATGATGCTTATGTACTTTATCTTTGATTTGATGGGAAATGAATTGAAAAATTGATTTATGGCATATCAATGTTGGAATTGAGATGAAACACTTGCTTGTGTGAGACTTATATACCTTTGAGAGGTTTTTCTTTGTTTGAGTGAATAAGGTGTTTTCTCTTATGTTCTTTAGAAACAAAATGCAAATTGATCTTGATCTCATTTGGTTCTTTGAATTTCATCTTTTATGCTTTCATTTCTCATTGTTGAGTGTTTGAAAGATGTTGTTTTGATCACTTTGGAGGTTGATTCTTTACAAATCATGTTCATAGTTTTTGGTGTAGAAATATTGAAGCGTTTTATATTATACTTATACTTTTTTTATTTGTAGTTTTCTTTCTATGATTTTCTTGAGGACAAGAAAGATTGTAAGTTGGGGGGAGTCGACAAGTGTCATATTTTATTTACTTTTGGGATTAGAATGCTAGTACTTATATTTTGGTTTTAGTAGTTTTTCTTATAAACTTCCCTTAATTCTAGTTGTTTTATATATTGTACATTTATAAATATTTTTGTTTAAATATGAAAGATTCATCCACGCATTTCTTATGTTTTGATAGTTATTTCTTGGATCCAAAAATCAAGCCAAGATGAAGAGCACCAAGGGTTATTATGAAGAATTTCAGAGTCTCACTCGCCTGGGCTAGCAATCAACTCGTCTGGGCTAGTGACATTCCTTTAGCATGAAGGAACCAACTCGTCTGGGCAAGTTGTGTAACACCCCGGAATTTTGGAGTTGCTGAGCTAGATGTTTGATGTGTGTTATGTTGCTTGATTATTTGATTTATTTTGGTAATTGTTGTTTGTTACTATTTTGCCTTGGTATATGCGTTTGATGATGGGTGTGATAAGTCAACTCTGCTGATCTGTGGTTGCTGGCCGTGCATGTTAAGCTAACATGTCCTGTTAGCTGTATATATATATATATATATATATATATATTGTGATTATCTCTTATTGTGATTTTAAGAAATTAAATTAAAAAGACATGTGAGGGATACATCCTTCTATGTTTCCACTCAACATGCAGAATTGTTAATAGGAAAAACAAAAATATTCAAAGAACCTACAATTAATGTTAGTGTTGATTTTTGTGGTTATCATAGTTGACACATGATTTATTTCTATTAAATTAATGAACGTATATGCTTCAGGTTTTTCAGAGAACATGTGAAGAAGCTAAAAATGGCCACCAAGAGGTTAAAGTTGTTTGAAGCACATATAAGTTTCAGCTAACGAATTTT
>CM023949.1:13577655-13598413 GCA_013407115.1 Glycine latifolia | reverse complement strand
ACCAAAACTATAACTAAATAATAAACTCCCCTTACCTATCTATATTTCTCTGTTAGCTCCTTGAAACGTCATTTTGGGATCTCTCAAGTTCACGTGCTTTGGCCCAAACGCATAGCTCTATATACCAAATTGAAGATAATTTAGTATAGATTTCAAAAACAAGGCTAACGTTAGCATTCGGGGTCAAATACCCACTCAAATTTAAAAAGAGGCTAAAAATGGTGTTTTGAGCGTCCACATCAAAAGACATCATTTGGAAATTCCGATCACACCAATGTGACTAGGGTTCAACAAGGATCACAGAAATTATATCAGTTTCATAAAAATGAGACTTTTACAACATCTCATTTTCAAAAGGCTTTCAAAGGAAGTATAGAAACAGCCAATAATGGTACCCAAATCACAAGAGATATCAAGAGAGGCTTAAACTAGCTAGAAGAAGACAAAAGAAACTAAGATTACCTCAAGGAAGCCAAGAAAGGAGGATTGGGAGCTTCGTTCTCTACCATAACTTCGAGAAGAGTTTGGAAGATTCCGCTCCGATTAAAGGGTTCCTCTCCGTGCAGTGGTCTCGTGGCAAGCAACGGCGGTCCGTGAGGCTTAAACTAGCTAGAAGAAGACAAAAGAAACTAAAATTACCTCAAGGAAGCCAAGAAAGGAGGATTGGGAGCTCCGTTATCTACTGTAACTTTGAGAAGAGTTTCGAAGATTCCGCTTCGATTAAAGGGTTCCTCTTCGTGCAGTGGTCTCGTGGCAAGCAACGGCGGTCTGTGGTGGTCTCCGGTGGTCGTGGGTGGTGGAAGGTGATGGTGGGAGGTTGGGGAAGGTTTGTGGGAGGCAAAAACCTCCATTTTCGTGACTTGGAAGCTTAAATATGTATTCAGCACCGCCTTCACTAGCCCAGGCGAAAAAAAGTGCCTGCAAAAGTCGCCTGGGTGAGCTGACCAGATTCTAGAATTTTCTGCTTCAGTGAAAAATTAATTTGTCACTTTCCAAACATTATGTTGACAATCCCAACGGTCAGAAGTTACATATATGGGTTAGGAACCTATCTTGAAAATATTAAGATGATAAAACGGTTAACCAATCCATAATTATTATTTTACTAAAACAGGTTTTCGGGTCAAACTCGGAATCACTCAATTACAACGCAGCTCGAACAAGCTCTACATATTTGACATTTACACCAAGCAATGGCACATGGATAATTCACATAAAATTTCAACTAATCCTATTTAATGAATTAATCAAATCATACAAGGAATACATCACACATATATTTTATGTTACCGAAATTTCAGGGTGTTACACCAGTAATGAAAAGTTAGGCTCTGTTCACAAACTCTTCCTAGTGGAGAGGATTTTTTGCCGCTGCTACGGTGGTTCTCGAGAGTTTAAGTGATACAGAAGGTGGAACAAGAGAGATTTCTGGTTCAACAAGTTTAGAGAGAGAAAGAAGAGAAACATGCAGAGAAGTGAAAGTGCATCGTGCTTCCGCTTCATGCACTGCTATTTATAGGCAAGGTTCTGAAGCCAGTTGCCAACAACTTGAATCAACCAGCTATCACAGCCACCATAGTTGCCCACTTGCATGACTGAACAGCCACCAAAGCCACCACCGTTTTTACTATGCATGTATGGGCAGCTTATCTCAGCCATTAGTTTTGACTTTCATCCCTCACACACAAACACCCATGCAAAGCACTTTAACAAATTGCAAGTTTATATTAAATAATTAATCAACACAAATATTTTTTCTACTTTGTAAAATTTTAGGGTGTTACACACTTTCCCTGGTTGGTTCCTTTAATTTCTTGGTATATATGGATGTATCTTATTTTCAGTGTTTAAAGATTTAATTTCCTCAATTGTACCAAACAAAATGCCTAATATTCTCTACACCTAGCTATTTCTTCCATACACATGATGCATCATACATCTATTGCATGAGAACTTGCACATAAGTAACTGATGCATAGTACATTTATTTATATACCTTGACTACTCATCCACTCGTGTCTTATGCTCCTATGCATTTTTCATGAAGCATCTAAATAAATTCTTTAATTATTTTAAAAATAAAGAAAGAGAAAATAACTTATAACGCCTTTTTTTAACCCATGACTTTATTCGTGGTTATAGAGAAAAGAGTGCCTGAAGATGGCTTTTGACATGAGATATAGTAAGCCCCTTTGCATTCATGAGCAGTAAAAACAACTTTGGTGTGGCCACTATAAATCCAAATCGACCATATATCAAGAAGAATACTGGTAGACTAGAAAAACAAAACTATCCCTTTGGGATTTACAACTATTGAGCATGTTAGGTCATTGCTAATATAATATGAGTTGAATTGGATGTACTAATTAAAAAGAACAATGCATGCTCTTTTAATATTTATTTTAATTAAGGTCCTTACTTGGACCAACAAGTAGTAGCTATAGAATAATTAAAACACATAGTGTGTCACACACACATAAAATGTTGCTACTTAATTAATTGATGTACCTCTTCTCTTAGCCTTGCATTTTCAAGCCTAAAGTGATGTTCATCGAATGAAATTTCTCCTATAGCAGACAATAATGATTAATCAGATCTTTATAGTTGCTTGATGCAGCGCAACATTTCTTTCGTTTCAAGCTTAGACCAGCTATGCCTACGTGTATTACTAAAATATAACAACCAGTGATGGTATATGCATAAAGCAATAATTTCCTATGGACATTTGTCCTTAGCATTGTTGGTTAAAGGAAATTAATGCAATATTTGAAACACTTGTGTTGGCACTATCATTCTCATAACCCCCTAATACTAAGGTGTCTACTACATGTAGGTAAGAAAATCAAAATGGGGGAAAATGAGGGAATATTCATGCTAATAATTTGTAACTAAACAAATTCTGGGCTGGCAATGAGTAATAGCAAAAGAAGGGATTGTAGTTATGGGAAATGAGAATACAATAGGAAAGGATAGGAAGTGTGAGGCAAGGCAAAAATGGAATAGGGAAATGTGGAAGATTTGCTGGTCCCTGGAAGAACATCTAGCATTTTATTTTTGTTTCCCTATACTACAGAGAGTGAGAGATACAATCTATAATCCTTATTTTTTGTAATGATAGCAGTTTCAAAAAATGGAATTCTAGTTGTTAATACAATATTATCATACCTAATTCTAGTTTCTATCACATCCATTTAATAATGTAGATTATGTAGATAATATAGCATTATTATGTGGATACCTGATTTCAATTTCAATGGGACACAAAACATTGCTACGAGCCTCCCTATACCTCATATTATTTGCTCGAAGCTTGTCTTTTTTTGTTCTAATATTTGTATTCTCATGCCGCTCGTGTTGTGTTTGCAACAACAAAACACCATCACCCCCTTTACCAATAACTCACAAAAATAGAAAAGCAAAACCTAACATATATGCACAAAAGATATACAAATATAGCTTCATCTGAGTACGCTTGTTTTGAAACTAAATCTTAACCTACAATGAATCTAACCATAACTCCCTGCTCAGTTCCTTCCTTTGCTTGTCATCTGTAATGACCCCGTATGCATCTGATTAATTAGCATTAAAATAATACAAGGCGTCATCTTACGTCATACAATACAACTAAAACATTATGTATGGAATTTTGATATACATACTGGTACCCGGGTTCTGTTCCAAAAGGTACATCATACAAAGCAACCCATACCGGGTTACAAAATATACAACAAAATTGAGCCAATAGGCTCTCCAAAAAGAACCGCCTTCCAAAATCCGCTTCCTCGAACCTGGCCTCGGCCTCTTGTCCAGGATCCTCAATTAGTAGCCAAACCGGCCTCAGCCAACTCGGCCTCTCAATTGAGATCCGCTGAACAACCCCTACTCAGGTCTCTTACCCCAGACCTCGTCCTCCGCTCTTTGGCTATCACCTGCAATAAAATATGATCCCCAACTGGGGTGAGATACAATCTCAGTAAACTCAGGGTTCTTGGAGACTCACCTCCCCGGGGTTCACTTCCATAGTACATAGCATTTATATTGGCATTACAATTAACATAGCCAACCCGACCTTTAATAAAATAATACATGTACATAACCTGATGTAAGCATAGCTGAACCCATAGCTGTTAAGTTTCCCAAATCTACCTTGCAATAGAACCCAAGCTTCAAGCAAACCTCAAGAACACATAAGCTTTCAGCACTCCTTGAATTGGGGCTGTTTTAGAAGTTTTAATTGCAGAAAATGGAAGATGGAAGAAAGGATAGGGATTGAGATGAAGACACCATGGAGAAGCTCTCCAATAAGTCTAGGAAGAATCACCACAATAGCATTGGGAAGCCATTGATAAGAGTCAAGAAGTTCTTGAATAAGAACAAGAGAGAAACTCTCACACAATTTTCAGAAAATTGTATTAATGAACCAAAGTTAGTGACATTCAGTTTTTTGCACCTTATATAGGCCATGAAATTATAAGCTAAATGGAACTAAAATGTCATGAAAATACAAGTGAAATGAAGCCTAAATGAAGCTTGAAGCGCAAGCTTTCCCTAAGTGACCTTTGGCTTCCAAAACATGTGCAGTTGCCATCTCAGACTGGAATAATCGATTAATTTGCTCTTGTAATGGATTAAAACAGTCAGGGACTAAAATAATCAATTACACTAGCCATTTAATCGATTAAAGTAGTAAGGCCTTTGTTCCTATTTGCAACTGAAATGCTGTAATCGATTACAAGGCCAAAATGGTCGATTAAAACAATGACTACCTATTTACAAGTGTTTGATGAATTTCTTCTAACAAGTGCTGGAATTTATTGAATTAAATTGGATTTGAGACATCAAAATCCAGCTCTTGTCATCCTTGATTTGGTGTGCAACTTCATGCTTTCCCAAGTTAGCTTGAATATGGTCTTGAAGTGCTTAAGTCCTAGCTCTTGTCATTGGTCCTTTGAAGCTCACCAAAGGAAGTGCTTCAAGCTCTCCTTCTAGACCTTTGGCTTGTCTTGGACCTCCATCATCCCCTCCTTCTTGGGAAGAACTTTTCCTCAAGTTTCCCTCCTCATTTGTACCTACATCATACAAAGAAAGATCACAAACATTGAAAGTATTACTCACACCATACTCACTAGGCAATTCAAGTTTGTAAGCATTGTTGTTGATTCTCTCTAGAATCTTGAAAGGTTCATCTCCTCTAGGTTGGAGCTTGGATTTCCTTTCATGAGGAAATCTATCATTTCTTAAATGAGGCCACACTAAATCTCCTTCATTAAAGATCATTTGCTTCTTGTGCTTATTGGCTTGCTTTGCATATTGTTCCATCTTTCTCTCCACATTTGCCTTCACTTGTTCATGCAACTTTCTAACATAAGAAGCTTTAGACAAAGCATCATGAATAACCATAGAAGAAGTGTTAGGTAAAGGCAATAAATCAAGAGGAGTTAAAGGATTAAAGCCATAAACAATTTCAAAAGGAGATAAAGAAGTAGTCTTGTGAACTACTCTATTGTAAGCAAACTCAATGTGAGGTAGACACTCCTCCCAAGTTCTGAAATTACCCTTGATGTAACACCTAAGGAGTTGTCCCAATGTTCTATTAACCACCTTGATTTGGCCATCCGTTTGTGGGTGACAAGTTGATGAAAATAAGAGTTTTGTACCAAGCTTACCCCACAATGTTTTCCAAAAGTGGCTAAGGAACTTTATGTCTCTATCACTCACTATGCTTCTTGGCAATCCATGTAGTCTCACCACTTCCTTGAAGAAAAGATTGGCTACTGCACAAGCATCATCACTCTTGTGACAAGGAATGAAGTGTGCCATCTTTGAAAACCTATCAACAACAACAAAGATAGAATCCTTTCCCCTCTTGGATCTTGAAAGGCCAAGCACAAAATCCATAGAAATGTCAACCCAAAGGGAGTTAGGAATAGGCAAAAGTGTATACAAACCATGAGGCATTAATCTAGATTTAGCTTGATGACAAGTAATGCATTGAGAAATAAGCTTATGCACATCATGCCTTATTTTTGGCCAAAAGAAATGTTCATTTAAAATAGCCAAAGTTTTGTCCACACCAAAGTGCCCCATCAAATTATTCTCATGAGCTTCTCTAATGAAAAGTTCTCTCAAAGAGCTTTTAGGAACACATAATCTCTTTTCCTTGAACAAGAAGCCATCATGTCTAAAATATCATCGATGAGCCCCTTTCTCACACAGCAAAAATACTAGAGAAGTCATGATCACTTAAATACAATTCCTTTATGTGATTAAAACCAAGAAATTTAGTTTCAAGCATAGAAATCAAACAATGCCTTCTTGATAAGGCATCCGCCACCACATTCAATTTTCCTTGCTTGTGTTTAATTACATAAGGAAATTGCTCAATGAACTCAACCCACTTAGCATGTCTTTTGTTGAGTTTTCCTTGACTTTTAAAATATTTAAGGGATCCATGATCACTATGTATCACAAATTCCTTAGGTAAAAGATAATGTTGCCAAGTTTGCAAGACTCTAACAAGTGCATACAATTCTTTGTCATAAGTGGAATAGTTCAAACATGCACCCTTCAATTTCTCACTAAAATAAGCAATAGGATGTTTATCTTGAATTAACCCCCCCCCCCAATGCCTACATTAGATTAAAATTAGGCAATGCAAGAATGGGTGCATGAGACAATTTATCCTTCAATGTTTGGAAAGCAATTTCATGCTCTTGCTTCCAAGAGAAGCTCACGATTTTCCTCATTAATTGATTCAAAGGAGAAGCAATGGTGCTAAAATCCTTGACAAATATCCTATAAAAGCTTGCCAAACCATGAAAACTTCTAGCATCTTTCACACTTGTAGGAGTGTGCCACTCCATGATGGCTTTCACTTTCTTTTGATCCACTTGGACTCCTTGAGCACCTACTACAAAACCTAGAAACATAACTTGTGAAGAGCAAAAAGAACATTTATCAATTGCTCCATACAAGGTTTCCTTTCTAAGCACCTCCAAGACACTCTTAACATGCATTAAATGATCATTTAAATTGGCACTATAAACAAGAATGTCATCAAAGTACACAACCACAAATTTGCCTATAAAGTGTCTAAGCACATGATTCATAAGTCTCATAAAAGTACTAGGTGCATTAGTCACACCAAAAGGCATAACTAACCATTCATAAAGCCCAAATTTTGTTTTGAAAGCCGTTTTCCATTCATCCCCATCCCTCATCCTTATTTGATGATAACCACTCTTAAGATCAATTTTAGAGAAAATAGTAGCACCATGCAATTCATCTAAAAGATCATTAAGTCTAGGGATGGGATGTCTATACCTTATGGTGATGTTGTTGATTGCCCTACAATCTGTACACATTCTCCAAGTTCCCTCCTTCTTAGGCACAAGAATAATAGGCATAGCACAAGGGCTCTGATACCACATGATGTAAGCACAGCTGAACCCATAGCTGTTAAGTTTCCCAAATCTACCTTGCAATAGAACCCAAGCTTCAAGCAAACCTCAAGAACACATAAGCTTCCAGCACTCCTTGAATTGGGGCTGTTTTAGAAGTTTTAATTGCAGAAAATGGAAGATGGAAGAAAGGATAGGGATGGAGATGAAGACACCATGGAGAAGCTCTCACGGATCCACCCTTTTTCAAGTAGCTTCCCTACTTGTGCTTGTATCTCTTTTGCTTCCATTGGTGAAGTCTTATAAGCTGGCCTATTAGGGAGTGAACAACCTGGAATCAATTCAATTTGATGCTCTATGCCTCTCAAAGGAGGCAAGCCATTAGGAACTTCCTTTGGAAAAACATCTTGATACTCTTCCAAAAGTGATTGCATAGCTTTGGGAAATTTTTCACCTTCCTTTTCAACATGTAAACAAAGAGAGTTAGGAAGCATATAATAAAGAGGTTGTTGGGTTAATAACACTCTCTTAATTTGCTTTTCACTCAAGAACAAGCTCTCTTTAATCCCATGAATTTTTTTGTTATCATTTTCTTTTTCCTTCCTTTTTTTCTCACTATTTTTTTTCTTTGGTAGCTCACTTTTTTTCTCTTTTTTAGGTGCAGTATTTTTTTTCAACTCCTCAATTCTCTTTTCTTTTATCTTTATTTGATCCTCACACACTTGTCTAGGAGTCAAAGGCCTCAAAATAATTTTCTTGCCTAGGTGCTCAAACTCAAAAGTGTTCTCCATGCCATTGTGTATCACTTTTCTATCATATTGCCATGGTCTACCAAGAAGGATATGACCAGCCTCCATTGGAACAATATCACAAAGAACATTATCATGATAAGCATTAATAGAAAAAGGAATGAGCACTTGAGAATTTACCACCACTTCTCCACTTTCACTAAGCCATTGTAGCTTGTATGGCTTTGGATGCTTTGTGGTTGGCAAGTGTAATTTCTCCACAAGTCTTGTACTAGTAACATTGGTACAGCTCCCACCATCAATGATAAGTGAGCATACCTTGTCTTTAACCAAGCACCTTGTGTGAAAAATATTTTCTCTTTGACTTTCCTCTTTTTCTAGGCAAAAATTGCTCAACATTCTCCTTACCATCAAGACATCACCTTCTTGGGCCTCTACTAGTGTGAGTTCTTTCTCTTCTTCACTTGAAGAACTATTTGAGTCACTTGAATACTCACTCCTTATGCCTCCATCCTCAAGCAAAATCATAGTCCTCTTGTTAGGACATTGAGAAGCAATGTGACCCTTGCCAAGACACTTAAAACACTTGATATTGCTTGATCTTCTTGGAGTTGGCTCCACAATTTTTTTGCTTGAGGTTCCCACCTTTTCTTCTTTATTTTTCTCATGAGAAACCTCCCTTTTAGGCTTGTCCTTCCAGCTTGAAGTTGCAGCCCCATATGAGATTTTGGAAGCTTTTCTCCTCTTTAATTGTTGTTCCACCCTTTGAGCTTTGTGGACTAGCTCCTCAATTGTTGCATATGAATGTAGCTCCATCACATCTTGAATTTCTCTATTCAAGCCATGAAGGAACCTAGCCATTGTTGCTTCTTGAACCTCCACAATTTCAGCCCTTATCATCATCAATTCCATTTCCTTATATTATTCATCTACACTCTTGTAACCTTAGAAATGTCTTTGAAGCTTGTTATGGACTTCTTTTGCATAATAAGTTGGAACAAATCTTCCTCTCAAGCATGCCTTCAAGTCATCCCAAGAATTTACTCTTTGTCTCCTCATTCTCCCTATATCCACTTGAATTTGGTTCCACCATGTCAAAGCATAACCGCCAAACTCCAAAGTTGCTAGAGTAACTTTCCTTTCCTCCTCAAAATGTTGGCATGAGAAAATTTGTTCTACTTTCATCTCCCACTCAAAATACTCTTCTGGATCATTATTACCAAGGAATTTTGGAATTTTTATTTTCACTTCATTCAATCCTCCATTCCTCCCATCTCTCTCTTCTCTTCTCACCCTCCAATCTTCATCATCTCTATTTTGCCTCCTAGGATTGTGTCTCTTATGATTTTCTCTTCTATTATTATTTTCTCTCCAATCCTCCCTCTTACTCCTCTCATCATAATAATTTCCTCCATGAGAAGAAGCATACTCACTCAACCTCCTTTCATTATGAGCCTCTCCATCCACACTTTCCATTGGATGACTCCTCCTTTGTGTCTCCTTTTTAAACTCTTCTAACCTTGCATTTATATCGGTTTGCCATTCTGTTTTTAAGTCTTTCATTTGTTTTGTCATGGCTTTCATCAACCTAGAGGTCCTAGGTGACAAAGCTTCTCCTCCACTTGAACTCATCCTTAAAAAAATGGTTAGCAAAACACAATTATATAAAGAAATCCTCACCACTCTCTAAGTGTTTGCCACTCTTAATCTAGGCTATTTCTATAATGTTCTCTCTTGCCTTTTTTCACTCTTATTCCTCTCTATAGTTCTTAAGCAAAAACTTCTAATCAAATCAAGCCTCTTTACTATAGTGAAATAGGAAATGATTCTAGACTAGAATCAAGAGTCCAAAGAACAAGAAAACTCTTAACACAAAACCTTGGAAATTTTAAGAGACAAGCAACAAGGCAAAATTTAGAAAAGCACAACTCAAATTGTAATTTAATGAGACAACTCAAGGAATACTATGGCTGTACCAAACTGCACAAGGAGGATATGCCAAGAAAATTCAATTGCTACAAGCCAAATTTCAACAAATTTGCATGTTATACAAGTTCACTTGATTTTGTTGTTCAAAGGGAATTTTGGAACTTGTAATTTTGTAATTTGCTTCTAAATTCTGTTTTTCTTTCACTTTTTCCAGCCACTAATCAATAATGTCTTTGGCTGTACACTTGATGTATTTTTCTTTTGCTTTTGGATTGTTTCTTTCACAATTTTTTTTCAGCTTTTGTTTTTCTTTTGAACAAGTTCAAAAATCCTTAAAGAAATTCAATGGATCACTAAAATATGATGTATAACAATTGTAAAATTTTGCTTCTAACAACTCAATTCAATTTAGGCATGAGAGTAGAATCAAAACAAGTGGTTATACAACACAAAAACACTACAAACAAAAGTTGACAACAATCAAAGCTAGAAAATTAGAAAAATATCAAGAACACATGAAGAACATAAGAACAAGAATTCACATAGAACTTGAAGAAAACACTAAGGTTTTGTGGCTCAACATACAACAAGCCCACACCACCAAGAATCAAAGGGAAAACAACAAGAAACAAGGAATTGAAATGGATTTTCATTTTTTGGATTTGCTGCTGAATTTTACCTTTGAAGAAATCTAAAACTGAACCTGAAGAAGAATTCTACAAGGATTAGGCTCTAGATACCACATGATGTAAGCACAGCTGAACCCATAGCTGTTAAGTTTCCCAAATCTACCTTGCAATAGAACCCAAGCTTCAAGCAAACCTCAAGAACACATAAGCTTCCAGCACTCCTTGAATTGGGGCTGTTTTAGAAGTTCTAATTGCGGAAAATGGAAGATGGAAGAAAGGATAGGGATTGAGATGAAGACACCATGGAGAAGCTCTCCAATAAGTCTAGGAAGAATCACCACAATAGCATTGGGAAGTAGTAAGATGGTAAGTGATGATTTCTTTATGTACGAAAATAGCCAAATCCGGTTATCCCGGTCACAACTAATGGTATTCCATCCCGGATGTACATACCCCTACCAACCCGGACAACTATATAAGCTATCACCATCCCGAGTACACATACCCCGGTCATCCCTGTCACAACTAATGATATTCCATCCCGGATGTACATACCCCGACCAACTCGGACAACTATATAAGTTATAACCATCCCGAGTGCACCTACCCCGGTCATCCCGGTCACAACTAATGATATTTCATTCTGAATGTACATACGCCGACCAACCCGAAATAGCTATATAAGTTGTAACCATCCCGAGTATACATACCCCAGTCATCCCGGTCACAACTAATGATATTCTATCCCAGATGTACATACCCCGACCAACCTGGAACCCTATATAAGTCATAACCATCCAGCGTGTATATACCCTGGCCATCCCGAACATAACTCTATTATAAGCATCTATATTAAATCATACCTCTGACATCTCGGATACACTACCTATATTGTAACCATCCCGAACACATTACCCCATTCCGGATACAATACCCATACTGTACCCATCCTGGATACACTACCTATATTGTAATCATCTCGGATCTAAACCATTCAGGTTCAAATCATCCCGGCCATCTCGGATCCCTCTATCCAGGTTATAAGCATCTAAGTTAAAACTCATTCCGGCTACCTATGATATACTCATCCCGGTTAAACTTACCTCGTATATCCCAGATACAATTACTTATGATACACCCATCTATGTTAAACACATCTCGTCCATTTCGGATATAACTACCTATGGTATACTGATAAGTTTTTGTCGTGTGGCTTCAAAACAATTAAACTAAGCTAATTCTGTAGCACAAGATTAAACTAGGTTGACTCAAAGATACTATCAATATGGTTCTATCTTCAATTCACTACTAACAGTAAAGGAGATTTTTGTCAAACAGTTTGCAGGCGCTATGTAAAAATTGTAAAAACACAAACTACGATTAAAGATCAATGTAAAAACTAACAGAATTGATAACAAGTAATGTAAAACTGATTAAAGAGCATCAATCAACTTCACCAAACCAAGCTATTCGAATCATCATCGTTCTCAGAAATTTATCCTATTGTAAAAGTTCATTCAATTTCATTAGAAGCAGTTCAATCGAATTAACCCCTAAATTAATTGAAACCACAACCCTAATTGAAATATCATCCAATTAATCTGTGATTTATATTCGAAATTAGGAAATGAATCCATAACCTAATCCGCTTTCAATCCTAAACACATTCATAATCATGAAAATAGAATAGCAATTGAAGAAGAAAGTGAACATTCACACAAAATTCGAAATACTAAACTAGAACTCAAATTCTTCTCTTGCTTGGGTTGGATCGTTGGATTGATTGATTATTTAGCCTTCCATGATCATCATCAATGAAAGCCCTGTGAAATAAGTGCACGAAAATGGAAGAAGGGAAAACAAAAATGAAGAACAATGAAGAACAAGGAAGAACAGTTGAGAGAAAATAAGAGAAAGGGTTTTGATTCTAAAAACATAAAAAGAGAAATGTAAAACTGTTTTTGCAAAATGAAATGTAATGTATTAATTCCCCTAATGTCACTAATATATAGTGACTAAGTCTGAAGAAAAGAATGGGCCATGAACAACCCATCAATTCTAATTATTTATGTTATTTACACCAATAAAAGTCAAACTCGCAGCCCAAAATACAAGTGTAGTGGTTCTAACTTCAAAGCCTAAAATGACCCTCCAAATGGCAGAATTGGCCTCAACTTATTTCTGGTAAACTTGTAGATCTTTTCGCTATCTTTCCAAGGACTGCAAGAACGCTCAATTTGGAGTTCCGTAGAGCTCTATAGGTCCTGTACAAGGCAGACACGTAAAGTGAGCATAAAATCTGAAAATACGCAACAATTAGCAATTAAGCCCACTAACTTGCCTAAGACAAAAACTGAATTAGAATGGGAAAATAAAAGTCCAAGAGAAGTCAAATAAGCTAAGAATAATAGAAAAATATTTAACTAAAGGCACTCCTTCATATACCGATCCTAGTTAAACTTAGCTCAGACATCCCGGATACATTATGCATGTTATATTCATCTTGGATACACTATGTTATAACCATCCAAGTTAACCTTATCCCGGTCATCCCAGAAATAAACCTACATGTTATCACCATCTAGGTTCCATTTATCCCGGATCCCTTTTATCCATGTTATAAGCATCTAAGTTAAACCTCATCCCGGCCATCCCGGATATAAATATCCATGTTGTAACTATCCAGGTTCAATTCATCCCAGAAATCCCAGTTACCAGCTACACTCAACCCTTGCTATACCTATCCTGGTTACAAGCTACACTCAACCCTTGCTATTCATATCCCGGTTACAAGCTACAGGCATTTCGGTTACATGGTTAATGACCTTTCTTATAGAAATTCAGCCCTGGGTAGTACATTTCGGCTATACCAACCCAGTTTCTCGGTCAATCTCTGTCCTTATAGATACCAATCTTATGTAATCGATTTCAGAAGCGTGATAATTGATTAAAACAGTCAACACATGTTTATTACAATAGTTAACTATATATCATTAAGAAAGATGAGATGTATTATGGTTTAGTAGTTAGATTACTAACATGATTTATGTAGCTTGAGGGTATTCAATTATCCTGCCCAAGTTGGTATGATTTTGCTTGAATAATGTATGGCGGTTTAACCATACTTTTGGTACGTATGATGTTATGATGGAAATATTTTCCATAAGATTATATGTGAATAAGGGATTTTGATGTGTAGATATGATTGATTCATGTTTCCAAGTCCAGTACGAGCTTTGTGAAACAGAATCTATGATACTACATCTAGTACAAGATGTAGAGACCAGGTGAAAATACATGGAAAGACATGCATGACTAGCGTAAGACAGCCGCAACATTCCTACACGAGATGTAGAGGCCATGTGCACCTAGAAAAATTCATTTCATGCATTCATATAATTTGCATAATTATTTTATGATGATTTATTTTATATTTTGCCTACTGAGAAATTTTATTTCTCACAAAATTTGTTTCATTTATTTTATAGATGGCCTCAGTGATCCTCTTCCTTGACGCTTTAGAGTGGGACTGGTATCTTGATGAAGATATAAATTGTTATGTTCTTCCAATGCATCCTGTAATACATATGTATGTATATTTTGGCATACATTTCCCGGTGTCTGTATTAAATAATATGTTCAACCCAAATGATCCTTTTATGCAAGGCTATCATGATCCGCCTCTGGAGCCCATATATATTTCCTCTAGCCACAGTTTTCCTATTGTACCTGATCTTGGAGGGAACATGAATTATAATGGTGAGTCTGATGTAGAAGAAAGCCTAGATGAAAATGTCTAAGATGATGGAGGAAGTATTAACATAGACCTATGTAAAATAAATAAGGATCATAACTAGTTTAATCTAACATGTTTTATATGGTAATGTATGAAAAACTTGATGACTGATAGCAGTGAATCATGTAATAATGACTGTATCTATGTATAAAAAATTATATTACAACTTACATAAGTTATACGTTATATAAGTTTTTTTTTCTAATAAACATTTCTTAAAATTTAACCCTAAAACTAAGATATATTCTTAAAAAAAATTAAAAATCATCTAGAATAGTTTAGGTTGTTACAGAAAACCTCTCAAAGGTGTTTAATTCTCCCACAGGTAAGTTTTTGTTTCTCAATTCCAACACTGATATGTCATAGATTAATTTTGCAGTTCATTTCCCATCAAATCAAAGATAAGTACATAATTATCATAGATCATTAGTACTTTTAGGATTGGGCCTGACTTTGAAGGAAATATTGGTTTTTCTGAATATTCAAAGTTACCTTGAGAATAGGAGAGCACACATATAAACAACTATTATCACTTCTTTTTTTCTACCAAGTCTTTCAATATTTCTTACACCAACCTCCCAATCACCCAACTTATAGAATTTTTACAATATTTTGTACAATTTAGAACATAATGTACATAATTCATACTTTTTATTTATTCATAAAGAACTTGTTTTCCTTTTTCTTTTTCTTCTTCTTTTTCTTTTACTTTTCTTTTACATAAATAGCCACATGAAAAATAAAGTATTTTATTTACATGTTATTAGCTACCTAATGATAGAATTTCCAACCAAAAACCCCTTTACTCTCCTAACCTAAGGTAAGGTAGGAAACTCTTATCCTAGGTTAGTGTTCCAACAAATATCAAGTGTTTGGCTCAAAATGGCTTGCAAAATGGTAAATTATTCTTTATTGGGATAGATTTTTGGTCAGTGGCTTAATTTATATAATAAAGAAAGAAGGCCTAAGTCATATCCATGCATCATATTTTATGACAAATAGAAATTCATGTAAAATCAACTATAGAACATATCAGCGAGGACACTCAATATAAATTTTGTGGTTGCACACAATCACTAATGCTTAAGGCCTGTTTCCATGTTCAAATCAAATCAATGTTTTGAAAGTTTTTCTTTATCAACTCCATGAAAAAATATTTGCCTTCATTTGGTCTTTGAAAAACCATACCTTTGTTCTTCATTCTCAAAGTTTCCAAAAATAATTTTGTTATGTTCTAATCCAATTCAAAAGCAAGTTCCAAAAACAATATCTATTGATTCTTTCCAAAACATGTTATGTTCAAGAAAAATTTTCTCTTTTAAGTCCCAAAAAGAATACAACTATGTTAATAAAACAAAATTTAATCAAAACTGTGTACTTCCAAAAAGAGGGAACCCTCTATGTACACCATTAGAGTTGCGCATAACCAAATAAAAATCATAAACTCGCACAATTATCTAAGCAAAAAGTAAATAAGGAAATAAAGTACTAAATTTTAAATTACAAAGCAGTAAAGAAATATAAAGACAATGTCACAGATTTTTGAAGATCATGGTTGAGGAGCTCGGTCTTCTCCATTAAGATCATCAATAGGATTTACCATGTCTTAATCCTCATCTGCTCTGAAAAATAGGCCTGTCCCCAGGCCATGCAATGGTAGTTCTAACAAAACAGATGATACATTCAAAAAACATAAGACATAAAAAAGTAAAGTTTAGAAATATAGTTAAAAAAAACATAAGACATAAAATTCAAATAACAAAAATTAAAACAAAGTTTAGAAACACTGGGTTGCCTCCCAGGAGCGCTTCTTTAACGTCTTTTTAGCTGGACTCCTTTGTTATGGCTCAGGCTTCTAACAATTGGATAATAACGGTGAGCCAATGGTTTCTATGTTTTCCTTCAAAATTTTCACCAATTTCTTTTCTTTGAATCACTTGCAAGAAAAACATAATAAAAAAGTGGAGGTACTACTTTCACCTCCATTTTTATTCTTGATTTCTCTTTTCCTCTGACAATTCTTCAAAGAGAGACTGCTGGTAAGGAATTTCCTTGAAAGAATCTAATTCTATCAATGTTTTCTCTTAACAATCTTTTCTTTGAATCAACCTCTTGGAATTAAAAATTGCTTCATCCAAGACATCCACTCTAAAACACTCCCTTGGTTCCTTTAGGTTAACCTGTGTGTTTGCTGAAAAAGGTCCACTTCTATGCTCAGACACTTGTTTTGTAAGCTGTCCAATCTAAACTTTAAGATTTTTAATGGAAGCCTCAGTGTCTTCTTATTTGTGATGGATATCTGCATAAACTGAGTTAAAGTATCTTCCATTTTTTGACATTCTATCAGGCTGAGCTTGTTGTTGTTGTTGTGGTGGTGGGCCCCTATTTAAAGAACTTGCATAAGAGTTGTTAGAGGGGCCTGCAAAAGAAGAGTTAGTGAGACCATAATATGCATTATCATTTTGATGCCTCCAACCATAACGCTGATTTGAACCTAGACCACCTTTGTAGCCTTGGTAATTTCCTTGAGAGTTATGTTGAGGTCTGGTTTGATTATGCAAATAATGGGCCTCCTCTTGATGTTGGCAATCACCAGGTGTTAAATAGTGGCCATTCTGATGGTCACCGCCATAGAAATCACATCTTAGAACTTGTTGAACTTGATGAGCTTGGTATGTTTTTGTGATCTACCTTGCTGGAATTGTTGAGGAAGTTGGCCTATCTGTTTTGTTAAGGCCTCTATTTGTTGCGTCAAGAGTTTATTTTGAGCTAGAATTTCACTTTGAGTATCCAGCTCCATTATACCTTTCCTTTGAATCGGAGACCTATCATGGTGAAACTGGTAACCACTGGCTGCTATTGAGTCAATGATTACAATTGCTTCCTCCAGGCTCTTTAACATCATCGTACCTCTAGTTGAGGCATCAAGAATCATTTTTGTTTGAGGTCTCAAACCACTGTAGAAAATATGTAGTTGTGCAACATCATCAAAGTTATATTAAACCCTTAGGAAAAAGTAGCAATAGCTGATTTTGTGCTTATGAATCTGGATGAAGGAAAGAATCTTTCAATGAATTTTTCCTCCACTTCTTCCCAAGTGTTGAGACTTTTGTTTGGATGTGATTGGAGCCATGTCTTTGCCTTACCTGTCAAGGAGAACGAAAAAGCTCTGAGATAAACCGCTTCAGCTTCTTCATCAGAAGCTCCCATAGTACTACACAGCTCCATGAAGGTAGACAAATGATTGTATGGATCTTCATGATCCATATCAGCAAAAGGATATGAGCCAATCAGACTGAAGAATGTTGGCTTCAATTCCATAACCTTGTTACTGAAAGGAGGAATGACTATGTTGTTGTAATGTTTTAGTCCTTGTTGATAAGCATATTCACCAAGAGTCCTCCTTAGTGGTCTATTTCCTTCTCCCTCTTTATTAGCCATAATATCAATTTACAAGTGACTTTTCTGGTGAAGGAGAATCAATAGACGAAGATTCACCTGGTGGCTTACTAGTTACTTGTTTCTTTCTCTTCCTTTTAGTCTTGGTAATTTCCGGATCAAATAACGATTTATCTGCAAAAAAATTACCTGGCATATAGGAAAAAGAACAAACTCCAATATCCCGTAAGTACCGAGGTTAGCGAAAATATAAAAAGAGAGAATTTATACAAATCCAAAATAAAATAAATAACGAAAGCAAAAACAATGTCCTATTTAACTGAAAATTAAATCTAAAAGAACTGAATAAGCTACTCAAGTCCCTGGCAACAACGCCAGAAACTTGTTAGACTATTGGCAAGTGCATCAATGCCGTCGTAGGTTATAGAATTTATAAAGAGATCTTCTCTGCAGGGACTTGAGCTACTCAGTTCTCCCAGATGAACGTAATTAGTACAATAGTTACGTGCAACAAATATAATCGAAATTTCATGGTTTTACGAAAATAACAGAAATAACATATTAGTCCATCAGAAATACGAAAAATTATGGAAACTAATAAAATGAATTTAATTAATTTAAGAGAATGTAGGATTGGGTTTCATCTTTCATACCCTCAGTATCCAATTAACATTAATACATATGAATCATTCTCTAACATTACTGATGCACACATTAATTCACCCCGAATCGATCCCTCGCATTCGAGAATCCTAAGGATATTTACCGAATATTGATCCTCGCATATGAAGTAAATAACCCAACATTACAATTATAATCTCGTGCTATTTGCAATCAAAACGTTATGCTCTATTCCTAGCAACGTAACATAAAGAGTAAAATCATTCAGTTCAAATCCTAAGAGTACTTTCCAGTCAAACTTAGAATTCAATTTCATGAAACTAGTGATCAAGTAGAATCAAGCTTTAAGAACATAATGAAATCACCGATAATAAGTAGAAAAGATTCATACATATATCAAATATCAAAAGCGTTACAAAAGGCTACTGATAATGACTTTCGGCAAGTGCACCGATTTGTCGTTGTAAGTTGCAAAATTTGTAAGATCATCTCCACAGGGACTTGAGCTTCTCAGTTAATCCAAATAGAATTCAACAGTTCAATAGTTATGTATAGGAAGGATAAGCGGAATTTCATTTAATTTAGGAAAGTACGAAAAATTACTAAATTCATTAAATGAAATATATTTATGAGAAAGTGGGTTTGGGTTTCCTCATTATTACCCTTAGTATTCAATTAACTTTTACCATGCATAAATCAATGTCTATCTTTATTGATGCACACTATTTTACCCCGAATCGATCCCTCGCATTTGAGTTCTAAGGATATCTACCGAATATCGATCCCTCGCATATGAAGTAAATACCCCAGCATTAAATTCATAATCACGTGCTTTATGCAATCAAAACGTTATGCCCTATTCCTAGCAACTTAACGTAATGAGTAATATCATTCAATTCAAACCCTAAGGGCACTTTCCAGTCAAGCTTAGGATTTTAATTCATGAAACTAGTGATCAAGTAGAATCAAGCATTAAGCACAGAATGAAATTACCAACAAGGAATAGAAAAGATTAATGCATAGATAAATATTAAAAGAGATACATAGGAATAAGAAGATTACATCCAATCCTCAGAGAAGCTAATTACTCATTGTGGAGAGAACCTCCTCAAGGGAAGAATTTATGAAGGGCCCCATCACCGCTTCTTTCTGGCAGAGTCTCCACACTAAATCTCACTTCTCTCACTTTCCCTAATCACTATCCTAAGTTAAATTTACGTACAAAGGCTGAGAATTTTGAAAATGGGATCCCTCTTCTTCATAAATGCATGGCTATTTATAGGTTTTGCCTCCTGCCTGGGGGAGCTAATGTTTATCTCCTTGGAACTTGCAGCTCGCCTGGGCGAGCATTTTGGCCTATGGAGGCTCGCCTGGGCGAGTTAAATGCTTAGTGATTAAGAAAGGTTTTGGGCCTGGGCCTTGTTGCTTCTGACACCCCCAGTTTTGATCCATATGCCCTTTTTGCTTGCTTTGATGCTTCGGAAGCTTCGGATGTCATCGGAATCTATCAAAATATAACACGTGATTGGACTAATCTCTTCAAAATATGAAAAACAATATTTACAGAAGTACTACATTCAAATTGACTAGGTTTAAGGTAAGTTTATAAGCAAATTTACTAGGATCAAAAGATAAGTGTCGTTTTGTAAGTTTGAATTGTTCTAAAATAGGGCACTTATCACACCTCTAAACCTAGAATCTTTCTTGTCCTCAAGCAAAGTAACATAAAACAGATACTTTTAATATGAACATGTTTTGTAAAGAATCAACTTTTCAGAGTGATCAGAATACTTTTTCAGATAGTCAACCTCAAGAATTTGAAACAAAAGATGGAATTCACAAAACCAAATTGAGATTAAGATCAATTCACATTTCATTTCTAAAGAACATCAAAGGAAACACTGAATTGATTCAAACAGAGGAAAACCTCTTGAAGGTGTTTAATTCTCACAGGTGAGTGTTTATTCTCAATTCCAAACACTGATACCTTATAGATTAATTTTGCAATTCATTTCCCATCAAATCAAAATACATACTTATCATGGATCATTAGGGCTTTTGTGGTTAGGCCTGGCTTAGAAAGGAATCTTGGTTTTTGTGGATATTCAAGAAGACCTCGAGAATAGGAGAGCAAGTAAAGATAAAACAATTAGATTATCATTTTCTATTTCTGCCTTTTTCTTCCAAGATATCTATGTTTATCAATTTTTCCATTTCACCCAAATACTTTGTACA
>CM023949.1:13506329-13569185 GCA_013407115.1 Glycine latifolia | reverse complement strand
ACCCCCCTAAACCCTAACCCCTAATCCACCTACACTAAGCACCAAACCATTAACCTAACCCCTCAAACCCTAAACTCACTAAACATTAACACACTACGACAATTAACCATTAACCATTAACCTAAACACCCCAAACCCTAACCCACTCACAGCTTAAACCATAATCTCTAACCTAAACCCTAACCCCTAATCAACCTACACTAAGCACCAAACCATTAACCTAACCCCTCAAACCCTAAACTCACTAAACACTAACACCCTACAACAATAAACCATTAACCATTAACCTAAACACCCCAAACCCTAACCCACTAAACACTAACACCATAACCCCTAAACTAAACTCCATCAAGACTAACCCCTAAACCCTAATGCACACACACACACACACACACACACACACACACTAAAAACAAAACCATTAACCTAAACCCCCCAAACCCTAACCCACTAAACACTAACCCCATAAACCCTAAAACTAAACCGCAATACATAAACCCTAAATCTTTAACCCGAGCACTAACACCCTATGAATCTAACATAAATGTCGCTAACAAATTCATATGATCTTAACATTTATCTAATTATAAAATATAACAGCTTAAATAATATAAAAAAGGCAGAGAAACTTACTTGTTGACAGCGCTTCGCTTCAGAAAATTCGGCAGGGCTTCGCTTCAAAAAATATCCTTCCAAGCTCTAGAGAGAAGGCAGAGAAACTTCTAGAGAGAAAGTGAATGGTGAAAAGTAAAAAATTTGGGGGTTTTTATAGGGGTTTAGGGGGCCAAACACACCTGGCTTGGGTGTTGCCAAATCCCTAAATAGTTTGAATTTTTCCCCTTTTTGCTAATTAATTATTTAATTTGTATTAAATTTAAAAATCAGCCGAAAAACTTAGTTACTGTACAAGATGTCAAAAAGTTATTGGTTATTATATTTTGTATAGAGTCAAAATTAAATGAGGGCTATACATATGCAAATTTACTTTATTAATCAAATTTTATTAAAAAATAACCCATCATTTTTTCACTACTTTTTATCCCCTATATCTAGACCAAACGAATCAGAGAATTTGGTTGATACATTTTAATCCATTATAAAAAGTAAAGAAAATATTAACTTTTTAAAAAGCTTTCCATACTTGTTGGTATTTCACCAAAATACTTTATAATAGTCAAAGTAGAGGTATTTTAGTATTAAAAAAAATTGTCATTGTAAATGTAATTAATGATTTTGTAAGATATCTACATAATTTAAAATAAAGGGAACATCTAATTATTTGTTCCTTGTGAGAGATGCACTCATAGCCATTTGACAATGACTTTGCATTTGTAATTATGATATAATTTGTCATAAACACATCACTAACCTAAGCCTTTTCATTTTATTTTGGCAAAATATATATTTTAGTCTTTATAATTTAACGTTTTTTTTATTTTTGGTCCTTATAAAATTATATTTTTTTTCATATTTATAAAGTGTTAGATAACATTTTTTTAATATTCAAAATGTTATCTATAGAATTTTAAGAATTAAAAACAAAAGAAATATTTATAAGGAGTAAAAACAAAAAAATATTTACAAGAACAAAAAATAAAAAATACTGAATTAGAAAAAAATAAAAAGACATTTAAACCTTTTATATTCTGTAAATTGCTCCGGCTAATTGAATTAGTAATTAGTAATTTAATTAAAAACCTGTCGATTGTTCAATATATCTACCTGCATGGACGGTTAAGTTGTGTCACAAGCAAGACTAGTTGTTTGGTACATGTGACAATCAAGACTGAAACCCAATATAAGCATCCATCGGTCTCCACCTCGTGGTAGGTCACGTGGCAAGAAAATGATGTATGTCATGCTTTGATTCCTTCAAAACCAAAAACACTTAGTAAGTTAGTGCACTAATCAAATACAGAAAACAACGAAGTCTTATAGAAACTTCTCGACACCTTTATCCTACAAATGGGCAAATATTTTAAAGGATCAGGAACCACGGCATCTAAAATATTATGAGAATGGCAAAGAATTATTGTATGATCCATGCACGGTGCGATACGTATCCGATATCAAGATAGGATTATTCTAAAAATACGTAAGGTATGATGTGTAAAATACATATAAATATGTACAAAAATTTATAAAATACTCCTATTATAATTAATATCTAATTATAATTTTATAAATTTAAATTAAGAATATATTTCTTAGCCATTGCCTAACAAAAAAGTTATAAATAACTATTATCATAAACTAATTCAATTATTTACAAATAAGAGTAATACTATTAATCTTAATTATTCTGCTGATTAAAAAAACTATCAATCTTATTCTTTTCTTGAAATAATGAATAAAGAGAACAATTTTCATTTTTGGTTCATAACAGACAACTAATATAATGCCTCCATGTTTCTATGTTATACATATCCTCATATGTCTAATTTTTAGTTGCATTGGAATTTTATAATTTTTTTATAAGTTTGAATACTTTATTGATATGTGTTGATAAAATATCCAAAAGTAACAATATCAAAAACATATTGGATACGAATACGTGATGCAAATTGAATCACCCATGCTTTGTAGGAATTATATATTTAAAAACTGTATATGCAGTTTTACAATATTATCAAAATGCTGTACTCTTCTTTTTAATATATATATATATATATATATATATATATATATATATATATGTTCCGGTTATAAGTAATAATGAGAAGTGTCTTGTTTTACTGGGTAAATTGGAGTTCGAAGCAAACGGGTTTATTAAAAAAAAAGAAGGAGGAGGAGGAGGGTTTATCTGGCATATAGGTTATTAGTGGTATGGCATGCATAAATTGTCAAGACAAACAGTTAAATTTGAGTGGCCAAAATTCGAGAGCTTATCTTCAAGGCAGAGATAGGGCATGGTTTGTGTGAACTCTATGCCTTAGGTCTATATAACACAAAATGCATGTATATTATATATAGGAAAAAAAATTGCACGTATTATAAACACTTTTTACTCGAAATTCTTTTTCTACGTAACTTTTATTATATTGATTGAACCCTTTTTCACGGTTTCATCTAAGTAACGTGCAATCAAACGTGTCCATGAGAATGTTTTTCAAGTGTTACGGGTAGAAGTGGGACACCTGGCACATGTGACCACCTATTCCGTTAGGAGTCGTTATGTTCGAGACATGTCATCGTTTCGAATGAATGATAGAAAGAGACTGGATGGGACCGTGTCATGTGAATTATAAGAAGTGGCCAAATCTTTATACAAATTTGAAAAATCTTGAGTTGCAGCCTCCAGGAAGGTACAGATTATGATGTGACCTAATGGTTGAAACTTTCCTCACTGTACAGTGGTGACTAGTGACTAGTGAGAAAGCCCTTTTCTTCTGGTTACCACTCAATGACTCAATAGCAAAGAATTATAAAGAAAATCACAAAATTTACAAATATTTTTGTTAATATTTTTAAATATTACTTTTACAATTTTTTTATATCAATTATTTTATCTCACATTTTTCATCTCTAATTATTTTTATTTATTGTGACATAAATTATATAATTTTATTGTATAAGAATAGTTTTTCCAAAAAAAAAAAAAAGACAAGTTGAAGAAAATTAATAGAGTAAAGAGGAAGAGAAAATGGGAGTCAAAATTATGAGGAACCAAATCAGACACGAGCAAAGTGCAATAATTCACCATGAATTCCATGGTATCACGTAGTTGTTCCTCTAAAAAAATGAGTGGTACATTATTATCTGTTTGGTCTTATTTTGCTCAAGTCATTTTTGACTTTGGTGTAACACATTTATTTTGTAGTTGTAACAACCCTTTTAAAGGAATAATTGTTTCATGTTAATTAGAGTGGGAAAGTGATTGAGAACAACGCACATTTATAAATACTAGATACAAACCCACAAATAATGGGTACGTAACATAATTTCTTATAATGTGGAAAAAGTAAGAGAATATAAATTATTAAAATTCAAAATGTTAGTATACTCTCAATATTAAATATGCTGATAAGTATTATAGTCGTGTTAATTATCGTAAGAGTAGTTTATAGTTTTAGTTAGTATCCTTTAGAGAATAGGTTTTTTTAAAATTATTTTGGCTTTTGAAAAATTCTAAATATTTACAGCTCTTCTTGTATCAAATATTTCAAATAATTTGTTAAAAAAGTAGCTGCTCAAAAGAGCCCGTACGTCAGTTACTTGAGAAAGATCATCCTTAATAGTAAAGTCTGAGCATCGAGAGCCAAGTTTGTGTCGGTGCCTATGGAGTATGTTGATTGATAATCCGAGTTCTTGATAGGAAAATGTTTCTTACACACGTTGAAAGATAGGAAGAGAGGAGAACTAATTCATTGATAAGATTTGTGATATGATGCGATATGAAAGTGTTTTACAAGTTAGAAGTTCTTTATAGACAGCAGAAGGAAAACTAATTGTCCAAAATGGTATATGGTAATTTGATGATTCTCTTGCAGGCCGTAGTAGTTTTTGATTTTAGTCCAGCCACATATTATGGCTGGACTTTTAAGACATTGGTTGTATTTAACTGATCAGTGTCTCTTTCCCTCAGTATCTATCAAATGTCGGGTATCCTCTAATTCGTTTTGTCATCTGATCACAAAACTCCTACTTATTTTAGCATAACACTACACTCTAAACTAGCATTAGCTGTTCTGTTTGTTAATAACAGGTCTCCAACAATGGTGTTGGATGATTGATATAGGATCCAAACTCTCTCTCTAGGGACACTTATAACGGTGAAGTACTCCTAGGTAGATGATCACAATGCACCCAGGAGAAACCACAATCAGACGTGGGGTGTGTGCACTGTGAGTAAGGAAAAGAGAGTCAGAGTAAAAGCGTACCTTTCTGCTGGAGTCCTTTACCTGTAAATACTGACCTGTGTAGAAGATGGGCAAACCTCCTTGATATTCTTCGTGATTTTGGAACTGATATACTCCACATTTATTGTGCAATCATTATCCTTTATTTCTCTTGATTCTGTCGCGAAATCGGCGGTTACTCATGGAATGTGCCTGAAAACTAAATCTGACCAGTCCTTATTAGGCCTCTTGGGATCTGGTCTATTTCGAATACCCATAACAGTTGCCCCTCAGCCTGGTTATCCAGTATTTTGGGTGACCGGGATGATGTTATGCCGACATGATAATATTTGTTGGGCTGTGATCGGGCTAACCAGCTGGACCTTGCCAGCCGATATCAGCTTCTGATATGCGTGCCAACTTTCGGTCTGGTGGCGTTATCTCGGCCCAGCTTTTGCTTTACAGGTGTATTATCTTGAAAGAAGCCGGTCTATTTTCCCAATTTCTGATCTTTTTGGGGAAATGAAGCGTTCTTACTGTCATAAAGATGTGAAGCGACGCGCCTCCCCTTCATTTAATGCTCCGTCTTTTCTTTGCACGTTTCAATCATGAATGATCTGATGGGATCTCCATTTTGCCCTTGCCTTTTGGTGATCCGGACGGTTTTGTCCCTCTGGTGAGTTAATTTCCACTGTTGGTTACTTGCTTCAAATGCTTCGTGTTTTGATAGTTGCTTTTGTTATCTTCTAGTGCTTACCTTATTTTCTCCCTACTTGTTTTTCAAAGTTTATATTGCCATTTCCTCCTTCCTGTTCATTCTCTCGTTTGGCGTTCATCCTCGTTTTCATCTTTGGTGCTACAGTCTTCCCCACCTTTGGTGCTACGATCTTCTCCAAATTTCTTCTTTTCCAGGTATCCTGCCCTTCCTTCTTTTTTATTCCCTGGGATTTTCGCATTCTTATTATTCCTGTTGCACTCTGTTTTTCATCTCTTTGTTTCTTGTTTATTAACCCACATACTGGGTTTCGCCTTCTTTCTTCCATTCTTGTTTCTCTTCTGTCCTTTGTTCTTTTTGTCTTGAGCCATGCATCCTTTTGGGTTTAGTCCTGAGGAAGAGACGCACATTCGTAAGACAGTTCCCCCTCGCTTTGCATTTTGGTTCTTTGGTCTCCCTCTTCCAGAAGAAGAGAAAACCAAATGTCTGTTACGTACCCCTTCGGGGTCTCCAAACCCTCCAAACTTCCTTTGCCCAAAAAATCTTACCCCTCAAAGGTCGTACTAAACTCTGGCGTTAGGTCTTGTGTTGAATCCAGGGGGCCTTCTGCAATCCCTTCTGGTATTCCTTTACTTCCACAACCCATTGAAACTGCCTCTAAGACTCGGTTCGAGCCCTGTCCGAGGTGCCTGGATAAATTCCTATACTTGGCTAGCTCGAGCTTCGACAGGCAAGCCGATGACACCCTGGACGCATGTCGTCATAATCCAGTTGCCATCACTCCGCCCCTAGATGCGGGGACGGGGGTGTCGGTGGCGTTCTTGGGGCCGAGGTCTGGGGCCAAGATGGTGTCGTTGGCCATCGTCGCCCCTTCGTTGATTCAAAGCTCTTTGGCTGCCGTCGTTTCTTCAGGTACTCTTACTGACCACTGCCTTTCCATTTTGTCGTAGGTCATTATGGGCGTCCCATCACTGGAAGTGGTTGAAGAGTCCCGATCGACTGAATCCCAGACTGACAGCCCCTCTCCTCTTCTAATCTCCAAGTTCCCCTGGGTAACTTATGAGGTTCTGAACACTTTGTCTGTCATGAGTCGGGAGAGTGTCGCGGCTCTCCCTATTGGAAACCAGGAAGGGTTTTCCGTTCGTCAGCCCGGCCCCAAAGAGCCGATATGTTCGTCTGTCGAGCAAGGCGTGCCAAATTTTTTTCTTTTTCTGCAAAGATGTGGTCACCCGCCTGTGCATCCGATTTCCTCTAACCGATTTCGAGATGTCGGTCTTAAAACATCTTTCTTTGGCCCCTTCCCAACTTCATCCCAACGGCTGGTCTTTTATAAAGTCTTTCGAGGATCTGTGCATGAACTTAGAGATTTCTTGTACAGTCCCTATCTTTCTATATTACTTTTCTGCCCATACCGGCCAAACCGGCCGAGAGCCTCCTGAAAGGAAAAGGTGGACTTCCCTGAAGAGTCATCCCAAACATAAACTTTTCCCTTTGTTCGCTGAATCTTTTAAGAAGTTCAAAAGAAACTATTTCAAATTGTGTGCTCGACCCGGCCAGCAACCTTTTTTCCTCCAAGGGTCGGAGTCTCTCGGGGTGAAGTGGAAATTTCCCCTTTACTGGACCCGTGCTCATCATGAATTCCCCCCCTCTTTCTACCAACGTGAGGAGACGGGACTATCGGATGCGGATGCTTATTCGGTGGTCCGAATTAATGCTTTCCGAGAGGCCCAGGGTCTTTGTGATATTATTCCCTTTCCTTCTCGATGTTAGTTAAACGACCTTGGACATGGTATATGCAATTCTTTTTGGTTTATCGTTGACTGATTGTTTCCTTTACTTTGTAGCCGCTGAAATGGAAAAACAGACTGGTGATGGAAGGACTTGGACCCGTAAGGCTTCCGATCACTCGAAGCCGACCCCCGATGTTGCTGGTGTTCCTCCTTTCTTTTCTAAGCTGAAGAAGAGAAAGGTTGTGAAGTCTACCCCAGATGCTGGGGTTGCTGGTGTTGTCGGAAAGTCGGTCCAAGCCGACCCTGTCCAGGTCCATTCTGGTACTGTTGGTGCCACATCTTCTCTAGGCACCCCGGTTACTAATCCCCCGGTTGTGGAGACTCCTTCGACTGCGCTCCCTGAAGCTGGTGCCTGGGCATCTCTGGGAAAGGGGTACCGAAGACCTTTTTCCCTTTGTACGGGCTCCGAAGCACTTATCGGATTCTTCTCCTTTTTCTGAAGAATTGATGAGGGAGCTCAGTCAGATGCAACTCCACGCCTATCAGACCGCTTCTCTCGTTGACAGCCTTGTCACGTTAAAGACAAGATACATCAGGGCTCAGGAAGAGCTGGCGGCTGTCCGGGCTGATTCGCAAAAGGTGGGTAAGGAGTTGCGCCTTACTCAAGAGGAATTCGAGCGTCATCTCCGAGATGCCCACGCGGAACATCAGCAGGCCTTGGCTAAAGCCGCCTTGATGACTGAGAACCTGAATGAAGTCAAGACTTTGTTCGAGGGGGCGCAAGCCGAGGCCTTGGAAGCTAAGTCCAAGCTCTTGAATGAAGAGAAAAAGGTGGCCGAGTTGCGGGAAATGATGGCATCGATGGCCGAGGAATCCTTCAACAATGCCCTGGCGCAGGTCCGATGTATCAACGCCGGGTTCAATTTAAATACTGACGGGGTGCACTTTCGATCTTATGTTCATGACGGGATGATTACTCCTTATGACGAACAAGAGGATTCCGTTATTGAAGCGGAGGGTGTCCCCGAAGCCGGTGTTGAGGCGGTCTCGGCTCCAGGAGGCGTTGGTGGGAATTGAAGGGCCGGGATGCCAGTTTGGATTTGTATTTTTTGTTCTTTTATTAGTGTTCGTACAATAGTACAATTTGCCTTTTATAATATTGTGTTCTTTTTTAGAACTATATTTATGCGCATTGTTTATTCGTTTGGCTCCAACGGCCAAGTATAATATTGCCCGAATCGTTTTTCGGTTTTCGGATACGTCTCAAGTTACCATGGGTGTGATGTGGCCCATCGGGACCATGCCAACCTGATCAGGGTTTGGCGACACCTTGGAGTTGCTTGGGACGCTATGTATTGTATTGAAAAATATTGAAGGAATAATATTACTCGAAAGTTATTCGAAGTTTATTCATAAATATCGAAAATTATTCATATCCGTGATCCCGATGAAAGAGATTACATGGAATGGGGGTGTCGAAACACTCGGCCCATTCTTCTCAATTAACGGGAAACACACGGATGACTTCTAATATAACACTTATTGATATCTGATGTGAAGGTCATGTATCCACATTTTCAACTGTAGTATGTCTTCAGCTTGTCTGCATTCCATGTTCGCTTGACTGCTTGTTTATCTAAGGTTTCCAACACATATGCTCCGTGGCCGAGATTCTGAATCACTCGGTAGGGCCGTTCCTAGTTGGCTACTAATTTGCCATCTCGAGCATTCTTGTTTCCAATGTTGGCTCTTCGTAAGACTAGGTCGCCTTCCTCGAAGCTTCTCGGCCTGACCTTCTTATTGAATCTTTTAGCCAAGAGCTGCTTCGTGGCCATGTCCCGGAGATGTGCTTTAGCTCGGATCTCTTCTATTAATTCAAGTTCATTGACCAACGCCTCATTGTTTATGTCCTCGCCTTCCTTGAGTATAATCCTTCTTCTCCATGAGGAATGTCCGATTTCCACTAGTATCATAGCCTCGCACCCGTAGGTCATTCTGAACGGGGTTTCCTGAGTAGATGACTGAGTCGTGGTTCTGTGCGCCCATAAAAAGTAATACAATTGTTCTACCCAATTGTTCTCAGCCTCGTGCATTCACTTTCTGAGTCCCTCTAGGATGACTTTGTTTACGGCTTCAGCTTGGCCGTTGGACTGTGGGTGCTCCACCGGCGAGAAATGGTGCTTGATATGGAGGCCGACCATCATTTCCCCGAACTTTTTATCAGTAAATTGAGTTTCGTTATCCGTGATGATTTCTGTCGGGATCCCGAATCTGGAAACGATGTTTCTTTCGAAGAACTTTTGTACTCGGGCGGAGGTGATGGTGGAAAGCGGCTCTGCTTCTATCCACTTGGTGAAATAATTGACGGCTACTATCAGCCATCTCAGCTGGCCCTCTGTTGCCTTAAACGGTCCTAAGAGATCCATTCCCCATTTGTAAAAGGACCAAGGAGATGTGATTGCCGTCATCTCGGATGGGCAGGACCGTATGATCCGGGCATGCTTTTGGCAACTTTTGCATTTCTTTACGTGATCCTGGGTGTCTGTTTTCATGGTCGGCCAAAAATAGCCCGCCCAAATAGCTTTCATTGCTAACGCTTTGGCTCCCATGTGATGGCCGTTGATGCCTTCATGTATCTCGGCCAGTATGTACCCTGTCCGGTTGGGTCCTACACAAAGTAACATGGGAGTGTGCGGACCTTTGCGATACAATTCTCCCTCTTGTGTGGTATACATGGCGGCCTCTCAGATTAGCCTCCTTGCCTCGGTGGCGTCATCTGGGGTTACTCCTTGCTCTAGATATTTAATTATGGGCTACCTCCAATCCGTGTTGGCCGAGATCATCATGATGCATGTGGGGTGGAATAACTCCTGTTGGACGGCCGTTCGATGATTTCCTGCACCCTTGGTACTTGCTAGCTTAGATAATATATCGGCCCTCATATTCTCCTCCCTGGGAATGTGGGAGATGACGACCTCATCGAACTCGGCAATTAGCTCCTTTACTTTGGTCAGATATTTGATCAACAAGGGTCCTTTGGCCTGGTATCTCCCTTCGATTTGGGCTGCCACGAGCTGAGAATATGTGAAAACTTTTAGTTTTGGGGCCCCTTGTTCCCTAGCCGAGGCCAATCCGGCTATCAAGGCTTCGTATTCGGCCTGGTTGTTTGACGTCGGGAAATTGAGCCGTAAAGATTGTTCAACGGATATTCCCTGAGGGCTCTCTATTATGATCCCGGCTCCACTTCCCTTAGCGTTGGACGACCCGTCCACGTATAGCATCCAGGCTTCTTCGTGTGTCGATATTATGGGGGTAAGCTCGGCCAGGAAATCAGCTAAGGCCTGAGATTTGATCGCGTGTCGGGCTTCGTATTTTACGTCAAACTCGGAGAGTTGGATTGTCCAACTGATCATTCTGCTAGCCAGGTCCGGTTTATGCAAGATCTGGTGAATCGGTTGGTTGGTGCGAACTATGATGGTGTGGCCCTGGAAGTACGGACGCAGTCGTTTGGCGGCCACCAGGAGTGCGAATGCCACTTTCTCCAACTTTTGGTATCTCAACTTCGAATTCTTTAGTGCTCGGCTTACAAAATATACCGGCCGTTGGGACTTGCCGCTTTCTCTGACTAGCACGACGCTTACTGCCTCCTCGGCCACGGATAGGTAGAGGATCAAGGCCTCACCGGGATCTGGTTTGGATAACACTGGGGGCAGGCAAGGCATTTCTTGATTTCCTTGAAGGTGGCTTCACATTCGGGGTTTCGGCCGATGATGGCTTCTTTCTTCAGCATTCTAAAGAAAGGTAGTGCTTTTTCCGCCGACTTTGGGAGGAAACGTGTCAACGCGACCAATCTTCTAGTCAATTGCTGGACCTCTTTTTTATTGGTCGGGAATTGCATATTTAAAATTGCCATGCATTTGTCCGGGTTGGCCTCAATTCCCCTGTGGGTCAACATGAACCCCAAGAACTTTCCTGCAGTCACTCCAAATGCGCACTTGAGTGGATTCAGTCGAATATTATTTTCTCATAGCCTGCCGAACGTTTCCTCCAAGTCTCGGATGTGGTTCCCGCTTGCGTCGATTTTTGCGATCATGTCGTCTATGTATACTTCTATGTTTCGACCGAGTTGTTGGGCAAAAACCCTGTTCATCATGCGCTGGTAAGTAGCACTAGCATTCTTCAAGCTGAAAGGCATCATGTTGTAACAATAATTTGCCTTGCTTCCTCTGAATGCCATTTTTTCTTGGTCTTCTGGGTGCATGGGAATCTGGTTGTATCCGGAATAAGCATCCATGAACGATAACACGCTAAATCCCGAAGAATTGTCTACTAACTGATCTATGCTTGGCATCAGATAAGAATCTTTGGGGCATACCTTGTTGACATCGGTGTAATCGACGCAGACCCGCCATTTGCCGTTGGATTTTTTAACCATCACTACATTGGACAGCCACGTGGTGTATTGGATCTCACGTATGAAGCCAGCTGATATGCGTTTGTCGCGTGGCTTCAAAACAATTAAACTAAGCTAATTCTGTAGCACAGGATTAACCTAGGTCGACTCAGAGACACAATCAATATGGTTCCAACTTCAATTCACTAGTAAATAATGGGGGGATTTTTATCAAACAGTTTGTATGCGCTAAATGAAAATTGCGAAAACACAAACAATGATTAAAGATTAATGCAGAAACTAACAGAATTGATAATAAGTAATTAAAACAGATTAAAGAGCATCAATCCAATTCACCAAACCAAGCTATTTAAATCATCATCGTTCTCAGAAATTTATCCTACTGTGAAAGTTCATTCAATTTCATTAGAAGCAGTTCAATCGAATTAACCCCTAAATTAATTGAACCACAAACCCTAATTGAAATATCATCCAATTAATCTGTGATTTATATTAGAAATTAGGCAATGAATCCATAACCTAATCCACTTTCAATTCTAAACGCATTCATAATCATGAAAACAAAATAGCAATTGAAGAAGAAAGTGAACATTCACACAGAATTCGAAATACTAAACCAGAACTCAAATTCTCCTCTTGCTTGGGTTGGATCCTTGGATTGAGTGATTATTTAGCCTTCCATGATCATCATCAATGAAAGCCCCATGAAATAAGTGCACAAAAATGGAAGAATGGAAAACGAAAATGAAGAACAGTAAAGAACAAGGAAGAGCAGTTGAGAGAAAATAAGAACAAGGGTTTTGATTCTAAAAACTTAAAAAGAGAAAAATAAAGCTGTTTGTGCAAAATGAAATTTGTAGTGTAATTCCTTCTAATGTCACTAACATATAGTGACTAAGTCTGAAGCAAAGAATGGGCCATGAGCAACCCATCAATTCTAATTATTTATGCTATTTACACCAATAAAAAGTCCAACTCGCAGCCCAAAATAAAAGTGCAGTGGTTCTAACTTCAAAGCCTAAAATGACCCTCCAAATTGCAGAATTGGCCTTGGCTTATTTCTGGAAAACTTGTAGATCTTTTCGTTATCTCTCCAAGGACTACAATAACGCTTAATTTGGAGTTCCATAGAGCTCTGTAGGTCCTGTACAAGCCAGATAAGTCAAGTGAGCTTAAAATCCGAAAATATGCAACAATTAGCAATTAAGCCCACTAACTTGCCTAAGACAAAAGCTGAATTAGAATGGGAAAATAAAAGTCCAAGAGAAGTCAAATAAGCTAAGAATGATAGAAAATATTTAACTAAAGGCACTCCATCACCGGCCTCCAACAACTCCCGAATGTGTTTTTCCAACGCCTGTTTTCTTTCGGGTCCGAGATTTCTCTTCTTCTGTGCCACCGGTTTCGAGCCGGGATACATGGACAACTTATGACAGAAGAATTTTGGCCTTATTCCCGGGATTTCAGAGGCTGTCCAAGCAAAAATATCTCGGTTGTCTCGGAGGCATTTTGTCAGTTCTGCTCTTGCGACTGGGTCAGCTATCCTTCCAGTCGTGGTGATTTGGGTAGCTTGAGACCCTATCTGAACCTCCACGAGCTCATCCGCTGGTTCTGGCCTCCATTCCTCCATGTCTTCTCGGACTTCGAGCTCCACCAAATTTATGGGTTCTACCTGCTGCCTTTTGTCTATTCTCCGCTCCTCCTCTTCACATAGTTGGGGTATTGAAGACGGGCCGACTTCGATTCCTTTGACGGCGTTGTAATAGCACTGGCGGGATTCCTTCTGATCCCCACTAATGGTTATTACCTTTCTGTTGCTCCCTATCATCTTCATCTTCTGATGTTTGGTAGACATCAAGATATCCCACCTGTGGAGCGTCGGTCTTCCGAGAATAACATTGTATGGTGAAGGGAATTCGGCGGCCACGAACTTCACTCTCTCTGACTTGAAATCTTCCTTTGTGCCTAGTGTCAGCCGCAACTCAATGGAACCTTTGATGGCCGTGTTTTTGCCATTGAAGCCTGACAACACCGTCTTACACGGTTTCAGGTCTATCTCGTCCAGATTCATCTTTTTGAAGGCGGTCCAGGATATGATGTCTGCTGAACTACCGTTATCCATGAACATTCTTCTTACTCGGCAGTTGGCTATGGTCCCGGTAATCACCAGACCGTCCTCATGTCCGGGTATCACGTCGTTCATGTCTTCTTTAGTGAAATAAAGCAGAAGGGGCTCAGGCTTGTTGTGGCCTTTAAACCTGGGTTGTTCCCTTACTGCAAGAACCTCCCTGAGGTATTTCCGACATTGATTGGTCGTATCACCTCCTCCTCCCATAGCCCCAGTGATCACATTGCATTCAAACTCTGGTTCTGGAAAGTCTTCGTCGTCTTGTTTTTTCTGCTTTTCGTCCTGGCCCTTTTGATCATCATTCTGGTTGCCTTTACGCTTGACCTGTTGCCCTTGGGTTTTGATCACGTACCGCCGCAACTTGCCTTCTCGGACGAACTTCTCTATAGCATCTTGTAAGTCCCAACACTGGTCGGTAGTATGTCCCGACCCATTGTGAAACTCACAGAAACGAGTACAATCAAGGTCAGCCTTTTTAAACACAGGCCGAGGTCTGTCCACTTTCTTCATCTCTGTCAGAGCTACCTCTCTCCATACTTGCGCTCGGGAAGTGTTCAGTGGGGTATATTTGTCATATTTGGTGTCGTATCGTCCTACTCTAGGGCCGAGATCATGGTTTCTGTTCGGCTGAGCATTCCCAGGGTTCTGGCGGTGTCTCGGAGGGGAACCTTTTCTTTTGGGAACGGTATTCGCGATCTCCATCTGCTCCAGTTCCAAGTATTTCTTTGACCGGACCTTAAACTCCAGCAATGTTTTAACCGGGTCTTTGTATATAGATTTTACAAGCCGTATCGATCCACTGAGTCCTGCTGACTGTAAGTGGACGTGCACTTTTTCCTCCAAGCCTTGTACCTGTAGGGTAGCCTCCTTAAACCGATCCAAATAGCTCTGCAGTGTTCCCCCCGGGTGCTAACGGATTTTTCCCAAGGCGAATTCGGACCTAGGCTGCTTTTTACTCGTCGTGAAGTTGAGTAGGAACTTTTGGCCGAAATCCTCAAAATTATGGATTGATCGGGGCGGCAGCGTGTGGAACCACGTCTGTGCGGCCCCGGTCAAGGTAGTAACAAAAATCTGAGAGATTATTGGTTCGTCAATCCCTCGGACGCACATTTGCATATCGAACTCGTCAATATGCACTTGTGGATCTTGACTCCCATCATATTTTGACAGGAAGGACCTGTTGCGAACTCGGCAAGTATACCGTTCGTTTCAAGTAATATAATGATAAGAAAGATATCGTTCCCACGAGGATTGTTTGACCGATTAAATTATAATTAATATCAATAGATTGGAGGACAATGAAATGTAAGAAATTGTTGTTGTGTGTGTGTAGTAATGAAATTAAACCTAATTATAATCATTAACTAATATCAACAAGTAAATAGGGTTATAACGATATGCGAAGTAATGTAGCTAGGGAAACCCACACTAAATGCTTCCTACCTTCCTACATATATTGTCTACTATATTCATCTATCTCAAGTCACTCAACATGCATCTTCATACAATAATAGCTAAGCCCTACTCCCGTAGTGATCTTAACCCTTTAACCCAAGTAATTACCCTAATCCCTTAGTGGTAGCTGTTAGGTTAAGCATTAAATGATGCAATAACTGGTTGCAAGCATACACTTCTATCCCTAGTCAATGTAAAGCTTGTCACTTTACCCAAGTCCAAGCGTAGAATCCCAATATTCCTATTGTAAACTCTAGCTTTCAATACCCAACTTAGAGTGATCAGTTCCAGCAAGATAGAAACATGCAAGAATCAAAGTAAAGTGAAATAACTTGATATAAATGAAGAATAGCATCCAATACACTCCAAAGGAGATTACATTCAGTGCTTGGCCCTAACTACAATATAAAATCAGCCAAACCTCATTGTGGTTGGCTGTGTTACACAAAATGGCATACCCAGCTGAAGTGCAAGGAGAAGAAGATGGAGAAGAATCTCCACTTGAGCCTCCAACTCCCTTAAACCCTAGCTAAGGCACCCAAGCTTTCTAAGACCCTATTTTGTGTGTTTCCCTCCAAGAAGTTCGTGCATTCAATGCTGAAGGTGGAGTATTTATAACCTAGCTTGTGAAGTCCCTGTTTTGCCCTTGACAGCTTTAATTACAGAGCTTCTGTTGACCTGTGGCGCTGATGGCGCCAACTTACAGAACAAATGGCGCTGATGGCGCTAGCTTGGCGCTCTTGGCGCGGGATGCCAGTGGTAATGACGCTAATGGCGCCATCCTGGCGCTAATGGCGCCAGGTTCCAGAGCTGATGGCGCCCTTGGAGCGGCTTTGGTGTGGGAGGCGCTGACTTCCAGTGTATGTGGCGCTTATGGCGCCATTCTGACGCTGATGGCGCTAGAGCATTCTTCCAAGCTTGGTTCTTTTCTTCTGATTTTTGCTTAATCTTGGCACCTTTGATTGATTTCCTGGCAATTTATCACATTAGCTCAAATCATAACACAAAAAGGGCAATTATCCATGCTCAATGCTCAATTCTTGCTTCTAAAAGCTTAGGAAACCTTATATGCTAGGCACATATCAGGACCCATCAAAGTCCTCAATAAACTAGGCGTTGACAATCTCATCGACGAATGGGCTGTTGTTGTGTTGCCCGCGTCGGTATTTTCTCCTATACACCTCGGCCCCTGTCCCGGCGACCTGGTATGGAATGTTGGACCGTTTATCATGATGTCCTGGGTTAATCTCTCATTCCTGGTGGTGTGAGGCTGCTCCCGGTTGATAAGTGCCCTAAATCAGTTAAATTCGTATTTCAAATGCGGGCACTTATCGTTTGATTTCATAAGTTTTTATTATAAAATTACCCTAAACCGAGTTAAATAGCTCCTAATGCTTGCATAAATGTCATTCATCATATTTCGAAAGATTAATCCAACATGTTTTAAATTTTGATAGATTCCGTGAATTTCCGGGGCTTCCGTAAACAAAAAGCAAGCAGATCGGGCTGAAGAAAGCAAACAGGGAGGTGCAGAAAGTAAAAGGCCCATCAGAATAGTCCAGCGTGCCTTTTAACTCGCCTGGGCGAGTGAATATAGTATAAAATGATCGCCTGGGCGAGTTAAACACCAATTTGGGCCACTTGGGCCACTTGGGACAGCTGGAAACGTGTAAAAATATTTGCAAACTCGTCTGGGCGAGTAAAATAGCCTAAAATGACTCGCCTGGGCGAGTTAAGTCGGCCAGAAAACATCTATAAATACCCCAGCACCCTTCATTTGGAATTGTAACTTTTTCCATTGCTTTCTTTCTCCCTTGGGCTTCTAAGGTGCTCATAAAAATCTTAGCTCTTCTTCTAAATTTGTAAATATTAGTAGTATGTAGATTAGGGAAGTGAGAGAAGTGAGATTTAGTGTGGAGACTCTGCCGGAAAGAAGCGGTGATGGGGCCCTTCATCAATTCTTCTCTTAAGGAGGTTCTCTCCATGCTTGGTTAGCTTCTCTTATGGATTGGATGTAATCTTCTATCCCTATGTTTCTCTTTTAATTTTATTTATGCATTAATTTCTTCTACTCCTTCTTGGTAATTTATTCCGTACTTAATGCTTGAATCTAATTGATCACTAGACTCATGAACTAAAATTCTAAGTTTGACTGGGAAGTACTCTTAGGATTTGAACTGAATAAATTTACTCATTACGTTACGAATCGCTAGGAATAGGGCGTACCGTTTTGATTGCATAAAGCACGCGATTATAATTCTTAATGCTGGGATATTTATTTCGTATGCGAGACATCGATATTAGGTAAATATTCTTAGAACTTGATTGCGAGGAATCGATTCAAGGTTAACATAGTGTGCATCAATAAGGATAGATAAGGATTATTGTATGGTATTATTAATTGGGGATAAAAGGATATGAATGATGAAATCCAATCCTACGCTTTTCCGTAACTTTCCGTAATTTTCCATAATTTTCCGTAATTTTCCATAACTTTCCGTAATCATAATTTTTAGTTGTTTTCTTAAAACAAATGAAACTACGCTCAACCTATTTGTACATAACTATTGAACTATTAAATTCTATTTGGATTAACTGAGTAAGCTCAAGTCCCTGTGAAGACGAACTTTTATAAATTTTGTAACTTACAACGACAATTGGTACGCTTGCCAAAAAGTCCTAACACCGGTTCAATGTGTATACGTTCCTCAACCTCGGGTGCCGATTGTGGTCGACGGTCTGTCAGATGGCGTGTTTCGTCCAGGCTAGGACGAAATGTTTGCTCCTGGGCCGGGTTCTCCATGTGTCCAACATGCTGCTCCGAGTGCTGTCGCCGATGCTCTTCCTCCTGCCTCCATCTCGCACAGCACTCATCTGGCTGGGCGATAATGTTGTTCATATCCTCTTGGCGTTGAAGGGCATGTAGCCTTTCAAGCCGCTTGATCTGAGCTAGAATGGATTGCAGCACGTTATTGGTGAAGCACTGAATTGATTCTTGCTCTACTTCGGCCGGAGCGGGTAACGGGCCATTCGGCATAACCGATGGGAGGAGTGGATTGTTTTGAGCCTGAGAGGATGCAGTGTCTGAAAGCACATCTTCCACCCGGACTGAGTGCAATGCATCCGCCACGAGTGGTCTTTCATCCTGATGTCTTCTCATGTTTACCATGGTGGGAATCGAAATTTAGCGTCCCCACAGACGACACCAATGTTCTGTTTGTTAATAACAGGTCTCCAATAATGGTGTTGGATGATTGATATAGGATCCAAACTCTCTCTCTAGGGGCACTTATAATGGTGAAGTACTCCTAGGTAGATGATCACAATGCACCTAAGAGAAACCACAATCAGACGTGGGGTGTGTGCACTGTGAGTAAGGAAAAGAGAGTCAGAGTAAAAGCGTACCTTTCTGCTGGAGTCCTTTACCTATAAATACTGACCTGAGTAGAAGATGGGCAAACCTCCTTGATATTCGTCGTGATTTTGGAACTGATATACTCCACATTTATTGTGCAATCATTATCCTTTATTTCTCTTGATTCTGTCGCGAAATCGGCGGTTACTCATGGAATGTGCCTGAAAACTAAATCCGACCAGTCCTTATTGGGCCACTTGGGATCTGGTCTATTTCGAATACCCATAACATTAGCAATATTGAAATGTTAAATAATGTTATGTATAATGCAGAATATAATTGATATTTCTAACCCGATCCTTGATGTGAATAGTTGTCAGTATATCAGTTGATTTTATGTTAATCATCATCATGGTCTTTGCCATATCCTTCAAAGTTTGGTAATCCTCATCCATTATTCCTAAATTACATATAAAACATAATAACTAATTATTTTAAAATGGTGAATCTAAATAAATACATACACAAATCAAGTTATGTCTATCACTATTTGACAGTTAAACCGTGAATGATAGTGAACATTACTGTGCTATTTTATTGTATTAATATCAAGAAATCAACCTTTGTGTTTGTGCATAAACTGTGCTGGATGACATACATAGTATCAATTTTATATAAATTCTGCTAAAATGATAGTCATAAAAAAGTCCCGTGTATTGATGAAACACTTGGAATCAGTTGGAATAAAATGTGATTTTATATGTTTCATATTTGTTGGGTGAACATATATATATTTGTCCAAAAGCCTAACCATTTCACCATCAAGAATAAGTTGGAATAAAAATCACACACTTATGTAGTTTACTTTCAATGAAACACACTTCAAACTTCAAAGCAACAAAATATAACAAAAAGAGACTTTCTACTTTTTTTCTTGTTCTTCTGAATATTCCATCCATCTAAATCTAAACACGAGAATGATAGTGTCACATAGCCAAATGGGTAAATTAAATAGGAATTAATATCTAGAAATCAACATTTGTGTGTCTGTGCATAAACTGTGATGGATGACATACATAGTAACAATTTTATATAAATTCCACTACAATGACAGTGATAAAAAAAGCCCTAAGAGAGAAGAAATAAAGATAGATAGAGAATAATCTGCAAATAATATTCAACGACCTAAACAATTTAAAAATGTAACCTTTGTTGAATAATTTGCAAATATATAGTATACTGTATATTCAGAATAATAGTAAATTACCTTTTGAGAGAGAAGAAAGAAAGAAAGATAGTGTGAGAAACTCTTTTGTTATCATTTAAACTATGGTGCAATAGTATGAAGATACTTACGAGGTGAAATGGAGCATGCGTAACTGTGGTGTACTTGGTTGTGAGTTTCTACAGTCGAGCACTATGAAGAAGCTTTCACCAGGTGAAATGGAGCGTCCTTTAGTGTTCTTTGCGCATGAGATGGAGTGGCCCTTGCTCTACCAATACTCTCTCTGTTTTGTAGTTGGAACAAATGAATGTGAACTGACTCAATTCATAAATGTTTCATTGAAAGTGGTCAAATAAGCAATTTTTAATTAATGACTCTCTACTGAAGTAAGAAAATGACTCCAAATTTGTAGTGCCCAGTACATGTATGTACTTTCACGCAAAACTGAGAATGCAATATTGTGTGCTTTATTAGGCCCAAAAACGTTTATAGTTTTAACACATTGTGCACACGAAGTAACACATTGGGCTTAAGTGAAAGCTTTTAGCCATTTATTTCCAAATAATAGTTGTGTTTTATAATTCCATGTAACTGTAAAACTCCAATATAAAACTGGGTAAGTTTAAAGCTCATTGTTATTGTTTGGATATTATAACAAATAGATTATGCATTTTTTATATGAACCTAGTATTACAATATTTCATGGTACACAAAAAAGATAAGGTTATAAGATAATTGATGAATAAAGTTCCACATCATGAAATATAAAATGTCTATAAATATGATGGTAGATAAGCTAAGCTCTGAAGTGGACCAAATAAATAAAGATTTTTTTAATATAAACTGACCCAAAAGTTGGTGTGATGGTACACGACATAGATTATAATTGTCAACAACAGGTTATATTGAATGGCTAATTTTTAAAAATTAATAAAGATGAGCACATACTATAGATTTTGAAATACTTGAAAACCACATTAGTTTTATTTTGTGATTTTCCTTCTTTATCGTGAATGAAAATCTTCAATCCTCTTTTACTTTGTACTCTTGAGGATGCCACATAAAGCTAGGCATGACTGAAAACTGGATTAGGAAGATATAACCCAATGGATCAAGAAATTGTTCTCAAGATTTATTGATTGTGATAGCATATGACACTATAATAGGGAATTTTCTTCTAATCATTTTGAAAGGCCAAGGAGATTGTGATAGTGATAATGACATTCGTGGAATATAGACCAAAGTACCTATGTTTTTACCAAAAATTATTCGTGCTTCAATAACATGATTAGTCATTCTACACACAATTAGTCTTATACAATTGCATAGCCTTTCTGATTGATCCAAATTTCGAATCAACATAATAGGTGTGTCTATTTTCAGTCTAATTTTATGATTAGGTAATCCAAATGTTTTTAGTGAATGTAGAAACTCTTATGTAATAGCTTGGTAAGCTTGAATTTCTACAGAATCTGTCATGTCAATGGAATTAGAGCTTAAATATTGTTTCTCATCAGCTGGAATAGTGTTTAATACATACGCATTTATTTGGTCCACAGTCTCAATGGTTGAAGCTAGTATAGCTATGGACTTCAAAAAGTCTTCATTGTTATAATTGTGCTGGATATTTGGATAGGTATGGGTGGCAATGGATTCAATAGGATCAAAGAAATTTGTAATTAGAAATTCATGTGGAATTTCAATCTCAGAAAATACATCATTAGCTTCACCTAGTTTCCTATCACCAACATCTATAAGCCACTAAGAAAAATTGTTTATTCGGCTGTATTTGACATTGTTGATGTAAGCGCATATTTTTGTCAACTTTAAAACTATGCAGTAATTCCGCAGGTAGGAAGCATTTATAGTAGCATGCCCTATGTCTGACCTACTGCCTCTAGGTATCACAGGTAAGATTTTTCGAAAGTCATCTTCAAATACAACAACTTTTCCACCAAATGGAACACTGTCTACATAAGAGATATCCATAATGTCCTTCAGTGTTTTATGAAAACAGTATGAACAACACACAAGAACCAAGAGGGGGGTGAATTGGTTGTTCTTGGTCTCTTAGAAATTTTCTTAAACAATCAGAGTTAAAAAAAAGATTGTATCACAAAACAACCTTTGAACACTTTTCAATCAATCAAACTCCTTTCTTTAAAGAATGCAATGACGAAAAAATATTTCAGCTGATTATGAAAAGTTACTCCAACAAATGATAATTAATAACCACAATAAAAGATAAAGAAAAAGTAGTCAACACCAAGATTTATACTGGTTCACTTCTCAACCTAGAGAATCTACATTCAGTTCTCTTAACCAACTAGTTAGAAATTCCACTAATAGCAAATTGTTTCTTACAAGCTTATACAATCTAACTCCCTTAGACTCTCTGTAATCAAGACATAGGGAACTCCCTTCTCTACTATTCCCTCTAGAAACACCTATCCTAGACAAGCTTTAAGAAAGATTATTGCTTTAGCTACACAAACCACAAAACTCTAAAAAGAATTAAACCAAAGTAGTATGGGGAGAAATAACCTGATGATCCACTGCTTATGAATGCAAATGTTTACCAAACTTGAATCAAGATTAAAAGACAAATCTCATAACATTCTCTTCAAGTTCTTCTTTAGAATGTTGCCCAAAAAGAAATCCTATTAAGAAATCTTGAAGCTTGATGATTTGAGGGTCTAACATAGAATAACTCAAAGTATCTTTTCTCTCTTCAGAAAGGTTATGAACATCTTTGATATTTCATAGTTGTAATTTGTCAAAACACTCAAAATTTATTTATAGAAAACTTTTATAATCGTCAGTAATCGATTAAATCACTTATGTAATCGATTAAACTAGTTATATAATTGATTAAAGTGTTATTGAGCTTTTTGGAAAAAACTTATGAACAAAGTAATCGATTATCACAGGAAGTCTTATTCAAAATCGTTTCTAAGTAATTGATTAGCACTGTTAGACTTTTGGCAAGCGTACCAATTGTCGTTGTAAGTTACAAAATTTATAAAAGTTCGTCTCCACAAGGACTTGTGCTACTCAGTTAATCCAAATAGAATTCAACAGTTTAATAGTTATGTACAACGAGTATGGTCGAAGTTTTGATGGTTTTACGAAAATAACGAAAGATTACGGAAACTAATAAAATGATTTTAACTAATTCAAGAAAAGCGTAGGATTTGGATTTCATCATTCATACCCTCAGTATCCAATTAATATTACTATATATAAATCATTTTCTATTATTACTGATGCACACATTAATTAACCTCGAATCGATCTCTCGCAATCGAGTTCTAAGGATATTTACCGAATATCGATCCCTCGCATATGAAGTAAATAACCCTGCATTACAATCATAATCGCGTGCTATTTGCAATCTAAACGTTATGCTCTATCCCTAACAACGTAACGTAAAGAGTAAAATTATTCAGTTCAAATTCCAAGAGTACTTCCCAGTTAAACTTAGAATCCAATTTCATGAAACTAGTGATCAAGTAGAATCAAGCATTAAGAACGAAATAAAATTACCAATTATAAATAGAAAAGACTTATGCATAAATAAATATTAAAAGAGATACTTAAAGGTAAGAAGATTACATCCTATCCTTAAGAGAAACTAACCAAGCATGGAGAGAACCTCCTTAAGAGAAGAATTGATGAAGGGCCCCACCCCATCACCGCTTCTTTTCGGCAGAGTCTCCACACTAAATCTCACTTCTCCCACTTTCCTAATCTACCTAATACTAATATTTAAGAGCCTAAGGCTCAAAACAAGCTAAGAAGAAGCAAGACAAGAAAAAATGGAGTTGAAGAAGTCTGTATGGCCTTGGGGGGTGCTTGGGTATTTATAGGGCTGGCCTGGTCGAGTTGGTCGCCCAAGCGACCAATTTCTTCATTTTCCACTCGCTTGGGCGAGTTAAAGGCCCAACTTGGACGTCCACTTGGCCACTTGAAGGCCCACTTGATAACTCCACTTGCCCAGGCGATCAGATTGCACTTGTTTCACTCTCCTGGGCGAGTTATAGGATGGTTCTGGAACATGTTTTTGGGCCTTGATGGATATTGGGCCTGTTTTGCTTGTTGCACCTCCTAGGTTTGCTTTATGATCCATTTTTTCTTGCTTTGTTTGATCGAAAGCTTCGGACGTCCACAAAATCTATCAAAATACAAAGCATGATTGGATTAATCTTCCAAAATATGAACAATAACTTTTATACAAGCATTACGTGCTATTTAACTAAGTTTAGGGCAAATTTATAATTAAATCTTATGAAATCAAAAGATAAGTGCCTGCATTTGGAACATGAATTTAACTGAATTAGGGCACTTATCAAGCACTATGTTGTATTCGATTATCACTGGAAGTTCATTATGTGATTATGAACTGTGTAATCGATTACCACAAACTCATAATCGATTAAAATGTTCTTAGTTCTCAAGTAATAGATTACAAATGACTGGTAATCGAGTAATACATACTTGTTTCCAAAATGTGGTCACACTACACTTGGAAAAGACATGGTTGGATAATCTTTTAATGAATTTTTGTTGGATTGTAATATCTCTTCAATGTGAAGTAGTGCAAAATTCTGTAATTCTTCTATTAGCAGTTGTAACTCTATGAACATAAATAAAAAAATTTAATTTCATACTTGTAAAGACAACCTAACACTCATATAATAAATATAGATTTTCTATATTTTACTTGGTATGTTTGTAATCCTTTTCTGACCACGTAGAATACCATCAATTAGATACTCCCATGTTTCAGACTACACATGGTCTGGTATCTTAATGCTATTAGATATGAGCATTGTAACAAAACATCTTCTTAGAAATTGGCCACAACCCCACTGGTATGCTTCTTTTAATGCCTCAAGGTATTCCTTATCATCATGCAAGAAGCCCATAGGAAAACAAGCTTCTCTAAATGATGGATATAGTTGACCATCAACTGTACGAATTTCTTCATAAGTGGTTGGTCCTTTAATGATGACCAACACCATCCTAAGATAATACAATTCTCCAGTAGTTGGAGGCACCCAGTTAAGCCTTCCAATTGTATAAACGTCTATCCTTGGGCACATATGTAAAATTTCTTATGAACTACACATAAATTAGATGTTTTCCTTTAGTGAAAATGGTATTAGCTTGTAGCCAAGATGTAAACATGGAGTCCTTAACAGTTGACTTAGCGAGCAAAGCATCAATATTATTAACATCTTCAAAGATTATTGAATTTTCACTAGGTAAATGAAAGTACAATCTTTCAACAACAGGTGATCTCTTGTGAATTTGAAATGAAATTATTCTCCAGCAAGCTTCACAAGGAGAAATATACCTACCATCTACATAGTGCTTAACCTCATCAAGACACTATTATGTTGTTCCATCATCATTTTGCACAGGTACAATAGCAACAGTTATGCAATCATATCCTGTAGTAATATATTTGAATAAATATTTGATTGATGCTGCTTGATTGCACCATTCTATGTTGAGGTGAGCTTGATATTTCAATAGTAGTTTTGGATTATATGGCACTACATATCTATTGTCTAGGGCTATATGATTTTTCTCAATGTATTTCCCGTCATTACATTTTCTATAAACAGGATATCCATCTTGGTCAACAACAGTTTTAGCTTGCCATTTCATAGGAAAAAATCTAGAACATTTTCCATCTTTCATGCATGGCGACTTTCTGTTAGCATGACCACACAGACCATGCATCATATGATTCTTGACACAATCATAGAGTTGTGGTTGTTCAATAGCATCTGATATCTTAGCTGATATGATGTTATTAATGTCTGCAGGGGATGGATACTTGCTGCCAGGATGTAAAAATAACAAGATATGAGCATGTGGCAAGACTCTCTTTTGGAATTCAATTGTGTAAATATATGGAATTGTTATATTGTTAGATTAAATATTTGTATAAATACAATAAGTATGAATTAATAAGTGCGTTAGGAGTTCAACCCTTACATGCAAGTATGGGCTAAAAGTTTTTTATGTTTCAAGTCAGACATTACTTGTTCTAGCTTGAGTTAAAAAATTCTTGTAACAATATCTGGCCAATCTTGTGCAGTTAAATTAAGAGGTGAAATAGACCTTTGAATCTCAAGCCAATACGGATTACTAGTGAAAGTCAAGAACAAATCTGGAAATGCAACACTGCTACATATGATCATTCCATCAAAGTACAATTGATCCATATACCTGCGACTGCCAACAAAAGATGAAGGTAGAACAATACGCTTTCCACAATTGGTACGCTAATTGTCATCTACCTTCTGTGAGCTCTTTAAAGTGTTGTATTTATCACAACGTAGTTGCTTTTGATGAGTTCTTATAAACATTAATCTTTCTGCTTCATCATTGTGTAACCATCAACAATAAATTGCTAAAATAGATATTTCAATCCAAGATAACTTGTGTGAAGCTCATTGATTCTTTGTAATCGTCCACTTTTTTTCAAGTATTATATCTCTATTGATAGGTTGACTTGCATCACCAACAATAACTACAACCACGTTTGAAATTGTGGGAAAATTATAATCCTTCCATCTTTTTTTTTATCTGATATCAACTGTAAATTAAGATTCTCTGTCTGGAAAATGTCATATCTTTCTTTCGCCATCCTAAAAGACTTAGCAAATATATTGTATTCATCAAGCATTTCTTTTAACTTTGACACAAGCTGTGAATCAAGAATGTTTTGCCATATAAAAATGACAGGAAACTGTAATTATATCTCTTGTTTATGGTCCTTTTTGTTAACACAGACACCCTAAAAGAGAACAATAAATTGAACCCTCTAATAAGTTTTATGTTGCTCCACACTGATAGTTAACATAAAATTCTGAAAATCTCAAATTGTAACAAAAATTGATAAATTACATTTTACCTTACTCCACCAATTTTGTTTTTAAGTTTATTTTTTGTATCATAGATATACAGATGAACAAATTTTGGAGGTTTTCTAGCCATTGGTAATAGGCTTCTAATCATATGACATGATTGTCCATGAATTCTATATATTGGTGGACCTTTTTCTTTTAACAAACTTGTATCTATGTTGGCACCAGGAGAGCTGAAAGAAAACATCATATTATAAGCTCTGATATATTGTTGGTAATTTCTGCTTTCGTGTGATTTTTTATCACAAAGTAGTTGTTGCAAAAGTCTTCGTGGATTCTTTAGAAAAGGAAGTTGTATCATTCCAATGCTATAACAAAGATTATATTTGGCATTAGCATGATTTCTATTTTTCCTCGTACTTTCTTGATACGATATAGCAGCTTGGCAATATGGACATGTATTAGTAAGGTCTCCTATATCAACATATCCTAACAAATAAAAGTTCATTAGTTTCACATTAGTAACATTGTGCTTTAACTTTCAAAGTTCGTCGATACAGTCAACACAATTATCAATGCCATCTGATAGATCATCCTCGTCATTAAGTAAATTAAGACTTGTTTCTGCATAATAAGCAACAATAGTAATACTACACTTTGTTACATGTCGTGTAATTCATTTCATATAGTTTGAGTATTATTGTTACCTCCATTTTGAGTACTTTCATTTGGATAGCCTCCATGTGTCTCATGAAGTGGAACATTGGTCTATTCAACTTCAATGCTATGAAAATGACTTTCATTATATCTGTGTGTAATAGAACTTGAAGATGCAGTAATAGACTCATTTAGCAAATTGTTTCAAAGCGAACAAATATTGTTGAGAGTTTTGTTTCGACGTCTTGAGAGGTCATTGTGTTGTGGCTAAGTATTAGACATATTTGCTAATGGATTTTGAAAATATTTTGTATTTCCTCTTTGATCGAAGCCGTATTCAACCAAATTAATGCAATTAAATGCAGTACTAGGAAGTAACCTAGGTCGTCTCTCAAGGATCGATTAATTGTGTTCAGGGATTAAAATGTATTGGGGTTTTTGACAGAATGCAAGATTATATATGAAATTAAAATCGAAATATCAAAAGCAGTGATTAAAATGGCCAGGTCTGGAACAGATTGCGTTCATAATATCCTTGGTTCACAAAACATAACCTATTCCGTCTTAATCCTGGTTAGTCCAGATTAATCTACTAAGCGAAGATTAACCCAAAACTTCCCTACACAAATTAAGCAATTGCGAATTCTGTCAGACCAGGATTAAGCAACCCGAAAGCACTGAATCAATCAATTCAAAATCACTAAGCATGATTCCAATTCGAAAATCCAGAACAGAAGCCCAACAAATAAGAACCAAGCAGAATAGAAAATTAAACACAGAGAACCTCCATTAATTGCAATCTGTCCAGAACCTAACCTAGGAATTAGCCTTCCATTAAATTGAAATTAACAACAGAGCATGAATTGAAACCCATAAACAGAAACGAAATTCAACAGAACCCTAATTACAGAAAACGAAATTTAAAACCTAAAACAGAAACGAAAATAGAGATGCAAAACGTGAAAGATAAACAGAAACGAATCTAAAATTAGAAACAGCAACGAAATTACAAACTGGAATTGAAATTATAAACGAAATTAGAACATAGGAACAGAATTGAAACGAAAATAGGAAGCTATAAGCAGAAACAAAAATAAGAAGCAAAACGAAATTAGAAACAGAAAGCAAAGACGAAACTGGAATTAAAAATGCGCAAAACGTAGTCTGAACGGAGTCACCAACAGAAGCTAAAACCTAGAACCCTAGCAGAGCACCAAAACGAAAATAAAAGAGAAGAAGGAGAGACCTTCTGTTTGGTGACTGGCCCTATTTATAGAGTCACTAAACCTAAAAACGAAAATGGGCCTTTTTAATAGTTCTGGCCCAAAAATACACTTAAGCGAAATAAAGCGAAAATAACGTGAAAATAAAATGCTGCTGCAGAAAATTAATCTTCAAGTCCACGAATTAATTCCAAGCTCACTCAACTATTAATTTGCCCTGAAAATAAAAATTGGATTAATTAAGCTCAGAAAATCCAAATTCGGTAAAATATGAATTAACGGTCCAATTAAGAAATAGTGCGGAATATAAACAATTAAAGCTAAATTAAGGATTAAAATGAGTACAGAAAGATGAGGAAATATAGGTAAAAAGTGACTCATCACTCTTGTTCCACCAGAATGAAGAGTATCTGCATAGTTCAACACATCAGATTAGTGTTTCACTTATAACAATAATACATGTCATATAATACTACAAGTACTTTGTTACATGTCGTGCAATTCATTTGATATAGTATAAGTACCATGGTTACCTCCATTTTGAGTACTTTCATTTGGATACTCTCCATGTGTCTGATAAAGTGGATCATTTGTTTGTTCAGATACAATGCTATGAAAACACATTTCATTATGTCTATTTGTAGTAGAAGTTGAAGATGCAACAAAAAATTCATGAAGCAAATTGTTTCGAAGCGTACAAATACTGAGTTTTGTGTTTCCTGTTTGTTTGATACTTGCGGTGTGGCTGAGTATTAGTGATATCTTCTAATGGATTTTATTTATTGCCTCTTATTCCAGCAAGATTAATAGTATCTGCATAATTTAAAATATCAGTTTAGTGTTTCACTTATAATAGCAATACACCTGATATAATACTCCAAGTACAAGTTTTGGATATCAGGGTACAGATGTAAAACCTATATTTTCGTTCATTATGTTTCTCCTCTTAGCACTATTACATTTAGCTCTTGTTAAATGCTTTCCTTGCAATATGACTTTTTGTTTCAATCTTGTAGCTTTAGCCTGAATGACATCTGATAGATAGTATTCATAATGAAGTAAATTATGAGTTGTTAGTGAATAATAACCAACATGAATAATACTACACTTTGTTACATGTCATGTAATTTATTTCATATAGTCTACGTACAATTTTTACCTTCATTTTCAGTTCTTTCTTTTAATAAATGTTTTCGTTGCAATACTAGTTTTCTTTTTAATCTTGTACCTTTAGCAACCAGCATTGTATTAGAAATCTCTTCTTCCATGTTTCACCTACCTACAAAATAAATGTTGTGAACTAATATTGTTGAAACAATAAATAGAAAGTATTCGTAGATGTTGTTTTAAGTATGTGGAGCATAATATCTCCTCACACAATTTAGTACTCCCTTATTAAAGTACCAATATTGTTTGCCCATGTTTATGGTTCTTTGGTTGTTCTAATGCTAAAACATGTCGTGTAAGTGAGTTGTGTGTAATCCAAATAGTAATTGGAAAAGGCAATTGTGATTTAGTGGGCCATCCTTGTCAATTTGATTGAGAGGACACTTATTTTCTGAAAATTTTCATTAGTCACACCAACATTTTGGTAGATGACAAACATAGTAGATTGTAGCTAGCTTTAACTCACCTTGTAGTAGATTTTGTACATATTTGTTGTAGGCATGGCAGTGGGACCTGAACCCGTGGGTACTCGTCTGAATTCGTCCCGATTTTAACAGGGAAAAATCGAGTTTATCAGGTTCAGATTTTCCCCGAAAGCCAAAAGCGGGGGGGGGGGGGGGGGGGGTTTATAGAAACCCCCCCCCCCCCCCCCCCAGCCCCCACCCCAAAAAAAATAATATAAAAAAAAGAAAAAAATAAAAAAATAAAATATTATTTTGTAATTTTTTTAATTGAATTGATTAATTTTGTTTTGTAATTTTTAAATTATGATCTCATATTTTAAATGTGGATTTGTAATTGTTTTTTTTGTTACATAATTAGCATTTTTGTTTGATTTTTTCAATAAAAAAAGTTATATTATTTTTTTATTTTTTATAATTTTAATCACATAGCAGGGGCGGGGCAGGGTGGGGAAAACCCGACCCTCAACAAGGGTGGGGATGGGGATGGGTTTTTAAACCCGACGGGGATTGGGGGCGGGGTCGGGGAGCGGGTTTTGAGTCGGGGGCGGGGACGGGGAATCCAATACCCGCTCCCGCCCCGCCCCATTGATGTAATAGGCTGAACCCATAGCCATTAACTTTCCCAAATCTACCTTGCAATAGAACCCAATCTTCAAGCAAACTTCAAGAACACATAAGCTTCCAACACTCCTTGAAATTGAGGCTGTTTAGAAGTTTGAAATTGCAGAAATGGAAGATGGAAGAAAGGTTGGGGATGAAGGTGAAGACACCAGGGAGAAGCTCTCCAATAAGTCTAGGAAGAATCACCACAATAGCTTTGGGAAGTCATTGATAAGACTCAAGAAGTTCTTGAACAAGAACAAGAGAGAAACTCTCTCAACAATTTTCAGAAATTGTATTAATGAACCAAAGTTAGTTACATTCAGTTTTGGCACCTTTATATAGGCCACGGAATTACAAGCTAAATGACACTAAAATGTAAGGAAGATGCAAATTGAAATGAAGCCTGAATGAAGCTTGAAGTGCAAGCTTTCCCAAAGTGACTCTTGGCTTCCCAATCATGTGCAGTGCAGTTTCAGACTAAAATAATCGATTATTCGCACTTGTAATCGATTAAAACATAGCTATTTACACTTTTAAGGCTTATGTAATCGATTAAATGGCTTCTGTAATCGATTAAAACAGTCAAGACTTGTTTTAATCGATTACAGAGGCTATTTAATCAATTAAAATAGTAAGTTCTTATTTTTTTTAATTTCCTGATGCTTATGTAATCGATTAAAGGCATCTGGTAATCGATTAAAGGTATCAGAAAAGATGCTTTTAATCTATTAAAACAGACAACACTTCTTTTGTGTTTCCACTAAGTTGGTATGCTTCTTCATGCTTTTCCAAGAAATACAAGTTAGCTTGGATGTGGTCTTGAAGTGCTTGAATCCTAGCTCTTGTCATTGGTCCTTTAAAGCTCACCAAAGGAAGTGTTTCAAGCTCTCCTTCTAGACCTGTAGCTTGGAATGGACCTCCATCACTCGTTGCCATGCCTAATTTGTTGCTTGATGCTATATATAACTAACTTTTATCATGTGATGTTGTTATAACCAAAGGTCATTACATATTTTTACACTACCTCTATATGGTTCTATATAGCTTTTGTATACTAACTTTTTGAACTTATTTACTTAACCCACTAAATTTTTCTATTAGCTTAAAAAGAAAATATACCTTACAAATAAAAATAGATACAATAATTTATTAAAACTATATATGTACATAACACATGATAAAGGTTAGTATCAAGATATAATAAAACATGAAACTAACCCTCTAAAGTAAATACTATTTGTTTGCTCAGTAATTGTGTTTTGAAAAAAAATTGATTTTTTAGTTGTGTATACATAATAATAGAGTATCATTTGATATACAACCATCCAATATTTAAGGTGAGTTAACAAAAAAAATGTGTGCATGATATGAGATTAAATGCTGACATACATAAATGGTATTACTGGCAAATAGGTCATAGAATTGTTGAAGGCTTAAGTTAATTGTTGATATCAACTCAAATGCAGTAGGTTTGATATATATTACATTTGTTTACATTATTCTGACAATTAAATTTTAAATCTTGATACCACTTTCAGCAAATTAAGTGAGAAAAAAAAATGGAAACTAAAAATAAGATGAATTAACATTGCAAGAAGTATTCTTTGAATGAGTTATAGGTATTAAGCACAAGAGTGATTTGTGTTTTTAGCAATTTATCAAAACACAATCATGTGATAAGCTGCTCAATATAACCAAAAAAGTTAATACATTCGTCTAGATACCCAAAAAATTCAAAGTTAGTTTCATTACTGCCTACCAAAAGCCTTCAACAGTGCTTCATGATCATCACTCAGACTTGATATGTTTGGTCACCCTAGTTCACGATAGTTGTATTTGTGATAAATCTTCAAATGGTATGCCTTCCACTTGACTATTAGCCATGGCCAAATTGTGCTTACCCGATGTTATGGAATATATTAAATGTGCATCAAACTTAGTAGTGGCAGAGAAGCATTGCTACATGAAAACATGATTTTAATTCAATTAGCCATACCCCATTCCTCATTAATTAAATAACAATTGAACCAATGAGTAACGCAACTAACTTACATTGTCAACAACATCATTATTCTGATGAACTCATGACATAGATGGCTCAGCTTGATCCTAAGTAATATAATAACATTTACAATTAGTAACTAATGTAATGAATTTGAAATAAATAACCACAACAATAAACCTTACCTGAATGTCAAAGCTTGGTAGCTTAGCAAGAATAGAGCTAATTAATGCCTTATCCTTACATAACTCAGAAACAGAATGATGTGTATTGCCAGGGACTACTTTGAATCTAAATGCCATTTTTTTCCCAATACACGATGAAGAGCTTATGATATATCTCTTGGATCAAATTATCCTTCCTATGTAATTACAAATATGTTACGATTAACATGAGACTACAATATTATGTGTTTAAAAGCAATATTCACATATCATGGTAGACACAATATGGTTCACCTCATCAATAATTTTCTGCTTAATATCAGCTGCAGTCTCATTAATCAGGGCATAACATTCACAATCCCACAGTGTAAAAACTGCAGATTCACATAGTTGAGCTACTCTAACCTCTACACGAAACCTATGGCACAACTTAATGAATTAAAAGGTATAGACAAAAAAAATCAATGGATGAAAGTTGTTATTTACACATTATATAAGTTCAACTTACCTTGGTGTTGTGCTTCCACTTTCATTACCACAACAAACACAAATAAAAGGCAAAACCTTTGTATCAACCTTTTTGTTACATTTGGGGTAGACATCATAAATCCAACCATTGGCTACCAACAACTTAGTTATAGTAGCCACAATTGTAACGACCCGCCACGTCGCTACTATATCACTAACTCTTAATCACGCCATTATCATGCTTTAAATGAAAACTCCTTTAATTTGATTATGAAAAAAATAGTAAATTTTGTCACGAGCACATAATGACCATCATTATAAAATAAACACGTAAATAAAATACGCATAAGACATCTCAGGTATAAATGTGTGTGTGTGTGTGTGTGTGTGTGTGTATATATATATATATATATATGCAAACATAGTTTAGTTGTAGGTACAATTAACCGTGTCTAAAACACAAATCATGGTCGGGGTCTGATCCATCGTCATCCCGGCAACTCGGCAGCTCCAACCAAAAAGTGGTCATCTTCCCAGTCACCAACCACACGGTACAACAAAGCAAGGGTGAGTTTATCATGTTAAACAAACAAACAATAAATAACATCAGTTAGGGAAGACAATCCAAACATCACAAAATCAGCATAATGCCCAAGCATTTCATCACGCAATCAACACGGACAGTCATTCAACAACATTCCACAAGTCAACTTATAATGCCTAGCATGATGCATGCTCCTGACTCATCTCTTAGCATGCCATGCGATACCATCCCAGAAATAGTCCATCCCTGTGGTCTTGATGATGCAGTAACTTGTCAGGGTCACTTTGTCGTGCACAGGCTGCTCCCCTCAGTGGTGATCAACCCCGGGGTGTCAGAAGGAGTTCCTAACAGACGTGGTTCCCCAGTAGCCCGGTACCCTACAGCCAATCATCCTATTTTCATCATGCAAATGTCGTATGTCCCATGGGCACCATCAATGCATGACCTAGCCAGGAACAAATCCATCTTGGATAGGTTAATACGTCATGCACCCCCCATGTACATACATACCATCAAAATTACAGGCTGCCCCAACATGGGTTCATCGATGCACTGATCGTGGTCCTTGCAAGGTTAACCACCTGGTCCTGACATCTCATGTATCTATACATAGCCTATCACAATGACACTATCAATGTATGACCCAGCCAGGAACAAAACCCGTCCTGGATAGGATACTCGTCATACACCCCCATAGGTATCTATGTATATCCACCCGCATTCGATAACCATGGGCACTACCAATGTATGACCTAGCCAGGAACAACCTGTCTTGGATAGGATAACTCGTCATACACCCCCATGGTATCAATGCATATCCATCCGCGTTTGATGACTATGGGCACCATCAATGTATGACCCAGTTAGGAACAAAACCAGTCCTCGATAGGATAAATCATCATACACCCCCATGGTATCCATGCGTACATCATTATCTCAAGCCATCACATAGACAAACCTCAATTGATATCAACATAATCACATACGTTCCTTACTTACACATTATTCACAAACACCAAATGAACTAGTGAGCTGGTGTGAAGTATTAGGTGTCCGGATGGGCACCTAGATATAAGGATTTTTGATGTAAGAATCCGAACAAGGTCAGACAAGGTCGGACAAGGGCAGATCAGGGTGGATGAGGGCAGACGAGGGTGGACCAAGGTAGACAAGGGCGGACAGGGTTTAGGAATGCCGAGTAGTACCAGGTAGGTGTTATCAAGAAAGGATACCAGCTCAACCGAGAAGGAGACCCGGTAGCTCTCTCTCAAGAAAGAATACGAGCTCATCCGAGTAAGGGAACTCGGTAGCTCTCTCTCAAAGAAAGGAAACGAGCTCATTCGAGTAAGGGAACTCGGTAGCTCTCTCTCAAAGAAAGGAAACCACCTCATTCGAGTAGGGGAACTCGGTAGCTCTCAAGGAAGAGACACGAGCTCTACCGAGTAAGGAAACCCGGTAGCTCACGAGGAAAATACTTGAACTCACCAGTTGCAAAGAGAATGAACAACCCTGAGTAAGGAACCCAGTATATCGAAGGAAGAGAAAGTAAGCTTAACTGCTCTAAGAAAAACAACCCCGTGTAAGGAACCTGGGATGCTGACCTTCGCCAACAATTGACTGCTAAGAGTCACGTCCCGTCAATGTATATATACGTTACGTAGTGAGCTCAGCCCGGCATACCCAACCCGGTATCTGACATCTTCACAAACACAACTAAAAAGGTGTTTTGGGATTTTACAGCATCAAAATACCAGCTTCACACACATGCACAGAGAGTTCTTACGCATCAACTCTCTCCACAAGAACACCATCAAACTCTTCACACAAAAACACCAACCAGGGACATGCAGTTATCTTCATGGCTGGACTCCCCGGCCCCCAACCATGGTATCTAAAGCTATCATTCACATAATAAACTCCCCTTACCTAACCAGGAGTTCGTCCTATAGTTTAGCGATGCTGAAACACTGTCTTCTGAAGCCTGAGCGCGTCCGTTCTCTTTCAAACTTCAAGAAAGATGTTCACCGGATTTTGCTCTGGTCACGAGGTTCCTCTTAACGTGAGGGGGTTCGTGGCAGTTACGGTGGTCCTCGAGGGCTGAAGGTGACACAGAGGGGTTGAGGAAGAGCGGTTTCTAGGTAAGTTTAGAGAGAAAGGAGAGAAAAGCGCAAGGAAGAAGAAAGGAAAGCACGCCTCCGCTGCGCACTCTGTTGCTTATATACATGACTGACAAGACATGTTCACTTAACGTGCATGGCCAGCAACCACAGAATAGCAACTTTGACTTAAGCCTAACATCCATCAAGCATGCATACCAAGGAAAAACAGTAACAAATAACAATTACCAAAACAAACCAAATAATCAAGCATTACACACATAAAACATCCAGCTCAGCATCTCTGAAATTTCGGGGTGTTATATCATAAGTCAATACAATTGAGAACTGAAAAATGGAAAGCCAAATAATGTATAAATATTAATTCAAACCTTTTTCACTTGGCTAAGTTCACCAAAATACTTGAAGAACCCGAAATCTGACTTCCTAGTTGGGTACATATATTCATGGTTAGCTAACTTGGATCCATTCTACTTCCAAGAAATACATGTAATGATAACTAAATTTGAAGTACAGCTAACTGCATCATATAAATTTAGTATTGATATAGGATAACTTCTTGTATTAAAACGAAACAATAATTACATTAATCATTGCCTACATAGAACAATACATATAAACTTAAGCTTAAAAATGGCTAACCTCTAGCTTCTTTGATTTTAGTCATACTTAGCAGCAATACCACCGATACCATAACATGCCTATCCAAACAGTCCTTAAGCTCCATAGCTAGTGCCTCCCACAAAGTACAACCCATGACACATCCACTATGTCATATTAGAAATGATAACCCACCAATGTAATAAGGTGATTTATAACACAAATAACATTTTAAAAAACTAATTATTTCATAACGAATACCATTCATCCTTCATTGAAAAAACCACTTTCTTTGGCTTTCCATCCAGATTCCATTGACCAATTTCAACAACCTCACCAATAACATCTTCAAGGAAAAACCAGAATTAAACACATAACGACATTAACATTTGAAGACTTTAAACTAAAATTTAAAAAAATTGTACCTATTAAATAATCAGGTGTGGCAGATCCATTTACAATGGCATCAAACATTGTGAAATTATACATTGTCTCAGGTATTTTAGGTATATCGGGGGGAGGGGGGGGGAGTAATTTTAGTTGCTCTCACAAAGTTGATTTTGAAAGCATGGTGTGTAGACTTATACTGATCAGTATTCTTCTTTACTTCAAAGTTTTGAATAACATAACTTTGACCAACTTCAAAATTGACGTTAAGCATTTGAAGATCAACATTCTTCATTTGAGCTAAGATTTTATCACCCTGGACAATCAACACTTGAAGTCATAGTTTATTGAAGTCATTGTAATAAACAGCTAACAACAACCAATGCATACAACATACTAAAATAAATAAGTTAACCTGATCTCCTTGTCAATTAATATTAGCTCAATGGTCAACTTAGGTGATCTTCGTATAGTCCACATGTTTATAAGTCAAACAACAATCTTCCAAGTTTCCTTGTCATCATTTATTTTGACTATGGAATTCAATCTACAAAATAGTGCTAACCAAAGACACAAATAGTAGTCATATCAAATTTCACACACAAATAGCAGTTATGTCAAATTTCACATTGAATTGTCAAATCAACCAAATGGTTAAAAAATACTTGTATTACATGATTAAACCCTTACCAGCCACCATTAATCTTTGCTCCACAACTACAAAGAAATAGGTTTATCAAAAACATAGAAAGTTTTAAGTACAGATAACTACAAAGGAACATATTAATTTAGTTTTAAGTTCAAAAGTTTGAATACTACAAATCAGTTTGTGCAAGAAATCAAAGGAACATTTGTAGGGAAAAATAGAAAGTTTTAATACTAAAAATCAGTTAGTTTGAAACCTCAAATCCAGCATGAGAAGAAACACAACAAAATGCTTCACAAATAACTGTAAATGGTTCACAACTCCAAAGGAACACGTTTAGTTTTAAGTTACAAATTTTGAATATTACAAATCAGTTTGTGTTTGAAACAAAAGGAACAGGTTTACAAAAAAAAAATCATTTTGTTTCAAACCTCAAACACAACATTAGAAGAAACACAACAAAATGCTTCACAAATAACTGCAAATGGTTCACAACTCAACATCACAAGACACACAAAAAAAATGGCTTCATAAAGAACTGCAAATGGTTCACAATTCCAAAAGAACACGTTCAGTTTTAAGTTACAAAGTTTGAATACTACAAGTTAGTTTGTGTTTGAAACAAAAGGAACATGTTTAGAAAAAAAGATCAGTTTGTTTGAAACCTCAAACCCAGCATTAGAAGAAATACAACAAAATGCTTCATAAATAATTGCAAATGGTTCACAACTCCAAAGGAACACATTTAGTTTTAAGTTACAAAGTTTGAATACTACAAATGAACTTGTGTTTGAAACTAAAGGAATAGGTTTAGAAAAAAGATAAGTTTGTTTAAAACCTCAAACCCAACATGAGAAGAAACACAACAAAATGCTTCACAAAAAACTGCAAATGGTTCACAATTCCAAAGAAACACGTTTAGTTTTAAGTTACAAAGTTTGAATACTACAAATGAGCTTGTGTTTGAAACCAAAGGAATAAGTTTAGAAAAAAGATAAGTTTGTTTGAAACCTGAAACCCAACATGAGAAGAAACACAACAAAATGCTTCACAAAAAACTGCAAATGGTTCACAACTCCAAAGAAACACGTTTAGTTTTAAGTTATAAAGTTTGAATACTACAAATCAGTTTGTGTTTAAAACCAAAGGACACATGTTTAGAAAAATAGATTAGTTTGTTTAAAATCTCAAACTCAGCATGAGAAGAAACACAACAAAATGCTTCACAAAAAACTACAAATGATTCATATCTCCAAAGGAACACATTTAGTTTTAAGTTACAAAGTTTGAATACTACAAATTAGTTTGTGTTCGAAACCAAAGGAACAGGTTTAGAAAAAAGATAGAAAGTGGCAATACTAAAAATGAGTTTGTTTCAAACCTCAAACCCAACATGAGAAGATACACAACAAAATGCTTCACAAATTACTGATCCATAGAAATTGGCTAGATGAAGAGTATGACAACCAACTGAATACGGAGGTGGGCGATGATGTTGCTGAACGCACAAATAAGATTTACTACAGTAGTAGTAGCAGAACCAAGCGGAGGTACTGAGGTAGGAGATGATGTTGCTCAATGCATGAGTAAGGTGATGAGTTTGGTAGCTCAGCGATGTCACATCATAGTCTGAGGAGGTAATAAAGATAGTATATCATAGCCTTAGGAGGTAACATGTTTTCACGAGTGTAACTCAAAATTTGGAAGATATTTGGATTGCACACATAACCGTGCATGGGCTTGTGGGAAAATTTTGTGCAATAGTTGAAGCTGGATGTGGGCGTGTGATAAGTGCCATATTTTAGTTAAATACAGGTTACAATGCTGGCACTTATCTTTTTGACTTCAGTAAATTTGTTTGTAAACTTGCCCTAAACTTAGTTGATTTGTATTTAGTACTTATATAAAGGTTGTTTTTCATTTTGGAAGATTATTCCAATCATATTTTGTATTTTGATAGGTTCCGATGGTATCCGAAGCATCCAAGCAAGAAAAGCAAGCGAAAAGGGCATAAAAATCAAATTTGGGAGGTGTCAGAAGCAAAATGGCCCAGAACTCGTCCAGGCCCATGACCTTTCTTCACTATTAAGGCTTTAACTCGCCCAGGCGAGTGGAATTAGTGTATTTTGCTCGCCCAAGCGAGTGGAGGCATCTAGAAAGATGTATTAACTCGCCCAGGCGAGTGAAACAAGGCCAAATTGCTCGCCTAGCCGAGTGAGCTTAAGCAGGTGACCAAATCTTATAAATAGGCATGCAAGGTGAAGATGGAAGCATGCTCGGAAAGCCAAGGGACGCCTTGGACGAATTTTCTAAACTTAGGAACGTAATTTTAGCTTAGGATAGCTTAGGGAGAGTGAGATAAGTGAGGAATTAGTGTGGAAACTCTGCCGGAAAGAAGCGGTGATGGTTCCCTTCATCAATTCTTTCATTAAGGAGGTGCTCTCCACAATGATTGACTAGCTTCTCTTAAGGATTGGATGTAATCTTCTACCCTTAAGTATCTCTTTCAATATTTATTTATGCATAAGTCTTTTATATTTATTATTGGTAATTTCATTATGTTCTTAATGCTTGATTCTACTTGATCACTAGTTTCATGAAATTGGATTCTAAGTTTAACTAGAAAGTACTCTTAGAATTTGAACTGAATGATTTTACTCTTTACGTTACGTTGCTAGGGATAGAGCATAACGTTTAGATTGCAAATAGCACGCGATTATGATTGTAATGCTGGGTTATTTACTTCGTATGCGAGGGATCGATATTTGGTAAATATCCTTAGAATTCTCGATTGCGAGGGATCGATTCGGGGTGAATTAATCTGTGCATCAATAATAATACAAAATGATTTATACTTGGTAATATTAATTGGATACTGAGGGTATGAATGATGAAATCTAATCCTACGTTCTTTTCAATTAATTTCATTTTATTAGTTTTCATACCTTTTAGTTATTTTTTGTTATGTCTGTAAAATCATCAAAACTTCAACCATACTCGTTGTACATAACTATTAAACTGTTAAGTTTTATTTGGAAAAACTGAGTAGCTCAAGTCCTTGTGGAGACGAACTTTTATAAATTTTGTAACTTACAGTAACAATTAGTACGTTTGCCAAGAGTATAACAGTGTGACACATAAGAAATTTGGTGTGAGGGAGTTGCTGGAGATGACACGTAGTAATATTATAGATAGGAGAAAAGAAAAATAGAAAACAGACAAGTCAGCCATTTAATATTACTTAACTGCTGCAGTTGTTTAAAAAAATCAGAATAGAAATAGCTATTTTAAAACAAATTATTAATTATATATAGACCGGGTTCTAGTGTAACAGTAACATTAACATACATCAAGACTAATGATTAATAGAGTATATCGATTATATTATTATATATGTTTCATAAAAAAATGTCTATTTGACTAATTATTTAACGGCCCTTTAAGACAGTGGTAGCTTCTCAATTTTATATTTTTAGTCTATCCGACGAATATTTTGAAATTTTAACAAAACTTTAAAAATATATAACAAAAAGATTATTATTTAATAATAATAGTAATAATAATAATAATAAATATTTTATTTCAGTGGATATAAATAAAACATAGAAATGGGACTTTAGAAATTAAAAAATTGTGAAAATAAATTATCTAAATGAAAACACGCATTACATCTATGCTTGTTAATTATTTATGGTGTACCAAAATTAAATCGGAAACTATATTCTTCATCTTATAATAATCGTGGGATAAGACGAAAATTTTTATCTTAAAATAATTATTATTTTAATTTTTTAATGTAATATTAATTATTTTTCATTATATTTTTTATAATATTAATGACATGAAAATAATAATAATAATAATAATAATAATAATAGGATTAATTTTATAAAATTATTATTTTTTTCATCTATGTAAGTATATTACAATAATCTTTTAAGTTTTTAAATGTCTAATATGCACTAGATCGGGTGACGCCTGAGATCATATTATTGGTTAGGCTTCATTATTGTACGTACGTTAGCCGTTTAAACATAATAAAGTTATTAAGCTAGGGATGTTAATTTCAACCTTCGTTCAGTATCCACTCTATACAGACTAAAAATTGTGATCCACCTGCTGAATCAATTGAGTTAGGTTCTTTTAACAGATTATTTTTTTTATAATAAATGTAAAATATTATTATATTTAAACTAGAATACTGTTATTTAATATTTATTAGTTATAAAAATATTAATATAGTAATTATTAAATAAGGATATATAGGTTTTGTAAAAGAACAAAAGGATATAGGTTAAAAAAATAATTAATGATACTTTAGGTTTGTAAAATATATAATTTTGAAATGGAAAAAAAGTTAAGACATCTAGATATGAACTAAAGTGGTAATTCATTCCATTTTCAATTCTAATAGGATCTAGTAAGTACTCCACAGACATAAAATTCAGAAGAAGGGTGTTCAAAATCAAATCATTTTAAATTACTATATCAATAAAAATAAATTAAACTGATAGTCGAAAAAATTAAAATAATTTTTTGTTTTTTTATGTATTTCAGGTTTTGATCCCCACTGATAAAATTAAACAAAACTAAATTGAATTACACATTTAATATATTTATCATGGTGTTTTCCATCTATTATACTCTCATATAAAATCTAATTATTTTTTTAGTGTGATGCTTTTTGGCTATACATGTAGGTGAAGGATTCAATAGAAATCATCACTGTTGGTCTTTTAAAATTATTTTACTTATGGTTATATAAATGTTATTTTCTAATTATTAGTAAGTACTCAAGTGCTTATTAATTAGATTCTACATTGTTTCAATTTATTTCATTAGTTATTAAATTAAAAATAATTACATATCATCATTAGCGTTAGCGTGTGGCCTTTTATTATTATTTTTGCTTATTGTTATATAAATGTTATTTTCAATTATTGATCAGTAGTCAAGTATTTATTAGATTTTGCATTGTATCAATTTATTTTCTTAGATGTTAAATTTAAAAAAATTAAAAGAAAAAATATAGTATTAAAAACATTTAAAACATGAATATATAATTGACTGAAATCGAATTGCAACAGATTAATTTGCTTTAAAATTCATATATGATATTACTTTTGAACTAAACTAAACTTTAGTAAATCAAAACATATTTATTTTTATGTCGTTCAAACCCTTTTGTCTAAAAATTGAATCAAATTAAAGTGCAAACACCCAAAATAAATTATAAGGTTAAATATATTTTTTATCCATTAAATTTGGGTCACTTTTATTTTTGTTTTCCAAATTTAAAATTATTTTTATTAATCTTTACATTTTGAAGGTTGCTCTTTTTATTTCTTTTCTGTAAAAAAAATGAAACATTTCAATCATTTCAAAATCAATTTGAGAACTTTTATGAAGAGATATTGAAAGGAGTAATTTTCAAAGTTCATGGTTTATGTAAAACATTAGAGAATCAACATTACCCACAAATGACGCCATTGTTATGGCGTAGAACAAAAAGGTGATTTGGATCGTACAACGAGAAATAGACTAAAAGAAAATGAGAGAATTCAGAGAGAGTTTAAAGGGAGAGAGATCTTTGAAGTCTTATAGTATTAAGTTTTTGTTATGTGTGTTGTCCTTTGTGTGATTACAAGATACCTATTTATAGTGTTTTTTCTCATGGTGCTATCATCCATGTGGCTTATTACAAGTATTTGCATTGGTATCTTATTCTAAGGGATGTGTTGTACTTATTCTAAGTTGGTTGCCACTAAGTCGTTCCTTGCTTCCAATGGTTGTTTGGACTTTGTAGTCAGCTTATGATCTTTAAGTCAATCATCATATGTTTAGGCTATGTTCCGTTTTTAACAAACAGAAATGTCTAGGGTGATCTCGGATGTATTACTGAGTTGTAATCACGGATGAGCTTGAATGTGTTACCGAGTTGTGATCTCGGTGGATCTCGGTTGAGCTCGGGTGAGCTCGAAAGAGCTCATATGTGGTTGACTTGTAAGAGCTACCAGGTAAAGAGAAACCGGAAGAGCTTGCAACCCCTTTTGATAGAGTTATCGGGTTAGTGATCCCGGAAGCGATTGGGGAGGAACTTTGGACTTGTGAAGTACCAAAGTAGGAACTTGGATTAGGTCAAATGAGGTCGGAGGAGGAGGGAACATTAGACTTAGTCTTCTTACACGTGTTGGCCCTACATGTTCACTTTACACAAGTACCACGTGTTGACTCCCTATTGGTTGCTTTGACACGGGAAGACTCTCATGTTATTTCTTTAGGACGCGTGTTAACTTACAGGCTATATAAGATATGCTCAAGTGAGATATTTTAGTAGTAACCTTATTTCCACCGTCTTTGCTAAAACACTTTCTCTCTCTTATTCCATATTTCCTCCATTGTTAAAGTGAGAAAAAGCTTCCTAGATAACCATTCCTTAACCTAAACACTTTCACATCCAATGTGAGGATTGAAGAGAATAACCTTATAAACTAGTTTCCACCCTTTGTTAGTTGTAAAAACCATCAGGCGAGGAGATCATTTCTCTAAAGAAAGTGTAAGTTTCAACCTTTAAGAGTTAGAAGTCACTTTAAGGACATCCAAGCTTGGAGAAGCTATTTTCTAGCCTTCCTTGACGTTTTTAAGGTAGGACATGTGAGTTTTACTGTTTCTGTTGAGTTTGGTTTTAAGAGGAAAAATGACCCATATGAGTTAGGTTTGGTTTTGGGTGATGATTCTTTGGAAAAATATGCTTAGGAAGATGTTATGATGAATGTTCAACTTTGAGAGTTAACTTTTCTGGGTTTTGGGTATTTTGTTATGCTCGGATAGATCTTTGTGGGGTTTACAAGTCACTGGTTGGTTGTGCAGGGTTGAGATCTGGAAAGGAACTGGGTTATTTTCATGAAATGGTTGAAAACCATTCTTGATATCTTTCTTGCCTGTTGTAGGGCGTGATAAAGAGGATATCGGTGGTCGTGAACACGAGGTTGGAGAGGAAGGTGCTGGAATCAGAGAAGGTAAGCTCTCTGTTCTTGGGGGAGTTTGTATCCCTTGATTGTGTTCCACTATACTCTTGGGGAGTTATGGTTATTGTATGGTGCAGTGCGTGTATTTAAATTGTGTGTTACTGCTTTTTGATTGAAACATACATGTAAATGATTTGCACTGGGATGTTTGTATTATGGTTAAGGAAGCCCTCTGGCCAGGGAAGCGAACCATATATGAGAGTGTAAGACTCATCCGAGATGAGCTTCTCGAAAATTCATATACGTTTGAGTGCATGAGATGTGCACGGGTGATATACATTTGTGCATGAGATGTGCACTGGTGAACTTGTATATCAAGATATACATTTGTGCATGATATATGCACTAGTGAACTTGTATATCTGTGCTGGAATGACACGTTGGTGTGATTATATACATGTGATGTTTATGAAAGCTGGGATGGCTATGTTTTTATTTTCTTAAAAGGCTGAGATGGTTATAGTGTTGTTTTTATTAAAGGTCGGGTTGGCTATGTTAATTGTAATGCCAATATAAATGCCATGTACTGTGGGAGTGAACCAGGGGGAGGTGTAACTCCAAGAACCATGAGTTTACTGAGATTGTATCTCACCCCAGTTGGGGATTATATGTTATTGCAGGTGATAGCCAAAGAGCAGAGGACGAAGTTCGGGGTAAGAGACCCGAGTAGAGGTTGTTCAGCGAATCTCAATTGAGAGGCCGAGTTGGCTAAGGCCGGTTTGGCTATTTATTGAGGATCCCAGACAAGAGGCTAAAGCCGGGTTTGAGAAAGTGGATTTTGGAAGACGGTTCATTTTGGAGAGCCTGTTGGCTCAATTTTGTTGTACATTTTGTAACCCGGTATGGGTTGTACTATGATGTATCTTGTGGAGCAGAACCCAGGTACCAGGATGTATACAAAATTCCATACATAATGTTTTAGTTGTAATGTATGACGTAAGATGACGTCTTGTTTTTTTATGCTTTTGTGTTTACTTAATTACGTTAAGTATTGCTGCGCTTATGACCATATTATAATGTTAATGAACCGGATGCATACGGGGTCATTACACGTCGTTATATCATTCATCCTCAATTCACTAATTTATTTTATCACTAATCCCATAGGTGATAAACCTTAAATCTCTTTCGTTGATTTCCAATCCCTTGGAAAACCAACACAAGCAATCATCATTATCATTTGGGAATTAACAAGGCTTAACCAAGATTATTCTATCCCTAGGATAAACCCAATTAAGTATATGATTCAGTTCAAGTTTCAACGAGACTTGCCAAAGTGCACGTCAATTCCAGGAATCATCTATGAGGTGTGTAGACTCATAAAGCATTAAGTATAGAAGGAAAATAATATAATAAATGTGAGAAAATTACATCAAATAGGGTTCTATCCTTTCTTCTCCTAACTAAGAAAAAGACTAGTCACTCATGAAATACAAGAGGAGAGAAGATAAGAGAACTTTTTAGTGAAGGGTAGTGTGTAGAGGTGTTTTTTTGTTGTTGAAGCCTATGCCTCTCTATTTATAGAATCATAGACGTGTTTAATGGAGACAAATAATCTCCTTAATTTACAAAATAATATAATCTATACAAGGAAATTATCTCTTCAGCTGATATAATCTATTTTAATTGATGCAATTATCTTTCAAGTGATTTTCTTCATTAATCTTTGAGCTATATCTCCATAATTATCTATGTTTTGAATTAATTCAGTTTTTGGATGCACTATCTAGCGTGCTTCTCGCTTTGGCAAGATATCTTCAATAAAATTTCATCTTCTCATCTATTTAAGCTGGCTTGAGCGAGGCTACCTAGTAAAATTGTCCTATTTCTATGTAAAAACTCACAAAATCATATTAGAAACTTCTAAAATAATAATTCCTATCTAAAATATATTAAAACCTGGAAATATAACAAATTTGATTCAAAAAAAGCCCTAAAGTATACTAAAATATCAAATAAACGTCTCAAATAGCATATAAAAATACGATAAATTTTACATTTATCAACACTACAAACTGAGAACCTTGTTTGTCCTCAAGCAAGACTTAACTAAAAAAAAATTGACCGGTAACAATTTAAAATAAAACTAGATTAAAAATAAGAGCAAGGATTCACAATGATAAGTTACAAACGGGCTTCTCTTGTATTCTCCCTTTTTATTCAATGATTTATTCGATTATGTGGTTCAATTGTCTAAGTATGGCACACACGTACAACTTTTTAGGTCAACCAAATCGTTTGCAAAGTTCAAAGCATGCAACAAGAGTGGCATTACAAATTTAATCACATAACAACTTGTCCTCTCATAAAGTGTTTAGCTCTTAAGCTCATGATTTAGCTTGGGTAAGTGTTTCACTCAATTCATATCTTAGAACACCACAATTCAACTTTGAGTTTCATCTCAATTTAATCAATACATCAAAGCTATGCAGAGATCACTAAGGACTTTATTGGCTTGTAACGGGGCTTGGCTAACAAGGAGTATTGGTATTTTCTAGATATTTCAAAGTAACTTATAGGAAGGAAAGCATTAATCTATTCATTTCATTTCATTTCATTTACTTCCTGCCAATCCTTGGTACCCTAGATTTTCAATTTCATACATACCATGTTTTGTCCTCAATATTTGATTTTTTTTCTTTACTTTGCTTCTCTGTTGTTTTTCTTTATTTTTATGTTTTTTAGATTTTTCCTTTTTCAATACTTTACAAGAGAGAATAAGGATACTACTTTCAACCTTTGTTCACGTGATAGCTTGTTAGTACCCTTTATTTTGTCCCCTTTGAGTGGTGCATTGCCACTCCAAACATAAAACTTTTCCCAATTCCTAGACCTATGTTCTCCTTTCCTTTAAGTTAAGGGTAGTAGCAGATATATAAACATATAAATTTCAAGGTTAGGGAATTAGAAAAGAATACATCAATTAATCTCAAAGTAAGGTGCAAGGGATAAACAATGTAGGGTAGGCTTTTTGGCTATTGATTAAACATGCAAACATGGTCTTGGTCATTTAAATGCATACAATTGCAATCAATCTACAAGAGATTCAATCATAGTCTATTGTGAGTGAAACAAGAGTGTCTCTCAGTATATATTTGTATCATTATAAGGATCACTCACCGGGCTAGGTCTATAAGTTCCTTTATTTTCTTTCAATTTTTCATGCCAAACTCACTTCACATCTCAATCAAGCAAAATTGATGATTTTCACTTTTTGCATTTGAGTTCAACCACACAAAGAATGATTTAAGCACAAAAAATTGTTTTATTTTATGGTGGGTTTGCAAGAAAATGGTGATGGTTCTTAATCACTTGTGTTTCCTTATCTTCCTAATAATAAACATATTCCTAAACTATCACACATATACTAAACAACTAAACTAATAAAGTGAAATTAACAAAAAGTGAAAGAGAGGGGTAGAGAAGGCTTCACTTAGGGACGAACAACCCGAAACATCTCCTCTTATCCATTGCAACCTCGCCACCTCCCTGGACAGCAAGTACGTGGTCCTCCAAATGAGCTGACCGTTAATAAGGATGCACGTGATGAACAAAATTAAAAAATGCAAGTTAGTGCTATGCTATTGAGTGATAATTTGTTTTGAACACCAAACTTAAAGCTGAAAACTATCCTAAATGAATGTAATGTAAAAAGTAAGAGTTAGAAAGGTGGGTTGTTTTCCAGTAAGCGCTTCCTTAACGTCACTAGCTTGACATTTTCTGTCGCTCTAAGGATCTTCGAGCTTGATGACTATGGTGTGTTGTGGGACTTCTCCACCAAGGTAGATCTTTAATCTTTGGCCATTAACCAACTAGTTGCAATCTTTGAATTGTTCCTTTATCTCTATTGCTCCAAAAGCCTTAACATCTTTGACAGGAAAAGGACAACTCCATCTCGATTTTAATTTTCTAGGAAACAACACTGATCTTGATCTATAGAGCAATACTTGTTGTTAGGGCCTAAATTCTCTATCAAGGATCTTTTTATCATGGTTCATCTTGGTTATTTCTTTGTAGAGCTTGGATGGTTGAGGCATATATCTTCAAGTTCCTATAGTTGTACCTTCCTCTTCTCTCTGAATGTTGTAAAGTCAAAGTTGAGGAACTTCATGCCCAATGAGCTTTTATTTCTAACTTCACTTGTAGATGGCATGCTTTTCCGTACACCATTTGAAACTGGGAGAGGCCAATGGGTGTTTTGAAGGTTGTTCTATACGCTTATAGGCAATCATTAAGCTTTCAGCCCAATCTTTCCTTAAAGTAGCTACGGTCTTTTCTAGTATCCTCTTGATCTCCATATTTGAAACTTCAACTAGTCTATTTGTTTGTGGATGATAGGGTGATGCTACTTTGTGTCAAACATCATTGTGTAGGAGGGCCTTTAAGAGTTGTGCATTACAAAAGTGTGTAACTCCATGACTAATCAAGAGTCTAGGCACTCCAAACCTAGCAAAGATGTTTCTCTTCAAGAAGTCTTTGCATCATTTGTTGGACTAGCAATTGCTTCCACCCACTTTGAGACATAGTGCACAACTACAAAATATATTTATTGCCACATGAGGATGGTAATGAACCAACAAAATCAATTCCCCAACAATCAAAGACTTCTATACCTCCTGCATGTTTTGTAATGGCATTTCATGTCATGTAGATATTTTGTCGGTTCGTTGAAAATTATCACATGATCGTGCATGGTTGAACATCTTTGAAGAGTGTAGGCCAATAGAATTCAACTTGAAGGATCTTTGAAGTTGTTCTTTCTTCGTTGAAGTGGCCTCCATATGGTGAGTTGTGGCAATGCCAAAGTATGGTAGCTTGTTCTCCCTTTGTTACACATCGCTTTAACAAATTGTCAGCACCAATACGAAAAAGAATAATATCATCCCAAACATACCTAGTGACTTCTTGGAAGAACCTTTTTGTCTCGAGAAATTTCATACCTTATGGTGGTTGTCCTATGGCCTTAAAGTTTGCCATGTTAATGAACCAAGGGTAGTCCTCATCCTTGAAGCTTATTGCCATGAGTGTCTTGTCTAGGAATTCTTCTTCTATCTCTTTTTTTTCTTGGTGACTTCTTCATTGACCAGTCTCAATAGATGATCGGCTACTAGGATGTCACTCCTCTTTTTGGCTTGGAATCTGCTTTAGGGAGTAGATATTTTATAGCTAAATGGTCAGTGTGCACAATGATCTTTGATCCTATAAGATATGATCGAAACTTTTCAAGGGCATAAACCACTGCTAACATCTCCTTACCCATTGTTGCGTAGTTGATTTGGGCTCCATTTAGTACATTTTTGGAATAGTAGATAGCATGAAATCTTCCATTATTCTTTTGTCCTAATACTGCTCATACCCCATAGTCACTAGCATCATATATTAATTTGAAATCTTGCCCCAATTAGGAGCCATTATAATGGGTGCGGTTACTAGCTTTTTTTTCAAGAGGTCGAAAGCTCGAAGGCATTCTTTTGAAGTGGAACAAGTTCTCTTTGACAAGTAAATTACTGAGGGGTTTGACAATCTTAGAGAAATATTGTATGAACCTTCTATAGAAACCAACGTGCCCTAGAAAGCTTCTTACTCCTTTCACGCCTAGAGGTGGTGGAAGTTTTCAATTACTTCTATCTTGTCTTGATCTACTTCAAAACCTCTTGCTTAAATTTTATGCCCGAGCACTATACCTTTGGTTACCATGAAGTGTGATTTTCGCCAATTAAGCAAAAGGTTCATTTCAATGCATCTTTCTAGGTCTTTTTCCAAGTTGATGAGGCATGATGTGAACGAATCTTCGAATACAGAGAAATCAACCATAAATACCTCTATCCATTTTTCTATCATGTCAGAAAAGATAACATTCATACACCTTTGGAATGTGACAGGTGCATTGCAAAGTCCAAAAGGCATTCTCTGATAGGCAAAGACTCCAAATGGCATATATCATTCACTGTTATTCCACCCTTTTTGGGGACTACATGCACAGGGCTTACCCATGAACTATTGGAAATGGCATATATCATTCCAGCTTCAAAAAGCTTAAGTACTTCTTTTTGGACTTCCTATTTCATCACCGAGTTGAGTCTCCTTTGTCGTTGTGCTACTAGTTTGAAGTCCTCTTCAATGTTGATGTTATGCCTACAGATGGATGGGCTTATTTCTTTGAGGTAGAAGACTTTCCATCCTAAGGCTTGCTTGTGCTTCTTTAGTACCTCCACTAGTCCCTTTTATTTGTTTTTGGGCAATGTGCTACTAATGATGTTCCTCAACTCTTCATTATGCTCCAGTGTGGGGTCTTCCACGACATTGGTTAAAGTAAGCTCTAATGGTGTTGGTGTTACGATTTGTGGAATATTACTTCATCAATTATATCCACCTTGAAGCAAGCTCCTGTATCCTTAGGGTGCTTCATAGCTTCACACACATCAAATGTGATCTACTCTTCATCTACTTCTAAAGTGCATTTTTCCTCCACAATATTGATGACAACATCAGTGGTATTGAAAACAGTATGAACAACACACAAGAACCAAGAGGGAGGTGAATTGGTTGATCTTGGACAATTAAAAAAATTCATTAAATAATCAGAGTTAACAAGATCGTATCACAAATAGTCCAAGAATGCTTTCAACCAATCAAACACCACTACTCAAAGAATGCAATCAAAAACTTTTTCTGTTGATTAAGAAATGCAGCACCAATGAATGACAAATTATAACAGCAAGAAAATATTAGAAAGAAGTAGTCAATACAAGGATTTATACTAGTTCACTTCTCAACCTTAAGAAGCTACATTCAGTTCTTCTAACCAACAAGTTAGAGTTCCACTAATAACAAACTATTTTTACACACCTAGATTAAGAACGAGACTTCTAACTCACTTAGAATCTCTGTGATCAAGACATAGAGAACACCTATCTCTACTCTTACCTCTAGGAACACCTATCCTAGAAAAGCCTTAAGAAAACGTATTGTTATTAATACACCAAAAAAAACTCAAAAGAATTCACAACAAAGAGGCTTATAATGTAATCGATTACTAACATTGGTAATCGATTAAGACAGTGGACTGAAGTTTTCTATTTGGCCTTTGTAATCAATTACAGTTTATTGGTAATCGATTAAAATGTTTATCAAGGTAGTTTATATGTAGACTAAGGTAAAATGATCGATTAATTCGATACGTAATCGATTACATTGTTCTTGAAGAGTTTTCCAGAAAGAGCTAAGAACAAAGTAATCGATTATATTCTTAGGTAATCGATTAAAATAGTAGAAAACTGTATTTTTCCAAAAACCTTTGTTTCAATTTAAACACTTGGTCAATTTATCAAAGCCTTGTGAATTCTATAACTCTAATTGAAAATCTAAATGAATGATATGAATGCAATGCACTTGAATCACCAGAGATGCTTCTTCCTTTTACAATTAATCACAAATTAATCTTCAAGTCTTCAAGGCATGTTGAAAGTTCAAAAACAAGCTTGATCTCTTGTCCATTCTTCAAGTGACTTCTTTGAAACCAACAAGTAAGAAAACTTGAAATCAAAGACAGACACATCAAGATGCTACTTTTTCCCTTTTCATTAGGGGGAAGTGCACTTGAATGACTAAATTCTCAACCACACCAAAGTCTAACTTCACGGAGAGCAAATTAAAGACGAGTTCCTCAAGCAATTCTTTCCGAAATAAAAATCAAAGCTATCAAGGAAAGAATAACTAGCTTCCAACAAATGGCATTGGAGTCTCTCTTCGATGCATGTGAGAGGTATAAAGCTTTACTTAGGAGCTATCCTTGCCATGATTACTTCGATTACACCCAAATATCCATGTTTATAAAAGGAACAATTGATTAATATAGAAGAATGATAAAATACTTCATCAGGAGATACTATGTCAATGGAACTACAACCAAAGTAAAGAAAATTATAGAAGATGTATTAGTTAGTGCACGAGGCTGTGATTGCAATCGCACCTCTTTAAAGGAGTTTCCTAAAGAAGACACCGAAGATGAATCCCTCAAACAACAAACACAAATGAAAGCATGGAGAATGTAACCAAAAGCATAGTAAAACAACTTCAATCATTGATACCGCCAAAACAACCAATTCTCTCATGTGAAGAGTGTGGAGGTAACCACCATACCTCTTATTGTATGTAGGAAGTAGCCAAGGAAGTCAAATTCATGAGAGAATGCACTACAAAATTAGAAGAAGTCGTAATCAACCTTAGCAACACATCCTACTCCAACCTCGAGAACACTATGGAAGTAGTAAATTCATTAAAAGATCAAGTAAAGGAGTTAGTGGTGCAAATAAAAGAAATTTGCAACAAGGTTTACTGCAATGCCACAACAACAAGAAGTAGTTTAGCAACTAAAGAGCCAGTAAGAAAGGACAAGGAGGTAGAAGACAGAGTGAAGGAACACATATAAGAAGAGGATGTTATAATTGAAGAAATAGCACAAGAGCCAATTAAGACAATGAGCCAACTAACACGAGAAGCTAAATAAGAAAAAATGCGTGAGAATTTGTATCTTCACAAACCAACAAAGCAAAACAAGGAGCGACGATATAGAAGGCTTATAGACTTGATTAAGCAACTTGATGTCACTATTCCTTTCACTGATGCCATAGACATGATGTCGGAATACTCAAAGCTCTTAAAAGACCTCATAACCAAGAAGAAGAGTTTGAAAGACTATGGAGTAGTGAGTTTTGAAGAGGATTGCAATGCCATCTTAGAGAATCCAAAGAAGCTAGGTGATCCCAATAGTTTTACTATTCCTATATCAATTAGGAATCTATCAGTAGGAAGAACATTCCTTGATCTTGGATCTAGAATCAACCAAATGCCATTATCTCTGCTAAAAAAAATTGGAAAGGTAGCGATGAAACCAACACACATAACAATACAACTAACAAAACCGTTCCATTAAATTTCCTCTTGGAATAGTGGAGAACATGTCTGTACGAGTTGGGAGGTTCACCATACTAGTGGACTTTATCATCATGGATATAAAAGAAGACGTCGTTGTCCCTTTAATTCTAGGAAGACCATTCATGAATATTGTTAGAGTTAGGAAGAGCTTAAGAAGATCAAGAAGCTAAGTCTCTTAGGCAACAAAGTATTTAGGCTTTCTTACATGCCAAATCAATTGATTGGTAGTTGTAATTTATGTATGTCTAAGAGAGACTACCTATGATCCATTGCATAAAGCTCATACATGTTTTTGCATCCATGTTTTCATAAAAGCATAAGTTTTGTGAAAAAGATTTTCTGAAACATAAAGTTTTCATGGTTGCATAAAAAGCCAAGTGTTCAATGTTTAAGTTTTTGGAAAAACAATTTTTCTTTGCTTTAATCGATTACTAGCAAATGGTAATCTATTACTTAAGCATTCAAGAATAGTTTAATCGATTACAAGAGGATGGTAATTGATTACACTACACAAACTCACAGAAAAGTCTTCTTGTGATAATTGATTACGATATTGCTGTAATCAATTACTTGGTGCGTGTTTAGAACAAAGACTTCCTTTGATAATTGATTACATTGCGAATTAATCGATTACGTTGCTCATAAATATTTTCCAGAAAGTTCAAGAACACTTTAATCAATTAAATGTGTTAATAATCGATTACATAAGTGAATTTAATCGATTACTTTAGTGAATTAATCGATTATTGACAGTTACAAACTGATTTCTATAAATAGTTGTTGTGTGTTTTGAAAAGAAATAACGAAATATCAAATTATTTTCATAAGATTTCTGAAGTAAGAAAAGATTCCAAGTGCTAAACTCTGTTAGTCCCACAAATCCTCAAGCTTCAAGATTTCTAAAGAGGATTTCTTTTTGGGCAAGCTTTGAAAAGAATTTTTGGAAAGAAAGTTTTGAAGTAGCTTCTTCCACCATTGATTCAAGTCTGGTAATCTTTTGCATACATCATTACTGGATCATTAGGTGGTTTTTTCGATGCTTAACTATTTCTTATACAATAATCGATTACCAAAATCCATAATCAATTACATAGTTCATTTGGCTGTTTCTAGTTTTATGAAGTTGTCTGTCTTAATCGATTACAAAACACATTAATCGATTACACAGTGCATTTTAAGTTACACTTTGAACTTCAAGTTTTTTAAAGCTCACTGTGTTAATCAATTACCAGACAGAATAATCGATTATTTAGTTCGTTGCCCATACCCAGAATTTTATTGAACAGATTAATCGATTACATATGCTAAAGAATCGATTACATAAGTGAAATAATCGATTATTGGGCGCGTTTAATCGATTACTGACAGTTGTAAAAGTTTGTTATAAATAGAACCCTTACTGTGCTTGATTTGTAATATGTCAATTTCGAATTCTGAGCAAACATAAAACATTCTAAATACTTTCTTGGGGATTTCTGGGTTCTAGGTTTCTTGCTTTCATTAAAACATCTATGGGTTATTGATTGATTCTTAAAGCAAGAAGTTTTCTTTTCAAAGCTAAAGGAATGAGTTGTTCTGAGTTTTGTGTTCATCCTTAAACCTTATTCATTCATTCATATGCATCATCATTCACTGGATCATCAGGTGATTTCTTTCCTTAGCTTTGTGGTTGTAACTCTGTTTTGAATTGTATTTGAATTTCTATTGTAATTGAGTTTCTTACTTGTAATCTAGAGATAGGGTTTCTCTAGGGGAGTGCTGAGTGGATTCTCAGTGGGTTGGTCTCTAAGAACCTAATAGTGTTTTAGGTTTCTGAACTTTATCTAGGGGGTGATAAAGGGAGACTTTGTAATTACTTGTAAGACTGAAAATTGCAATAGTGGAACTCCATTCTAGTGTTGAGTGGAAGAAAACTGGATGTAGCTTCATAGTGTTTGAAGTGAACCAGTATAAATCTCTTGTGTCTTGTGTTTAAATTCGTGCTTGCTTATTTCCCATATATATTGATTGTCTTGTATTGCTTATCAACTTATTCTTGAACAATTGCATACCTTGGACTGAGCATTTGATTGAATAAGTATTCTTGGTTTCAAAAGTGATAAAGATCCTAAGGGAAACTCTGATTTGTTAAAGGAAAGTTTTAATTTACCAAGCCTAACCAATTCACTCCCCCTCTTGGTTAAGTGTGAAGTGTTCCTATATTTTACATTACCAATGTGCATATTTGTTGAAATCGAAAGGTGGGAATGTGGTTCTTCAATTTTTGCATCCCTTAAATTGAGTGTTATTGAGAGTATTAATGATCCCCCTAGGAAGATTTACTTGATGCTCTCCCATGTCCGATGGACAAATAAGTTCATTTATATTTATGCCTTGGCGGGCTTCTAATTTTGTCATGGTTGGGTCTTCGGCCATTTTTATAATTACGTGCAATACTAAAGAAAGAAATATTTATTATTTCTTTCTAAGGAATGGCTAAGTGGTATTTTTGGACAATATTCGATAATAACTAAATAGAAAATTATTGAAAGAATAAAGTATTTAGCCTAGAAATATTCTGATTAATTTTTTTAATTAAAACAAGTAGAAATATTTTTAGAAAAATAAGGTTTAAGAGATAAGAAGTAATATTAAATTATTAAAAATAGGCCATTTTTTTTTTTCAAAAATCAATAGGAGGGGTTATAGATATATTTTCCGAGAATTTGAATATTTAAAATGGGAAGAGAAAAATTTTGCTGAAAATTAAAAGATAAAAATAGGAAAATAAATCGAAAAGATAAAAAAATTAAATCTATATTAAAAGCTGAAATATATAATTATTTATTTTCAAAAATTTTATCAAAAAGGAAAACTATAATTTTATGCTGAAATTGAAGATAAAATAAAAACTGAAATATATTTGTCTAATTTTTTTTCCATAATTTATTTATCGAAAGGGAAAATAAAAATAATAAAAACTAAATATTGAAATTCTAAAATATAAATTGAAAATATAAATCTATGATCTAATAAGAAAATTGAATTATATCTTCATTTGTATGTATATTTCAAGATTTTTAAGTTTAAAAAGGAAATAAAACCAATTGTTGAAAGTTTTAAAAAAATAAATTAAAAGAATAAATCAATTAAATCTAATAAAGAAAAAAGATAATATAAATAAACATCTAACAAATAATTTATAAAAAAATAATAGTTATGATAATTTCTTAATAAATTTAAAGCACTATTGCAAAATATACATTCAATATCAATTCCGTAAATAAAGGGATATCATTAACATCGATTTTTTGAAAAAATCGATGTTATTGGCATAAACGTAACATCAATTTTTATAAAAACCAATGTTACTAGCAGAAACTCAACATCGATTTGTTTTTGGAAAATTGATGTTGAGTAACTACTAGTAACATCAATTTTATTTAAAAACCAATGTTGTTGGATATGTTATAATAATTGCTCTGGCACCTAAACCCTTGAGCTCCCTCACTTTGCAACATTTCTCACTCTCACTCTCACTTTCACAACGCTGAAACTCCTCACTGTCGGCACTCTCACTCTCGTTCTCACTATCGGTCTCCATGTCAGTCACAACTCTCTACGGCGACGACGGGGTTACAAAAGGTTAGCATTCATTTTCGATTTCGATGACTATTTTGTTTGTCATTTATGCCTTCCTCTTGCGTTTTATCCAAAACTTGACAAAAAATGCATTATTGTTATAGAAGATTATTAGAGAAAGACACAATGCTAGTGTTTAAAGAGAGTTGTTCGGACTGCTTATTGATTTTGTTCTTTTGTGGAGATTATAGAGAAAAATGTTAGGAATATGCCATTATATATAGATAATCACTTACAAGATTTTTAGTATGTCCCTAAGATTTTTAGTACGTTTACGGTGACATTGTGACACTCTTAGCTATAAATATGAACAATACATATAGAAAGGCAATGCAAATGGGGTTTAATAGGCTTCTATGATTTTTTTGGTATAGAGCAAAATTTGCACTCGTCATATTGGCTTAGACGATTGTGTCTCATGTGCAGCAATAGCTGCCAATCTACTCAGACCTTCAAAAATTGTATATCCTGGTATTGAGGTCTCGTGGCAAAGAAACGTGTGGTTTGACTAGGAAAGTGGTGATGTTATCATGAAAGGCAAGACTAAAAAGTAGCCATAGCTATCAGTAGTGGACCCTAGTGTAACACCCCAAAAATTTCCATAACTATAGCCAAAGCATTATATGAATTATTCTTGCATAATTATTGATGCACATATTAGGATTTGATGATTTATATTTGAAAGATTAGAGTGAAATATCAATTAGAGATATTACGGAAATATTTGAAAAGAAATGACCATATTACCCTTTCCGTACATTAGAAAAGACAGAAATATCCTTGAGGTCAAAATGACGAAAATGCCCCTGGATATTTTAAAAATTACAAAACTGCCCTAGATATTTTAGAGAGATATTTTAGAATGGAAACTTACATAAATGCCCTTGAATATTTTGGAAAGGACAAGAACACCCTTAGTTATTTTGAATAAATATTTTTATGATAGAAATACAGAATACTCTTAGATAACAGATTATTAAAATAGTTTGTGACAGGAAACTATAAGTGGAATTAGGTGTAAAGAGTATGTGAAGAATCATGTAGAAAGGAAGAGAATATTCATGAAAGTCACTTGCAAAAAGTGAAGCCATGTGATGAATACAAGTGTTAGGACACTTGTAAGGCACATGATGAAGATTTTTCCTCAAACATTTATGTGAAGCTTGGAGAATAATAGTGAAGCTTTGTGATTTTGCCAACTCAAAGGGACACTTGGAAGGAGATTAAGAGAAGGCTTCATGAATTGAACAAGTATGGTGTAGATTTAGTTTAAGTAGATTTTTCTTGTCTCCTTTGGCAGAACACGTGGACAGTTCTAGACATTATTTCAAAAATCCCAACGGTTAAAAGTTACATATGTGGGATAGGAGTATACCTTTAAAATATTAAGGAGATCCAACGGTTAACAAATCCAGAATCACTAATTTACAAAAACGGGTTTTTTTTCCAAGAATGAAGAAAAAACATAAAAATCCACCAAGAACCAAGCCACCCTACGTAGGAAAGGAAAACAAATGAAGATTTCACCACAAGCTTGGAATTCCACGTGTAGATGGAGAGCAAAGGAGAATGATGTAGAATTTTCAAGACAATAGACACTTGTAGGGTGGAAAACCACTAGCCAATAAGAATGGACCAAATGGAAAGTAAGTCATCATAACCTTTGGGATATTTGTAGCCAAGGCAACTTCAATAAACTTATAAAAGGATGTGAGGACTGAAAACATGGGCTGATGGAAGGCAAGCATACGTGCAAAATTTCACTTCACATCACTTTCATTCCATCACTTTCCAATATTCCACCATTGTCAACTTTTACTTGAAACAAAAACAAAGGCCCATCAACTTAATATTCCACGTGAAGGGCTAGGGAATACTAGGAGCAAGGCTATCCAATTGTAAAGAAGAAAGCAAGATACGGGAAGTTTATGATAAATAAAGTTTGAATATTAATTATGTTAAGATTCTTAATTGTTTTCATAAGAAACTAAGCCTTGCATATTATGTGTTCGATGAAATGCCTCAAAGAGATAAAGATTGTTAAATGAATGATTATTTGAATAAGTGACTTGGTTTTAGCTTAATGAATGATTGTTTGAAGAAATAACTTGAAACTATATGTAGTATGACTATCTTTAAGAAAATAGTTGATTTGAATTGTAGTTACATAATGGAATGTTGTACTAAAATTTGGGTGTTTATATATTGTTCTATAAATCCTTGAGCATGTCTATTTTATGCTAGAATTATGTTGAAAGCATGCCTATCATATTGAACTTTATAAAAATTAATGTTAAATATAGTTAAAGTATAGCTTTCTTTAAAGTAATCTATAAAGCCAAGCTTGCCTACCATGTGTTTGATGAAATTTTTCAAAGAGACAAAGATGATGGAAGTGTTGGAATCCTTGGGTTATTGAGTGTGTTATGACTACTTATGGGTTTCAAGATGTCTTTTGAAGCTTTGTGATAAAGATAGTTTAAGAATTGTTTCTTTGAATAAGTGCTTGAGTTTTATGCCTTGTCTTTGAAAAATTTATGGAGTTGAACTATGATTGTATGCTTGAGTGCTTTTATACAGTTTTATGTGATTGTTGGAAGAAGGTATATATGTTGTTTAATAAGCATATTCCACGAGTTTGCAAATATATTGAACTGTGACACATATGAGATATAAAGTGAAGAGTAATATTAAAGAGGAAATATGAGATAAAAAAGAATCATTCATGTATGCTTATACCTGGCGGGGGTTAAACCGTGTGATTTACCTCAAGAGGAGGTGTGTCAGATAGCTTAACTGAGTCCATGCATTCAGACAAGAGGAATCTGAGTTGGGGGATAGTTGAGACAGTGAGGACCACACCACCATGATGATCACATGGATGGAGGTGACCTTCCTATCGCGACACTGGGCTACCCTGACTAAATGGATAAGTTCGTACCACTGAGAGAGGGTGGGGCTATCTTGACTATGGTACCATTTGAGAAGATGTTGAGAAAGTCATGCATCATTTAAATAAAGATTCATGCATCATCCATGCATCTTATTTTATGAATGATATTATAATCATCTGTGTATATATTTTTATTCAAACTATGTTTGTCATAAACTTACCCTATTTTGTGCCTATGGTTGACACTGCAATGACCTCAATTTATTTGAGCGAGCAGAGGAACAGTAAAGCAGTGGATAATTGTGAAGAGAAGATGATGAAGATATTTTGATGGATTGTATTTTATTACCGATGACGTATAATTTGTACTAGACTTTAGATCAGTTTGTATTTTATGTTGGCATGTATTTTGGGACTGTATGACGGACTATATTTTGGACTGTGTTGATGGACTGTATTTTATCAATAAATCGTGGTGAGGGAGAATTCGTTTATGAAATGAATGATTAGTAAAATTTGAAACAAGAAGAAAGGAATTTTCGTGAAAATTATAACTAAGAAAATTCTAAAGCAAGTGGAAAAGAAATTTCATTCAAAATCAATAAAATACAAGATAGTAAAATGAGGCGTTACACCTAGCCTATCAGTAAGATTACTAGCAAATAATAAAGCATTTTAAAAATAAGTGGAATGGCTTTGATACGGTTTTATAAAAGCAAAATGTTACAATTTTTTTTTTCTTATTAAGTGAAAAGTAGTAGAATCGAGAGATACGCTCAATACTAGGCAAAAGAACCAAAATAATACATTTTTAATAAAAAAAATTACGAATTTGGGGCTGTTTCGAAACATATTACCAATTTGGGGCAGTGGATCACGCCCAGAATGGGCATGACTGGTCACGCCCAAACTAGGCGTGACTAGGGGGGCAGTCACGCTTTTTACTTATTACCAATTTGGTACGCTTTTTACTTTTTCACCACTTTTACTGTTGTGCCTTCTCTCTAAAACTTTCTGAAGTCTAATGTGAGTGACTCTGCAGCGAAGCTCTGCCAACAAGTGAGTTAATTTATTAATTATGAGTATTATTTAATATATTATATTGTTGATTTTTAAATTTGTTAGAGCCATATTACTTATTTAGTTTTGTAGATAATTGTTAGATATTAGGTTCTATGATTTAGTTTAGGATTTAGTTGTTAATTACAATTATTTTAATAAATTTACTTAGTTAAGTTTAGGGTTGAAGGGTTATGGATTAGGGTTTACGAATTAAGGTTTAGTTTAGGGACTACAATTTGGGTATAGGGTTAATTTGTATAATTAAGATTATTGTACCGAATTTACTTAGTGTTTAGGGTTACTTAGTTAAGATTAGGGTTGCATGGTTAGGGAATATAGGGTTTTATAATAACCTTGATTTGTAAAAAAACAAAAATGGCTTGTGTGAATAGTGGCGCGATTAGCGTGGGACACGCGCCTGAGTGGCGCGGTTAGCGCCAGAATGGCCCTGGAGACCCTCTGGTTCGAATATCTAGCGCGGTTAGCGCCAAAGTGGCGCGATTAATGCTAGAAATACCCCAGACTCGAATATTTGACGCGAATAGCGCCAGGATGGCGCTATTAGCGCGGGAACGCGGTCAGGACCCCTATAAAAGCTCATTTTCGCGATTTTTGGCCAAAACACTTGCTTTCTTCTTCCTCTGAGCGCATTCCACCATTGTTGAGCTTGGGAAGCCCCATATCTTCACCAAACTTCATCAAAACACTTCCCTTTCAACATGAAACTTGTAGGGAATCATCCTATGAGCTAGACTCATTCATCATTTTTCCCTAAAAACCATCAAACAGAGAGATCCCTTTCTCTAGGGAACTTCACAAAACTCGAGCTCGGCGAGGAAAAGAGGTGATTCTCAGACACCCAAGCTTGGGGAAGTGATCCATTAGCTTTCCTTGTCATTTTTGAGGTAAGAAACTCGAGTTTTACCGTTTGATTTGTGATTTTGTTCTTGGGATGAATAATGACCCTTTTGAGCTAGAGTTGGAATTAGGCTTTCCTTTAGAAAAGTATGCTCAGGAGGTTGTTGTGATGAAGGATTAGCTTTGAAATATTGATTTCATGGACTTTGGGTTTTGGCTCTGAGAAATGCATGTGTAGGAAGAATGTTGGTTAATTGATGATTGTAGAACATGCAGGAGCCTTGATACTTGTTCTTTATGTGCTTGAGAGGCTATATAAATGATGATATTATGTTGAAGTAACCATTTTAGCCATATTGTTAATCCTTGAGTTTTGGGCCTGAGTAATGTTAAACTCTTTGAATTGGCTTATACCTAGTCTTAGGAAGACTCTAGTGTCTTGGTTAGGCCGAGATAGACCGCTGAGGGTCTGGGAGTGGTCTATTGAATTGGTTAGTTCAGATAACCTTAAGATAGAAGATTAAGAGGTTTAGACGGAGAGGAATGATGTTTCCTTTCATTTTTTAACGGTTGAGAACTGTTGTTGTTTTGCTTATGCCTTGTATGATTGGATTGAATATTGAGTGTGCCTGTGTGCCTTTATATAGGGCGTGACACCGAGGGTGTCAGTG
>CM023949.1:13463268-13501062 GCA_013407115.1 Glycine latifolia | reverse complement strand
AATATATTCAAATTACTTGTTAACCATACCTAAATTCATCAGCGTCTTCTTCAAGCGTTGATTCTTGAACTTTTGATTAAAATTACTGGCAATATGACGAAGGCAAAACACGTGATGAGCATATGGTGGTTGCCAACCAGCATGATTCTCCACAGCAGATAGTATGCTCCGGTGCCTATCTGAAATGAGACATATGTTTTGCCTTTGCGTAATGTGGAAGCGAATGTTAGCAAGGAAGTATGCCCAGGCTTCCAAGGTCTCCCCCTCAACTATGGCAAATGCCAGTGGCAGACATTCATTATTGTCATCCTGAGTCGTGGCAATCAACAATTTCCCTGTATACTTCCCATACAAATGAGTCCCATCAATCTGAATCATCGGCTTGCAAAAATTAAATGCCTGGCAACACTATCCGAAAGTCCAGAACATGCGATGAAACACACGTTTTCCCCGTACCAGTCGATTTGCCAAAAAATAATCATTGGTTTGAATATCATAAAAAGAACCTGGTGAAAAACGAAGCATGTAGCCACACCATCTGGCCAAAAATGCATATGATTCTTCCCAATTCCCGTAAATTATTGCCATTGCTTTCTGCTTCGCATACCAAGCCTTACGATATGAAACTCTAAATCCAAATGAATGGGTGATCCTTTCCCGAACCAATGCAATCGACACAAACGGTTCCTCCTTAATCATTCCTAACAATGCAAATGTAACATTCACATTAAAATGAACAACCTTAATGGACCATTATTGAAGACATATAGAGGAAATTTAAAAAATATATACCTACTACAAGTGAAGCAATAACATCAGAATCAAGCTGTCTATGACCCTGTGAAATATGATCACTCAGGCAATTGTGGTTGCCACCCCATCTTGAAACAATCCACTTTTCACCAAACATTGGTTTAATTACCCTAACCCTCCATGGGCAACCCTCGTTATGAGCAATACACCTCATGCTAAACTTGTTAGGCTTGCTCTCAACCACATATGCTTCTTGATGCTCCTTCATGAGGTTCCGCTTACATGCAATTTGTGCGTCCTTTTTGGAGGCAAATTCCTGTTTAACAAACAACGCATCCCCTAATTGCCATGGACCCTGCACTGAACCCGAACCGGAACCGGTAAAAGATTCTTCTTCGTTTGGATGACTCCAATCAATATATGTGTAATGAGGAATTCCATCCGAAAAAGGAGTGACCTCAGCACCTTCAAATACAAAATCAGATGAATAAATGTAAGATGCACACTAAAATACTATAACATACACATATACAAATTTTAGACCACTTCATCATTCATTTCAGTCATGTTACATACCTTCAACAGGTTGTTCTGATTGTCTACATCCTACGTTCGGATGATGACTGATTTTTTAGACGACCCCACATCAGTGTCTGCTTGGAATCCAGTCGCATGCACACCACCATCGTCATCATTATCCGACACGCTAGCATCCTCCTCAAGAAGATAATCTTCCATTGCAATGTTTTCATCATCGTCATCCTCTTCATCGTCATCCATAACCCAAGTTGGGTCATGTGAATCTTCCTCAGACACATTTACAAATGGAGCAGCATATGACGATGTAGGCACAGCAGACTTTAAAGGAACTGACCTAATGGGTAAAACATCATCTTCTACAGTAAAATCCACGTACAACTCTAGAAAATCTTTCGTTGGCAGCTTGAAAAATTCTTCGATTAGCAATTCTATGTCTTCATCATCCACAAGTTGAAAATCCATGTACTGTTCACGTTGCCATAATCTTCCCATAAGCAAACTGATACATTGGTTGTCTTGTAGACCTAATTTTTGTTGTATCTTCTGATGTAATTCACCCATTGTTGAGCTTCACTTAATACGTGTCTGCCTTTTCTCCCCTTCAAAAACAACACCCTGTGGCCCTTCAAATTTCCTTCCATTAAAAAATAACATAACAAGGACAAACTCCTCACCACCTGAACTCATTTCTTCCACTAAAGAAAAACAAAAACTTCTTCACAGAGCTTCGCTGTAGACATCATAAATTTCAAAAAATTGTGTTACAATATGTTATTACCATTACTGATAGAAAAATAATTCATAAAACAAGATAAATGACATTGAAGCCTAACCCGTAAACCCATACGCCCTACACCGTAGACTAAACCTAAACCCTTCACCCTAAACCATAAACTAAACTAAACCCTAAACTAAACCAGAAACCCTAAAAACTAAACCATACACCCTAACCCTTACACCCTAAAACCTTAAACCTTAAACCATAAACCCCTGAACCCTAACACCTTAAACCCAAAACTTTAAACAAATAAACCTACACCCTAAATCGTAAACCATACACCTACAGCCTAAACCCTACACTAAACTAAACCCGAAACCCTAATACATAACAGTTTAATACAAAACTAAACTACACCCTAACCCTTAAACCCTAAAATGAACTAAATAAAATTAACAACCAAACCCTACACCCAAAAAAACTAAACCCTAACCCGTAAACCCTACACCGTAGACCGTCAGCACCAAACCGTAAACCTAAACCGTTCACCCTAAATTAAACTAAACCCTGCACCCTAATACCAAACATTTTTCTACAAAACTAAACCATAAACACTAACAATTTCACATGTCACTAACAATTTTATAATATAACATATTAACTAATATCCATAATCAATAAAATAACTTACTTGTTGACAGAGATTCGCGTTGCAGAGTCACTCACACTAGACTTCGAAAACTTTTAGAGAGAAGACGACACGGTAAAAGTGGTGAAAAAGTAAAAAGCGGGGGCTTGACCCACTACCCCAGATTGGTAATATGTTTCGAAACAGCCCCAAATTCGTAATTTTTTATTAAAAATGTAATACTTAGGTTCTTTTGCCCTCAATACTATCATATAGGAATAAGGATTTACTCAAAATATAACTCTAGAGGACTAAATTACAAAAGCATTTTTATCAAGTTGTAGTTATTTTATCTAGTGAAATGTAACTCCAGTGAAAAGTAATCTTCTTGTTTGAGAAGAGTTTCACACCAAGCAAAATTTTAGTAGTATATATCATGGAGAATTAAACCTACATTTACCTTTGAATTTTTAATCACTTGTGCCCGTCCATGTTTGCTTCTAATTACATTTGTTTAGTTTACCTCTAACTGAGTTTGTTATTTGTAATCACTAGTTCAGAATTGATAGGCTTATAGCTACAATGACTTGACCAAACTGTTAATTTGGTATTTCAAAATATATTATATTGTAATTTAATCATTATTAGTCTCAAATAATTGTTTTGCATGCATTGGCCATTCTACAATGAGTTTCTAACCACTTTTTAAATTAAACGGACAAAAACAAAATTACTTTCTCTAAAAGTCTTTAAAAGTAATTCAACATATTAGAAATTGAAGCAAGACACAACGGGATACATGCGAGTATGTTTAGAATTTAGATAAATAAATTTTAAGCAAGTAATTAATGTACAATATCTCTTTAGGGGAATTAAAATGTTTTGTTGAGAACTATATATAACCAATAAAGAATTCAATGTTCGAGCATGGTTTGTTGAACTTGTAATTTTAAGTTGTATTCCGGAAGCTACAAGAGGTGGCAAAAAAATGTAAATATTATTTTTTTTAATAAAAAATTACGAATTTGGGATATTTTTGAAACATATTATCAATCTAGGGTGGGGTAACACGCCTAAAATGGGTGTGACTGGTCACGCCCAGATTAGGCGTGTCCCCCTCCTATAAACGCTTGATTTTTTTAGTCGCAGACTCACTTTTACTATCTCAGCTACTTTCTAAAAGTTTATAAAGACTAACTAGTGAGTTATCTCTGTAGCAAAACTCTGCCAACAAGTAAGTTAATTTATTACTTATGCATATTATTTAATATGTTATATTATTGAATGATAAAATTGTTAGGGCCATATGAAATTGTTAGCAACTATTACATAGAACTATTTTAGGGCCATATGAGTAATGGTAATAACATATTCTAACACAATTTTTTGAAATTTATCTGTACAGCGAACCTCTGCCAAGGAGTTTTTTGTTTTTGTTGACTGGAAGAAATGAGTTCAGGTGGTAAGGAGTTTGCTCATGTTGTGTTATTTTTTAATGGAAGGAAAGTTGAAGGGCGACAGGGTGTTGTTTTTGAAGGGGAGAAAAGGCAGACATGTATCAAGCGAAGCTTAATGCTGGGTGAATTACATCAGAAGATATGACAAAAATTAGGTTTGGAAGACAACCAACATATCACTTTGCTTACGGGAAGATTATGGCAACGTGATCAGTACATGGGTTTTCAAGTTGTGGACGATGAAGACATAGAATTGCTAATGGAAGAATTTTTCAAGCAGGCAAAGAAAGATTTTCTAGAGTTGTAGGTGGATTTTACAAGAGCAGAGGATGTTTTACCCATTAGGTCAATTCCTTTAAATTTTGAACGTAATAAATCGTCATATGCTGCTCCATTTGTAAATGTGTCTGAGGAAGATTCACATGACCCAACTTGGGTTATGGATGCCAATGAAGAGGATGACGATGATGAAAATATAGCAATGGAAGATTGTCTTCTTAAGGAGGATGCTAGTGCGTCAGATAATGATGACCACGCTGATGTGCATGCGACTGAATTCCAAGAAAACACTGATGTGGGGTCGTCTCAAATCCATCATCATTCAGACGTTGAATCTATGCAATCAGAACAACCTGTTGAAGGTATGTTACATGACTGAAATGAATGATGAAATGGTGTCATATTTGTATATGTGTATGTTATAGTATTTTAACTTGCATGGTTTTTTTAATACAACTGATTTTGTATTTAAAGGTGCTGAGGTCGCTCCTTTTTGCGATGGAACTCCTCATTACATATATATTGATTGGAGTCATCCAAGCAAGGAAGAATCTTTTACTGGTTCCGATTCCGGTGCAGTGCAAGGTCCATGGCAATTAGGGGATGACTTGTTTGTTAAACAGGAATTTTCTTCCAAAAAGGATGCACAAATTGCAGTTAAGTGGAACCTCATGAAGGAGCATCAAGAAACATATGTGGTTGAGAGCAAGGCTAACACGTTTACCATGAGATGTATTGCTCATAACGAGGGTTGCCTCTGGAAGGTTAGAGTAAGTAAACCAGCGTTCGGTGAGAAGTGGGTTGTTTCAAGATGGGGGCAAACACAATTGCCTGAATGACCTTATTACATAGGGTCACAGACAGCTTGATGCTGATGTTATTACTTCACTTGTAGTAGGTATGTTTTTATTTAATTTTCTCTATATGTCTTTAATAATGGTTCTTTAAGGTTGTTCATTTTAATGTGAATGTTACAATTTCACTGTTAGGAATGATTAAGGAGGAACCATCTGTGTCGATTGCATTGGTTCAGGAGAGGATCACCCATTCATATGGATTTAAAGTTTCATATCAGAAGGCCTGGTATGCGAAGTAGAAAGCAATGACAATGATTTATGGGGATTGGGAAGAATCTTATGCATTTTTTCCCAAGTGGTGTGGCTACATGCTTCGTTTTTCACCAGGTTCTTTTTATGATATTAAAACCAATGATTATTTTGTGGCACATCGACTGGTACGAGCAAAGCGTGTGTTTCGTGGCATGTTCTAGACTTTCGGATAGTGTTGCGAGGCATTTAATTTTTGCAAACCCATGATTCAGATTGATGGCACTCATTTGTATGGCGAGTATACAAGGAAATTGTTGATTGCCATGACTCAGGATGGCAATAATGAATGTCTGCCACTGGCATTTGCCATAGTTGAGGGGGAGACTTTGGAAGCCTAGGAATACTTCCTTGCTAACATTCATCTCCACGTTACAAAAAGGCAAAACATATGTCTCATTTCAGATGGGCACCAGAGCATACTATCTGCTGTGGTGAATCATCCTGGTTGGCAACCACCTTATACGCGTCGTATGTTTTGCCTTTGTCATATTGCCCGTAATTTTAATCAAAAGTTCAAGAATCAACAATTGAAGAAGACCCTGATGAATTTAGGTATGGTTAACAAGTATTTTCAATATATTAAATAAATATGTCTGTAAGTCGAACAGTGTTAATGGTATGATTGTTTTGCAGGTTATACTCCCTCTATGATTGATTTTAAGCCAGCATTTACACGATTTCGTGAGAGCAGTCCTGAGGTTGCAGAATGGATTGATACCATCCCGAAGGAAAAGCGGACACGTGCATATGACGTAGAAGGGAGAAGATTTGGCCATATGACAACAAACTTGTCTGAATCAGTGAACAGGGTGTTGAAGGGAGCAAGAAACATGCCTATCACTGCTCTGGTGAAGCACACATATAGCATATTGGTTCAATATTTTGTGAGCAAGGGTCAGGCGGCTATTTCACAAGTTGATCCTTCAACACGACATTGCAAAAATGTGGTTGATGCTATGAGGCATAATCAGACAGTTGCTACAGGCCACCATGTACGCACATATAATGTTGATCAAACATTATTTGAGGTAGAGGACGGCTGCGAGAGGTCATTGTTGCGACACGGAAAGTGCACCGATCATTCCAAGTAATAAAGTGATAAGAAAGTATCGTTTCCACGAGGATTGAGGCACTAATGTCAATTGTAATTTATGATTCTTAATATTGGAAAAGGAATGAAATTGTTGAAAGAGTTGGATTATAGTTTGAATTTAATTATTGTAAATAACAGAATATCAAAAACAATGTAATTTAAATGTTGATCAAGACTTAAGAATAATTATGGCAAAGCACAATCACCACAGTTCACTCTATGTAATTGAATTGATAATTTAACTCTATTTAATGTAATTATTCAGATTTATGCTTTTCTAATATATTAAACCCTGATTCCTCGGTCATTTAACCCTTTAACCTAAGTTAAGAATCCTAATCCCTTAGTAATTCCCTTTAGATTAAGCATGAAACTAGCATAACAAGAATCTGTAGTCCTTTATACCTATCCCTAGGTAATATCGCAACTGTCACTCTACTGCGTTTAGAAACTAAAACCCCAATATTCCTATTGTGAATTATAGCCCTAAATAACCTAATAGATTGATCAAGTCTAATTAGATATAATAATGAAAGAATATAGTAGAGTGAAACAATTATAAGAAACTTTATTAAACTCAATTCAAGAACCATAGAGTTCACATTGGCTTTTGGCTAAACCATAATTACAAAGGATTTAGCCAGACATAATGATGACTGGCCTAATACAATGTGAAGAAAGGAGAAAATGAAGAAGCTAAGGTATGCAGAGTCACAAACCCCTCAATCTTGCCTCCTTCTTGTTCTTCTTGCTTCTTCTTAGCCTTGAATCTTTTCCTTTGATCTTGCCTTCTTTGCTCTGTTTTTCAGTGTCTATCTTCTCTCTAATGTGTCTTACCTAGGTTTTATTTATACCTAGGTTATAAAACCCTAAAAACCCATCCTTCTTATGTTATCTTTAAGCTAATTCTGAAATCCCGTGACGTCCGCGCGACTGGCGTGAGTCCTGGGGCGACTAGCGCGAGCCTCCAGTGCTTCTGGCGCGAATGGCGCGGCCCTGGCGCGGTTAGCGTGAAATCTCAGCTTCAGTTGACTCTTTCTTTTGCTTCTTTTCTTGCTTTTCTTGACTCTAAACATCAAAATAGCATAGAATTAATGATAAACATAAAAGTAATGAATTTTACACTTATTCTAACATTTATTCACTATATTCTTCCTATTTTCAAAATAAAACTATCCTAAAAACTATATATGCTAACAGCATATCAGTCATATTCAATTAACCTTGAAGAGCGTTTTTGTCAGTGTGGCAAGTTTAAGGCCTTCAAATACCCATGTAGTCACGCCACAGCTGCTGCTTTACATATTCGTCAGAATCATTTTCTGTTTGTGGATGATGTCTTCCTTGTAAGCAACTTGGTTCAGACTTATTCATTACCATGGCATCCAATTGGTAATGAACGTGGTATTCCACCGAGTGAAGGTCTAGTTATCATACCTAACAGGGAAATGTTGCATGGAAAGGGTTGTCCAAAGTCCACTAGAATACGTAACGAGATGGACGAAGTCGAAACAAGCCAAAGACGCCCCAAATGCGGAATTTGCAAGCAAGTTGGACATAATCGGAGAGCTTGTCCTGATCATCGTGGTATTTCATGATTTTTTCATTATGTTTCTTTAAATAGTTGTATGTTAATGTATTTCATTTTAAGGAATTACAAATTTGTTTAAAATATGTTGAGGCTTTCATCATTTGGCAATTTCCATAATAAACATTGTTTAACAAATGAAAAATATGAAACGGACAATTGAAATAACAACAACAATTTTAAATAACCAAACTTAATAAACACTACTTAATAAAATGAAAATAACAACAACAATTGAAAAACAAAAATAACAAGACTAATTAGCAGTTTCACATATGTTGTGCAGCGGACATGTCTTATTCCATTTCGGCAACTGGTTTGCTAAAAATAGCTAAGATTTGTATTGGACAAAAACGTTTCCAGTAGTTCAATTCTGCTAACACCTTTAACATGTCTGCATCGGTCATCAACTATTTTTGTGATATTCGATTGTCTTGTCGGAACACACGTAATGGGCTGGCTGTCGAAAAAACAATTTTCTTACCACCTGTGAGTGGTGAATTCCATAAGGGGGAACTCTAACAGGCACAACTTGTTTGATTACATCCTTCAGTGTTTCAATGTTGCATCCTGAAGGAATTTCAAATCTTATTTGATTTGTTCCAGTGAAGGAATAACCAACAAAATTGCCTTGTCGTGGTATGTTCCACTTGCCGTTGTAATATAACATTGCATCATGTGTTAGGACGATGGTTGATTGAAGTAGGTTCAGTATACCATCAGGTGTTCTGTTGATGGTACATAATATTTCTATAGGGCCAACACTCGACATTTGCTCATTGCATATTAACATTAAGCAAACGTCATCATCATTTGTGAGTCACAGAAAATGAAACAAATATTGCTGACCTGCATGTAGGGATGGCTGTCTGTAGTAGATTTGATCAACAAAATGGTCACTGGTTAGTAGAAGGGTGTCGCACATCCTACTCTTGAGTGTATGAAAAGAACACTCATTAGGAACCCGCATTGGTATTGGAGTAGGACATTGAAAATAAACGCTTGTTTTGTTGTGTTTCATTGATCCATTTGGAAAAATGAATGCTAATTTTGAGTTAGCAATGGTCTGACTGCTTGTTTCTCCTAAGAATGCCATAGTATTCAGATCGAATTTCGTTTGTGGATGTATGTTGTGTGGGAGTGTCTGCCTTATATAGGGATCAATGACGCCCCTCGACATCACGCCTAAATTCGGCGTCTTTAATGACACCGTATTTGTTGACGATGTTCAGTCACGCCCTTTTCGGGCGTGTTCAGTCCCACCCTATTTGTTGGGCGTGTCCAATCACGCCTTATTTAGGGTTGTTAAGTGACGACCAATTTATTGGGCGTGTCCAGTCACAGAACTAGTTATGCAAACTGAGAGTCTTCTCCTTATATACTACTATTTGGAATCGAATGTTGTAACGACCTAGTGTTTGAGGGGTGTGTGTGTGTGTGTGTGTGTTTGTTTTTATTAACTTGATATTTATATTCATTGGCATACAGTGAATAATAATGTTGTACATGAATGATCGTGCTATGTTAAGACAAGAAATAAAACCATGACACAAAAATGCTGCTATAAAAGTCTAAATATCAAATAAAGTCCATTACAAACAAAAAACAAATAGTGACATAATAATAAAAACTAAAACTATGACTCAGGTGGCCACGGCTGATGACGCGCTTGATGATCGGGCAACCTCCGTCTACCACGGGGCCAAGAAGAGCCTGCACCAGAAGGGCTTGGCTGCGAAGGGCCTGTCTGAGATGGGCCTGACTGAGAACGACCTACATCTACAGGTGGGTATAGAGTTCCCTGATCTGGCGATGATAGGCGAGGATAATCAGGAGGCGGGATACCATATTGTGCATGTCCTGGCCAATCCCCACAATCGGCCAGAGTATAATCAACCTGAGACAACAGGTTGTCAATATCATCAGCACTCCAGTCTGTAGCAGGAACGTCACTACTTGTCCCACAGTCCGCTGATGTCATGGCCAAAGTAGTAGCATAATACACATGCTGTGACTGGGAGTCGGCCAGTGGACGAAAGTCACTCTGGCTACTGCACCCTTGATACCCCATGTCCTACTGCTGAGTTCCTTGGTAAAAGAAAGCCTGACTGTCGTATGTAGATCCTATCAGTGGAGGCCTATAAAAACCATCAATACGAGGCATGGGGACTTCTATGGGCACAAGAACATGGGGCATGGCTTTCCGGTGACGCTCTATTCCATGTCCCTCCTTTCTCCCACGGGGAACATCCACATACACCTGTGGGTCCTGCTGAAGCTGTGATGGGGTGCATGTGGCCCTGGCTCCTCCAAGCGATAACTCTGTCGGAACATGCACATAATGTGACCCATCTCCTCGTGCAAGTGCTCCATGCTGAATCCCGGCCACTCCTAACCGCCACTCGCACAGAACAGCGTCTCCAAGCCATCAAACTACAAATTACAAAAAAAATTCATTAGTCAACACAATAAGGCCATGATAATGGAAATTCTTTTCCAAATTAAATTTAAACAACACTTACACCACGACCCATCTTGGAAGCCATCTTCGACACATATTGTTTCCCATTCTCCCTGAACCAAACCATGTACTCATGGTTTGGTGACAGCAACCCAGTCAGTAGGAGAGGCAACTCTATGTGCCGGTCCCTAACCTCCCATCGGCGGATAAAGGGTCTTAGCTTACGGACCCAATTATCATGTGGTTTACCTCGCAATGAGAGGTCATGCACACCTTTCAGCTTCCTCGGCCTTCGTGGGATTGGCTGATCCCACCCAAATTGCCGTATGCATATGTCTGGTTGAGAATACTCAACTGTGTGAAAGCATATAATTGGAGTAGTAGCCATCCACAACAGTCGCTCGTGCTCAAATGCACCAAGGAAGTGGTAGCCTGCATATGGTTGCCAAACCACCTGAACAAAACAATGAAACACACAATTAGGAAATAACAACGACAAAAAATAGCAATTATCTAAGTCAAGTGACCAAAACTTATATAAATAACAAAACGTACCTCATCCCAAGCAAGGGAATCTAATGTTAGCTGATACCAAAGAAGCTCGTGTGCACGGAACTTGCCTAAAGCATTAAACCTAATTTTAAAACAACTGACATTAGACTACTTATAAGACTCGTTAATACATATAAGACTCATTAATACATAGTTAATAAAAGAAAATAAGAACACATACCTGTGGCCGTAATGCCACTCCTGGTGAGTAGGCTGAGGAATAGTTGGAGCAATGGATGGGAATCTGAGCCACGCCCATATCTGGAGAAGCACAAAACACCCACCAATGTCACTTTTATCAGCATCTGTACACTCGCACATTTGTCTAAACAAATGTGCAAGGACCGCGGAACCCTAGCTATACCTACCTATGTCTCCCATGTCCCTTATTAGCAAAGGGACATAGCGAAAGCTGATAGTGCTTCCCCCAGATCGGTCGCATAGTAGCCATGCTCCAATGATACGCGCAATGTGCGCCTTCATAAACCGTATGACTTCTATCAGATCCCCAGCTATCTTGCCCCAATGCGCATAATGCCTATCAAAGTATGATAGGCACAGGAATCCTCCTTTTAGCTCACCCTCCTGAGGAGGATGACCAAACACGTCCTCGATGACGGTGGGCCACTCGTCTGACGTGACTCCGGTTACGACATTCCCGTCAATGCCTAAACCTAAGATACCAGCCATGTCTTGCAACGTGATGGTCATCTCTCCCTGTGGCATGTGAAATGTATGTGTCTTTGGTCTCCACCTCTCAACCAGAGCACTGATAAGCACAACATCGATCTAAGGTCAAGTTAAAAATAATCAATTCGTATGTACACTTATAAACAAAAACATTTTTTGGAATCACTTGGTATGTCGCATGCGTCCGACATGTAGGAATCAGCTTGTCCTAACATCGTCGCAACCATTGCAGGTATATCATCACAATCTGGACCCCCTGCGACTTTGCCACGTCGCGTCTTTAAAACTCAACATCTGTCCTCGTTCCAAACAGCCTGTGAAACGTGAGTTCTCTGGGTACGCCTCCGCAAAACCCCCCACTTATACGGGGTAGGCATAACATGGATCGTCGAATCCCTTCCCTCACCCTCATTATTGGATCCAAACTGTGAAGATGTAGAAGATGATGAATCACCCATCTATGACTATCTTAATATAAATAAAACAATATAATAATTTAATAACTTCAAATTAAATTACATTACAAATAAATAACCTAAATATTTTCAAATTATATTTAAAAACTAAACCCTAAACCCTAAACAATAGACAACATCTAAATATAATTTCAAATTATATTTAAAACCTACACCCAAAAAATAAATATGTAGGGAATTATCTAGGTTTTAGTCACTACTTCAACATTTCTTTCTCACTCAAATCATCCCCAGTTCCATAGCATAATAATATCATCTACATATGTAGGGAAATCACCTAAAATCCTAAACCCTAATCCCTAACCTTAACCCTAAACTAACTAATTAAATTTAGTAAAATAATTTTAATTTAACTACTACTCCCTAAACCCTAAACCCTAAAATCCTAATCCCTAAGCTAAACCCTCAAAACTAAACCCGAATCCTTAACCCTTAAACCCTAAACACTAAGTAAATTTAGTAAAATAATTTTAATTTAACAACTAAACCCTAAACCCTTAACTAAACCGTAGACACTAACACCCTAATCCCTAACCTTAACCCTAAACTGAACTAAGTAAATTTAGTTAAATAATTTTAATATAACTACTACACCCTAAACCTTAAACTCTAAAATCCTAACTCTTAAACAACATTGTTACTAAATTGACATTATTAGAATTACTCATAAATAAATTCATAAAAGAACATAAACGACATTGTTACTAAACTCTAAACCCTAAACACTCAAAACTAAACCATAATTCATAACTCTTAAACCCTAAATTGAACTAAGTAAATTTGGGAAAATAATTTTAATTTAACAACTAAACCCTAAACACTAAACCCTAACCCTTAAAATCCTAAACCCTAAACTAAACCCTCAAAAAATAAACCTCAATCCATAACCCTTAAACCTTAAACTGAACTAAGTAAATTTGGTAAAATAATTTTAATTGGACAACTAAAGCCTAAACCTTAAAATACTATACCCCAAACTAAACCCTAAAAAATAAACCCCAATCCATAACCCTAAATCCTCAATTGAACTAAGTTAAGTTGGTAAAATCATTTTAATTTAGCAACTAAACCATAAACAGTAAACCCTAAAATCCTAAAAACTAAACCCTAATCCATAACCATTAAACCCTAAACTGAACTAACTAAATTTGGTAAAATAATTTTAATTTAACAACTAAACCCTACAGACTAAACCCTAAACCCTAAAATCCTAAACCATAAAAACTAAACCCCAATCCATAACCCTTAAACCTTAAACTAAAATAAGTAAATTTGGTAAAATAATTATAATTTACCAACTAAACCCTAAACCCTAAACACTAAACCCTAGACCCTAATACCTAACAGTTTTCTATAAAACTAAACTAAACCATTAACCCTATACATTAAACCCTAAAATAGTTCTATGTAACAATCTCTAACAATTTCATATGGTCCTAACAATTTTATCATTCAATAATATAACATATTAAATAATATGCATAATTAATAAAATCACTTACTTGTTGACAGAGCTTCGCTACAGAGAGAACTCACTCACAAACCTAAGAGAGATAGACTTCAGAAACTTTTAGAGAGAAGGTGAAATAGTAAAAATGAGGGAAAAGTAAAAAAAAAAAAAAAGCTTTTATACCCATCTAGGGAGGGGGACATGCCCAAAATGGGCATGTTACCCCACCTCAGATTGGTAATATGTTTCAAAAATACCCCAAATTCGTAATTTTTTATTAAAAAAATAATATTTACGTTTTTTTGCCGAGAACTATGGGTTTTGGTTTTGTCTGAGTAGTTGTCACTTTGGAAATTATTTGTTGTAAGGGTACTTGTTTTTACTAATATGTTTTCATTGGTGGGGTAACTTTGTATTAGTTATATTTGAAAATGATATGAATATCTCACACTTAACCAAGAGGGGGGGTGAATTGGTTAGACCTTGGTAAATTAAAAATTTCTTCAATAAAAAATAGAGTTCTTAGGATCTTTATCACTTTTCAAAACCAAGAAACTTTATTCAATCAAGTAGCTCAGCCCAAGGAATTCAATGAATCAAAGCTTATATAATTGGTTAAGCAATTTAATCAAAAACACAATGAATATAATGAGTTAAGGGATAAAGAAGCAAGACACAATCAGATTTATACTGGTTCACTTCAACACTAGAAGCTACATCCAGTTTTCTTCCAACCAACACTAGGTTAGAGTTCCACTATTATAATTTTATGTTCTTACAATCAATTACAATGTCTCTCTTTATCAACCCTAGATAAAGTGCAGAAATCTAAAACCCTATTAGATTCTAAGAGACAAGAACCTGAGAACACTACTCAGTTCTTCCACCTAGAGAACCCTACTCTAGATACATGCAAGAACCCAATTACAATAGCCAATTCACAAAGAAAAATGTAAAACAAAAGTTACAACCAGATTAAGGAGAGAAACAACCTGATGATCCAATTATGTAATGCAAAATGAAGTTACCAGCTTAGGTTGAATGATTACAAATCAATAAGCACAGCTTTCCTTAATCTTGAATTGAGTTCAAGCTCCAAGAATGACTCAAACACACATGATCAATGCACAATGGAGCAAGAACGAATTTTATCCCTTAGAAAACACTTAAGAATGCTCACAAGACTGTTTAAGCTCAGAAATACAAATGGGTAATGTTCCACAAACTTAGAAAAGCAACTGAGCCATGGTTCTATTTATAACAGATTTTTGTAACTACCTTTAATCGATTAAATCGTCATTATGTAATCGATTAAGTTACCACTTTAATCGATTAAAGTGTTCATAAGTTTTATGGGTTTGAGCAATGACCAAATTAATTGATTATTTCGATCTGTAATTGATTATGCCAGAAACAATGTGTTTTCTAAAAGCTTATATAATCGATTACGAATCATGGTAATCGATTATGCCAATTCAGCATGATTTTCTCAAAAACATTGAGTAATCGATTACGAACTCTGGTAATCGATTATTCCAGTAAAACTTGCTTTTCTCAAAGGCTATGTAATCGATTACGAGAAATGGTAATCGATTATGGCAGTGCAATCTTAAAATCATATATAGCCATGTAATCGATTACGACTTGATAATAATCAATTAAAAAGTTCAACAAGGCAGTTTATATGAAAACGAAGGTCAAATAATCGATTAATCCGATAGGTAATCAATTATATTGTTCTTGAAAGTTTTCCAGTTTTGACGAAGAACAAAGTAATCTATTAAGCGATTAATGTAATCGATTATTGCAGTGTAAAATGCTTTTTCTTTTAAAACCTTTGAATCAATTTAAAACCTTAGTCAAATTGCCAAAGCCTTGTGATTTTTGTTAAACCAATTAAGTTAAATATGAATTAAATGAATGCATTGCACTTGGATCACCAGAATTGCTTTTCTCTTACACATTTCATACTAAATTATCTTCAAGGCATCCATTGCATGTTGAAAGCTCAAAACAAATGCTTGAATCAAAGTTTCTTTGCATTCTTTAAGTAATTCCCCCTGAATCTAACAATATTGGCGCTTTGTATCCTTTTTTTATTTATTTATCTATCTAATCTTACACCTTGTGTTAGGTTTAGTTTAATTAATTCTTAAAAAAGGTTTAGTTTTATTAATTAAATCTTTTAGCTTATAAAAAAGATATTTATTATAAAAATTTAAAATTTCATAACAATTTTATTATAAAAACTAAACCTTATTTTAAGAATTAATTAAACTAAACCAGACACAAGATGTGATCAAGATTAGATAAAATAAATAAATAAAAATGCAGCAACAAAAAATAAATATGTTAAATGTGAAAATTTCTTTGAATAAAAATTTAAATATTGATTTATCATGTTGTAAAAGACTAGTCTTTTTTTTATCTAACCTCCCATAAACTCAATTCATTATACTTGTTCATTCTACTTATAGAAAAAGATTAAGTAATATTAGTAGGTTTGTCCTTCACCAAATAAAGTAAGTAAAACTCAAGTTTAAAGCACCCGAAAACATTTTTTATTTACTAATGATATTTTTAGACAAATACTAATTACCTAGAAAAATAATATCAGCCTTTTATGAGTAGTTAAATGTTTTTTTAAAGTCTTTCATCCTATTATAAATTTTATTTTCCCATAAATATTAATTACTAATTGACATAATTTTCTTTATATTTTTAGTCTTCATATAAGTCTGCATTATCCCATGATCATACGATTTTTTTATTAATTATTACTGTTTTCTATATTTCATTTGTTAAAAAACTTGTACTATCATATATACATAACATTTTATATGCGTAACTTGTTAAATATTTGCCTAGTTTTTTTTCTTCAAAATGTTTGTTCTTGAAAATTTATTGATGAACTTATATTATATATATGCTGAATATCAGTCATATACCACTTTTACTTCTACCTTTTGATTGAAAAAAAGAGTACAATTATATCATGTCGCCACAACTTTTTTGAAGGTTTGAATACAACAAGTTCAATGTTCAATGTAATTTATAGGCACTTTTCCTTTTCCTATTTGCATCCTCATTACGAAATTCATTGTTGGAAATTGTTAGTGATCATCATCACAGGTATGAATGTCTTTCATACTTTTTTAGACTATTTTTTCTTACAAGTGTTTTTATAAATTGTTTTATGTGATTAATGACTATTGTTTTATATACAATTAATGTTTATTATGAGTGAACCTTAGTTTTCCATTTGAGATTCAATACAATGATTCTTCCAAACAGTTTGGATTAATCATTGTATTGAATCTTGAATTGTCCGTTTGGACAGTTTGGAAAGATTCATTTTTTATAGTAGATTCATAGGTACATGTTAACTTTAATTTCTTAAATTTGATGAAATTTTGATATAGTGCATTTCACTTTGTTCTCCAAGTGCATACTTGATTGTGGTGGAATTCATGTCACTGCTTTCATGTCGTATACTTGGAGATCAATGCGAAATATTGCTAAAATTTCATCAAATCAAAGAAAATAATTACTATAAAAAAATGTCTTTCTGAATGGGATAGGGCTGCACCTTTAATTAAAAAAGTGACGTTTTCATTCATGGAATAACTTTATGAGTATCACATAGTTATTAGATGGATTGAAGTTGGATTAATGCAAGTCACATGAGCCCTGGTTATGAGGAAAGGCTTGAATTGGTCTTGGAATTTGCCTCCGGAAGAAGTCGACTGGGTGAGGATGGAAAATATTTGTGTCCTTGTATAAACTATTTGAATGGGAGACGACAAGTACTAGATGAAATACAGGAACATCTTCTATGTGTTGGGATAAAGAAGAATTATATGACATGAATATGGCATGGTGAATTGATAAACATGCAGAGGGGTTCCCAAACTAAATCGGTTGATGTAGAAATGGGAGATCGATTAGAGGATATGATTCATGATCTTGGACAAAAGTCTTTTCAGCAAGCACATGCCCCTATGTATGATACATTGGAAAGTGATTTGAAGAAGTCTTTGTATCTAGGGTGCAAGAACTCTTTGACATTGTTGTCAACGGTGTTAAGTCTGGTTAATGTGAAGGTCGGATAATGGTGGAGTGACAAAATCTTCATTTCACTACTTAAGGTAGTGCATGATATGCTTCCAAAGGAAAACATGTTGCCAACAAGTTACTATGAGGTGAAGAAGATACTGTGTCCGATGGGTATGGAGTATCAAAAAATTCATGCATGCCCATGATTGCATACTATACATACATGAGTTTGAGTAGTTGCATAAATGCTCTAAGTGTGGGGTATCACTGTACAAAGTGAAGGATGATGACGAGTGCAGCAGTGATGAAAGCACAAAGAAATGCCCCAATGAAGGTGTTATGGTATCTTTCAATCATTCCAAGTTTTAAGCATTTGTTTGCTAAAGGAGATGGCGCAAAAGACCTTACATGGCATGCAAATGGGAGAAATTGTGATTCCTCCCAGTGGAAAAAGATTAATCGTTTGTATCTGAATTTAGAAAAAAAGGCAAGAAATATTAGGCTTGGACTTGTCACTGATGGAATGAATCCCTATGACAGTTTAAGCACTCACATACTTTGTGCCCTGTTTTGCTAGTAATTTACAACTATGATGATACTAGCCCTAAGACAGCCAAGAAATGACATCGATGTTTACCTTAGTTACTTGATTGAAGACTTGACAAAGTTATGGGACAAGGGGGTTGCCATGATTTATGGGTATTGAAATATTCAAGTTGCGTGCAATGCTATTTTGTATCATTAATGACTTTCCAGCATATGAGAATTTGAGTGGATATAGTGTTAAGGGTCATCGTATATGCATTATCTATGAAGAATACACAAGCTACATACAACTAAAACATGGAAGAAAAATAATATACACTCGACATCGACATTTTTTGAAACCTTATCACCCTTACCAGCAATTGAAAAAATCTTTTAATGAAAGTCAAGAACATGAAATTACGTCAATACTGTTAACTGATTGATTGAGCATTTTTAGTTTTATATTTTTCTATTCTTCTTAGCTTATTTGACTTTTCTTGGACTCTTATTTTCTCACTTTAACTCAATTTTTGTCTTAGACAAATAATTGGGCTTAATTGATAATTGTTGCTTATTTTCAGATTTTGTACTTACTTGACCTATCTTCCTTGTGTAAAACCTAAAGGATTCTACAGAACTTCAAATGAAGCATATGAGTAGTCCCTACAAGATAAGTAAAAAAGCTACAATTTTGTTAGAGATAAGCCTAGGAAAATTCTGTCATTTTGAGGGTCATTTGACTCTTGGAAGTCAGAACGTCTACGCTTGAGCTTTGGGCTGAGAGTTGGGCTTTGATTGATGTAATTAGTATAATTAGTTAGATTAGATGGGTTTAATGAGAGCTAATCCTTTCCTACTGATTCAGTCACTATATATTAGTGTAGTTAGTTAGTTACTTCCTTCATTTTGGTACAAACAGAATTTTTAGCTTCTTGTGCAAGTTTTCATAATTAAAATTTTTTCTCTTTTTTTCTCTCAATTGTTCTCCATTGTTCTTCAATTTTCTTCTTCATTTCATTTTCGTTCTTTTATTTTCTTAGACAAATTTCATGGCTCTTCAACTGATGATGATCATGGAAGGCTAACAATCAATCAATCCAAGGATCCAGTCCAAGCAAGGAGAATTTGAGTTTTGGTTTGGTATTTCAATTTCTGTTTAAATGTTCATTTTCTTCTTCAATCCTCTCTTTGATTTTCATGATTATGAATATTTTTAGGATTGAAAATGGATTAAGTTATAGATTTGTTTCCTAATTTTGAATTTTAATCACAGATTATTTGGATGATATTTCAATATGGTTTGTGATTTCAATTGATTTAAGAGTTAATTCGATTGAATTGCTTCTAATGATAGTGAATGAACCTTCATAATATGATCATTATCTCAGAACTATGATAATTAGCATTTGTTGGTTAGGTGAATTGGATTGATATTTTTGAATTTGTTTTAAAACATCTTTTATCAATTCTATATCAGTTTTTACATTTTTCTTCAATTCTAGTTTGTGTTTTTGCAATTTTTGTTCATTGTAAGCAAACTGTTCGATAAAAGTCCCCCTATTATTTATCAATGAATTGAAGGTTGAACCAAATTGATCATATCTTTGAGTCGACCTAGGTTAATCATGTGCTAAAGAATTGTCGTAGTTTTATTTATTTTGTAGCGATTTAACATTCATTATCAAAATCGGCACTGTTGTCAGGGATACAGTTCATTGTGTGCCAACTTTAATCCACTCATAATTAGATAGTAGTATAGTCGTTTTGCATTTGTCTATTGAAAAAAAAAAGTGCATTCTGCTGCATAATTGCACTATGTTGTATATTTGCATTGGTGTTGTTAGTTGTTATGTAGTGTGTATGAAGTAGTAGTGCAAAATAGGAAAACTAGTAGAGAGAGGTGTAGTGTAGTGTAATTGTGTTTTGTTAATGATGTATAGTGGTTTAACACACACACACACACACACACACACACACATATATATACACACACATACATACTTGTATTTATGCATTATTTGGTGAATGTATATCACGAAAATTTTATCACCATTTTCATAATCAAATTAATAAAATTTTCACTTAAAAGTTAAATTTTACGTTTTAGAGTAGTGATACGTAGTGACGGAGCAGGTCGTTACACGATAGGCTTGGCTTTTGAGGCATGCTGAATTTACCCATAATTAGCTGAAATCAACTTTCAGTTAGCAAAATTGGTGTCAATTAATGGAAAATTGACTAATTTTAGTGTTAACCGAATGAGGATAAGGTCAACCCAGTTGGATGCGCGACTAATTTTTTTCAATATCGGTCAAACCAGATGGTTAACTGAGTGAGGATAAGGCAATCAGTTGCTTACATGGTCTGTCGAATTGACCGTGCTTATAGTTTCTGCTGAAATGACATAAATTGACAATTGGTTACTTACATGATTTTCTAATATAACATAAATTGATTGATTGGGAAAATCATAAAATCAACTAAATTCATTCATATTTAATTTAATAAATATAAGATAATATTATCCATGCTTTTCTGATATTAAATGGCTTGTGGCGGTTAAAACTGGTTGATGATAATGCTTCCTTAAAAATAGTATGCGATTTCTAGTTAGATTAAAATTTAAAATGCAAATCAATTAATTTATGGAAGAGGAGAATGTGCCTAGAATAAAGGAGTAGTTACTGGAAGGTGGATCAGTTACATTCTTCAACTATTAGCCGATTATCAGCAACTGTCAATCGATTATTGGCAACTACCAATTATCAGCTCGAGTTGATTTTAGTATCTAAAATCAACTGAGTGAAGTAAAACCATGTTCTAGCTTGTTATTAAGCAAGGGGAAACGTGGTTTAGTGGTAGATTTGAGTTTGTAACCTATGAATAGGCATTGTACTTCAAATTTAACACATATTCAATCCAAAACACAAGCCTATTTATTCTATATTTATTTTATCTCTTTCCTTTACATCTTTTCTTTACCATCTTAATTTAAAGCTTTCTTTATAGGCTTTCCTTTACCGCTTTCCATTACAGTCTTTCAATCTTTACCTTTCACGCAAAATCCTATCTTCTGTCGTCTTCTTCATTCACCCACACTAAGCATTTTTTGGAGTAGCTTAGGAACCCATAGCGAAGGAGCAAATTTCTCTTCTTGGCATAAATGTTTGATTATTATTTGGGATCAAATTGAAATAAGACTAACCAAAATATATTACAGCTAACTTTCAATTTTTTTTAACAACACATTAAAAATTTGTTGTAGCCACTAAAAAGGAGAATAATTGTCACCAAAAGCCATTTTTGGTGTAGTGAAACAAAAAATTTATTTGCTTCCAAACGTTTCCTAAATGTGTTTCGTCGAAGAAAAATGAAGAGAGAGGAAGAAAATGAATAAAATAAGTAAAAATAGTAATAAAGTGAGTCCCACAAATTTAAAAATATTTTTTCTTTTATTTTCACATATATACCACTTATTTTTATCTCCCCAAAATAATTTCTCTCGTTTAAACGGACAACTGTTTAGACTTAACTAGTAAATTCTTAGTGAGGCTAGAATTGTTTGAGAAAAATTCAAATTATCACTACTAGAAAAACAACATTCAACATCGGTTATTTTTGACATTTCACATTGGTTTTGAACTGATGTTGAATCAGGTGACGTTGAAAGTGTGGAAGTTAACATCGGTTTTCGAAACCGATGTTAACAAAAAGTAAACAACATCGGTTTTTACTGAAAAACCAATGTCGTTATCTAATAAATAAAAACGTAAAAAAATATGAAAGCTGAAACTTCAACATCAGTTTTTCCTGAAAACCGATGTTATAGTCTAAGTTAACATCGATTTTCTTAAGAAAACCGATGTTGTTTTTTTTATATATATTTTGTCTGTTTTTTAAATTTAACCAGTTCTTCAACATGTAAATTAAATACCAAACATCCAGCCAATTTCAGAATACAATACAATAAAATATTATTTCAATAAGAAATAAAATTCAATAGTGTCAATGTACATAAAAATGATTTCCTAACCAAATGTTTATATACAATTGTTTAAAAATCCCTTAACCACCTAATTCAATAGTGCATGCATATTGTACAATTAACATATTCATGTGTTAGAAATAAAACAGAAATGTCTGACAAATAACAATGTAACAACCCGCCTCGTCACTACGATATCAATAACTCTTAATCGTGCAAATCTCAAATTTTAATAAAAACTCCATTTATTTGATTATGAAAATGATGGTAAATTTTTCGCGATAATACAATTATCATACATATATTACGATTACATAATTAAACACATATGTACATATATATATATATATATTAAATCAATACATGTCATCCATATGTTAGAACTTCCTTTAGTTTTACATGTATATGCACCTGAAATTACATATTTAACACATAGCCAAAGAACTAACTAAGAAAGAGTTGATTAACAAAACACAACTCTTTCTCCAAAAAGAAATCCAACGTCATCACGTCGGCTTGGTGGTCCCAACCAAAAAGAATCTCCCTCCAGAGTCACTTAAGGCTGCTCATCTGCTCACACGAACGAAGGTTCGCGATCATTAGAGGTACCAAATCCATCTAATACACACATCATATAGCAGCAATTGGGAAGGAAACAACATTACCCACCATAATCATTAACAAAAATCCATGATTCCAATACACACTCAACAAACCAATCATCCAATGCATTTCACAACTCAAACAATCATGCATAGAATGATGCATGCACCTGACTCATCTATCAGCATACAATGTGGTACCATATCCCGAAAATAGCCTCTCATAGGAAAAATGATTCACCGCCTATCAGGGCCACCCTGTCATGCACTGGCCATTCCCCCACCCGGTGATCAGCCAGCGTCAAAAGGGAATTCCAAACCTGATGACCCCTTAGTACCTGCGTTCTCAGCCCAGTGAAACCCATAGGTACGCGCGTGCCTTCATTCTATTTCCACACATACAAATGAAGTATGAAACATGGGCATCATCAATGCATGACCCGGCTAGGAACAAATCCTTTCTCGCAAGGGTAACGCGTCATGCACCCCCATGTACATACGTAACACACCAATGTGGGCTCACTGATGCACTGACCGTGGCTAGGAACAAATCCATCCTTGCAAGATTAACCAACCGGTCATTGCATCCCACGTGTACATACACAGCCTACAACCATGGGCACCATCAATGTATGACCTGGCTAGGAACAAATCCTTCCTCGCAAGGGTAACCCGTCATACACCCCCCATGGGTATCCATGTATATCCACACACAATGACATTGTTCACATCAACATTATCTCTCATCAATGTCATTATCAACCTCAACATCATATCATCTCAATATCATCATCATGCATATCAATATCATCTCATTTGAACATCATCAAATACCTCAATGGCATCTCAATTTCAATATCATCAACGACATCACAAGCAATCACATTTCACTTCTATACATAATACATATGCCTGAGATTCACATTCCCCAGGTCTTCAGACAACCCAAATTTCATACATTCACAATTCACCATATCACAAGACTGATATTTTTAGGAAAATTCTAAATTAAAGAGGAGGACTACAATATATAAAACACAATTTTATGCCCATTTAAAATTTTAATAAAGAATTAAATAAGAAAACATATTTTAAAAATTTGGGCAGAGTCTCCTCTGTAATTAAGAATTTTCCCAAAAACCCAATCATCATAATAACAATATCATTAACCCAATAAACATATATCTCATTGGAACATTATTTCATTCAGACATCACCAATCACATAAGCATCACCTCATCTAAATCATCACAAATCATGCAAACATCATCAATCATTTCCATGGTATCTCAATTTCACTGTCATCTACAACATTAGTAATAAATACACCACATCCCATTAGTTAAAAACGTCATTTGTCTTAAAAACAAGCACACACACACACAGGGCAAACACACATCAATCATAAATACATCACATCCCATTAGTTAAACATATAGTTTTTCTTGAAACCAGCACACAGCAGGGACAAGCAGATATCCTCATAGTTTGACTCCTTGGCCCCCAACTATGGTATCTAAACTATAACTAAATAATAAACTCCCCTTACCTAACTAGGAGTTCTCCTGTTAAAACCTCACAGTGTTGTTTTGGAGATCCTTTAATGCATGTGTTTTCGTCCAAACACAGAGCTCTATATACCAAATCGAAGACAATTTAATATAGATTTCCAAGGTAAGATCAATATTAACATTTGGGGTCAAATACCCACTCAAATCTAAAAAGAGGCTAAAATGGTGTTTTGAGAGTCCACATCAAAAGACATCATTTTGAAATTTCGATCACACCAATGTTACCAGGGTTCAACAAAGATCACAGAAATGATATCAGTTTCATAAAACAGAGACTTTTATAACATCTCATTTTCAAAGGATTATTAAAGGAAGTATAGAAATAGCCAATAACGGTACCCGAATCATAAGAGATATCAATAAAGGCTTAAACTAGCTAGAAGAAGACAAAAGAAACTAAGATTACCTCAAGAAAATCAAGAAAGGAGGATTGGGAGCTCCATTCTCTACCGAAACTTCAGGAAGAGTTTCGAAGATTCTGCTCCGATTAGAGAGTTCTTCTCCATGCCGGGGTCTCGTGGCAGGCAACGGCGTCCCGTGGTTGTCTTCGGTGGCTGTGGGTGGTGAAGGATGATGAGGGGAAGTTTGGGAACAGTTTGGAGAAGGAAGAACCTCTATTTTCGTGACTTGGAAGCTTAAAACATATTCAGCACCACCTCCACTCGCCCAGGCGAGCAAAACTACCTAAAAAATTCACCTGGGCGAGCTAACCAGATTCTAGAATTTTTTGCTTCAGTAAAAAATTAATTTCTCACATTCCAGATATTATTTTGATAATCCCAATGGTAAAAAGTTACATATGTGGGTTAGAATGGTTAGAAACCTTCCTTTAAACTTTTAAGACAATCCAACGGTTAACCAATTCAGAATGATAATTTTACTAAAACAGGTTTCGGGTCAAACTCGTAATCACTCAAATACAGCGCATCTCAAACAAACTCCACATAACTTAACCTCTATATCAAGTAATTGCACATGGATTATTCACATAAAATTTCAACTAATCCTAATTAATAAATTAATCAAATCATACAAGGAATACATCACACATATATTTTAAGTTACTGAAATTTCAGGGTGTTACAAACAACCTACCTGTTAATAATTCCTTTGAGGTAGTTAGTAGGCTTGTGGTGCAACGAATAGAACCACACAACAAAATTGGCCTTAGGACACGACCAGTTGCCAATGTGCACTACATTGGAGAAAAAGAAGTTATTATACTTCATACATTAATTAAATTCTTTTGTACATTTTTACTTACCCATTCAAGTACGCTGCAAGGTAGACATCTTTCTGTGAACTCTGCATCCAGTTCTTGATATAGTCCTCGAATTCAAATTAAGATTGCCCTGATCTCTGTATGGACTGTGGCTCCATGAATCCATACACATCGCCGTGATCCTATTGCAGACATAACTCAGTTATATGCCTATTGTTTTGAAAATAAAGTCAATTATGCAAGAATATAAAACAATTAGTTATTAACGGTAGCCAATTAAAAGTGACTTACAAAATCCACAGTTGTATAACAGAGATGCTTAGACATTGACCACCATGGATGATCTCAGAAATATCCTCATGCTTTATGTACAATGGGAAGTCCTCAACCTGCAGCCCGAACATAGTAGGGTCCCATTGCACCTGCATGGGTCTGAGGAAAAGATTGGGGATGGTCAATGCGATCTGGTACAGGGGATCGACAATATGTTCCGACTTATGTACAGGTTTCATCGGTCCCTTAAGTACCTATTTATCCTACACAGTTAAGAAACATAAGTGAACGACCGTCTTGACTTTATATGAGACAAATCATTCTTAAATGAGAAGAAACAAGCCAAAAATGTGATACCTTGTTCGAAATAGCGTGTACAAGATGTGTCGGCCAAGCAAGGAAGGTGTTAAGGGCCTGCCCCACTAACTGAACCTTGTCAGTGGGTATAGGGACGCGAGCCTCAGCATCGTGAACTTCCTCAACACCCACCTTGACCTGATCATGGGCAACAAGGACGCTGTGCACGGTTGTCGACCCCTCATAAACTCTTCCAAGGGCAACCAGGCAGGGAGGATTTCCATCGACATACAACCCATGTCTGTCAGATGCAAGTGGCTGAAGCTCATCATTATTTGCTATGTAACTCTTTCAGTGATTGACTGTGTAAGTCGATCAGTGATTGACTGCTCCAGCTCTACCCTGATGTTGTCTTTCAAGCAATCCAAGTCTTCAGGTGCCATTGACTTCGACTTGCGAGAGGTCGATGGAGCTGGTCAGAAGTACTGTGTGATGGTCACACCGACTCCAGTACCACGGACATGGTCGGGGTGCTCTAGTCGTCCAATGGCAGTAGTCAGGACATCCTGACGTCCATTGGCGACAAAGCTACCCTATGTGGATTGCTCATCTAGGGAATCCTGTGATCAAAATAAGTAGAACATTAGTTTTGTAATTTGTGAGGAAAAAATTCATTAAAGGTGTACGAGCTTGTTGTTTGACTTACAATCCTCTCTGCAATCTCATGTGCTGCCTCAGAAGTCATTTGCTCGATTTTTTTGGTGCGAGCCAGCTTTCACTTCATGTGTCGTCTCACAGAGGACAGAGGATGAATGATGGTATCCGTGCTATCATCACGGGTTGCTTCCTCCAATTGTTTCTTTTGTTTTTCCTCCATCAATCTCTTCTCTAACAAGTCATAACCCCCGTGAGACAACACGTGAGGGGCAGTGTTCAGCTTCTAGATGGCCTGGGCCTTCTTTCTAACATCATGTAAGAATTACACAAATAGGGTTAAAAAATGCGCTTGTTTGACTTTATAATTCTGAAATTGTAAAATAATGTAACTCAACTAACCTCCCAAGAAGCGGCTCTACGTGTCTCACGGAATTGGTGCCACTTTTTCTTACTGATTTCGTATTTCTCACAGACAATGTCGACATCGTCGTCCTTGCCTTGTTCCAGAGCCTATTTAGAGGTTAGATTTGACTTAAACTACCTTAATCACTCTCCCACAGTCTGTAGAATTTTCTTCTTGGTCTGTTGGTCGGACGCTTCAAGTATATCAAATTCATCCTATGTTACAATCAAGAGGGTTTAACAGTTACAATAACATTTAAATTGTATTACTACAAGCAATCACATTGGACATTTAATTGTAATACCTAAATGTCCTCCCAAATCAACTCCTTCTGCGCTGCAGGAACTTCCTTCCAGTTAGCAATGGTCACATCCACCTTGTCTCTAGCCATGATCCCTAGATACGTCCTCAATTTCTTTTCCTGAGGACCATCTGCCTTCCCAGTGGCAGGATCCACATGAACCACTGGTTTGTCAGCACCAGCAGGTCTGGTAGCCAGTGACCTCAATCGTGTCGCCTTCCTAGTCTTCTTCACCATAGATGGCGAAGGTGCTGACTCAGGACGAGGAGGGGAGCTCAGTGGTGTAGTCATGATCCTGTTAAAAACAAAAAGAAAGATAAGTAAACACATTCTGACAAGTTAGGATACTTATGAAATTGTAAAAAATGCAACCAAGTTAATAAGGCAAACAAATTACATTAAGTGATGTTAATTAATTCTCCTTCATCATGATCATTACGATTTGCATGAACATCATCATCGTAATCTTCTCTGTTGACGTCAGGCATTTGTGTCGAGAATTGAGTGACACCAGTATCGACGGTGGAATCATCATTGTCAAGAGTAATACCAATGGTTTTTCCATGTAGTACCACTGACCACCTTTCATCACATGGATCTTGAACATAAAACACTTGTTTAGCTTGTTTTGCCATGATGAAAGGTTCATCTTGATAAGCTAGCTTGTTAAGATCAACCAAAGTAAATCCCAAGTCCTCGGTCCGCACACCACTATTGATATCAATCCACTTACACTTTAAAACACACACACACTGAATGTAACATAATTAAGCTCCCAGATGTCATGAATGACTCCAAAGTAAGGCATGCACGCCAAACGGGGATTGTGGTCATGCACAATAGCGAAGTGTTGTGACTCAGCCCTAAGGCTAACCCCACTGTTTTGCATTGTGCTCTTGTCATCTTGTTGTTTTGTGTAGAACGAGTACTTGTTGATATCGTAGCCCTGCCAACTTCTAACATTTCTTTTAGGCCCATCTACTAACTTCCTTGTTGTTTCAGATGAAGATTCATCACTAAATATTGTATCTTTAAACCAATTTAGGAAAGTCTTGTTATGCTCTTTCAACAACCTATTCTTCGTCATTCTTGGATTACTTTCCTTGACTAAGGCTTCATGACAAACTATGTATGGCAGAACTTCATTACTGTTATTCAAGACATACAAATGAGCTTGTTGCAATTCCTGTAAACCAGGCATTATAACATGTAGCCCTCGTGAACCATTTCCTCCCACTCTGTCGTCATGCCAGGACTCGGGAAGCCCAACAAGTTTTTCCTTTTCAAGGTATTCTGAACAAAATTCTACAGCTTCTTCTACAATGTACCTTTCAACTATGGATGCTTCATGGCGGTGTAGGTTTTTTGTATACCCTTTCAAAATCTTCATGTATCGCTCGACCGGGTACATCCACCGTAAATAAATGGGACCACACATTTTAATTTCCCTGACCAAATGAGCAAGTAAGTGAACCATTATGTCAAAAAATGAAGGCGGAAAATACATCTCCAACTGACACAAGATAATTGCCGCCTCTTCTTCCGAGTCATCTAACTTTACAGGGTCCACGACTTTGGTACAAATGGCATTAAAGAAAAAGCACAGCCGAGTTATAGCATGCCTCACTTTGTTAGGCAAAATGTCTCGAATCGCCACGGCTAACAGTTGTTGCATCAACACATGGCAATCATGAAACTTTAAGCCAACTAGTTTCAGATCTTTTATCTGCACAAGGCTTTTAATATTTGAAGAGTATCCCTATGGCACTTTCACTCGGCGCAAACACTGGTAGAAACTTATCTTCTCATTTTTTGACAAAGTGTGACATGCTGGAGGCAAGTATATTTTCTTACCATCAGACCTAGGATGTAACTGCTCACGTATACCCATCTCAGCAAGATCTTGACGAGTGTTCAAACCATCCTTTATCTTGTCTTGAATGTTAAGCAGCGTGTCGATGACACTATCACACACATTTTTCTCCATATGCATAACATCGATACAATGTCTAACATCTAGATCAGACCAGTATGGAAAATCAAACAATATCGACCTCTTCTTCCATATGCAAGTATTACCTTTCTGCTTCTTTTCAGTCTTTCCAAATACAGTATAAATGTCTTCAACCCGCTCAAGAACATGCTCATTGGTTAACAGAATTGGCACGGTTTCATGCTCTTGACTTCCATTGAACGCTTTTTTTAATCGCCGATAAAGGTGATAAGGTTTCAGAAAACGTCGATGGCAAGTGTAAATAGTTTTTCTGCCATGTTTAAGTTTTACATAGCTTGTGTCTTGTTCACAGGTAGGGCATGCACAATGGCCCTTAACACTGTATCCACTCAAATTCCTATATGATGGAAAATCATTAATGGTACAAAATAGCATTGCACGCAACTTGAATGTCTCCTTACGATACCCATCAAACACGGCAACCCCCTCGACCCACAAGTTTGCCAAGTCTTCAATCAAGGGACTAAGATAAACATCAATGTCATTTCCTGGCTGTCTTGGGCCCGATATCATCATAGAAAACATCATGAATTTTTGCTTCATGCATAACCAAGGAGGCAGGTTGTAAATGACCAGCAAAACAGGCCACGAACTGCGCTGAGTACTTAAACTGCCGTAGGGATTCATTCCATCACTGGCAAGTGCAAGTCTAAGATTTCTTGGGTCTTCGCCGAATTCTGGATACAAACAGTCAATCTTCTTCCACTGGGAGGAATCTATCGGATGGCAGAGCATTCCATCACAGTTTCTCCCATCTGTATGCATGTACGATCTTTTGCGTCATCTTCATTAGCAAACAAACGCTTAAACCTTGGAATGATCGGAAGATACCACAACACCTTCATGGGGGGGCCTTTCTTTGTGCTTTCATCAATGCTACAGTCGTCATCGGCCTTCATTTTGTACCATGATACCCCACACCTGGGGCATTTATGCATTTCTTGAAATTCATTTCTGTACAATATGCAATCATTAGGACAGGCATGAATTTTCTGATACTCGATACCCATCGGACAAAGAATCTTCTTCGCCTGATAGTAACTTCTTGGCAACGTGTTTTCATTTGGAAGCATGTCCTAAACTACCTCAAGCAGTGAACTGAAGCTTTTGTCACTCCACCCATATCTGGCCTTGACACTAACCACATTTAACACCACTGACAACAGTGTCAATGACTCTTTGCACCTCGAATACAACGGCTTCTTCGAATCACTTTCCAATGTATCATACATAGGGGCATGTGCTTGCCGAAAAGACTCATGTCCCAGATCACGAATCATATCCTCTAATCGATCTCTGATGTCAACATCAACCGGTTCAGTTTGCGACCCCCTCCGCATGTCTGTCAATTCACCATGCCATATCCATGTGGTATAATTCTTCTTAATCCCATCACACAGAAGATGCTCTCGTATGTCTTCCAGCGCTTGGCATCTCCCATTCAAACAATTGATACAAGGACAAAAATATTTTCCATCCTCATCCGGTAGACTTCTTTCGGAGGAAAATTGCAAGAAATGTTCAACGCCTTCCTCATACTCAACCGTGATGCGACTTGTATTCATCCAACTTCGATCAATCTAATTAGTAACTCTGTGATACTCACAAAGTTATTCCATGCATGAAAACCTCACTCTTTTCATTCAAGGTGTGACCCTATCCCATTCAAGAAGACATATTTTTATAGTATATTCATATGTATAGGTTGAGTCTTCTATCTTAAATTTGACGAAATTTCGGTAGCATTTCACTTTGATCTCTGAGTACACGATGTAACACCCCAAAATTTTGGGAAGTACAGTCAATTACTGGGGAAAAATGTTAATTCAAGACAATACAAAAGATTTGAAGGAAGTGACGAAAATACCCCTGGACATTTTTGAAATGACCAAATTGCCCTTAGGTATTTTAGCAAGATATCTTAAGGAAGAAACTTTATAAATACTCTGGGATGCTTGAAACATGATCGGAGTACCCCTAGGGTAATAATTACAGAGTTTCTCTGAACACTTTCAATTATACCCCTAGGATGAAAGGTGAAATTACCAAAATGCCCCTAGGTCAAAACTGACCAAGATGACCTTAGAAATTAATAGGAACCTGAGTATAGGATAAAATACTTTTAGACAACAATTTATCAGCAAGGGTGGAGGCAAAGAACCCTAAATTAGAATTTCTAGGAATTTTGGAAGGTAATTGGAAAAGAAGTTTAATTTAGACTAACTTAGATATCAGAAAATTATAAGAGAAGGATGGATATAATCTATGAAGTTTTCTTTTAATTATAGAAGGAATAGGTTGCCTAAATAAGTTAGTTTTGTAATAGTTAGAGTCAATATGGACCAATAGGAAAATAGAATTTTACTATTACATGCAATAAAAGGAAAATTGGATTAATTTAGAATTCTAGATTAAGCCTTGACCGTATGATGCAAGATCAATGGAGAAAACTTTAAGAAGCTTCAAGATTGGCCACATGGAAGGTTAAGAAGCTTGAAAATTCCTATTGGACCAAGTAGAAAGCTAGACATAAATGCTTAAGAGATATTTGAAGCAAATTTTATTTTGTTTCCTTTGGCAGAACACGTGAACATTTATAAGAATTATTTCAAAGATCCCAACGGTAAAAAGTGAGATATATGAGATAGGAGTATACCTTTAAAATTTCAAGAAGATCCAACGGTTAGTGAATCCAGAATCATTATTTTACAGAAACGGGTTTTGCAAGAATGAAGAAAAAACATAAAAATCTCTAAAATTTGGCTACTCCACGTGGAAGCAAGGAAAATTAGTGAAACTTTTCCTAAAAGCTTACCAATCCACGTGCCAATTGAGAGCTAAGGAGAATGGTGTGGAATTCTCAAGAATATGGACACTTGGAAGGTGAGAATTTAGTAGCCAATAAGAAAGAAACATGTAGAAAGGTATCAATGATAGTTTAGAAAGATATTTACACTCACAAATGACTAGGAACCGAAAGTAAGCTCAGCCAAAGGGGCAGTATACGTGCAATTGAGAAAAGAAAAGAAGAAGAATGTAGAAACATGCTACTTGGAAGCAAAGGAATGGCTAGCCAATGAAAGAAAAACAAGTAGAAAGCTAGTCATGATAACCTTTAGATATTTGCAACCAAAAATCAAGCATTAGTACCCCTATAAAAAGGGTGTAGGACCGGAATTTGGGAGCTCTAAGAGAGCTTAGGCCGTGCAAAATTCCTCCCAAAGCTTCCCATTTTATCTCTTCCAAATTATACCTTTCACCTAGAACAAAAATAAAGACCTATACCTTGTAACCTCACATGAAGCACTAGAAACCTTAGGAGCAAGGATCATTCAACTTCAAAGAAGGAAGGTTGTCCAAAATTTTAAGGAAACAATAAGGTAAGGGGGAGTTTATGATAAGCTTAGTTTGAATATTACTCCTTGCTTTATTTCCTTAAGTTTTGTAGACTAAATGTTTGATGAATTGCCTCAAAGAACCAAAGGTTGCTATATGTATGGTTATTTGATTAGGTAACTTGATTTTAGTGTTATACATAATTGATGAATAGACAACTTGAATTTAACCTAATTAATGAAAGTTAAAATTATTTATAACTATATGTTTTATGATAATTTTCAAGAAAATAATTGTTTAGAAGTATAGTGTATAATAGAATATTTTGCTACAAGTATATGTTTGATTAAAAGTATTCTATGATTCCTTGGGTTTATATATTTAAATGATGCTACAAATATGTTGGCTTGATTCTTTATTGTTGGATTTGAATTATATTTGCATGATTGAATGTCTTGAGCAAAGGTTATGTATGATTTCATGTGTTGTTGAGTGATACTTTGAGTAACATGTTGCTTGGTGGTTTTATGATTTTGATGATGAAAAAAATGAGTTAAGATGTGTACTATGTTGATGAGGAAGTATTGGAATCCTTGTGTTGTTAAATATGTTGTGATTATTTATGGATTCCAAGAGTTTTGTTGAACTATGGCTGTATGCTTAGACTGTGGAGTAAAGCTTTCTGTGATGTTTGAAAGAAACTTTACGTATTGTTTTAAAAGCATATGCCATGAGTTTTCAAAGATTTTGAGCTTTAAGGTGCATGAGACATATAATAAAAATAATTATTCATGCATGTTTCATATGCATATGCCCTGCGGGGGTTAAGCCGTGTTGCCCTGCGGGGGTTAAGCCGCGATGTTGTTTGTCAGATAGCTGAGGATTGAGACGAGCGTTTAGACAAAAGGTGTCTAAGCTGGGGGGTAGCCACAGTGGGGAGATCACCTACCCATGATGATCACATGTTGTTTGGGTGTGAGTCCTATTGCAACACTGACCTACCCCGACTGGTCGATCCAATCTGTGCCACTGGGATGGGGCTATCTTGACTGTGGCCACTGATAATGAGATGTTGAGAACTTGAGATCTCAGTCATGCATCATATAAAGAAGATGAGCATGCATTATACGCATCACATGATGAGTACGTTGTGAGATGATATGACTTAATTTGTGTGCTGCGTAGATGATTTAAATTAATCTGTGGGTGAATAATCTGAGCTTGTTATTTTATAAATATTATGATAACCATCTGCGTATATATCCTTTATGAACATTTTATTCAAACTGTGTTTGTCATAAACTTACCCTATTTTGTGTCTGTGGTTGACACCTGTGGTGACCCCAATTTATTTGGGCGAGCAGAGGAACAGGAAAGCATAAGTTGTAGATGATATTGAAGAAGGTGTGATGATGAAGATGTGTTGATGACTTGTAACTAGATTTAAATTAGTTGTATTTTACGTTGACATGTATTTGGGACTGTATAATGAACTATACTTTGGACGGTATTGTTAGACTGTACTTTATTACAATTAAACCATGGAGAGAGAAAGAATTCGTTTATGATATAGACGAGTAGTAGAATTTGCAAGCAAAGCGAAAAGAATTTTCGTGAAAAAATTTATAACTAATCTAATTCTAATACAAAGTGGACACAAGATTTCATCTAAAATTAATCAAGCACGAGAGAGCAAAGAGAGGCGTTACACACGACATGAAAGTGGTGACATGAGTTCCACCACAGTCAACTATGCACCCAGAGAACAAAGTGAAATGCATTGTACCGAAATTTTATCATATTTAAGAAAAGAAACACAACCTATACATATGAATATACTAAAAAAATGATTCTTCCCAAACTGTCCAAATGGACAATTCAAGAATCAATACAATGATTAATCCAAACTGTTCGGAAGAATCACTGTAATGAATCTCAAACGGGAAACTAAGGTTCACTCATAATGACTACCAGGGACTGTATACACTTACACTAGTAATTAATCACATAAAACAAGTTACAAAACCACCAAATACAAAGCCAATGGGAGTTACTAACCTTGTGGGAGCCGCCGAAAGTTGCGAGCGAGAGAACCACCTCCGAGAATCACACCAACAGTGGAAGCACCGCCACAGTGACCTAAGTTAGCTCCAGATCAGCTTAAAAATAGAAAAATGCCCACATCAGCTTCAAAGAATAGCCTAATTACTTTGTCAAACATAAACAAACCAAAATTCTTTACCTATAGCAAAACCACAAACATAAACCAGTTGACTAGCATAGTATTAACAAGGGTACATGTCAACTTGAAAGAATAGCCTAATGTGATATTGAGTGACTAGTTCATAGCCTAATGTGACCCATAGCAACACATTGGTAAACTCAACACACAACATCACTCCCATATTTTGAAGGACAAAAATATGAAGGACATTCGTACTTGTGATGATGATCAATGTGAAATCTCCAACAAAGAAGGTCGTGACTACGAGGCACATTGGAAAAGGGAAAAGGGCCTATAACCTACAATGAACATAAAACATAAGACTATTGATTTAGACCTATAGGTAATGCAAACTGAAGGGCATTCTACATAGGCTAATATTTGAGGTTTTCAAGTGACTACAAACACTAATAAAGTTGAGACACCATGGGAAATTGTAAAATATTTGTAAAATTATTTTCATACTCAAGTGAGTGAATATTCACCAAAGTAATTAGTGGTGTGAAATAAAATCCTACTTATTTTAGTGATATTGATTGTATTTATAGAGAGATTTGAGATATGTTAGGTTGTTTAACATAAGGCTTAAGGTCTCTTAATATTTATTTATCTTGGTGTAGCAATAAGGTGATCTTACTTTGGGGCTACTAGATGTGATATTGTGATTCTTTATTCAAATCCACAAAAATCTGGTGTTGAACAATGAAAGCAAAGCAAACTACTCCTTTTGTAGTTTGTGCACTATCCATGACTCAGAGCATGCAATCAGTTCTTGCAAGCTACTCCCACATTCACACAACATTCACACAAAATGAATTCACATTTACATATCAGGCTAAACACCCATCCCTTGTTGTTTTCAATTCCAATTTCAGTCACATAATCTTCATTTTTTATTTTTACTTGAGAAGCAAAATGAAATTTATTAAAAGCCAGTAGTTAGGAATGAAGCACAAGGTGTGTCTTACCCCAAATCACCTAAGAGCACAAACTGACAACAATTTGATTAAAATCCACATAGCAATGCCTCAGAGAGCAATTAAATTAACAAAGAAACAACGTCTCACCATTTTGAACCAAAATAGCTATCTAATTCACACATAACAATAAATCACGAGTAATGCTACATCCTCATGTTAATCATCCTAATACTTTATCCGGCCTGTAATGCTACATCCTCTTGTTAATCATCCTAGTGCTATAAATACCACTAACCATCCGCACTGGAACCCTATCCTGCCTACCACTAACAATAAGTGCAAAGTTTAAAGAACTACAATCTTCTCCGCATTGGAACTGGAAACAAAGAGAGAAAGAGAGAGTACCTGAGCTGAGAGAGTGAGAGTGAGAAGTCACAGCTGCACGAGTGATGAGCGACACCAGAGTGAGAAGCAGTACCTGATGTTACAAAGAAGTCATCCTCATCTTTGAGTCTTTAAAGAAGAATCAAAGTACATAAACCAGAGGAGGAATGCTAACCTAGCTTGTGGGAGGCAAGAGTGGAAGCGCCATAAGCGACACCACCGACAACCAGAACCACCGTGTAAGCGCTGTCAACATCGACAGTGAAGGCTAAGTGAACCACCGTGGAGGCTGAGAGAACGAGCACGAGAACGAACAATGGAGGCTGAGAGAATGAGCAGTGAAGGAAAAGACTGACAGTGAGAGATAGGCGCGAAGGCTGTTTAAGTTCTTCGTCTTTAATAACAACATCGATTTTCAATGAAAACCGATGTTAACTATCTCCTATTAACATCGATTTTCTTTAAAACCTGGAAAACCGATGTTAACGTGTTCATGTTAACATCGATTTTGCAAGTTTACCTAAAAAACCGATGATAAACAGGAAGACATTAACATCGATTTTCCAGGTTTTTAAGAAAATCGATGTTAATCATATCCTTTTAATTACGAATTTGCCACCACATTTTCATTAACATCGATTTTATCAATAACCGATGTTAACTTAGCGATGTTAAATCTCATTTTTCTAGTAGTGTATTATGTTTAATAATTGTTGTTGTTATTATTATATCTATTATCGGATAGTAAAAATGAAAAAGAACACTGATTAATATGTGAGTTGCAAAATTCGTAATGATTACTACTTTTGAGGTAAATTGTATTGCAGCTTCATAACACGGAGGGAGCCACATATATGACACACGAGCCAAATGAGCCTTACACAAATTTTCTTGCTCCTCCTTGCAATTATTTGTTACAAGATTAATGTTTCTACGCCCTTCTATGTGGATACTCTTCATATAGAAGAAAGAAAGAGAAAATTAATAGATAATAATGAATATGATGTAAATATATACATAAAGTCAGTGTATAAATAAATTATGAAACAAATTCAATTTATTATTAAAAATAGAGAAATTATAAGTTTAAATATATTTCTATAGTTCCTACAATAAATATATATATATATATATATATATATATATAATAACTATCCATCGTCAGTTAATAGTGATAAAAATGAAAATCGTAATTATTTTACAAAATAATATACCAAAAAATTCTTT
>CM023949.1:13384357-13439466 GCA_013407115.1 Glycine latifolia | reverse complement strand
TATTTACTAACTATTTAATAAAAATATGACCTAAAACTAATCTATAATTAAGATGTGTTTGCAACACATCAATTACTATATGGATTTTCAATTTCATAAATGTACTAAGTAATCGATTATAGATAAGTGGTAATCGATTATCATAGTCAAGTCATGTTATGTGTTTAAACTGATGAACTAAGTAATCGATTACGGATAAGTGGTAATCGATTATCACAGTCAAGTCATGTTATGTGTTTACACTGAGTAATCGATTACTTAATGCTGGTAATCAATTAAAACAGTCTAAAATGGTTTTTCCAAAAACTTAAATCATGAAACCTTGACTTTGATGCAATCATGAAATCTTAAACCTTTTTCATAAACAATGTGCTTTTGTAAAATCATGAATGAAAATCAATGAATGTTTATGCAATGCAAAGGATCATAGGATGATTCTCTCCTACATCAAGCAATTACAAATGTCTTCAATTGAATGACATATACAAAGCTAAAACACTCATCCATCTTCAGCAAATATTATTCATCCATCTTCATGCTCCCCTTGTATCTAACAGTTTAGTCATCAGATTCTTTGACAATAGCACATTTTATACCTCCCCTTATATACTACTGTCATTGAAACAATACATGGAAATTGATAAGACACATATAAGATTTGTAAAATATTGAAATTAGTAAAAATAAATCATTATCATGAAATGAAGCGGCAATTCTCACTGTGAAATGCATCTTATATGACTGTTCGTATGATAATTCAACTAATAAAAGGGCATGTAACTTTCTGATTGTGAATAGATATTAGAGTTCTTAGTATAAAAAATGAGCTTGCCTTCAGCAGAAGTGTGTTAAAAACCAAATTGCTCGTATTAAGAATATAATAAACATTCAAATAGAATTTTGAATTGCTCGTAGCTATGATTATATACTAATTAATTTTAAAAACCAATTGTGTTAGGTTTACTTAAAACATTTCATAATTGAGTGAAGCATCTTAGAAGATGATTTCTATTTACCAGGAAAAATTACTGGTAATAACCTGTTAGCATTATGCATTTGAATAATCAGAACCAGGGTATAGGAGGTTTTTCCTATGAAATTTGTCATCCAAACTTAACATGTAGTGCTTTTTAGTGTTGTTATTCAACCTAGATTGCAGTTTCAGCTTGATAATCTATGTTGATCGTCGATCTATTGATCTTCATGTCAGTGATGTGTTTGATCAAATGCATCAATTTCACAAACATCAATTTCAATTTCACAAAATAAAAATGCATCTTAGAAAAGAGAAAAGCAAAAACTTATCTTGAAACCATTTCCATTTGAATGGTTTTGTCCTTGTTAGAGACACATCTAATTTTGCAGATATAGACTTCATGAAATAATTTCACTAAAATAAACAATCATGCAGAACCTTTTCTCATATAACAAATCTAGAGAAAAAACTAGGCTTTCTCTCAGAGAAAAACCTAACCATATTAAGAAACAAGTCTGACCTTACTTCTTCATAATCAAGAGGGACGTCCTTGTTAAACTCAAATTGCTCCTAGCCCTCACCATTTTTTGAATCCTGTGCAGCTGCATTTAAAAGTATTAAGAATCTGAGAAAATAAATAACTACCATATGCATAAACCATCTCATTTGGAGAGCTACAAAGCAAATATTTATAAATTATAATTTATATAAACACTTCAAGTATGAAATATTAAAATTTTGGTTCATAATACCTAGCATCATTCATATATACCACTAGATAATAGCAACCTAAACCAGTTTGTAATATCAAATCATCATATACTACAAGAATATCAAAGAAGGCAAGGAATCCATTCAAGCCAAATATGATAATTTATTGAAGGTCATTCTTAAACTAGTTTACTTTAGAAAATATTTTCAGAACATTTAATATCAGTGTTGGGTCTCTTTAATTATGATCACACATTTGATTTAATAAAAGAAAGGATCTTGACTTGGGCCATTTGGTCCCAAGCCAGGATAAAGGAGGAGGGTTGGTGTCAGGTGTTGTGAATCGATTGTAAAAAAAATAGCTATTTTTATGACATGAACCTTTATGATATTTCGTTGGGGCATACCATTCTTAGCGACGCGTTACATTGGGCCCCAGATGTAGCGAAAAATGGGATAGGGCCCTTTCCAAAAGGCAAGGCACTACATCAGTCCCGGGACGTAATGATAAGTGAGCTAGGGTCCTTGCCACAAGGTAAGGCACCAGGTTTTCACCTGGATTTAGTGACAAGTAGGCAAGGGTCCCAACACGCAGATGGGCGAGCATGGCGGACAAACACCGCCCAAGGGTTAAGGATGCAATTGGGAAGCTGGAACATAGGAACATTAATTGGTAAACTGAGGGAGTTAGTAGATGCTTTTACCAGGAGAAAAATGAATATTGTTTGCTTTCAAGAAACTAAGTGGGTTGGAGAAAATTCCAAGGAGGTGGATGGCACTGGTTTCAAGTTGTGGTATACAGGTATAACCAAGAGTTGAAATGGGGTCAGAATTATGATTGATATAAGTTTCAGAGATAAAGTCGTAGACGTCAAAAGGAAAGATGACAGGATTATGATGATTACAATAAGATCATTATCTGTAGCAAATTGTAATATTTCGAATTGCTTGGATTTGATGAATTTGATTGATGTTCCTTAAACTTGCTTCATAAACCTGTTAAAATTTGTGACTCTGTTCTGCATTTTAATTGTCTGCAACCTGCTAGATAAAATCCCTTACTCTGAATTATAAGTGGATTGAAGTTGGAACCTAATTGGATTGTGTCTCTAAATTGACCTAGGTTATTCCTATATTGTAGAATTGTTGGAATCCTAGTTTGTTTTGAGATGATTCGACAATTGTTATCACACCTGTTTTTTTACTTGTTTTTACTTGTCTTTCTATCACTCTTTTTTATCACTTTCCTATTTATCTTTAATCAAACATTTTATTTCTACTTTGTTTTTTTACCTATTGAACTCATTATTTTATTTCAATTCACCATACTTAACTCTTCTATGTCGTGAGTATTAATATATTGTCAAACGCATAAATCAACTAACACCAAATTATTTTAGTTTAATTAAATATCTTAAATTTGAGTCTTGAGTATACAATTATGTTAAATAATTACAAAAATAATTTATCATCCATAATAATCTAACAAGGCTCGAACAACATTAACTCTGATAAAGAATAACTCTGATTTAGAAAGGGGGGAAACAGAGCATCCATACTATTTTATTAGAATTTCTACACTCATTTGGAGGAGATTCCTATCTTTATAGGAAGAAAACATTCACAATTATTTTTCAAAAAGAATAATTATAATTGAATAATCCTTTTCTTGGTACAGTGGGAAACCAAGAATAATCCTAATATGATTTCCAAACAAAATTTATTAAATTTTTTAAAAACATTATAAATCTAATAACTTTTTATCTACTATACATATATAAAACCTAACTGCTAGCAAAATTACAAAAGTAGACACCTTACGTTGTTGACATTTGGCAAAAAATAGGGGTAAAATGGTAATTGGACACAAATTTACTAATTGCATCCCTTTTTAATAAATGCACTCCAATATTTCCAAATTAAAAATTGCTCATTGAACCACCTTTTGATAAATGCACTCCAATAATTTCAAATTAAAATTTGCTAATTGCAATCCCTTTTTGTTAAGTAAATTAATATTTCCTTTTAAATCTTAAATAATCATTATATCGTTTCTTGCATCCTCTCACATGTTATCTCTTTAACGCGTAGGTAGTGGTATTACCTATTTACGCAGGGTATTGTATTAGTCAGTTACAAAAATACAAAATTCTAATATTATTTTAATTTTTCCTTCCAAAAAGATTCTAAATCACTGGTAATGTAGTAATTCGTCTCTTATTTACTTGACAAGTGTCTAAAAACTTGCGAAGCGCATTGATTTCCTTTCATTTTATGTTATGATTTTTACAATCTCCTAATTTGGGTCCTTCATATTTCTCAATATTGTTGGTTCTCATCTCAATTGATTGAGTATAATATAAGGCCTAATTTCAACATAGGTGTATTATCACAAAAAGAAAAAATTATTATTAAACTTCACTTCTTTCTTTCTTTTATTAATTTACTTAACAATTGTCTAGAGTGCAGTGGTCTCCTTTAATTTTATGTTATGATTTCCACAATTTTCTCCTTTGGACCCTTCATATTTCTCAATGTTGTTGGTTCTCACTTCAATTGCCTGAGTCTAATTATTGGCAGGTTTGCACAGGCATGACAAAAGATGGAACCTTAAGTGGATCAATTGCTTATGACCTGATTTCAACAGAGATATATTATCACAAGAATAAAAAATTATTATTGAACTTCACTTATTTCTTTCTCTTATTTTTGCTACACATCCATTTTGTCATTAATAAACTATGTTAGATATTGCAGTTTTTCAAATATCTTTCCAGTCTAGATGATATGTTGTCTTAACTACCTTCTTAAGAGTTATGTGTGTTCAAATATCTTCCTTATCATCTTCTCTCTTTTCTCAACTCTGGAACGTTCTTCTTCTCTGATGTTCTCTGCTTTTCACCATTTTTCTCTTTTCTCTTACCTTCTTCATTTACTCAATTTATTTTCTCTTTCTTCTAAAAATAAACCAGTGAAATATCTTTTACTTCTCCGTTAACCGTTCAACATCGCAACCCTTGCTAAAGATGCCTTTGCCAGCCACTGTGACTACAACTTCATAATTTTTCATGATTTATAATGATATGTAGCATCAAAGGTGAACAATTTTCTTAGTTTCTATATTCTTGGTTGATTTTGGTTTAGCCTAATTACTTTCTTTATTTTTTTCTCCTTCATAAAAATTTCTCTAATATTGTGAATATGGACTAAATTTGTTAAAAATGTTTATTTGATATGGCCTATAGGTTAAAGTATTTTGTGAAAAAAGATACTAAACGGGTCTTTATAAAAATAAATGGGAATTAGAGAATTTTTTAAATATTTATTTGATTTTGTTTTAGACTGATTTATTGGTTGCAAATTATGTGTTTGATCAAATGTCAAAATGATATTTTTGGGTATCTTTCCTTATTTTTCATTTTACTTTTAAATTTATGACACTTTTGAGACTACTTTTCACATGGAAACTTTTTACTTGATTTTGTCAATTTGGTATTATATTATATAGTAGGAATTTTTCACATACAATCTTTGGTTGTTGGTGCTTATCTTCTGTTAATGTTACTCCTATTTATAATAAATATTTCAATTATATTTGTTTTTTAAAAAGTTAGTAAATCGAAACTTATGTTTATTGCAGAAATTTAGGTGAATAAGTAAAAGATCAATGGAATGTTCAATTGTGAAATTTGATGCAAAACCTCTATAAAAGTTAGCATTGACACAAACAGAAGTGAATAAAAATAATCCAGTTGATGATTGAGTAGAAGATGAAGGTTCAGAGTGGAGAAAAAATGCAAGACAGAATGGAGATAAATAAAGGTATTACTTGGGTAAATTGAAAGAGAAGACGTAAACAAGTGAAAAGTTTACTAACAGAACATTAATTTTGCATAAAGTTTTCAATTGTTTTCTTTAATTTAAGTCCATAACTGAAAGTTGCTTGCTACATATTACAATTCTTGCTTAGATTGAAAATTAGTATTTTTGTTCCAAATTAATTTTTTCATTTTTTCTATACATCTTATATCTTTATCTTTTAGTAATTATATGAATTCAAATATTAACAGGTTATCTATCAGCCATGCATTAGTCATGTTCCACTCAAATTATTTCTAGGCTGAAATTTTGTAAGATATTAACAAAATTGTTAAGAAATACTATATTACAAATTGATTGTCAAGTGCCTACAATTATATTACACTACATCTATATACCTATGGTTATTAAATAATTTTTCTTTATAACACATGCAAAATGAATGTTAACATACGAAGACAAAAGATACACACAAATAAGTGTTAGAATTTTCATTCGTGTGTTTACTGATAATTATCATATCTTTATATTACACACAACAAACATAATTTCTTATTCCTAATATAAATTCATCATTTTCTTCTTTTCTAAAATATTTATATATTTATTCATTATAAAAATAGTTTTTCAATTTAAAATGAAGCGAATCACAACAAATTGGTACATCCTGTGCGAACGCACGGTTATCCACTAGTTTATTTATAAAACTCTTGCATTTATATTTAATATTTAGAGTAAATTACAGTCGCACCTCCTGTGTTTTGCTCAAATTTCACTTGATACCCCTCCCTTTTTGCACCCTACAAAAAACCCCTTAATTGTTTAGCTCACATTACACTTAGACTCCCTCCTTCCTAAACACCTTTAATAATCTAACAGAAATTAGGCACATGCTGGTCACATGACTTTTAATGAAAATTTATGTCTAAAATATCCTCATCTTCTTCCTCTCAACCTGAAAATATTTTAATACTTTTCTTCTTTTTTGTTTTTCTACGTAAACCCAACTTTGAACCCACTTTGTTGGTACGCAATGTTAACACATTTCCTCTCATTCTTTATTCTATTAGCTTATATATGAACTGAATTCTAATTCTCAACAAACATTTTCATCCATTATGTTCATGTGGTCCAAAACATCAACACCATTTTAATCAACAATAATAAACAGATGATTTCTAATTCATCCAATGTGTTTCCTGTAATCCCAAATATCAACACTATTTTAATCAACAATAATAAACAAATGATTTTCAGTTCATCCACTGTGTTTCCTGTTGTCCCAAACATCAACACTATTTTAATCGGCAATAATAAACAAATGATTTCCAGTTCATCTGTTGTGTTTCCTGTTGTCTCAAACATCAACACTATTTTAATCAACAATAATAAACAAATGATTTACACTTCATCCATTGTGTTTCTTGTTGTCTCAAACATCAACACTATTTTAATCAACAATAATAAACAAATGATTTTAAAAATCATAAGTGATCTCAAACTGGTCTCCCATTGAAATCCCATTCAGAAATAGGTAACAATAAACAATCAAAATTAAATAAATAATCTTAAAAAGTAACCTATATACAAGGTCCAGTGGTCATTACAAGCATAGCCTAGCGTGAACAGAAATTGTGGAACAGAAAGAAAAACAGAGCGCTCGTGAATGTCGAAGAGGAAGACAAATGAAGGCGCTCATAAACGTCGCAAACTAGAAGAGGAATAACGGGAAATTCGCAAATTGGAACAAGAACGGTGAAGAGGAATGGAACGTGAACGTCATGAGAGAAAGAGAAACTCGCACCCCCTGGACGTTGAAGAAGAACTCGCCAACAAGAGGAAGATGAACAGTACTCACTAATGGTAAAGAGGAATGAAACGTGAATCATAATTTCTGAAACTAATTAAGAAGGGACAATTTGGGTTTTACAATTAAAATGTAAGGACAATTTTGTCTGCTCACATATTTCAATTGACGTTAGTTAACGGCATTAATAGAGGGGGGTAAAAATAATGTACAAAAAAGAAGGGATATCAGGTGAAATTTGAGAAAACACATGAAGTGCGAGTGTAATTTACTCTAATATTTATTATATAACTCTTATTCATATAATCGACCTTTATCAGATCAGTGGGACCTCGTGTGCTAAGAATATGTGTTCGCCTTATTAAAGAAAGTTGGAGATAGCTATCCCTATTTCTTCAAACATGAGATAAAGCATGAGGATTAGAGGATACTAACAAACACGTAATGTACTAGCATCAGTTTTTTTTTTGGCATACGATTGAAATAAATTATGCGAAGACCATGGAACCATCAAATAATTGTTACGAAATTTTTATAGCCATTTCTTAAGTAATTTGATGTTTATAACAACTTTAATAGTTTTTTAGGAGGAATATACGAGAGGATAAACAGTGGAAATCTAGAACATACATACATATATAAGGATGATGAAGATTAATTCATAAAATCAAGTGACTATTTAAGATGGTAAATCATGTCATAATTAAATAAATTTTATTATATAGTTCAGATGCACTTCTCTCATTTTTTTTTATTAGAAACAATTTTTTCATTTGATACGCTCCTTATTGATATATACCCTTTGATAACATGAAAATTGCTAATAATACATGTTTTATTGTAATCTTTTTAACATATTTTATTTATTTTTAATTAAAATTTATTTAAACAGGTATAATATTTTAAATTAATATAATTAAAAAATACAGTAATTAATATGATCTTAAAATTTAAAATGATAGGTAAGTGAAAACAGTTTTTTTAAAATTATAAATAGAAAAAATTGTCATAAAAAAATGGAAGTTGCAATTCGGTTAATAAATAAGTAACAACCTTCTTTATAATTGATTACAAGCATCTTGAGTTAGTATTATACATTATCTAGCTCAATCAGTAGTATTAGTAGAATGATTGAATATAACAGAGTATGGGTTCGTAGGGGTTATAGCTGTCATGCGGGGACCAGTGTCACATTCACATCTTTGTTTTTGTTGCCACAAAAAACCATAGTAAGATTCTCACCCTCACTCTCTCTTTGAACCTTCATCTCTCATGTGTCACTCGTTCAAGAACTAACCAGCAACCAATCCCTACACCAACAACAGCCTTTTTTATCATTTCCACGTTGCTCCTCACAAACAGGAAACCAACACGGGCACGTGCTACCATCCCAATATTCCCGTTAAAACCCCGATCCCTTCTTCGATCACGCCACGTGTCCAAGTTCATTTTACCCCAGGGCCAAAACCGTAAAATTCGGTGTTATGTCAAAAGCGGCTATAAATAAGAGGCGGAGTGCCTAGAACCAGAGAGGAAAAAAGAGAGAACAAAGCACTGATTGCGATTCAATAATTGCGAAAAACCAAGGCTGGACCAGGGAATGAATAGAGATGAGAGGCTTTCGGCTGAAGAGAACTGAGTTAAGCGGTCAAGCCAAACGCAGAATCGGCGGCAGAAATTGCCACCGGAAGCACGTCGAAGACGGGTGAACCAAACACAAAATTCCATCCACCACATCTCTTTTCAATCCCCAACTCAAATCTGTGAAGAAAATCACAATTTCTAAATTGTAATTCTTAGCACTTCTGCTAGTAGTAGTAAAAAAAATAATTAGAAAGTAGTAGAGTGTTTGTTTTTTGCTTTTTATTATTATTTTACTTTCGAGATGGGTGAGAACAGCAACGTTGGCGGCGACGCCATTAACACGACACTGCTTCACGGGAAGTATGAGCTGGGCCGGCTGTTAGGCCACGGAACCTTCGCGAAGGTGTATCACGCGCGCCACCTGAAGACGGGAAAGAGCGTGGCGATGAAGGTCGTGGGCAAAGAGAAGGTGGTGAAGGTAGGCATGATGGAGCAGATTAAGAGAGAGATCTCAGCCATGAACATGGTGAAGCACCCAAACATCGTGCAGCTTCACGAAGTCATGGCGAGCAAGTCCAAGATCTACATCGCCATGGAGCTCGTCCGCGGCGGCGAGCTCTTCAACAAGATCGCCAGAGGCCGCCTCCGGGAGGAGACGGCGAGGCTTTACTTCCAACAACTCATCTCTGCGGTAGACTTCTGCCACAGCCGTGGCGTCTACCACCGTGACCTCAAGCCGGAGAACCTTCTCCTAGACGACGACGGCAACCTCAAAGTCACCGACTTCGGCCTCAGCACTTTCTCCGAGCACCTCCGGCACGATGGCCTGCTGCACACTACGTGCGGCACGCCGGCATACGTCGCGCCTGAGGTGATTGGAAAAAGAGGCTACGACGGCGCTAAGGCCGATATTTGGTCTTGTGGCGTAATCCTCTACGTACTTCTTGCTGGTTTTTTACCCTTCCAGGATGACAACCTGGTGGCCTTGTACAAGAAAATTTACCGCGGTGACTTCAAGTGTCCGCCGTGGTTCTCCTCCGAGGCGCGGAGGCTCATCACCAAGCTCCTCGACCCGAACCCGAACACGCGAATCACGATTTCAAAAATCATGGACTCGTCGTGGTTCAAGAAACCCGTGCCGAAGAACTTGATGGGAAAGAAAAGAGAGGAATTGGATCTGGAGGAGAAGATTAAACATCATGAGCAGGAGGTTTCTACAACGATGAATGCTTTTCACATCATTTCACTCTCGGAGGGGTTCGATTTGTCGCCGTTGTTCGAGGAAAAGAAGAGAGAAGAGAAAGAGTTACGGTTTGGGACCACGCGCCCCGCGAGCAGCGTCATTTCGAGATTGGAAGATTTGGCGAAGGCGGTGAAGTTCGACGTCAAGAAGAGCGAGACTAAGGTGAGGTTGCAGGGTCAAGAAAAAGGACGAAAAGGTAAACTCGCTATTGCTGCGGACTTGTACGCCGTGACGCCGTCGTTTTTGGTGGTGGAGGTTAAGAAGGACAACGGTGACACCTTGGAGTATAACCAGTTCTGTAGCAAGGAGCTTCGTCCAGCTCTTAAAGACATCGTGTGGAGGACTTCTCCTGCAGAGAATCCTACACTCGCTTGAAGAACAACCAAGACTCCCATGCTAATTTTCATCCCTTTGTAGTTGTTTTTGTTAATTTTTGTTTCAGAACTGAGAAATATTTTAATTATTTGCTTGCTTCTTTGTTATGTTTTAGCCTCTGGGGTGTATCGTCTTTTACCCCTAAAGGGGAATTGTTGAAAAGGCGAATGCAGTAATGAACCGAAAATGGACATCGAGGAGTTGTTGTCGATGATGATTCAGGTACATGTGCTGCGTGTTGTTGTGCTCGTGGGTGATGTTGTTGCTATGTTGGCGTGATTGTGAATATGTTTACAAATTGATTGGTGTGGCTCATGGTCATTCATGGCTGCGTTTAATTTTGTTTTATTTATATTTTTCCTGTGAATTAGTGCTTTGTTTGGGGGCGGCCACAAGTGATTTTGTGTTTTTTTTTTAAAAAACTTCTAATAACAAGAGAAAATCGACTTCTCTAAAAATTGTGGTGGAAAAATTATATTTTTATAGTAATATTTTTGCAGAAAAAGGATGTGAAATAAAATAATTATTTTGCGAGACAAAGTAAAAGATATCATAAAATACAATGAAAATGTGAAGAAAAAATTATATTTCATCTTATCTCAAATATAAGGCATAAAAATCTCTTAATTTTTTAATTTAAATATAAGCAAATTTTAATTATTTATATCTTATTTAATGAAATTATTTTAAAAATATTATTCATTTAATAAAATCATAGATTTTTTTATATTTAATATAGAATTTTAATAAAAAAATAATTTGATAAAGGTGTTTATTTTTTAATTAAAATGACATAATTTAATAAACTAATTAATTTTTTTATGAAGTGTATTTTTTCCTTATAATTAAGATGGAAAAGAGTATTATTTTTAAAACACACATATACAGTTACTAGTTAGTACTAAAATATTTTAAAATATGAGGCTCTAGGTACGTAAAAGATTTTAAATTCCCTATATGGATTTGGATCACACATAGATACTTGCATTATGGCCTTGGAGAAAGGAGAAATTAATGATAATCATTAATGAGCCCTCAAATTTTGATCCTCATCTATTGTTGGATAAAATGATATAGTCAGGTTTTGATGGATAAAGGTGCAATACTAGGACCCAGTTGGTAGTAGAATATACCAATCATATAGTATTTTATTAATGTCTTTTTTTATATTTTTAAAAAAAATAGTTTCTTTTTAGTATGCCTCTAAATAATAATAGTTATAAAATAAATAAATTTTTCAAAACAAAATATTGAACTGAATTAAATTTTAAAATGGAAGAAGTATATTTTTTTTGCAAGCGAAGATGAAATTTAGTTTCAATACCTTAAGTATTTTTAGTGTTGTTTTTAAATTAAAATTGAAATTGAAATTTTATCCTAACAATCAACACAATATAAGTCAAATTTGGTTATTGAACCAAACTTGAATTTAATTGAAAATCGATATTAAGATTTGCTTACAAATATATTCAGATTTAGTTTTTAACTTAACTTTAAATATAATGATAACAAGTTTTAAATTTAATCTTGGTATCTAAAAATATGATCTGGTTTAGTTTTATTCTTTATAAATATTTATTTAATTTTCTTTTATGCAAAGTATTTCCAAAACTAAAAGTCGTGAGACTAAACTATAAAGAAAATAGAATATAGGAACAATTCATCTCCGTAAAGATATTATTCTATTCATACAATTACAAATCAAACCGCTGTTATATGGTTAAAGTGTTTAAATTATTAGTTATTTATGTCACACCTAATGAATAGATTTTATTCAATTACTTTCAGTAAAATTCAATAATGAGATTATAGAAATTTATTAGTTTTCGGTTTCATGCTTGTGGAAAGTAAGGTTCATGTGTTTGCCGTGCTAGTTTGAATTACGAATCAAAGTCAAGCTTATCTCAAGATAAGGATGAAAGGACTATATATATCTTAGGAAAAAATTGTGAATTTATAATTATCAATTATAAATAAATTTTAATAATTATATAATTTGTAGCATTATATATATTTTATATTTTTATTTAATTAATTTTACAAAAACATAATTAATACTATTTTTAATCTATTATGTTTCACAATTACTTTGTTGTGATATATTATGTTTTAAAAGTTTCATTCTAACCCTTTTATATTTCTAAAATGTATGGTCTTTTTTTTTCCAATTTTTCTTTAAAAATGTTAGAGTTTTGTGAACTTTTAAATCTTAAAAAAGGACAAAAATTGATACATTTCAAAAACATAAATGACCTTAATAAAACTTTTAAAATTTATTGTACTAAAACAGAATAATTATAAAACATAATAAATCAAAAGTGACATTAAGTATTTTAAAATAATTAACTTTACACAGTGACAACTAACAATAACCACTATATTTTATTTTTAAAAAATAAACAACTATAAAAATCATCATCTCCTCCAACCTTTTCCAGAGCCGAAAAGATAAAAAATGCAAAACCACACAAATCAGACGGTATCAACATATAATCTCGTTTCAACCGCCGAAAATTTTTATACTCCTCACAGGAAAACCAAAACCTTTCATACAACTACAATCATTTTAATTTGGTTCTTTGTGAGGTTTGTGAGCAAGATTTCCACTGACATGCATGTTGTTGGACCGGGTAAGTAGAGGATTTTCCATTCGACGGGTTGAACAAAGACGAGCAACGCAAAAGGGGTCAAACTGTCATTTCATTAGAAGATGATTTTGACCAGTCCAATCAATCAAATCTCATCCATAATCCAATGTTGTTGGTTTTCTTCTTTGGCTTCGTTAATGCATTGTTACCTTTGTCAATGCATTGCTACTGGTAGTAGCGATAAGATGATTGTTGTTGTTAGATGAGGCAACAATTTTAACCATATAGGAAAGTTGCGGCAGAGACGAAAGTAGGAGGGAGCAATGGTATTTTGGTTCAACGGTGCGAAGCGGAGTAGCGGAAAGAGAAATGACCCTTATCGATTGTAATTGAGAATAATTTGTGAAGAAAATTATTATCGTTATTATATGATTAATAATAATAATAATAATAATAATAATAATAATAATAATATTAGTATGAAAGATGTTATTTATGATTTGAGATCCATCTTTTCTCATTTACTTAATAATTTTTAATTTTTAAAATAAAAAGATAGTAATAATTTTTAGCTGCGACTATGTTAACTTAATTATATTCAAATTTAAAATATTGACCAACACTAATATTTCTAACAAAAAAATTAAAAAAGGACCAAAATAATACATTTTGAAATTATAAAAAACTAGAATAAATCCTTTAAAACAAATATATCAAAACAAAATAATTGTGAAACACAGTCAATAAAAAATGACATTAAATCATTTTAAAATATAAAGGCTAACATAATACTAATGTTTCTAATCCAATGAAAAATTGAAAAAATACTTAAAAGAATATATTTGAAATATATAAAAGATCTGAATAAAAATTTTAAATTTTAATATATTAAAGTAAAATAATTGTAAAATATAATGATAAAAAATAACATTAAACCTATTTTTTAATTTTTATATCTAAATCTAATGACCGCGTGTTATGCGGTTGATGGAGTATACTGGAACAAGATTTAGTAATGTTGTTGTAGGTACATGCACTGCAGGAGCCAATTTTGGTAGGTATGATCATCCGTAGCAGAGTCAGCAGACTAATTTGACTCCGGAGCCCAATACTTGGATCTGGATGGGCTTACTTCGAATTTTCTCATGAGTCAAGATTCATGCGTTGCATTATTAGTGTATCAACGAAGCATCCAAAAGCTGTGAAAAATTTGCTTTTTGCCTCTATCAGCAATATATGACATTAAATTTTAATCCTTATCAATAATTATATAATCTAAATTTAATCTTCTTAATTTTATATAAAATATTTTTTCTTATAAAATTTGCTCTCAAATAAAGAGAAAGAAGAATAAAAATATTTAACCATTATTTTATACAAGAATTTAATTTTAGCATATTATAAGCATAAAAAATTACATTTATATGATATTACATTATTTGATGAGATTAATAAAAATAACCTATTAAGATGGGTCTAGTAGTTAGAGGATTGAGATAAAGTCATTAGGTCATAAATTCAAGTGTCAGTATCATCATTGTAATAAGAAACTGAGATTAATAGACACTTAATCAAATTGGTTAAATATGTCAGTATTTTGTAGATATATATGTATAAGGTAAAAATTCTACACTCTATATATTAAATAAATCTTTTAACCAAACTAAACGAGATATTTTTCGTGTATATATTTTCTATATTGCATAAGTCTAACAAACATAAATGGCCGTGTACGCAGCGAACACATTCTCTTGGGCAAATAAAAGACAACCAAATTAAAGGCTGGTCGGGGATTCAAAAGATGCCAATAACTTAAAAGTGTTTTGCCAGGTAGTGCACTCACTGAAATTATTTTGGATCACAAAACGAAATAGCACCTCATCTTCGGATCCTACTGTTTGGGATGTGTCCCTCACCCTTTGAAAGAAATTTCAAATTATTAGGTGGTTTGAATTGCATGGTTTTCCATTAACTTTTACATGATATATATAATTAATTATTTTCCGTATACTGTAAAATTTACATATGTACTCTATCACACAAAAAAAATAAAATTAATTGAGACACACGGTCCTTCCATTTCTCTAATAAACGCGGTATTCTACAGGTAGTGAGTATAAGAAGCTATGTATGAGTTATTTTAGTTCAAAACCCAATGTTCTACCCCAGGAAAATTAAAAACATTGACAAAATTTGAACAAGGATTCTTCAGAATGTAATGTATAACCGGAAGAGTCACATGGTGTGGGTTCCGCCAGCATCAGTTCTTACTATTTTCATTTAATAAAGTTTATGGTGCTTAATAGAACAAGTTGAGCAATTGGGGTAACCTTTGGCTAGGCAATAAAATGTTCCAGATGAGACCTACATATCAAGACAACCCTGTTCACCTATAGACATTATATATACTGGGCCAATCACTATGGTCGTAACTCGTAAAACAAGGGCCCCACAGCTCTGACACTTCAGCAACTAATTAAATATTCTAACTCCTTAAATCACTAGTCTTTTTGGCATAGCCATGGTAGGGTGCTTATAATTTAGATATTTACATAATTATAATTATATTTAATAAATAATTAGATTATAAGTGAGTATTATAATTATAATTTAAAATATAAGTATAATTTTATATAACTAGTTATTATTTTAGGTTTGTAAAGCTCAAACTTCTTCAAATTGATTCAATAATTAATTCCAAGCCTTACTGTTAATCAACTGAAGATTTGACATGTTTAAAGCCAAAAAGTGGGAGATTGTTGGTTTCAAAGGAGTCACTTGAAGAATGGACAAAGAATCAAGCTTGGTTTTGAACTTTCAACATGCCTTGAAGACTTGAAGAATAATTTGTGATTAAATGTAAAAGGAAGAAGCATTTCTGGTGATCCAAGTGCATTGCATTCATATCATTCATTAAGTCTTTTAATTTGAGTTATAAAATTCACAAGGCTTTGATAAATTGATTAAGTTTTTAAATTGAATCAAAGTTTTTTGGAAAAATACATTTTCTACTAGTTTAATCGATTACATAATAATATAATCGATTATCTTGTTCTTAGTTCTTTCTGGAAAACTTTTCAAGAATAATGTAATTGATTATGTAACACCCCAAAAATTTAGGGGTTATAGACAATTACTATGAGTAAAATGTTAATGAAAGGCAGTAGAAAATTTAGGGCAAAATGACAAGAACGCCCCTGAACAATTTCAGAAATGACGTTTATGTCCCTAGAAAGAAAATGACAATTTTGCCCTAAACAATTCTGGAAAAGACTAATGTATCCCTAGATATTTTAGTAAGATATTTACTAAGAGAAATTACCAAAATATCCTTGGATAATTTCAAATGACATTTAGGTCCCAAGGGTAAAAGACCAAAATACCCCTAGATATTTTAGTGAGATATTTTAGGAAGGAAATTCCATAAATACCCTTGAACAAATTGAATAATTACCATCACGTCCCGAGGATGGTAAATTACCAAAATGCCCTGAACAGTTGCCCAAATGACCAACATATCCTCATAGCTCTGATAAAGGTTACATAAGCTCTAGTAGAGTCCTGAAAGCTTGATAAAATATAGAACAAGTTTAGATAAGAGATCACTGATGCTATTTGCAAAGAAAAACCATAAGATAAAATTATTAGAAATTTTGAAAGATAATTCAAAAAGAATTGAATTTAAGCTAATCTAAGCTATGTAAAAACACAGAAGGAAGGAAAACACAATCTAGAGAAGATTCTCTTCATTGTAGTAGGAATGGATTATTTAATGGGTGATCTAAACATTTTATTAATTAAGAACCAAATGGACCAATAGAAAAAATAGATAAAACTATTAGAAGAAATTATGTGACATTTTATTACATGTCACTAAACCTTAAGCTATGTTCTAATTAATCTTAGAATTTTACTCCTAAGGAAATATTTAGAATTAGACTTTCATAAAACATAAGACATAATTTAATTCTATGCAAATATATATTAATTGAAACAAAGCATTAAAATTCTTTAAACAAAAAGTTATTTCACCTAAACAAGCTTTAAACTACCTAAATAAGTTTAATTAGCATCCAAATGGCCCTAAAAGACTAAGCTAGCCGTGCACCTCCAAGAAGAATGGAGAAAGCTTTAGAAAAGTGTAGAACATGGACAAGTGGACAGCCAAGAAGCAAGGAGGAATATTATTGGACCAAATAGAAAGCCACCTTGACACAAAAATAACAAAAATCTACCAAGACCAAGACTACTCCACGTGAAGAAATAAAAGCAAAAGGAAGGCACCTAGTTTAAGCTATTGCACGGTCAAATCAAGAAAATAAGAGAATGGTGCAGAATTATCTTGACCAAGGACACTTGTAAGGCTTTATTTCAAGAGCCAATGAAAGGTAAACAACCAAAAAGCAAGGCAATGATGAAGTCTTAAGATATTTGCACTAAAGCCAATTTAACCTAGCATATAAAAGGTTGGTGGGGACTAAGGAGGGGCTGATTTTGCACGGCCAAACTCCTTCATTCAGCCACATCCTTTTTCACCTAAAAAACAAAGCCAAACAAAAGTAACACCCTTAAGAGAGCTCACGTGAAGGAAGCTAGGGGTTTGAGGTCAAGTTGCTAAAATTCCAACCAAAGAAACTAAGGTATGGGAAGTAGTTTAATAAACATGGATTAGATACTTGATAGATTAATTTAGCACCTATTTATTGAGATTTAAAGCTATGATTATTTCTTGTTTAAGAAATCTAAAGCTAGCATACCAATTGTTTGATTAAAATTCTCAATGAATTAACATACAAAGAATTAGCTTGAACTTGTTTAGATGGCTGTCCAAAATAATTATTCCTACTTTGTGGCCACGTGATTCTTTGTCTGTATTTAAATATAAGGTTGCTGTATTTAATTAAGATTATATGTAGGTTGCTGTATTTAATTGATGTTGCTGTATACTGTTATATAATTATTATTGCTGCTGTATAATGATTTAATGATTCTGTATGTTGTTCTTATTGCTGCTGTATAATGATTTAAGGATTCTGTATGCTGTTATTAAATTTATTATGTTACTTTTTTGGTTATATTTGTAAATTAAATAATGCTGTATGAGGCTATTGGATGTTATTTATTATATTGCTGTATGGTATTATTGTTGCTGTAAACTACTAGATTGTTGTATGTTGTGGGTTGTTAATTTAATAGGGCTGTATGAGACTATGTTGCTGTATTTAGATTGCTGTTGCTGTAAATTAATTGAATGATATTATATGTTGTTGCTGTATTTAATGAAATCGTATGTTGCTGTTATTATGTATGTTGCTGTTATTGTATTTAATTAAGCTGCTGTACCTTATTTGTTGATGTAAGCTATAGGACATAGGCTGATATGTTGCTATTATATACGTTGTTGTATACTTAGTTATTGTATATTTTGTTTAGTTGCTGTTTATTTTATTCGGTTATTGTATACTTTAATGCTGTAGTATATTTGATTGGGTTGCTGTATATTAATTTATTTGTGTTGCTATATGATATTTAATATGTGGCTGTATGGAGCTGAATTTGTAACCAAATAATGCTGTATGGGTTGCTGTATGATATTTTAATATGTTGCTGTATATTTGTAACTAAACGGTGCTGTAGGTTGTTGCTGTATATTTTATGATGTAGCTGTATGACATGTTAAAATTCACTTGATGTTGAGCTGTGTTGAGATTCTGTAACAAAGATGATTTAAAAGTGAGTTACTGGTTGTTTTGTGTTCCACTGGAGTGGGTGGAACTATATGATATGAATTCCACTGGAGTGGGTGGAATGAGTTGATATGAAAATTGAAACAAATGATAAAAGAGGTAAATGAAAAATAAAATCAGTCATTACATACATCATTTGCATTAATCCCCTCGGAGCGGAGGGAGGTCTCACTGGAGTGGGTGGGACTGTTCCACTGGAGTGGGTGGAACTGTTTTATGGTACCTTTTTATCCCCTCGGAGTGGAGGGAGGTCTCACTGGAGTGGGTGGGACTGTCTCACTGGAGTGGGTGGGACTAGTTTCACTGGAGTGGGTGAAACTATATTAATTTTGGTACCTCTTATTAGGCCTCTGAGATCTCAGTCATGCATCATTTAATAAAGAGATCATGCATCATTTATGCATCTGTTTCTATTTTACAAATGATAATTTATTTTACTAGAAATCAATTATTTATCTGTTCCTGTCAATTATCTAATTCTGTTTATTAAATACTTACCCATATTGTGTCTGTGGTTTTGACACCTGTGATGACCCCAATTTACTTGGGCGAGCAGAGGAACAGTGAGAAGATGAGAAGTGGAGAACTTGGGATGATGTGCTTGCTGTGTTTTGGCTTGATGAGTGGATGATCTGGTTTTTTTGTGAAGTATGGAATTCATACTGTACTGTATCTGTCTTTTATTTTGGGGTGTATGTACATGGACTGTTATATTTAGCTTTGCTTCTTAATCTAGATAAATCGTGGTGAGGATAATCATTTATGTTACTCATGAATCATAAAATCAGCAAGCGAAGTAAAAGGAATTTTCGTGAAAAATTTGCACTGATCTAATATTAAGACAAAGTAGACACGAGATTTTATCTAAAATTAATCAAGCACGAGAGGGTAAAGAGAGGCGTTACAGATTACGTATCGGATTAATCAATTATTTTACCTACGTTCACATATAAACTGCCTTGATAAACATTTTAATCGATTACCAAAGGTCAGTAATCGATTACATCATAAGTCTATGCTTAACTAGTTTTGATACATTAATCGATTACCAAATATTGTAATCGATTACATAGTTCAACATGTTTAATGAAGCTCTCTCTCTGTCTTAATCGATTACCAAAATTCGTAATCGATTACACAGTGTATTTCAAGTTTATCAAGCTTCCTGTCTTAATCGATTACAAGACGGAATAATCGATTATTCTGTTCGTTGCCCATACCCAGATTTCTGTAGAACACATTAATTGATTACATGGTTGATTTAATCGATTACATAAGTGAAATAATCGATTATTGGGTGCGTTTAATTGATTACTGACAGTTACAAAAATTTGTTATAAATAGAACCCTTGCTCAGCTGGTTTTGTAACTTGATGATTTCGTATTCTGAGCCTACATTAGCTTTCTAAATACTTTCTTGGTGATTTTCTGGGTTCTATGAGTTCTTGCTTTCACTAATACACTTATGGGTTGTTAAGTGATTCTTGAACCAAGATTCTTTTAAAAGTTTAAGGAAAGAGATGTTTTGAGTTTTAATTTCATCTTTCAACCTGGTACATTCATTCATGTGCATATTCACTTACTGGATCATCAGGTGATTTCGTTCCTTAACTCAGTGGTTGTAATTTTGTTTTGAATTTGTATTTGATTTTCTATTGTAAATGGGTTTCTTGCTTGTAATCTAGAGATAGGGTTTCTCTAGGGGTTGTGCTGAGTAGTGTTCTCAATGGGTTTGTCTCTAAGAATCTAATAGTGTTTTAGATTACTGAACTTTATCTAGAGTTGATAAAGAGAGACTTTGTAATTACTTGTAAGAACAGAAAATTTGCAATAGTGGAACTTCACTCTAGTGTTGAGTGGAAGAAAACTGGATGTAGCTTCATAGTGTTTGAAGTGAACCAGTATAAATCTCTTGTGCTTTGATTTTAATTTCGTTCTTGATTATATTCTATCCATCTTGATTATCTTGCTTTGCTTATCAATTCAATTTTGAGCTATTGGATACCTTGGGCTGAGCATTTGATTGAATAAGTATTCTTGGTTTCAAAAGTGATAAAGATCCTAAAGGAAACTCTGATTTTATTTTAAGAATTTTTAATTTACCAAGGTTTAACCAATTCACCCCCTCTTGGTTAAGTGTGAAGTGTTCCTATATTTTACATGACTATGGTCCACAAATACAACTTAAGCATTTGTCAAAGGTGACATGGTCCACAAATCAGAATCTTGACTTCTTTTAACTTCCAACAAAAATGCTGCCTATTGCTTGCGAAGTTTATTTATTTGTTCAATGTCCAATGGTGTTCCATCACAAAGCACTGCAACATAAATATGGATGAAAATCAATTTAGTTTAATTTAATTGACAAATATACATCACCCAATAATTTAAGGAATTTTAAGAAATTACTCTAATTATACCTTGCTCCAGTCACTCTTCCTCCCCCCAGTTACTATGTTCCACATCCAATACATTACATAATACCCACACTCATATCCTTCGGGTTAAACATTGCTCTAAATTCAAGAACAAACATATCCAAAAGTTTACATCCAAACATTGTTAAATATCAGCAATGCATGTATTGGGTTGTTTGAAAGACTAACCTTTAACTCAATCCAGGTGGGTGTAGGTGGATTAGGTTTACCGTCTCCAGTGGTCTTCAATGTCTTCATTGCACTGATTTAGTTAAAACACATGATCATTGTGGTTATGTGTAAATGAGTTGTGTTCGTAACTATGTAATTGGCCAATTTATGATGTTGTGACAACTTACTTGTTAATTACGGCTTTTATATGAACATCAACCTTCTTACGCAAGGAAAAAAGCCATACAACGGTATCGTTGTTAGGACAAAGAATAAAAAGCTGCCAATGGGCCCTGTATAGGGATAAAAAAGTGTAAGCATTAGCAGTTACATTTTCTTTTAGAATAATTTAGTGTAGATTTATCTTACTGATTCAAGTATGCTCCTAGGTACAACTGTCTTTGTGAATGCTTCATCCATGTTTCAATGTATTCCTGGCATTGTGCACGTCTATCCTTTGCGTTGTGTATTGATTGAGGCTCAAAAAATGCATACACTGAGGTGAAACCCAATGTTGCAGTCCACTCCGCCATAAACCTATTTATAAATTTGAATTGAAACATTTTTATTTGCAAGGACTATGAAAAATAACCAAATTTAACAAACTATTCACTGCACATTTACATACATGATCCACAATTGCAGTATAGATATGTTCAAACACCTATCCCCTGCTATAATTTCATTCACATCAGAAAATGTTATGAACAATGAGGATTGAACATTTGCATGTCCAAATTTAGACCCGTCCCACGGCACCACAACAGGTTTGTAGTAAATTTCAGGTAGGATCTTAATCAAATCATCCAACACATCAAATTCATCTGGACTTTGTTTAGGACTTGAAACAGTTTCACCTACCTATTTTTGACACTTTTTTGAATACTAAATGTGGTAAACATATGATTGTCAATCCTGAAATAAATTTGTCATTCAGTTGCATTATAAGAAACCAAATTTGTGTGACTTTCTTAATTAATAAAAGGTACCTTTTGTGACACTGGCTTAACCAAACTTGCGGGCCATGCAACAAATGTGTTAACAGTGTCTCTGACGTTCTTAATCTCTTGCGTGGGGAATGGCACTTGTGCGTCACCGTCATAAATTTTTTCAGTACTTTCCCTTACGACATCATCTGCAAAATCTATGTTGTGAATGATGGAGTTCCTGGGATAAAATTTTGCCAGTGCCACTAGGCGTGTAGAACCGTTACATTTAATGTACAACCCCATAGGCGACACAACATCATTAGCATGTTCTTCACCAGATGGATTGGCTGGGTTTTCCGCACAACTCCCTTTTGTGCTCACCCTTGCAACTAAATTTTCTATTTCTGGCTCAACTGGGTTTTTTTTTGGTGAGGTCATTTGAGATAATTCAACTTTGATTTCTTCCTTTAACTCTCGCTTCCATTCTTCCTTCAATTCTCGCTTCCATTCTTCCTTAAGGTTTTGGATTATTTCAGCCAACTGTTCTGGTCTGATGGAAGAAGACATACTACTAGAGCCACGTGAATTGCGTCCAAAGTATTGGCTGATAGTGACACCTGCCCCTTCTCCGTGAACACGACCAGGGTGATCCGATTTTCCGATGGCAGCATTTAGTATGTCATTTTGACCTTGGGGAACAAATCCTCCTTGTGTCGCTTGTTGTTCTAAAGAGTCTTGCAAGCATTACATCATTAGGTAACATAATTGAAAAACTAATGCAACTAAATGTAACATATTAACGATTTTTTTCAACTGATAATTTTATCCGCTATTTGTTGTGCCGCCATAGATGTCATATGCCCATATTTCTTTGTTCGTGCCATCTTCCACTTCACCTGTCTTGGAATTGGAGAAGGAGGATAAATGATGGATGACGAATCTTCAGTATTCCTTGCATCTTGTTGTCGTCTCTTAATCTTTTTCTCCATAAGCTTCTTTTCAAGCAAATCATAGCCCCCACGAGACAAAACATGTGGGCAACCATTCAATTTTTGAGTTTCTTGGGCCTTTTTCCTAATTCCCTGTCAACAAAAATATCGATTAGGTAATGTGACATTTGAATCCCATATCATTGACAAGGTCATTTCATTGATGCAAAATGTCAATTTATTTTATAACCTGCCAGTTTGGGGATTTTCGGCTTACAACAAATTCCTCCCATGTGTGCGTGTCCAGCCCATACACAACTGACGGATCATCTTTACGTTGCCTATTTGGGTCAGCATAGATGTATTTAGTAGTTAGGCTAGACTTGAATTGTCTCCATCTAGTTGCCACCAATGCCATAACCTTCTTCTTTGCTTTTGGAGCTTCGGGGATATCAAATTTTGCTTGCAACAACAAATGAAGCATAAAAATAAGGGAAACCAAAATAGTTGATCAAATTGTTTAACCACATCAAACAAAGCCTTACTAAGCACGCATACCAAAATGTCATCCCATACTAGATCCTTTAAGGAGTCTGGTACATCGTTCCAATTGCAATGTGTGATAGCAATCTTTTCTCTTGCAACGACACCAAGATAACTGTGGAACTTGTCTTTGTTGTTGCTTGATGCTTTCCCAGTGTTAGGGTTCACATTAACCGTTGGCCTAGCCAAATCCAAGCTTCTCAAAGTCAATTTTCTTAGCTTGATGGATTGTCTACTCCTCCTAGATGTGCAATCTGAAGCGTCGTTCGAATTGGGAGGGGACAAAGGAGGTGTTGCCATCTATCTGAAAAACAATAGTAAAACCCTTAAAATACATAAATGATAACTTTGAAAAATTTGTCAACTCATATAATTAATGATGAAAAAGGTTGTTATTTTAAATTACATGTTTCCGTAATTAAAACCATTACTTGAATATCACGCAGTTAAGTATGAATGTTCTCCCATAAACATTCATCATGATCAATACGATTTGCATGTTCATCGTCAACTTCTTGGTCTTCAACAATGGAAGGCATTCATGTTGAGAAAGCAGGTATGTCACTAATATCAACTGTATTTTGATCATTTTGGTTAGTTACGCCTGATGTTCTGCCACGTAACACCACAGAAAATCTTGAATCGCACGGATCCTTCATATAAAAGACCTATCTGGCTTGTGTTGCCAATATAAAAGGCTCGTCTTTGTAACCGACCTTATCCAGTTTGACTAACATAAATCCATTTCGATCTTGATGCACACTAGTGTTACCGTTTACCCATTAACACTTGAACACAGGCACTCTGAATGCCGTATAATCCAACTCCCATATTTCTTGAATAACTCCAAAGTAAGGCATGGAAGCTCGAATCAGGTTGTTATCAGATGCACCACAAAAGTGCTCAGAAGTTGCGTCAACACTAACCCCACTATTCTGGACATTACTATGATCATCTAGTGATTTTGTGTAGAAAGAATAGTTATTGATATCGTATCCCTTCCAGGTGGGGACATTGAGATTCGGGCCAACAATTAACAGTCATAATGTCTTTGAGGCACTGTCGTCATGAAGAATTTGGTCTTTAAACCAGGTAACAAAAGTTCTATAATGTTCTTGCAACACCTTCATCAAGTTCATTCTTGGGTGATAGTCTTTCAAATATTGTTTGTGCCTTTCAATGTAAGGCAAAACATCTTTTGTGTTATTCAAAACATACAAATGTGCTTGTGAAACCTGATGTCGACTAAATGTCACTACATTGTATCCCCGTGTACCGTTACCTCCCGTAGACAGCTCATGACGGGTTTGTGAAATCCCAATAGGTTTAAGTGCATCGATGTACTCAAAACAAAACTCAATACTTTCTTCGGCAACATATCTTTCAACAATGGAAGCCTCTGGATGGTATTGATTCTTGGTATAACCTTTTAACACTTTCATCTAGCGCTTAACAGGATACATCCATCGTAGAAAAACTGGACCACATAACCTGATCTCCCTGACTATGTGAACAATAAAGTGGACCATTATGTCAAAAAAAGATGGAGGAAAAAACATCTCCAATTGACAAAGGACAACGACAGCCTCGTTCTCCAAATCATCCAACTGTTTTGGGTCGATGACTTTGTTACAAAAAGCATTAAACAAGAAGCACAAACGAGTAATTGCAACCCTAAGTTTTTCAGGCAATATACCACGAATTGCAATAGGCAATATTTGTTGCATCAACACGTGACAATCATGAGACTTCAACCCTACCAATTTCAGGTCGTTGATGGATACAAGGCTCTTGATATTAGAAGAGTATCCTTGTGGGACTTTATTGTCTGCAAACACTGACAAAATTGTTTTTTTCTCTTGTTGACAAAGTGTGGCTTGCAGGGGGTAAATACATTTGTCGACCTTGCTCAAAAGGATGCAAATTGGTGTCGTATACCCATGTCAACCAAATATTGGCGAGATTTCAAAGTATCCTTTGTCTTCCCTTGAATGTTAAGAAGGGTGCTAATCAAACTATCACAAACATTTTTCTCAACATGCATTAGGTCTATACAGTGTCTGACATCAAAATCGGACCAATATGGAAGATAAAAAAATGGATCTTTTCTTCCAAATTTGCTTGTCAGATGCATCCTTTTTTTGGGTTTTCCCAAAAACAGTCATGATGTCCTTCACATGATCGTAAACTTGTTTTCCTGTTAACGGTGTTGGTGCCATTTCATTCTCTTGACAACCATCAAAAGCCTTCTTCAATCGTCGATATGGGTGATAGGGTTGGAGGAATCTCCGATGCCTTGTATATATTGTCTTCTTTCCATGTTTAAGTTGGACAAAGCTTGTATGCTTTTCACATATAGGACATGTGTGATGTCCTTTGACACTATATCCACTCAAATTCCCGTATGTTGGAAAGTCATTAATTGTACAAAAAACCATAGCATGCAACCTGAAAGTTTCTTGCAGATACCCATCAAAGACATCAATGCCGTCAACCCACAATTGTTTCAAGTCTTCAATCAATGGCGCCAGATACACATCAATATCATTTCCTGGTTGTCTGGACTCACTATCATCATATACAAGATAATGTATTTTCACTTCATGCACAACAAAGGATGTAGGTTGTAAATCATAAGCAATACAGGCCATGAACTGTGGTTAGTGGATAGGCTACCAAAAGGATTCATACCGTCAGAAGCCACGGCAAGCCTTAGGTTTCTTGGGTTGTTGGCAAAATGTGGATACATACGGTCAATTGCCTTCCATTGAGGAGAATCGGCGGGATGCCAAAGATTTCCATCATTATTCCTCCCATATGCATGCCAAGTAAGGTTTTTTGCATCATTGGCATTAGCAAACAACCGCTTAAACCTTGGAATTATTGGAAGATACCAACAGACTTTTACAGGACGACCAATGAAAGAGTTTTTTTCATTACTGCCCTCATCGTCTGTGAATTTGTATCTAGGGGATCCACAAGTGGGACAGCTGCGCAATTTAGAAAAATTATTTCGGTACAATATGCAATCATTAGGGCATGCATGTATTTTCTGGTACTGCATCCCCATTGGACATAAAATCTTCTTTGCTTCGTAATGAGTATTGGGCAATGTGTTGTCCTTAGGAAGCATTTTCTTTAACAGTACAAGCAATTCTGTGAAACTTTTGTCACTCCATCCAAATCTGGCCTTCAAGTTAACCAAAGATAACACTGCGGACAACCGTGTAAAGGATGTGCACTCAGCATACAAAGGAATCTTTGAATCAATCTCTAGTTTTGAATATGTCGGTGCATGTGCTTGGCGAAAACTTTCTTCTCCCAAGTCGCGTATCATGTCTTCTATACGGTCCACATTGTTCACATCAACAGATGAAGGTTGTGTCGCTGTTTCACTGCCTGGCAATTCACCGTGCCATATCCACTTAGTGTAATTCGGAATGATACCGTCACATATTAGATGAGTTCTAATGTCATCTATGGATTGGCATCTCCCATTTACACATTTTACACAAGGACAAAAATATTTTCCCCGCAAAGATGGGGCATTTCGGGGGTTAAATTCAAGAAATTGTTCAACCCCAAATTCGTACTGATCCGTAATGCGTGGTGCTTTCATCCAACTATGATCCATGTTTTCCATCTGCTGTCAAACCTTTTCTATAAAACACTTATATGGATGCAAATGTATGTCATCTATCCAATAAGGTGTGGCCCTATCCCATCAAGAAGTAATGTATTTTATACAACATTCATACATTTACATTACATAAGGTTTCTTAAATTTAATAAAATTTCGGCAGCATTTCGCATTGGTCTCTGAGTACACGACATGAAAGCGGAGGTTTTATTCAACCGCAATCAGTATGGACTCGGAGAACAACGCAAAGTGCAGTGCACCAAAATTTCATTAAATAAAGAAAAACCATATGTAATGTAAATGTATGAATATTGTGACAAATACATTACTTCCCAAACTGTCCAAACGGACAATTCAAGATTCAAGTCAACGATTAATCCAAACTATCCGTATTAATTATTGTCTTGAACCTTAAACGGGAAACTAAGGTTGTAAAATGTAATGCATGTTAAGAAAAAAAAGCAATGGAAAAGCTGACACAATGAAAAAAAGTAGGACATTAAATTAACAATCATTGGACATACCTGAAAATATGGAGTATATGATAGATTATACGCCCTGATGTAATTGCAGTTGTATGAACGAGTTTTTGTTGCTTCCAATATAAGCCTTTACAAGCTAACGAAGTGAATAAGTTGGACCTAAAACAAGACACAACATTTCTTTAAAACAATGTTTAACACACACACACACACACACTCATGTAATTAATCGTTCAACTACTAGACGTTAGAATACCATAGTACATTTTTAAACCAGTACAAAAATAATCCATTCAATCAAATATATCTAACAATGTTCAAGTAAAAAAATAAAATTTGTTGCTTCATACTTTTTGCAGTTTAGTGAAACTGGGTCATTTGGTGTCCATCAAGCAATTGGGTAAAATAAAATTTCATTAAGACAGGAAAACAAATCAAAATTGTGATAAGGAACTTGGTTATAATTTAACAGCTGATAAAGGAGATCAATAAGATTCCAATAACACATTCCTATAAAGTTGTATTATTTTTATTGAAAATGGTTTTTTTCAAGAAGATTATCTTTCATCCATTATATTTTTCTCTAATGATCCTGTCATAAAGAAGTTCATTAACACTCTAACGATAGATGATTGTAAGAAACCTTTTAGTGAGTGTTTGATTTAAGGGGATAAATTAAAACAGAAACTGATTTCAGCTTACATGGCATGAAAGTCATGAGGTGAATGCATTTGATAGCAGTGTCATATCAATTCATTTTTTAGAAAATGATGGGTGGCTTGATGGGCAAACAAAACTTTCACAGAACAAATGAGTTGGGGTGAAATAAAAGGTGGAAGACAGAGAGGGAGACGTCAGAAGTGAAAGGATACAACAATATATTAAGATTTTGATTCCTAGACACGTCTCTGCCTCAGCCTATGGTACTGGTATCTTTGTTGCCATTGAAGCATCAGTACGAAAACATCACCCCTACACCCAACTCATTATTCTGCAAGCAGGCCTACTAGTGTTCATTAGATTTTGATTTTGCTGCTTTAATTTGGTCCTGCTATGCAACTAAAATCTATTAAAATCAGACTTGTAATCTGATAGGAGTAGAAGGTGGGGTCAAGCATATTGCAGGGGGTTTACATAGCAATAAAACAGTTAGTATAAGTAAAGCTGAGTTAGTTATAAGTAAGTCAGTTGAAGGGAATGTAGAAATAGTGAGACAAGTGAAAGGATACTCGCAATTGATTAGACCTAAGTGCAAAAATTATACAACTTACTTGTTTCAAGTAGGTGGTGCTGATCTGGTGCTAGGGGTGGAGTGGTTGGGTGGTTTGGGAGAAGTCAAAGCCAATTTTGACAAGCTGACTTTGGCTATTAAAGTCCAAAATAAAAGGGTTATATTGAAGGCTAAACCTGAGTTAATTAAATCTGTTATTAGTTTAAAGCTGATGAAAGCGAGCAAGGGAGAGTGTCATTAGAGATATTGGGTGGAAGTTAAGGCAGTAGAGCAGGAAAAAAGGGGAGAGGTAGTGCCTCAAGAAGTAGAGGAGGTGTTGAAGCTGTTTGTGGCTTATGCAAGGCCACTTTGGCTTCATTATTTTATTTTCCTTTTGGGGCAAGGGATATTAAACCATTGTTAATTTGGATTTTCTTTCATTCTTCTTATGGTATTTTGAATTTTCTGTTAAGTAGAAGAGGCAATGTGAAAAAAAAAAAAACTTTGGGCTATCATCATGTGTAAAGGATCTTATGATTCAACAATATATTAAGTAATACATATCTACATCTGTATAAATTGCTTATATTTTATTAATTTATTTTCTTGATTTCATTATTTTTCTTAATGTAGCTGATATTTATATTAATTTGTCATTGTCATGGCACTGTTTCTAATTTTTAATGTCTTGAAAAATTTATGGAAAAGAAAAATCATAGTCAAATTAAAATCAAAATGTTATGTTGAAGTTGTATGATCCCTTAGTATAAGTAGAATATAAATACTTACCAATTTTGAAGTATCTAAGCATCAGTATATAACCCCATCAGTGAAGAGGTTCTGTAAATTTAGATCAAAGTAGCACCTGCAGTGTATCAAATTAGTGGAATTATTAAAGTAATCAATGATGGAGTAAAGTTTTAACATTTTTTAACTGCAATAACTAAACTCAACAATCAAACTCAAAAGGGTTAAATTTGGATTTTGCAAGCAGCAAATCATATGTCAAACACTGTAATTTGGATGATCTTATTGCCCCTTCTTCCGCACAAGTTAAGGAAATTCAAGTGTTCCTTATTATGCGGTTAGGCTAATCAAATTCGGTTTGTTGTTTCTTGAGTGATCACCTAAGTTTCCTGCATAATTTCTGGACTTTGTACCGTTGCATTGTTTCCATCATAATTTTCTTTAACTAAGGAAATGCAAACTTTGATGCTGATAGACTGATAGTTGTAGCCCCCACCCTACTTTTTTTTTATCAGCAAAGATAATATATATTATATAAGAGAAAATGAGTACAAGAAGTACTGGAAAAGAAAGGAAAGTCCACCAGTAGGTCTAACAAAGCTTTAGCAACCTAATACATGATAAAATCTGAATTAAGGTGCCAAAGAACAGCTAGAGAAAACCCACATGATGGCAGAAAAACAAAAGGAACACCCTAATTAAAGCCTCCTCTACAAACAAAACCATCTCTGATATGACTAGCCTAAATGTAGAAAGGGATATTAAAGCCCCCACCCTACTTAGACATGGCATTTCCAATTTTCGTCAAGACTGTCCATTATGAAGGTAAAAGACCAATCACTCTCTAATGCTTATTTCTGTTATGAATTGTTATGTAGGATTCAACTAAACCAACACCCTATCCACCATTCAATTCCTTGATTATGTGGTTCCAACCAAAGATAAGCAAAAGAATTAAAAAATATAAAAGATAATGTAGTTGATGTCCTCATGAACAACCAGACAAATAATCTATCATGCATAAATTGAGGGCAGGTTGTTATTTTTTTACAAAACCGTGACACAGTTATCTTCCACTCAAGACAATTATGTTTGAGTAAGCAAGACTATTATGAACCTCTAGTGCTATCCCTTGGAATATTTAACATAACTACATATTCAACACTTAAACTCGAGACCATTCATCAAGTTGGAATAATCCCACACTAATTGATTCATGTGTTAGGTGGTAGGTTGTTGTTGTAACTTGTAATACGTTATTTTTGTAATGGCAGACCCATTATGTTGGTGGGTAGTGCCTTGCCTATACACGTAGGATTAGTATAGAGTGAGACATGGCAATATGCAAGAAAGATAGTAGTATTCCCAAAATTTCTTGTTTATTTGTTTTTATGAATTTCCCCTTATTGGGGGTAAAGAATCCAAAGTGGTGAGGGTGGGGTCCAATTGGTGTCTGTCTGGTGGGTTTGGAGGCACTGCACACCCTTTCATGCCCCATCCCTGGCCCTTTACTAGAACAAGGTGTGTTAGGACCACACTCTGAAGGCTCTTTAAGTACCCTCTCCTCTCACCAATTCTAAACCAAGTCTTACACATAAACTTACACAAGTTTAACCTCAGGAGAGGAGAAAAATAAGAAAAGGAAAAGAGAACACCCTGATTTCCAAATCTAAAAAGAGTTTATTGAAGAAATGAAGATGGATAATGCTTCCATGACAGGCTCCAAGAGAAGAATATCATCCAATAGAGGAATTGGAGGAGTCCTCAGAGAGCAAAAGGCAAGGCTATACATCACAAGAAGATGTGTTGTCATGCTCCTTTGTTGGCATGACTAGTTTTTCAACACTAGAAGAAGTCCGATAAAAAAAAGCAATGGAAGAGAAATTCTTCTTTCTATGTTTTTTCTTCTTCTTTCTTTTATCTCTTCCTTTTTTTCTTTATTTCTTTCTCCCTCTGATTTGTAATGGTGGAGTGTAAATAAAAACGACGAGATATCATCGGAGACAGTATAACAAGTTTTGTACTATGGGGTTGCTGGCCTTCATGGTTGGGCTATATATGTATATCAGAATAGCATGGATTATAATGATAGCTATATCAACAAATCATATGTCTAAAATCAATCTTACTCTTTTTTCTTTGCACTAATTAACTTGGAATAGTCATTATGGTACCTTTCATCATCTTTTCTTACCTTCATGTTACTCTTTGTTTTACTTTGTAGTATATTTTTTTGGTAATAAGGATATTATTGCAATAGGATGAAGGACATACTAATGCTTTTAAGCTTCTTTTCACGCTTTTGCACAGACACAAAATCAGACAATGAAAAATAGTTCAGGAGAACAAAAATCAATAATTCAAAATTCTCCAGACCTTAATAATAGGGTCACTAACTTCACCATTTCCTAGGAGACGTTGTGAGTGCCACCCCTGCATAGCTCGTGCTACAGCATCTCTCCATGCTCTACCTGATACAGAGGCCTAAATTTGCCCATCATTTAAAAATGATTGTAAGACAAATTAATGATCACAGGAAAAATGACACAGAGCCATAGTACAATTGCCCTTACAGAGCCTACCCCAACTAAAGAGGAATTTACTTCATTGCAAAGCAAGTATAAATTCAAACCAATTCTAGATATCGTTCAATCAAATTGGACATGAAATTTAACTCAGTTAATGACACCTTAAACTCATGTTCAGTCATTGCTTCTCTATGGACAGAGAGGGGGAGAAAAATTGTATACATGACTAGAGGCATACAAATGAAACCTTTTTTCAGGGTGGAAACAGAAATTTACATTGTCCTTCTTAAATTGTGAGGCAAGAAATTACCGTGCATATAATTTAATTTCTAGAAAGAAGTAACTGCAAAATAATGATGCTATTTGACTTCAAAACAATCTTCTACTGAATATTGGAAGCAACATATATCAGCAACTAAAATTATTAAAGATAAAACATATCAGGGGCAATTTGAAATGATACATAGATGCAAAAAATTTTCTCAAACCAGAACAGATAACTTTGACAGACAATAAATGATTATTGCAGTATTGCACCCTGATAAAGTCATAGTACATGCATATTTGATTTTCATTTATTTTGGGGGAAAATCACTTTTTGTTCTCCCAAAAGCTCTTGAAGAATGTTCTTGATTACAAGTTGTTTTAAATACAAAATAAGCTAAATCCAAACACAGGAAATTAATGAAATTTTGGTGATGCCAAATGAGATTTTCCAATAATTCCCCATCTTATATATATTTTCTCATGCTATAGAAAGCAAAAATACAAATTACATATCACCTGATTTTCAATACTTATAGGCTCTGGATGAGAAGCAACAAGAACATTCAGCTCACCACCTTTTATTTTATGTCTTTCATAATCAAGAAGTGCCTAGTGTAGGATATTACAGACAACAAGAATGAAGCAAGGGTTAATAGACATGGATAACAAACTGCATAGTACTAAAGGCACAATATTTGATATAATTTACTAATATTTTGCAAATAGGAAAAATACTACTGAAATAAACATGTATGTCATATTAACCTCTAAATCAAGCATAGTTAGATATTTATAGCCAACTGTCAGAAAGCAAACAAATAGGAAATGTATCCCATGTCACAGTCAAGTATTAATAAGTCAGTTGAAAATTTAGGGGCACAAGGAAACTATGTAAATGGCATGAAACCTTCTCCAATAGGATCATAGCATGAATGTCATTATCTTAACAGCCAGAAAAAGAATGGTAACAATGTAACAGAGTATGCAAATTAACCATATCCTAGGTACCACTCAATGATTCAAACTAGATGAGATCTCTTTTGCTCATTTATTTAAACTAAAGCCATGGAAGCATTACAGGTTGCAAATGTATCCCAACATTTAAGAAACACAACTAAGCACCCTCAACAACCTAACTTGAATAACAAAGAAAGCAAATATACTAACATGCATTGTTCCAAATGAGGTTCTAGTTCCACTACACCAAATAAACTTACAAATGTATATAGAAAATGACATATGAAAACTTCAGCGCAAACAACATCCTTAATAATGATTTTGCGTCTTTCTGGTGTAAATCAAAACCAAGAAGGGTACATGTATGACGTATGTTGTCGACACAAAACGGCGGCGTTACACACAAGAGCCACGACGGAATGCTGGGTTAGGGATTGAGGGAGGGCACGACGTACTTTGGGAGTGGGTCAAACAGTGAGGCTAGGGCGCGCAGGAACAATTGAAGTCCTTCAGGTTTAACAAGCACCAAACGAGGTCGACCAAAAGGACGGTGTTTACAATTTTTTTAATTCGGATACAAAGACGGTTGCCCATAACCATCTACGATTTGATGAAAATGATGACGATTTTTCGACGAAAACGTCGTCGTATTGCGCTTACAGTGGAATAAATCTTCATGGTATTTACAAAAATACCACCGCCCTGCATATGAAGACGGGTTTTGGACAACCATCGTGGATTGGCCGTCGTTATACGCTGCTTTTGTAGTAGTGTATATTAATGTAGTTTGTTTTATTTAACATGATTCATGTCATTAGTGTTGGCCTTGGACCTTAGATTGGAGGTACGATGACCTAGGCATATGATAAGGAAGGCCCCAAAAGTTAAAAAAGAAAGAAATTTAATAAAAAAAATTATTGTTGAAAAGACAAGACTGTAGAGTCTTTAAAATTATTGTTTTATTGTATATTTTTTATTCAAATCAAAATATGACATGGGATTAAAAAAGTATCTCATTCTTTTAGTTAGTTTATTTTTTCTTCTAATGGTTATATTCATAAAATAATGTTAAATAAATTTCTAGTTAATTATTTTGTATCAACCTATAATGGATTTTTAATATTAAACGGGTTTCCTTTTATATGAAGATAAGAAACACAAATTAAAGCTTAAATTATAAAGGACTTAAAATAAAAAAGTTAGTATATTAATAAAGAATATAAATTTATGTTAGTTTTAATTTAAAAGATGATATTTTGTAGATAAAAAAGATCATAGAGATAGAGCTAAGCATTATTTAGGGTCCACATATAAAAATTAAATTATAATTTTAAAATTAATATATTAAATTTAACCAATAACTAAAATAGTCATAATAATTTATCACTTACCATATAAACCAAATTTATATAAATTTAATAAAAGATACAAGACTATAGATTTACAGTTGAAGAAAAGAGATTTAGTTTATAAAATTCATGATAAAAATTCTAATGATAAGACATCTTGATTTTATTTAGATATTATGTTTAAAGTTTTAAAAGCATAATTGGCCCTCAATTTTAATGAAAGAAACATTTGTTCGTTAATTTGAGAATAATAAGAATATTATATTCTTTGTTTCAAATGATTTTTTTAACATAACTGCATACTTAAGACTCAAATATGAAATTATTGGTTAATCTAGAACAACTCTACATAAGCTATTCAGGCACATGGTGGTTCTCCACTTTAAACAAAGAAATAAAATTTATTTTTAATTAAAAATATTTAAGAAAATGATAGACAGACCTTATGTAACGACCTAAAATTATTCTAAATATTATATTTTTATTTGGGTTAAATTGTTAGATAATTACTATTTTATTTTTTTCTGAACGGATCATAGTATAAAATTCTAGAACATATAAACTATAGAAGATATAGAAGTTGTTAAACTGATATATACTTAAGTAGTCACATCCCATTTTTACGTAGATCATTTCTTTTGGTTACTTCACATTTTAATACACCATAGACCTTAGATACTAGAAAACACTTCAGTCACACTAGTTAGGATTATTATTTATGTACAAGACCTACAACCCATGTCTTCATTTCAGAAGTTCTCTCCAAAGTCCTCTTCTTCGTTGACCAAGTTAATTGTTTCCATGGTTGGGTTTGGATAGGCAGGAGCGAACTCTAAGAATGGGTCATTAGGATTAAACAGTCTGTTAAGTACAGAAACTAGAAAATGAGTGCCAAAATAAGTATATGCACGCATAACTGGGTGCATGATTACGACATAACAGTTCCTCTCCTCATCGATGTACCATCCCAGATCTAGTTCATCAAGGAATATGATGATTGAGGCCATCTAGAAATAAAACATGAAATAAATCTAGTGAGAAATAAAATTTCTCAATAGGCAAAACTAAACCACCAAACACGTTAGTATGTTGGTAAATCATCATGAAATAATTATGCAAGCTATATGAATGAATGAAATGAATTTTTCCAGGGTGCACAGGACCTCTACATATCGTACTGTATATAGCTACACCTTGTACTGGATGTAGAAATATTGCGGCTGTCTTACGCTAGTCATGCATATCATTCCATGTATTTGCACCTGGTCTCTACATCTCGTACTGGATGTAGTCTCAGATTATGTTTCACAAATCTCGTACTGGACTTGGAAACATGAATCAACATATCATCACATCAAAATCCATCATTTTCATCAATAATAAAATCCATGAGTAAATATATATAACCTTATGGAAAATATTTCCATCATAACATAATACGTACCACAAGTATGATAAGGATTCCATACCTTATTCAAGCAAAATCATACCAACTTAGGCATGCCAATTGATTATCCTCAAGCTACAGACAAATCATGTTAGTATTCTAACTAATAAACCACAATATATCTTTCAAATAATTTCTATTTCCTTTAAACCTTCACAATAAAAGATCATAACCTAGCATGCATCTTAATCTCCTTTCACTTAATGATAGAGGCTATCTGGAGTGGTGGGGAAAAATCGGGATGGTGTAGATGGGATGTTTGTAGCCTGGATGGCTGGGTTACCTGGATGATCGGGTTAGTTGTAGCCTGATGGTCGGGTTGCTTGGATGGCCAGGTTGTCTGGATGGCTAAGTTGGTTGTAGCCTGGATGGCCGGGTTGGTTGTAGCCTGGATGGCTGGGATGGTTGTAGTCTGGATGACCGGGTTCTCTGGATGTCTGGGTTACCTAGATGGCCGGGTTGGTTGTAGCCTGGATGACTGGGATGGTTATAGCCTGGATGGCCGGGTTGTCTGGATGGCCAGGATGGCCGAGATGGTTGTATTGGACTTTGATATTTCCTCAACTAAAGAAGTCATCACCACCTTACTAATTCATCCTCAAATTTAATTACTCAATCGTTTGAACCATTTATCTACATACCATTCAGCCTCTACTTCTAAAAATTAATTTAAAACAGTCCCATAATAAGTCATCAAAATCACTTCCAACGAGCATCAAATGTGATTCCAGACATCACTAATATTTCAGCCTATAAATCATCACCTATCCTATGATTAAAATCAATATTATCACATCATAAAATAACCTTTAATGACATGAAATTTCAGCCTAAAATAATAGACCATTAAGCTGCACCTTCAAACATATATGTTAGTCTAAATAAATTCTTAACTATAGATTGAAGCCTAGCCTACTTCAAGTGAGTTTGATTCTTGAGAAGGAATGAAGTAAGGGCTGTCTTCCTTGGAAAATACTCTAAAAAATGATGTCTTGAAAAAGAAAATGGCTGATAGGTGAGGTGGTATAAGGATGGCACGTTTAAAACAAGCAAAGGTGGTAGAAAATAGAAAGCTTGGTGCAAGAAGCAAGTGGTAGTGATTTAAGTGATTTAATTGGGTTATACTACTTTAATCAGTTGGGTTTTAAGTGATTTAATTGGGTTATAACTGAATTAAGATTTAGTTTAGTTAGAATTTAACTAAATCATCATTACCTTTGAACATATTTAACCTTAAGCCTTATCTTGACTTTGATTCTTTTGGTCAAGATTCTTTTAATAATGGGATTTTGTGACAGCTGGCTTCTACGTGGATCTTGGCGGAGCAAGGGAATGCAATTGCTTGGTTTAAATTGTTCCACATGCACACAAAAAGCCTTAATCAAATCTTTTTACTTCAGTAAAAAGATTTTACAGCAGCCTATATTTTCAATCTGTGCCTTTGGCTTGTTGTTTAAGTGCATTCTTTATCTTATTGAAGGATTATATGCACGTGGATTGGTCTTGTATTGATGAAACCTCTGATTTTTCATCCTTTTGGGGCTGAAGATTTTATTTCCTTGGGCCAAAATCCAAGAGTTACAAGTTGTGCCCAATCCAAAAGGTCCAAAGGGCTAGAAAAACTTAACCATATGGGGTTCGCTCATTGTTGATTCTGTACCAATCTACTTGCCCATAAATTCTCATCTTTTAGTATGTTAAACTAGACTTCCTAATATTTCTAACAAGATATCACATTACTTATTTGGAGTTGTAAAACTCTAGCTATAACATTTTTAATTTAGACTTCAAAACTGCCAGCAAGCTAAGAAATTTCACACTAACATCTCTTAATGTTTTAATTACTGCAAGAAATACACAAACTATATTTTTCTGAATTTTTTATATGTTATAGTAGATATCTAGATATTTAATTCCATATATCATACACCTAATTTGGATAATAATTGAGAGAGAAATAAATTTCTTAATTCAGGTGGCAAAAATGGAAGTTTTGGGCAGCTTATGTTCAAATAAAATTTATCTTATTCTTCTTATATCCAACTATCATCACACTTCTATAATTCAATCATAAATATAAACTCAGGATATAATTTTGAGGATGTTACACCTTAAAAATAATTGAAAATGATGGTTGTATATTTTTTTGAGAGGTTTATCATCTTCATTGGTAAAAAAAACACAAAGAGGGGGGAGAGAGAAAATATGTGAAATCTAAAAGAAAATGAAGAAGTCATGAAAAATAAAATTGTATAAAATCATTATAGAAATTTTTTTTATATATACATATTGTGTATATTTTTTATATAGGGATTTGTTCTTATATATCAATGTTTATGTATGAATAATTTTTTTGAGGTATAAATTAAATGATAGATCGTTGATAACATACAAGTAAATTGAAAGAAAAATAATATAAAAATTCCTTTTGAGATTTATTAAGATCTTTATTTTTCCCTTAATGTAATAACTAGTGCATCTACCCGTGCAATGCACAAGATGTTTATTATTTTGAATAGTGCATAGACTTGCATGATGACGAGGTGTCTTTTAAAAGAGGTGGAGTAATTTTTTAATTTATATTTAATAATTTATAAACAAATTTATATATCTAGTTTAAAATAATAGATATTGTAATTATCCGTCGCTGTTACATAAAAAATAAGAACTAACTTAAACAGAAAACTTTATTTTAATTCGTTTAAAACTCTTCAATTGATTAATTTATAAAAATACTAATAAACTTTTCTCATTTTAAAGGTCAAAGACTAAAATGCATATCTCCAAAAAAACCATCACATGATATATATACAACATCATAGTAATTGAAATCATTAAGAAACACACACACACACATAAACATAAATCACCCTATAAGTATAAACTACATAATTCTAAGCTGTTCAATGTTATACATAACTTTAAAGAGGAATACAAAAAATTAGGGGTATTCGCAGGCAGGTTTGAGTCGGTTTTGGCCAAATTTAGGACCCAACCCAATCAAATTTGATCAGTTTGGTTCGATTCAATTTTCATAATTATTTTTAAACCCAACCCAACCCATTCATGAAACGGTTTGTTCAGCTTTGGCCAATGGTTTACCCATTTAAATTTGATCTTTTTTTCTTAAAACTACTATTTTATATCATGATTCATCCAAATATCCAATACAATTAACACAATATTATCAAATGCCTGAAAATAGTAAAATTGATTCATTTAATACCATCAACATAATATTCTAAAATAGACTAATACAAATTAAAACAAAAAAATTTCAGCAAGACTTACTATAATAGTTTGAATCATAACTATTTCCTACAAACTAATTTCTTGCAATAGACTTTGCTACAACCAGATTTGCTGAAACAAATGAACAAAATATGATCCACTAATATTATAAACATGACAAAAAAAAAATATGAAAAAAATATAAAACAAACAACAATGTACCTGAAAGTAACCTTAAAAAGTTTCAACACTAGTAGTCACAACACTTATAGTTCCAACACTTGCAATTTCAATATTAGCAGTATTTAAAGTCAAACCAAATAAAAGTAAAAAATTTGATCGGTTTGGTTTGGTTTTGATCGAATCTATAAATCTAAACCCATGACCAACCAGTACACGAACGATTTTGATTGGTTTGGTTCAGTTTTGATCCAAATATATAAATGACCCAATCCAAATTGTTCGGATTGATTTGGGTCAATTCAGGTTCACGGGTGACCTATACCCGTGAACACCCTTACAAAAATGGATAGCATGTCTTCACGTTTATATACACATATCTATGAAGTCTCCAAATACATGGGACCACCTCCTATCCATATGCTCCTCACGTATGTCAGTTACAAGATCAACATAGACACGAGCCACACGTGCAACAATGCAATGGTAAGATTACAAAAAATAAGCATACTAAAATGAGATAAAAGTTGACAATTGCAACATGATCTATTATCTGTTAGAAATTGGGAAAAGATAAACTAGATTATGATAAATATCATAATGAAATTTTATGTTAAATCGTCAAGAATATAAAAATAAGACTATAGTGGAAGCATATCAGTATCCATGGATAATTATAAGTGGAAGAAACAATTGGGCTCAATGATCTTCCAAGTCTTTATGCACAATCTTTCTTGATCTTCTATAGTGATGGGTGTGAAACATTTATATTGGTTTGAACATGTTAACAAACATAAACTACACGTCCAGATCAAACAACAAAAGCGGAAAAAGAAAAATAAATTTCAAAGGTACCTACCTCCAGCCATTGCTATCGACCTTTCTTAAACCTTCAGAGTTTTAGCTTTCCAGTCCCTCACTCACTCAAACTCGATGGTGTGTTTTCTGAAGAGAGAAGCAGGCTTGGTGATCTAAAACAGAGAGTACCCAATTCTATTTATAGAGCTCTGCCCATCACAGAGCTCAACCTCTATAGGATAAGCTTCATCGGTTAGTGGGTGGAACGTGGCCAGTAAATGGACCACAAACATAAATGGTTTCCCCAAAAAATAGAAACTAAAAAATAGAGCATATCTAAACATTCCTATTTTTATGGAAACGACTTTATTCCTATTTTACAGAAATGAAAAACTAACATTCTCCCACTTGGTCCATTTAACCCAACATTAGTCATAACAAGAAACAAAATATATGAGTCATGGTGATAGGTCCTTTAATAGCGAATATTATCTTCATGTACCACAATATATAAAGTCTCTATATGCTAGCTCTCAACTTAATGAATAAACCATATATTTATTCCAGATCAAAGCTTAATGACATTTCTCAAAATAAAAAAATGAATATGTGCACAAAACCATATGAGAAAATATCAAACTAAATGAGAGTTTCAAAAATAACAACTGTACTTACAATGAAATCATATCATGGAACCAAGTCCCATTCGTACTACATGATCGTTAAAATTCTTTGGTGGCATGCCTTTACTTGAAGGATCAACAATCATCAACTCAGTACTAATGTGGTCAATGACCACTTTCTTTTCTTTAACACGTTCTCTTATGGCTAAGTACTTGATGTCGATGTGTTTACTTCGACTTCCACTTTTGTTGTTCTTAGCCATGAATACCACAACAGAGTTGTCACAAAACATTTTTAATGTCCTAGAAATAGAGTCCATAACTCTAAGCCCAGACACAAAACTTTTCAACTATACACCATGCAAGGTAGCCTCAAAACCTGAAACAAACTCATAATTCATAGTAGAAGTGGCAGTCAAGGTCTGCTTGACACTTCTACAAGATACAGCTCCACTAGCTAGCATAAAGATATAACCAGATGTTGATTTTCGTGAACCAACGCAGCCAACATAGTCTGAATCTAAGTAGCCAATCACTTCCAGACAATCAGTTTGTCTGTACATGAGCATGTAATCTTTTGTTCCTTGAAGATATCTCATCACTTTCTTTGCAGCTTTCCAGTGGTCAATACCTGGATTGCTCTGATATCTTCCCAAAACTCCAACAACATATGTTGTTGGATATAGGGGGAGCAGGAAGAAGATGAAGCTAAAGAAGAAGCTTGTGCCTTAGAAGAAAGATTTTAGCTTTTCACATGCCAAGGAAATTGTAATTTGGTTAAGTGTATGAGAGACAAATCTTATGATCCTTGCATTGCATGAACATGATCATTAACATGCATATATGATTTCAGTAAAGCATTAAAGCTATTCATGTTTTTAAAAGAAACTAATTTCTCATGGTTAAGTTATTGGAAAAATGAAATCTCACTGCTTTAATCGATTACACAATGATATAATCAATTACCAGCTACTGTTTTAATTCTAGAAAAGCCATGAAGAACATTTTAATTGATTACAGGCTTCTCGTAATCGATTACATAGTACAAAATAAAAATCATGTTTCACTGTCTTTAATCGATTACCATGATATCTTAATCGATTACATAAGTTCAATGTTAAATATGCATCACTACTTTAATCGATTACCACAATCCGTAATCGATTACTCACACTTGTTGTAAAACTGAACCTGACTGCTTTAATCGATTACGACTCAGATTAATCAATTAATTTGCTCGTTGCAGTTCCCAGGATGTGCTAAAAACATTTTAATCGATTATTTGGAAATTTAATCAATTACATAAGATAATTTAATCGATTACTTGGCGCTTTAATCAATTACATTATGTTATAAACATTGGTTACAAATAGATTGAAGGCTTGTCTAATCTAATAACTTACATACTTCGATATTTCTTAGCATATACAAGCCTTCCCAAAGTTAGAAAGGATTTCTGAGTTAACAAAGCTCTTGTCCCACTTTTTAATCTTCATGGTGTATTGAAAGATTTCTTGGGCAAGATTTTCAAAGAAGTTTTGGAGAGAAAGTTCTGAAATTGATTTCTGCATTTCAACTCTGATTAGTAAACCATATTCATTCATATTCATTGGATCATCAGGTTGTCTCTCTCCATTATCTCTTGTTGTAATTTCATTTTTGTATTTTTGGTATTTTGAAACTATTGTCAAGGGTTCTTTAAGCTTTTTCTAGAGTGGGTTTCTCTAGAGGGAAGAGTAGAGAAGGGTTCTCTATGTCTTGATCATTAGGAATCTAATAGGGTTTTAGATTTCTGTTCTTTATCTAGGGTTGATAAAGAGTGGTTGTTGTAAAGCTTGAAAGAACTGAAATTTTATAATAGTGAAACTCTAATCTAGTGTTGATTAGAAGAAATGGATGTAGCTTCTCTTGGGAAGTGAACCAGTATAACTTCTTGTGTTGGTTTTCTATTCCTTAAACTCTTTTTTTTTTATCTTGATCATTAATTCTTGGTATTATTTTCATTACTCAACAAGTTCTATTTTTGAAGCAATTGTTTTGGGTTGAGTGGTTTGATTGATTTGAAGCATTCTTGGTTTAATTATGATTAAGATCCTATAACTCTGATTTTCTAAATAATTTTTAAAAGACCAAGTTTAAACCAATTCACCCCCCTCTTGGTTATTGTGGGTATTCCTATTGTTTTCATATGCAATGTCAGGTCTAGTGCAAACCTGAGCATACATAAGGCTTCCAACAATTGAAGCATATGGAATATTCTTCATGTGTTCCTGCTCAAAATCATTTTTCAGACACAGACTCAAATTGAGTTTGTCACCCTTCACAATGGGAGCTACACTTGGTGAACAATTGATATGCTTCTAGCATATATTAGTTTTTAGGGTTATTTAGATATATAAATTGTTAATAAATAGTTAAAATAGTATTAAAAATAGTTATGTTTTGAATTAATAGAATTTGATAATGTTTTTGTGAATATTTTGTTTTAGGAACCCAAAGCAAGGAGAAAAGCTACAAAAGACCTAACATTGGTCATTCAAACATCCCGTGCGATCCACGCGATCAGCGCCACTACTTAAAATGCCCAATGGATTCGAATCTCCCACGCGATCAGCGTGGGAGTGGCGCGATCAGCGCCATAAACTCGCTGAGACCTGAATTTTGGTGATTTTGGGCACCTATAAAAGGGAAAAATAGGGTTTTTTTGGGAGACCTCGATTTTGGTGAAGAACAAAGTTTCCAAAAGGGGATTAAGCAAGAGAATCAAGGGGGAAAGCTTCTAACGCAGGATTGGGCTCAATTGGAAGATTGGGAACATCATCCTTGGTTGTAATCTCTCTAATTCTTCGTAAATTTTCTTAGGATGCTATCATTAATGGTGAAACCCAGGGTTAATCTGATTATGAGTGGCTAAACCTTTGTATTGTGGTTGAAAGCAAGAACCTATGTGAACTCCTCTATGTTTTGATTTGTTTCTAATGAGAATTATGATAATTGTTTTGTTCTATTCTGCACTTCATTCTATTCTTCTTAATTTGAACTGGCCATTCTATTAAGTTGCTTAGGGCTTTAATTCACAATAGGGATGTTGGGGTTTTAGTTTCGGAATTGCTCAGAACAACAATTGTTCATTACCTAGGGATAGGAATGCATGGTTGCAGCACCATTATGTGGTTCAGCCCATAATACCTTGATGTATGTCTTAATGCTTGGTTTAAGAGGAATTCACTAAGGGATTAAGTCTTCTAATTTTACCAAAGGGCTAAATTACCTAAGGAATTAGGAATTAGTTTAATTGTATGGAAATACATCAGCTGAGTAATTAGAAATAATTCAAGTTAACAAATCCAATCAAACATAGGTGGTAGGGATCATAGGGGATTGTGATTAACCATAATTGTTCCAAAAATACTGCATTTGAACCATTTAAACTTTGCTTTGTTTTCATTAATTCTGCATTTATTTTCCTTGCATAATCACAACACAACAAAAAATCAATTTCTCAGAAGGTTATTGTTCTTATTCCAATTTCTAAGCATTGAATTACGATAAATTGTCACCAATCCCTGAGGAGACGATACTTTACTTACACACTTTATTACTTGATAACGATCGGTACACTTGCCGTAGTTCATATATATATATAAACACACACACGATCATAACAACATCAAGTTTTTGGCGCCGTTGTTGGGGATTGAGATAAAATTTATAGTAATTTTAATTCTTGGTATTGGAATTCTTGTTGTTACTGATTGCTTCTCTTAGTTTATGCGAGGGCTAGGTGATCTTGGGCATCTACAGTACGATCCAGAGATAGAACGAACTGTTAGAAGAAATAGAAGGCTAGCCAATCAAAGGAGAAGAGAAGAGGAAGACTCTAATTCTATTCCAGAGATAGACTTAGACATGGCTGAAGGAGCAAATCATCAACCAAGACCGGAGGATGAACTAATGGAGGATATTCTGGCTCCATTGTTCACCCGTCCAAATTCCAGTATTGTAAGACCACAAATCCAAGCCAACAATTTTGATATTCATCCTTCTCTAATCACATTGGTGGAGCGAAGTCCTTTTGGTGGGGAAGATGATGAAGACCCACATGATTTCATTGATAGATTCTTAAGGATTTGTGATACTATAAGGCATCAAGGAGTATCTGAAGATGCGATAAGACTAAGGCTATTTCCTTTTGCTCTTAAAGGAAAGGCAATACGATGGCTAGATAGACAAGCATCTAACAGTATAACTACATGGGAGGAATTAGTTGCAAAGTTTTTCTCACAATACTTCTCCATGGACAAGTACAACAAACTGGTGAATGAGATTACAAACTTCACCCAACATGAAAGAGAAACGCTTTGTGCTGCTTGGAATCGATTTTAAGAGTTGATCAGAAAGTGTCCGCAATATGATCTGACCATTGGCAAAAAGGTACGTATATTTTTTAATGGAATGACTTCTGAGTCTCGTCTTATTGTCAATGTTGCAGCTAGAGGATCTATAAGGTCGAAGACGGCGGCTCAAACATATGAATTAATTGATTCCTTAGCCAGAGATGAGAATGAAAGTGTTTCAGTGCGTCCAAAGAGAGAGATTATCCAATTGGGGAGTAATAATGCTATGTTGGCAGAACAAAAGATTTTGGCTCAACAATTGGTTAGATTGAATGAGAAAATTGATAAGTTGCAGGAATGTGAAACCATTGCAGGAAACAAAATTTATGAAAGAGTTGTTGTCCAAGAAACAAAAATTGCAGGAATGTGAAACCATTGCGCTCACTGAGGAGTGCAGTGCCATAATTCAAAGGAAGCTTCCACCAAAGCTTCAGGATCCAGGAAGTTTTACTATTCCGATTGCAATTGGGAATATTAATGTGGGGAAGACACTTTGTGATTTAGGAGCAAGTATCAACCTAATGCTGCTCTCAGTATGCGAATCTCTAGGAATAACTAAGTTGAAGCCCACAGGAGTGTCTCTCCAATTGGCAGATCGTTCACTGAGGAAACCATCATGAGTTATTGAAGATGTACTGGTAAAAGTTGATAAATTCATTTTCCCAGCAGATTTTATTGTTTTAGACATGCAAGGTGAGAGTGAAATACCTCTTCTTTTAGGTAGGTCATTCTTAGCTACAGCTAGAGCACTAATTGATGTTGAAAAATGAAAGTTAGAATTAAGAATGGACAATGAATCTATTACTTTTAATGTCTTTGATGCAATGAAAAACCCCTCTGATGAACATCATTGCTTTAGGATAGATGTTCTGGATAGTGTCATTCATGCAGGTCAAGCAATGGAAGATGAGCTCGAGAGAGAGTTGGAATTGAGAAGCCAGGAGACAAAAGAAGAAGAGCCTGAAGTAATCCTGGAAGTGTTGGAGAAAAAGGAAGATGATATTCAAGTGGGAGCCCCAAAGGTGGAATTAAAGGAATTACCAGAAACATTGAAATATGTGTTTCTAGGTGAGGACAAGACTTACCCTGTCATCATCAATAGAGGATTGGATGTTTATGAGGAGCAACAGCTTTTGAAGGTGCTTAAAGAGCATAGGACAGCAATAGGGTGGACTATTTCTGACTTGAAAGGTATAAATCCTTCCTTCTGCACTCACAAAATTTTGATGGAAGAGGATGTGAAACCGGTGAGACAACCGCAGAGGAGATTGAACCCTACAATGAAAGAGGTAGTCAGAAAAGAGGTTGTCAAGTTGCTAGATTATGGTATGATATATCCAATCTCAAATACTGCATGGGTAAGCCCAGTTCAAACCGTACCAAAGAAAGGAGGGATGACCATCATCAAAAATGAGAATAATGATTTAATCCCTACAAAGACGATCACTGGATGGCGAATGTGTGTTGATTATAGAAGGCTTAATGATACAACCAGGAAGGATCATTTTCCACTCCCATTCATGGACTAGATGCTCGAAAGGTTAGCAGGTCATGACTATTATTGTTTCTTAGATTGTTATTTTGGATATAATCAGATTCCTGTAGCACCAGAAGATCAGGAGAAGACAGCCTTCACCTGGCCTTTTGGGGTGTTTGCCTACAGAAGAATGCCATTTGGGTTGTGCAATGCGCCTGTGACATTCCAAAGGTGCATGCTTTCTATTTTCTCTGATATGGTTGAAAAAGGTCTAGAGGTATTCATGGATGACTTTTCTGTGTTTGGTTTTTGTTTTGAATCTTGTTTAGCTAACTTAGCTAGAGTTTTAAAAAGATGCCAAGAAACCAACTTAGTTTTAAACTGGGAAAAATGTCATTTCATGGTTCAGGAAGGAATTGTGTTAGGTCATAAAGTTTCTGAAAAAGGGATTGAGGTAGACAGCCAAATTGTTGTTGATTGAAAAACTACCTCCTCTTATTAATGTGAATGGTGTGCGTAGCTTCTTAGGTCATGTAGGTTTCTACAGAAGGTTTATCAAAGATTTTTCAAAAATTGCAAAACCCCTCAGTCAATTAACTGAAAAAGGAATTGAATTTTGCTTTGATGAAAACTGTCTGAATGCTTTTAATGTTCTAAAAGAGAAGCTCACCACTGCACCTGTTTTGGTGGCACTTGACTGGAGTCTACCATTTGAATTAATGTGTGATGCTAGTGCATATGCTATTGGGGTTGTATTGGGTCAACGTAAAGATAAACTTTTGCATGTGATTTACTATGCTAGCAAAATTCTCAATGAGGCACAAGTAAACTATGCCACAACAGAAAAAGAAATGCTAGTAGTAGTTTATGCTTTGGATAAGTTTAGACCCTACTTGATTGGATCTAAAGTCATTGTTTTTACTGATCATGATGCCTTGAAGTATTTGTTAAATAAGTAGGATGCCAAGTCACGCTTGTTGCGATGGATGCTTTTATTTCAAGAATTTGATTTGGAAATTAGAGACAAAGCAGGTGTGGAAAACAAAGTGGCTGACCATTTATCTAGAATTCAAGAGAAAACTTTACAAGATGGACCTGAGTTGGAGATTAATGAGTCCTTCCCTTATGAGCAAATTATGACAGTTGAAAGGGGACCATGGTTTCCAAACATGGCAAACTTTAAAGCTGCAAGATTGATGTCGGATGACCTGAATTGGCAACAAAAGAAGAAATTTCTTCATGATTCCAAGAGGTACTTATGGGACAACCCTTTTCTATATTTTTGATGTACTGATGGGGTCATTCGTAGATGTTTGACGGAGTTCGAAGTACCAAAAGTTCTGTGGCATTGTCATGCTTCTGATTATGGAGGACATTTTGGAGGAAACAGAACTGCACAAAAAGTTCTTCAATGTGGATATTATTGGCCAACAATGTTTAAAGATGCCAAGGAATTTGTAGAAAGATGTGATAAATGCCAGAGATCTGGGAATATTTCTCGCAAGGATGAAATGCCACTGAACAACATCCAAGAAATTGAGTTATTTGATTTGTGGGGAATTGATTTTATGGGACCCTTCCCTAAATCATATTCTAATCAATACATCTTGGTGGCTGTGGATTACATTTCTAAATGGGTTGAAGCTGTAGCCTTGCCTACAAATGATGCTAGAGTGGTGGTGGAGTTCTTGAGGAAGAATATTTTCACACGCTTTGGAGTTCCAAGAGCTATAATCAGTGATGGAGGTACCCACTTCTGCAATAAACATTTTGCGAGCTTACTTGCTAAGTATGGAGTAACTCACAAGGTTGCTACACCATACCATTCGCAAACAAGTGGTCAAGTCGAGATTTCCAACAGAGAACTGAAGAGGATATTAGAGAAAACTGTAGGAAATTCAAGGAAGGACTGGGCAAAGAAGTTGGATGATGCACTATGGGCTTATAGGATTGCCTTCAAGACTCCAATAGGTATGTCTCCTTTTCAGCTTGTCTATGGTAAGTCTTGCCATCTTCCAATTGAGCTTGAACATAAAGCAATGTGGCTACAAAATTTTTAAACTTTGAGTTATCTAAAGCTAACAAGAAGAGGTTATTGCAATTAAATGAGCTTGATGAGTTCAGATTAGCTGCTTATGAGAATGCCAGGATCTATAAAGAAAAGACCAAACAATGGCATGACAACAGAATTCATCCTAAAGAATTTGAACCAGGGCAACAGGTTTTGCTTTACAATTCTCGCTTAAAGCTTTTTCCAGGTAAGCTTAAGTCTCGCTGGTCTGGTCCATTCTTGGTTAGAAAAGTTTATCCTTATGGGACTGTTGAAATATCTCCTTTGGATAATGATAGATCTTTCAAAGTGAATGGATGTAGGTTGAAGCATTATTTTGGAGGGGCAGTGAATAGGAACGTAGTTTCTATTTCTTTGAAAGCCCTTGGCGACTGAAACTTGGAACGTCAGGCTCGTGACGTTAAACAAGCGCTACTTGGAAGGCAATCCAAGTGTTTACTTTGTTAAAATCCATGTTTCTCATGCTTTTGATTCAATTAAGGTTTGTTAATGGTTTTAGTTTTGGTAATTAGGTAGAATTGTTTTTGTTTGATGCCAATTACTTTAGTTAATAGTTTAGTTTAGTGTTTTGATTCATTTTGTTTGTTTTTAGTGTTTAATTTCATGCAATTAGGTATAAGTTGTTAATTGATGTTAATAATAAGTTAGAATAGGTAGTTTTAGGCTGAATTTAGTGCATTTTAGTTGTATGCTACATTCTAAATATTCTAGGGTAGTTTAAATTTGCATATGGACATTATTAACTTAGAAAAATTTTGATAGAGCAAAGGCAACTCGAACTTCTATCGCGACCGGCATGGCATAGCCGCGCTAACCGCGCCGTCAGTTCGAAGCTAATGGCCAATTTTGGAGGCAACCACGCTGACCGCGTGGTATAGCCGCGCTAACCGCGCCGTCAGTTCGAAGCCAATGGCCAATTTTGGAGGCAACCACGCTAACCACGTGGTATGGCGCGACCCGCACCAGGCTTTCGAGCCACTGGTCATTTTTAAGGCCCCACGCGATTCGCGTGGTGACATGGCGCGATCCGCGCTGCCTGTTCGAAACCAGAAGATTTTTTCTGCATAATTTCACACGATCAGCGTGGAGCCACGTGAGCCGCGTGAGGTCGTGATTCTGGTTTTTTAAAATACGAGGTTTGAACCTCAGCGCCTGTTCACTATCACCTTACTCTGCTTCTCTTCATCTTCCTTGAGCATTCTGAGCACAATCAAGCCTTTAACATTCTGTGAATCATCAAGAAACAATCCTAGGGTTCGAAATTTCCCCAAACCCATTGCCCTAAACCATTTCTTAACCCACGACCATTCGCATTTGCCTTGGTGTTTTGCTTGCATTCAGATGGCAGGAGATAAGGTTAGTAATTTCGAACTTTGAGTTTTGATTATGGTGATAGCTACTGTAGTGATAGTTTGAATGGAAAATGTTAGGTTGCAATGAATATTAGTGACTCTGTTCATGTTTTGGTCTCTGCTTAATACCCTGACTCAATTGGTATTATTTGATATTGTGATTTCGAATTGGTATAGCTTTGCACAGACAATGGTTTAAATTTGAATTGTTAAGCTAAGTGTAATGACAATTTCAATTTTGCTCAATGCATTGGCAACCATTTTGGTTTTGACAGAAGTTGTGGAATTAGACAATGAGCAATGGTGTTTTGAATTTTGTGAATGGCTAAGTGTTCTGATACATCATGTATTATGCAAAGTGAATTGATGACTGCGTTTGATTGATAAGATTGGTATAAGTGTTATACATGGTTTGAGCATTGATGGTGAACTTCCATAATTAATAATGCAGAATTGTGCTATTCATGAGTTACCAATCTTAGTTGAATCAAATTGCATGTCCTGTATTCAAATTGGTCAAGATTGAATCGAGCTTGAATCTGGTTGTGGATTGTGTCATATGGTGGGTGTTTTAATGCTTCATGTTTTATAATGTTCTACAACTAAATTGAAGGTTTTGTTTGAGAGTGATTTTGGCTCTCGGCTTGGTATAGTTTATATTGAACTGCATTTTGCAGTTGTGGTAAGTCATATTGGGCAATGCATGAATTGTTTTGATTCAAATAATCAGACAGTGATTTTGATCAAATTGATTTGATTCACAAATCAATTAGCAAATTGGTAAGTAGTTAGTGTTGAGCTTTGGTGGGTGTGAAATGAATTTTGCACAGAATTGTTGGTTAACTCAGTTTGAGCATAGAGATTGGAACACAAGCTGTAATTGAATTGAAGGATTGCTATCAATTACACAAATCAATTCATGAAAACCAATGAGCATTGATTTTGTTGAGTTGAGTGTTATTGAATGTGTTGAATCAATTTATTTGGATACTTGGAATTATGTTATGATGGTCTGATATTTTGTTTAAGGTTAGATTTTTGGTATGATTCCATTGGTTAGTTTTGACAGACAATTGAACACATGTGCATTCTATGGATGATCAAATCAATTTGGAAAAAAAATCAAAGATTGTGTGGTTGTTTCTTTGAATAAAGCTTAAGTCATTGCTTAGTGTAATAGAACATGGAATCTTGGTTTTCTCTTAATTGTGAAAATAATGAAATACCATTTGAATGAACCATGTGATGTTTTAATTATGAAACTGCATGTGGAAATCTGGAATGAATATTGTAATTTCATTATGATTGGTGAAGATCCATGCGGAATTAAGTTAGATATTGCATGCTATTGAACTGAATGGATGCAAGATGTGTGCTTCAATGTCAGTTGTAAGTTGAATGAGCTAGTCTAGTTTGGTAATGGCAAAGACATGCTTAGCCATAAAATCTGGGAATGGCTAGCATGTTCAGATTTCATGGACTTGAAATGAGTGAAATACATGTAGTTCGATTTTAACTATACTTGTGTGTTGTTTTTGTTTGAATTGAAAAATGAGCTGAGTTTGGTATGTTTGAATGTGGAGAGTGCAAAGATTTAAATTTGGGAATCAATTTCACTGTGTATGAATTGTTTTGATGATATGGACCATATTAAATCTGGGAATCCCGAGTTATGCATGAATTGTTTCATGACATATAGTAGAGATTTAATCTGGAAATTGATTTTACTTTGGAATCATAAACTAATTGTGAACAATTTCTCATTTTCAGGGTAAATTAGTAGTCAAGAGGAAGAAGAAGACAGGTGAGGCTTCTAGCAGCAAGAGGCCTAGGATAGCTGAGTTTGATGAGGCCAGGTTTCGCAGCTTAGAGTGCCAGGAGCGCTTCGACTCCTTCTACCTTCCGAAGAAGGTTATCCCAGAGAGGAACATCAAGTGAGAGGAGCTTCCTGAAGACTCTCCAGTCACCAAGGTCATTGTACTCAGTAGGTGGCAGAGACTAGTCTCACTGGCAGAGCCGATCTCCAGCTCCATCCTCAAGGAGTTTTTGGCGAACATCAACCCTGAGACTATGGAGAGCAGGAGATTTAGCTGGGTTAGAGGGGTCGAAGTTCCATTCGACCATGATACTATAGAGCAGCTCCTGGACACTACCTACACCATCTTCTCCAGATGCGAGTTCTTCAGCATCTTTCACCGCATGCAGCCGGATAGACATAGCAAGAGGTACCGGGACGAGATGCCACAGTTAGCCGACATGCTCAGGCAGAGCATCACTGGTCTCTACACCTCGTGGAGAACCAAAGCCGGCCAGGATTACGTGCCAGAGAAGCTGAGGAAGCATGATCTGGTAGGAGACGCTGCTTTCTAGCACCAGTTTGTAAACTACACGATTCTTCCTTCTACGAACATGACGGACGTCAATGTCGAGAGGGTGATTCTTCTGCACGTGCTTCAGAGTGAGGCGAACGTGCACCTTTCCTATATCCTCTCTAAGAGGATTCTGCGCATGATCCAGGATGTCAGCAGTAAGTCCTGGCTAGCGCATCCCTCTCTTATCCTCCACTTGTGTCGTCATGCTGGGGTTCAAATCCCAGACGATGAGCCCCTCGACATCAGACCGGGCCCGATCCTGACGAAGAAGACTTACATAGATGCTATAGAGAGCGCGGCGGAGGAGCAGTTGATCGGAGCTTCGAAGCTCTCTCTTGAGGAGCTGGCAGCCCGCAGTCCTCGAGGACCACCACTTCAGATTCCTGCTTCTCCACCAGTCGCTGACAGACCAGTTTCACCACATGCACATCAGCCTTCTCAGTCTCCATTACCTTCTACATCCACACAGAGGATACCCACTGCATCAGATGATCTTCAGAGTCAGAGAGCTATGATAGAGCATCAGACTCGACTCTTGGAGCATCAGACTAGATTAGCAGAGTATCAGACCAGGCTTCTAGAGGACATCTGCAGAGAGTGGAGCATTGATTTTTCAGAGTACCAGTATCACTTCACTCCTTTTGTTCCGTTTGCTGCCCAGCCTCAGGTCACTCCAGTGGCTCCTAGAACGTCACCACATGCAGATCCCACTCCATCCGGCCCATCTAGTGCGTCAGAGCAAGCTGCCGATGCATTCCAGGATGCGGAGGATGAGACATTGGATGCAGATGACTGATTGATCCTATAGGACTCCTCTTATTTTATTTTAATTGTTTTTATGTTATTTCTATTGTTCTTAGTAGTATGTATAGTGATAGTAGTATGGTGCATGTGGGACACTTGATACATTGTTATGATTGATTGATTGATATATGATAGTATTTTTGCTTATACTGAGTGTGAATGAATCTGTTTGGATGAATTTTTCAATTGTTGCGATTCCTCAAATAATGCCCACATTTTGGAACGTTTAATTAGCACATGATTCTTTTTAGTGGTTGCTAGGGACAGCAATATACTAAATCTGGGAATGGTGTGTGTGCATTATATGTTGCTATTTGAAGAATCACATACATGAGATTAAGGATATCTAACAGAAAATTTTGATGCAAAAAAAAAAAAAATTTGCCGAGTATCTGATAAGTGTATTAGTTTTAATGTTAGTGAATAGTATAGGAATTTTTGAAATTTCTAGATGGTAAATGCTAGAAGTATTCTTCAATTATCCTAGACTTAGTATTGTGAAATCAGTGATCAATTGGATATTTTGCTAGGATGCTTGTGTGAGATGATTACGGCATGAATCACAGGAAACATGATTGGAATGTTGATTGTTGGTCTGTTGATTTTCATGATAGAATGGATATGATGCTGGATAGGAAGTTAACAAGTTGACCTGAGTCTATAGCTTGTGAGGTTTGAGCCTATACAGATTTTATTGTTTCTAAGGGACCTCACTTGAATAGTATTCTAGAACTTGCTTTGTTTCTTTGAATGCATGTATGGTTTGAAGTGATTAAGGCATCTATTCTTTTAAGCCAAGGCCAAATTGACCTACCTTCACAATATTCCATTGCTACCCCTTTGAGCTTAAGCCTGTTCATTCATTCACCCAACATCTAAGCTTAATCTTTTTAACCATCCTTATTGAGATTGGAGGAAGAAGAAAATAGAACCAAGTTCACTAGATATTGAAACTATGGAATAGAAAAAGAGAGATTTGTATACAAAAATGCAATAGTATTGAAAGAAAAAGAATAAATTAAAATTCGAGCAATAGAAATTGCTTTGTTCTAAAAAAAAAATCCCAGTTTTGGAAGAATAGTAAATAAGTCATGTGAATGTATGTATGACTTGTGTTTAGATGGACTTGGGAAAATTGATCTGAATCCAATCTTAATTAGCTAGAATCCAAAATTTTTCATACCTCTAAGCCAGGCCAAGTTACAAGCCTTGAAGACCTTTTGATCAATCATGCATGCATTTATGTTTCTTGTTTGGAAACTTTGAGAATATGATCAAGTTTATAGTAGTGCTATTGATGTGTTGGATTGAGTGATTATACCTTGATACATTAGAGTG
>CM023949.1:13362805-13378567 GCA_013407115.1 Glycine latifolia | reverse complement strand
AGAATCTTTCTTAGATACAAGAGAAAATGTCTCCATGTAGTCAATTCATTCTCTTTGAGTGAACCCTTTCACAACCAGTCTTGCCTTTTGTCTCTCAACGTTGCCTTGTGAGTCTTTCTTTGTTTTAAAAACCCATCTACATCCAATGGCTTTTACACCATTAGGCAACTCAACAAGATCCCAAACTTGATTAGATGCCATAGAATCCATCTTATCTTTCATAGCATTGTACCTATTTGATGTAACTCAAAGTCAAAATGAGCTAATAATGTCATACTTACTCGGAAAGAATCTTTCTTAGATACAAGAGAAAATGTCTCCATGTAGTCAATTCCTTCTCTTTGAGTGAACCCTTTCACAACCAGTCTTGCTTTATGTCTCTCAATGTTGCCTTGTGAGTCTTTCGTTGTTTTAAAAACCCATCTACATCCAATGTCTTTTACACCATTAGGCAACTCAACGAGATCCCAAACTTGATTAGATGCCATAGAATCCATTTTATCTTTCATAGCATTGTACCATAAGTTTGATTCCTTAGAACTCATGGCCTGTAAAAATGATTCAGGATCATTTGCGACTTCAATGTTGTAGTTTGATTCTTGCAGATACACCACATAATTGAAAACAATATGAACACACACAATTAACCAAGAGGGGGGTGAATTGGTTAAAACAGGGACTTTAAAAATTCTTTGAAAACTAGCAGCGGAAAAAAGATCGTATCACAAGTTTAAACTTGTTAAAACTGAAACTTTCAAAAAATCAAGATTCACCCTTTACTTCAAGCAATTGCAAAAAATGTATTAGTTGATCTTGAAAGAAATTAACCTTAAGATAAGCAAGATTAAGACTGTAACGACCCACCTCGTCACTACGATATCATTAACTCTTAATCGTGCAACTTCAATTCTTAATAAAACTTCATTAATTTGATTATGAAAATGATGGTAAATTTTTTGCGATAATACAATTATCATACACATATTACAATTACATATTTAAACACATTATGCATATATATTAAATTAGTACATGTCAGAACTTCCTTTAGCTTTACGTGTATATACACCTGAAATTACATATCAACAAAAAGCCAAAGACTAACTAAGAGAGAGTTGATTAACAAAACACAACTCTTTCTCCAAAAAGGAATCCAACGTCATCACGTCGGCTTGGCGACTCCAACCAAAAAGAAGATCTCCCTCCAAAGTCACCTACTGCTGCTTATCTGCTCCCACGAACGAAAGTTCGCGATCATCACAGGTACCAACCACACAGTACAACAAATGCAAGGGTAAGTTTATTATATAAAAACCAACAGACATCAGATAGCAGCAATTGGGAAGGAAACAATATTACCCACCACAATCATTAACAAAAATCCATGATTCCAATACACACTCAACAAACCAATCATCTAATGCATTTCACAACCCAAACAATCATGCATAGAATGATGCATGCACCTAACTCATCTATCAGCATGCAATGTGGTACCATCACTGGAAATAGCCTCTCACAGGAAAAATGATTCACCGCCTATCAGGGCCACCCTGTCATGCACTGGCCATTCCCCCACCAGGTGATCAGCCAGCGTCGCAAGGGAATTCCAAACCTGATGACCCCTTAGTACTTGCGTTCTCAGCCCACTGAAACCCACAGGTACGCGTGTGCCTTCATTTTATTTCCACACATACAAATGAAGTATGAAACATGGGCATTATCAATGCATGACCCGGCTAGGAACAAATTCTTCCTCGCAAGGGTAACCCGCCATGCACCCCCATGTACATACATAACAAACCAATGTGGGCTCACCGATGCACTGACCGTGGCTAGGAACAAATCCTTCCTCGCAAGGGTAACCCATCATACACCCCCCATGGGTATCCATGTATATCCACACACAATGACATTGTTCACATTAACATTATCTATCATCAATGTCATTATCAACCTCAACATCATATCATCTCAATATCGTCATCATGCATATCAATATTATCTCATTTCAACATCATCAACCACGTCAACATTATCTCATTTAAACATCATCAACTACATTAATTGCATCTCAATTTCAATATCATCAACGACATCACAAGCAATCACATTTCACATCTATACATAATACATATGCCTGAGATTCACATTCCCCAGGTCTTCAGACAACCCAAAGTTCATACATTCACAATTCATCATATCACAAGACTGATATTCTTAGGAGAATTCTAAATTAAAGAGGAGGACTAAAAATTTAATAAAGAATTAAATAGGAAAACATATTATAAAATTTTGGGCAGAGTCTCCTCTGTAATTAAGACTTTTCCCAAAAATCCAATCATCACAATAACAATATCATTAACCCAATAAACATATATCTCATTGGAACATTATTTCATTCAGACATCACCAATCACATAAGCATCACCTCATCTAAATCATCACAAATCATGTAAACATCATCAATCATTTCCATGGTATCTCAATTTCACTATCATCTACAACATTAGTAATAAATACACTGCATCCCATTAGTTAAAAACATCATTTGTCTTGAAAACAAGCACACACACAGGGACAAACACACATCAATCATAAATACATCGCATCCCATTAGTTAAAAACGTAGTTTTTCTTGAAAACCAGCACACAGCAGGGACAGACAGATATCCTCATAGTTGGACTCCCTGGCCCCCAACTATGGTATCTAAACTATAACTAAATAATAAAATCCCCTTACCTATCTATGTCTTTCCATTAGCTCCTTGAAACGTTGTTTTGGGATCTCTCTAGTTCACGTGCTTTGGCCTAAACGCAGAGCTCTATATACCAAATTGAAGATAATTTAGTATAGATTTCAAAAACAAGGCTAACGTTAGCATTTGGGGTCAAATACCCACTCAAATTTAAAAATAGGCTAAAATGGTGTTTTAAGAGTCCACATCAAAAGACATCATTTTGAAATTCCGATCACACCAATGTTACCAGGGTTCAACAAAGATCATAGAAATGACATCAATTTCATAAAAAGGAGACTTTTACAACATCTCATTTTCAAAGGATTACCAAAGGAAGTATAGAAACAGCCAATAACGGTACCCGAATCATAAGAGATATCAAGAGAGGCTTAAACTAGCTAGAAGAAGACAAAAGAAACTAAGATTACCTCAAGGAAACCAGGAAAGGAGGATTGAGAGCTCAGTTCTCTACCAAAACTTTGAGAAGAGTTTCGAAGATTCCGCTCCTATTAAAGGGTTCTTCTCCGTGCCAGGGCCTCGTGGCAAGCAACAGCGGCTCGTGGGTGTCTCTGATGGCTATGGGTGGTGGAGGAGGGTGGTGGGGGAGCTTGGATCTGTTTGGAGGAGGAAGAACCTCCATTTTCATGACTTGGAAGCTTAAAAACATAATCAGCACCGCCCCCACTCGCCCAGGAGACCAAAAATTCCTGCAAAACTCGCCTGGGCGAGTTGACCCAATTCTAGAATTTTCTGCTTTAGTGAAAAATTAATTTCTCATGTTCTACGCATTATATTGACAATCCCAACGGTCAAAAGTTATATATATTGGTTACAAAGCTATCTTAAAAGTTTTAAGATGATCCAACGGTTAACCAATCCATGATAATGATTTTACTAAAACAGATTTTTGGGTCAAACTCAGAATCGCTCAATTACAACGCAACTCGAACAAACTCTACATACTTGACATTTACACCAAGCAATGACACATGGATAATTCACATAACATTTCAAATAATCCTAATTAATAAATTAATCAAATCATACAAGGAATACATCACACATATTTTAAGTTACCGAAATTTCAGAGTGTTACAAAGACAGCAAGATGAGAATCAAGAGAAAATCAAATCTATACTAGTTCACTCCTCAAAAGAGAAGCTACATCCAGTTTCTTCTAACCAAACCTTGGCTAGAGTTCCACTAAATCAAAATCTGAATTAAAATCTATTCTTTAGAAGCTTACAAGTGACCACCTTTATCAACCGTAGATAAAGAAACAAAATCTAAACCCCCTTCAGACTTCTAAGGACCAAGAACTAGAGAACCCTTCTCTATTCTTCCCTCTAGAGAACACTACTCTAGAAAAAGCTTTAAATAAATTCTTGAAATAGAGACTTACAAGAAACAAAAGTAAACAATCAAATCACAACAAGAGTTTAAGAAAGATACAACCTCATGATCCTCTGAATATGAATGAATGAATTTTACCAAACAAACTCAGGTTGAATGTATGCAATTCTTGGAATCAACTCTCTTTGAAACTCTTGTCAAATCTTTTTCAAACTAACATGATCAATGATGCATGAGTTTTGGGTTTTGAAACAAGACGAGTGTAACTCAGAATATCTTTTCTTAGACTGTGAGGGCTTCTGAAAGTGATTGATAATTCACAAAATCAAGTTCTGTCTAAAACAATAGACCCAATAGCTTTTTATAGAAAATAGATTTAACTTGATGTAATCGATTAAATCGTCCATGTAATTGATTATTTTAACTAGTGTAATCGATTAATATCCAAATTAATCGATTAAAGTGTTCTTAGCTCATTCTGGAAAAGATATATGAACAATGTAATCGATTAAACCACTGAGTAATCAATTAAAATAGTTAGACTAGTTTCAGACATATGCTTATGTAATTGATTACAATTGGATGGTAATCGATTAAAGCAGTCAAACGTGTTTTGAGTTTTTGTACTATGTAATCGATTACCAATGCTGGTAATCGATTAAATCAGTGCATGATGAGATTTTCCAAAACTTAACCATGAGAAATTTGTTTCTTTAAGCAAACATGAAAACCTTTATGCTTTTATTAAATCATGTATGCATGTTAATGATTATGTTTATGCAATGCAAGGATCATAAGATAAGCATCTTAAATAACTTAACAAATTACAAATGCCATTAATTGAATGGCATGTAAAAAGCTAAAATCTCTTTAAGGCACTTGGCTTCATCCTTGTCTTGATCCTCTTCCAGCTCCCCCTGTATCCAACAATAATCACTAGGAATTGCTGACCTTTTGACTCTAGTAGACCTTCTTAATGTTGCTTCATTATCTTCTTGAGTAACTTGTTGTTCCTCATCAACAACTTAATCTATAGCGTCATTTTCAACAATTTGTGGATTTTCAATTACTAGTTTTCTAACATCCATTTGAGCTTGAGGGGTGTGAATGACAATCAATCTGTCACCTGAGCCAAAGGGTTGGGCTTCATAGTGGTCCTTTCAGAAGTAATGTCCTGAAATTGGCCACTCCCACTGATCAAGTCATTCTCAAGAAATTTTACATTTCACGATTCCACAATCCTAGTGCTATGTGATGGACAATAGAATCTATACCCTTTGGACCTTTCGGCATATCCAATGAAATATCCACTAATAGTCCTTCTGTCTGTTAGAGTCAGGGCGAGCTCAAGAGGATCAAGAAGCTGACTCTCTAAGGCTACAAAGTATTTAGGCTTTTTTACATGCCAAATCAATTGATTGGTAGTTGTAATTTGTGTATATCTAAGGAAGACTACCTACGATCCATTGCATAAAGCTCATACATTTTTTTGCATCCATGTTTTCATAAAAGCATAAGTTTTGTGAAAAATCTTTTCTGAAACATAAACTTTTCATGGTTGCATAAAAAGCCAAAGTGTTCAATGTTTAAGTTTTTGGAAAAACCATTTTTCTCTGCTTTAATCAATTATCAGCAAATGGTAATCTATTACTTAAGCTTTCAAGAACACTTTAATTGAATAAAAGAGTATGGTAATCGATTACACTACACAAAGTCACAGAAAAGTCTTCCTGTGATAATCGATTACGATATTGTTGTAATCAATTAATTGGCGCGTGTTTAGAACAAAGACTTCATGTGATAATCAATTACATTGCTTATAAATCTTTTCCAGAAAGTACAAGAACACTTTAATCGATTAAATGTGTTAATAATCGATTACATAAGTGAATTTAATTGATTACATTAATGAGTTAATCGATTAATGATAGTTACAAACAATTTTCTATAAATATCTATTGGGTGTTTTTAAAAAGAACAACGAAATATCAAAGTATTTTCATTAGCTTTCTAAAGTAAGAAAATATTTCAAGTGCTAAACTCTGTTAGACCCACAAATTCTCAAGCTTCAAAGTATTTTAATTCAAGTCTGTTAATCATTTGCATACATCATTACTGGATCATCAGGTGGTTTCTTTCTATACAACCTTGTTGTGAATTCTTTTGAGTTTCTTTTTGTGTATTAATAACAATAGGTTTTCTTAAGGCTTTTCTAGGATAGGTGTTCCTAGAGGTAAGAGTAGAGATAGGTGTTCTCTATGTCTTGATCAAAGAGATTCTAAGTGAGTTAGAAGTCTCGTTCTTGATCTAGGTGTGATTAAGAGTGGTTGTAAAAAGCTTGTAAGAATAGTTTGTTATTAGTGGAACTAACTTGTTGGTTAAAAAAACTGGATGTAGCTTCTCTAGGTTGAGAAGTGAACCAATATAAATCCTTGTATTGACTACTTCGTTCTAATATTTTCTTGCTGTTATAATTTGTCATTCATTGGTGCTGCATTTCTTAATCAACAGAAAAAGTTTTTGATTGCATTCTTTGAGTAGTGGTGTTTGATTGGTTGAAAGCTTTCTTGGATTGTTTGTGTTACGATCTTGATTACTCTAATTGTTTAAAGAATTTTTAATTGACCAAGATCAACCAATTCACCTCCCCTTTTGGTTCTTGTGTACTGTTCATATTTTTTTCAATTGGTATCAGAGCAGGTTCTTGTGGATTATAAATTCTCACTTCAGACGGTCATCCCCAAACACGTATATGTTGCAAACTCATTTTCCAACCTTTGAATAACTCAAAAGGCGTCTTGGAGACAACCTTGGTTGGAACTTAGTTTAATATATACACGGCCGTCTTTAATGCTTCAGCCCACAATGACTTTGGATGCTTGGAACTACTAAGCATACTTCGCACCATGTCTATTAATGTTCGGTTTCTTCTTTCTCCTACACCATTCTGATCCGGAGAACCAAGCATAGTGTATTGGGCAACAATCCCATGTTCTTGAAGAAACTTCGCAAATAGACTAAGTGCTTGTCCATTCTCCATGTATCTACCATAGTATTCTCCACCTCCATTGGATCACACGATCTTAATTTTCTTTCCACATTGTTTCTCCACTTCGGCCTTAAAAACTTTAAAGGCATCTAAAGCTTCATCTTTAGAACAAAGTAAGTAGAGATACATATATCATAAAAAATCGTCTATGAAGGTGATAAAGTATTTCGGACTACTTGCGTCCATGTCTGGACAACAAATATCTATATGTATAATTTATAATAGATTTGAGCTCCTCTTTGCACCCTTCTTAGACTTGTTAGTTTGCTTACCCTTAATGCAATCTATACAAGTATCAAAATTAGAAAAATCTGAAGCACTAAGTACCCCTTCATATACCAATCTCTTAATTCTCTCGATAGAGATGTGTCCTAATCTTTGGTGCCACAACATAGAGGATTCCTTATTCACAACACATCATTTTAACCCAACATAAACATGCATAGAATTATAAGCAACATTATTTTGCAATTCAATAAAGTAAAGCCCATCAAGTAATGCACCGGAACTAATAATTCCAAATTTATTAATTAAAGTAAAACTAGAATTTGAAAAATTAAAGGAAAAATCCAATGGTGCAAGTCTTGATACAAAAATCAAATTCTTAGAAAAAACTTGGAAGATAAAATATCTTTTCTAAATGAAAAAAATAAAACCGTTGCTTAAAACTAAATTGCACTTCCCAATGGCTTCCACATGTGAGCTCATATTGTCTCCTGAATAGATGTATTGCTTGGTTCCCACTGGCCTCCTTAGGTTTTCCATACCCTGTAAGGTATTAGAAACATGGATTGTAGAGCCAGAATCAATCCACCATGTGTTATGATTAACATTAACCATATTAGATTCATAACAAATAAAAGTAAATGGAGTACCTTTCTTGTCAAGCCAGATCTTAAACTTTAAGCAGTCTTTCTTCATGTGCCCCTTCTTCTTACAGAAGAAACACTTTGACTCTTTCTTAATGACTGGTTGAGCAAGAATCTTGCCCTTATTCTTGGCTTGATCCCCTTTCTTCTTTCTCTGAGCAGTCATGTATACCTTTTAACTCTCTTCCATTATCAACCTTTCTTCTTCTTGAACACACATAGTCAATAGCTCATTAATTGACCATTTATCCTTATGTGTATTATAGGAGATTTTGAAAAAGACATACTGCATAAGTAAAGTACATAAAATGTAGTGCACTAGGAAAGAATCTAACATGGTAACTTCCAAATCTTCCAGTTGAGCCACTATATCCCTCATGCGCTTGATGTGATCATGCACTCCTTTTATCCCATAGAGCTTTAAGGATGAAAACTGCATTATAAGGGTGTTGGCAAGGGACTTATCAGATGTAACAAATTGATCATCAATGGCCTTCAAAAGATCCTTGACCTTTTCATGCTGATGAACAGAACTACGGATACTAGCAGATATATTAGTCTTTATGAACATCAAAGAGAGATGATTAGATCTCTCCCATTTTTTATAAAGATCTATAGCATCTAGAGTGCTAGTTTCATTAATACCCAACGGTTGAATTTTTCTAATAGCATAGTCAATATCCATCCAGCCTAAATGAAAAATTCTCTCCTTCCAAACCTTATAATTGTCCCCTTTCAATGCAGGAATTTCACACTTAATATTGGAAATGTTTCTAGATTGGTTAACTGAAAATTCAAACATACATTCTCATTATTCATAATTTGAGACTAAATAAATATAATATTTTTACCAATATAAAACATGTATTAGTTTATGAACCTAGTGACATAAAACTTGCCTGTGGGATAAAGTCCTACTCAAATTAGATTCAAACTTATGATAAAACTATCAAATTATAATTATTGTTCTTCTTAATTCTTGTGGGTAAATTAAGAAATATAACCTGATGTTTTATCCTAATTAGTCATATGATTAATCACAATTAATGTTTTTAATGTGATTTGAACACTTAATATATAAGTCTAATCAATTAAAAATGTTGTGGCTATTCTCTAATCAATTAAATTATATTAATCACTTAACATTAATTAATTCTTAATAAGAGCTAAACATTTGCATAAGATCCTCAATAATGCAAATAAATTGAAATAACATTGCATAGAAAAATATTTATTATAACTTCTATGTATAATAATCACAAAATTATACACAAAAATTTAAGAAGTAAATAATAATATATGCATATAGTTATTCTATAAGCTCATTAATATTAATGTGAATAAATTATTTAACATAATATTGTATGCCTAAACAAATACCATAAATAAACATACAATTTAAATAAATAAATAAATAATTTAAACACATAACTCATAATCCAAACAATTTATTACATAAATAAATTAATTATGAGCAACATTAATTAATAATATAATTAATTATTAATTAAAATATATTAAAGTATTTCACGTGAAACTTTAATAGCATATAATTTTTGTAAAGTGGTTTTTAAATGGCAACATGGAAAGCAATGTGGGATGGAGAATCAAGCATACGCCTTCTAGTAAAACCAATAACGCAAAACAATCCGTAGATAAGAGATAGAAAAATCAGTAACTATTAGTTAAACTTAAATGGCTTGGTGGTTTAGCAAGTTTTACTAAAAAGGCTGGTCATGGGTTCGAGACCTAGCACAAAACAGTCCATTTTTTTCTACTGTTCATCTTCAACCTTGAGTTGGGTCACTTTGACCCGATTGCGACCCGCGAACTCAAATCGAAAACCCGATATTTCAAGTCATTTTAAACATCAAAATTCATGTTTGAATTCACAGAAAGCTTAGAAACTTAATTTCTATATGATTTTAGGTCTCTTTAGTAATTAAAATGTTCGAAAAAGAGTGTCATAAATCAACGTTTCAAAAAGAAAGGTGCCAAACAGAAGCAAGGTAAAGGCCAAAAAATGAGGCTCTGATACTAAATTGAAACATTTATATTGGTCTTAACATGTTAACAAACGTAAACAACATGTCCAAATCAAACAGCGAAAGCGGAAAAAGAAAAATAAATTTCAGAGGTACCTACCTCCAACCATTGCTATCGACCTTTCTTAAACCTTTAGAGTTTTAGCTTTCTAGTCCCTCACTCACTTAAACTCGATGGTGTGTTTTCTGAAGAGAGGAGCAAGCTTGGTGATCTAAAACAGAGAGTACCCAGTTCTATTTATAGAGCTCTATCCATAACAAAGCTCAACCTCTATGGAATAAGCTTCATGGGTTAGTGGGTAGAATATGGCCAGTAAATGGACCACATATAGAAACGGTTTCCCCAAAAAATAGAAACTAAAAAACAGAGCATATCTAAACATTCTTATTTTTATGGAAACGATTTTGTTCCAATTTTTATGGAAACAGAAAACCAACAATGGGATGTTAGAAAAAAAATTGATACATATGACTTGGGGACCATATCCCTCTTTAGAATAGGTAAGTACCCTTTTATGAAGAGTTGTCTTTTCATCATTATACTCATTTATGAAGAGTTGTAACTATTAAATATTTCTTATTTCTATTTTGCCCATCATAATAACATAAATAAGACTTATGGTATCTACACATTATATGTAGTCAACCACACCAAATGACATATTATATATCCCAATAAATTTATCCTTATAAGATCACTTTAATAGGAACAATAAAATCTTATAGATAATATATAAGACATGATTTAATATTATATGTAGACTTACATATTAAAAATATCTAACAATCTCCCACTTAAGTCACATATATCTTTATTCATGTATTATAAAATAACTTTACTGAATAACATCTTCAATCAATCTCATCCATCAATTATATCAATATAGGATCAAAGCAACTTTGTTACCTTTATTCTAACTAGGTCACATATACAATATAACCAACGACATAGATCAAGTGTGGATGTGTAGCATGAAAATTACATGTAAGTTGGTCAACACTATACATAACTTTAAAGAGGAAATAAAAAATGAATAACGTGTTTTCACGTTCAAATACACATATCTACGAAGTCTCCAAATACATGGGACCACTTCTTATCCATTTGCCCCCTATGTACGTCATATACAAGATCATTACAGGCATACGTGCAACAATGCAAGAGTAAGCTACCAAAAACAAGCATACTACTAAAACGGGATAAAAGTTGACAATTAAAACATGATCTATTATCATCACATATATAATATAATGTGTAGAAATCATAAGTAAAACATTAATCTTAGAATTTACATGATAGAGCCCCTCATAATAATCATGAATTCATCAATCATCACATCATCATTCAATCATCATACACCACCATCATCAGTCAATCAATCATCATCACCATGATTCATCCATCAAACATTATCGTCATTAGTCCATCAATCATCGACACCAAATATAGACTCGACTCCATGGAGAGTTCACTTTTTGAGAGATTAACTATAATACATCTCTTAACATAGTCACACCTTGACCATTCAGGGAGACTCAAATTAACCTTGCAGTGGAAGTGTGGATTTATCAAAAATAGATGAACGTGGGTAGTGACTTACATTGGTAAGACATGCAAAGACCTTAACCTATCTAGGGATTCACCCACCCATCCATTCTATAGGACCATTTCTGTTAGCCACAACCGACAACCTTCACCACTAGGTTGAGGGCCCACCGAGCACCCCCAACTTATGTGTTTACTCATAACAACAACTAAACTTGGAATCCTTAAGGTTTAAGATATGACACCTCCGTACCCACCATTTCACCATCAACAACAATTTATCCAATATACACTGAAAAATCAGTAAACCTATTGGGAAGTAGTTCTCAACACTTTGACATGTCATTTGGAGTTAAAACGTAGGGGTGGTACTTAGGAATATACCCCACTAGGAGAGACCCCCAGGTCGCTTTAGTGAGACAAAGTTCACATGAAACTCGCCCTCCCAAGTATATTATTTTCCAACAACAACAAAACCTTCCCAAATGATATAACTAACTCCTTTTGACACATATGGATGTTTCTCAAAACAAGATTATCATCCACAACAATCATACATCATCTTTCATTATCACCACATTCCCTCATCAAACAATATTCATATCACCATCAAGAAATCAACCAACACAACTCAAGACATTCATCAATTATCATAACTATCTCATTATCAATATAATATTCTCAATATGATAAATTAATAACAATAAAATCATAGACCAAAAAGTGCATCATAAATATGCATCACTTTACCATCATAGCAACTCTATAGTTCATGTTTAAGGTCATCAAATCATCTTGTAAGTTTTGGGTTACTATCTCCTTTATTTTCTATTATGCACCTATGACATTCATGGCTCATAAACATGATAAATAAAAATATAATAACTTGATTAAGTTTATTCATGTCTCATTAGAGAGCTAAGAAGATTATATCCAACTTTTATGTTTACCTAAAGACCTAGTTTGGAGCATACTATGCCTAAAATTACAATCTATATGAAACTTTCACTTATTATTGATAACTTGACCTTTGTCCACTAATTTGATCATTTCTAGAGTTATAGAAATTATTTTTAAGCGAAGCCAAAGCCATTGGTTAGCTAACATCTAGAACTACAACTTTTATGAAGACCAATTTTCCAGACTTGGACTCTATAACTGATGTTTGGCCATTGTAATCAATTATAATAGAGCTTAAGTCAACAAAACAGTCTCTGGGCTCCAATTAATCAATTATAAACCTATGTAATTGATTACAATCAGCTTAGAACCTAAAATTAACATTTGAAGCTCATTTTGAATCGATCACCACATGTTGTAATCGATTAAAATGATTCAAAATTGTAGATAGTTATGATTTTTAAGCCAAAACATTATCTTTCATCTAAACAAAATTATTTCTTTCAACTAAAAATATTCAACATTGGATTTAAGCTTCAAAAAAGCATTTTCTAACATTACAAAACATCCAAAATAAGAAAGAGGTGTGCTTCCCCTTACATCTATAAACCAAGAAGCAAACTTTGAGAGGAAGAAGTGAAAATGAGAAGGATTTGAGTCCAAGATAAGAGTTTTCCCACTACCACTCAAAAAGTCACCACCCAGGACCCATCAACAAACAGAAATCACATAAAACCCCAAAAAATGAGCACTTTCATGAACCCCCACGAGTGTTTTTTATGATGGAAAAAATGAAACTTCAATTGGAAGGGGAAGATGATTTTTTCCACTGTACACAACCCCAAACAACAAAAAGAAGTAAGAAAGATGCTCTCTTGAACAAGGTAAATCAAGGATCCAAGCTTTCAAAGAGAGAGCTCTCTTAGGAAGAAGAAAGAAGCAACAAGGTGTGTTTATGATGTTAGTTTAGATTATGCAAGGATTTTAGAAAGGTTTATGACTCTTCCAATTTCCTCTATTTGTGCCCCACAACTCACTAAACTCACCACCCCATTTCTGTCACTCAAGGTCAACTCACCAAGACCCAAACACTCTAAAAACCAACTAATCACAATGCAACATGATTTAAGCTAAACATAAATATGAAAATAAAATTGTATAAACACCACAAACCATCACCTCATAATTAATTAATTACAGGCATTTAAATTAAATTAATTACTTTTGTAATCTAATTAAAAAACTTAATCAAACATTATGAAAATTACAGTCTTTTGGATATAAGTATAATGCTTTAATAAATTATTTAGTAATAATTAATATTTATAATTACTAATTCATGATTTCATTAAAAAAGTTAACAAAATTCCTAAATTCAAAATGCTCAAGAGATTTTTTGACTCATTTATTTTTGTTGCCAATGAACTCGATTTTATAAAACATTTATAATTTTTATAGTTTAAAATTTCAACAAGTATGTTATAACTGTTTTCAAATAATTAAAATTAGTGATTATGGTTTTAGTCAATATAAATTTAATTATTTAATCACAAATTTATAAGTTTAAATAAATCATTTATAACAATTAATAATTTTAAAATTGGTAAAATTAAGATTTCTAATTTAACCTAAAATATTTAACTATTTTTTATATAAAAAAGTTTGAAATTTAAGAAAATACAAAAAAAGTTAAATAAATTTATTTAATTTGAGTTATTTAATGTCAACGGTTCATACTTTCCATTAATTTATTATCATTATTATTATTATTATTTTATTTAACTATTTGATTGCACTTGTACTCAGTTTCAATAAGAAAATTGTAAAATTTTTAAGAATTTATTTTAAAAAAAATTAAGCTTTTCTAATAATTAAAATTACTAATTTAACCAAAAAAAGCATATATTTCTTTAAATTTTTAAATTTTCAATTTTCAACAAACTATTTATAATAAATAAATAAATGTATTGAATTAATATCTTTAAAAAATAGTATATAACATTTTTTAAAATTTTATAATTTAAAAACTGGATTTTATTACATTTTTTAAATAATTAATTATTAAACATATATTTAACTATTTGATTTCAGTAATTTCCGGTATTAATAAGGCCTTTGCAATATTTTTTAAGATTTAAAATAACATAAAAGTATTCATAGCCATTTACAAAATAAAATGAGTAAATTTTAATTTAATTTTATAATCTTAATTATTCAATTTCAATAAATATTTTATAATAATTTTTTTGCAGGGGAAGAACTTATAATATTTCTAAAATTTTGAATTTTCAGGAAATAATTTATAGAAATTTTAAATAATGAAAATTATTACTTTCAAAAATACATATTTAATCCCATATTTTCTTAGTTTAAAAAAATATTTATAATATTACTTAAAAGCTTAAAATGAAAAAAATATATCTTTGACACATTTTTTGATATTTAAAGTTAGTCATTTTGAACTCATTATTTAATCTAACCGATTTCAATTTTGCAATATTATAGCACTTTCTAAAATTTAAAATTCCAAAAGTATTTTAATAATTTTAAGTAATCAAAATTTAGAAATAACTTATTAAACCTTCAACTATGTTGTTTCCTACAAGTTATAAGACAATATTTTTATCCTCATTGATGAATAATGGACAATATAAGTAAAATAATATAAAATTTAATAAATACCTAATATTAAATATCCTAATACAATTCATATCAAATTTAATGATTTTACAAAAAAGAGAAAGAGATTAGAATATAAAAATCTGGTGTTTTTTTTTTAAATGATTACATTGGTTAGTTACTATTTTTATTATTATTGAAGATATATAAATAGAAATATATGTGTTTTTTTAATACTTTATGTTGGATATTTGTTGAACCGTTTATGCATAAAAAGATTTATAAAATTTTGATGATAACAAACAATGAATATCACGTTATTAGATTTATTGTATTGATAATAATTATTTGATATTTTGGATTTGATATTTTGAAGTTACTGATATTTTGGATTTATAAAGATCAACATAATTGATAAGATTATTTGAAGAAACCTGAAGATTGATATCATTCAAGATGACATGAAATTAAGAAGATTTGCTTCTATTTATTTTTTAGATTTTATGTAAGGAGATTAGAAGATTGATCTTGCCAATATAATTATCTTTAATATTACATTCAAAAATAGGATAGAATATTTTTAAGATTACATTGCATAATATAATAGAATATCTTTAAGATTGCATTGCATGATAAGATA
>CM023949.1:13275264-13337805 GCA_013407115.1 Glycine latifolia | reverse complement strand
AATATCTTCTAATTTTTTTCAATTTTCGAAATCAACGAATCCTTTACTCAAAATATTTGATCATCTTTATTTTAATTATTTTTTGAATTATAAATATTTGATTATCTTTATTTTAATAATTTTTTTAATTACTAAATATTTAATTATAATGATATTAATATTATTCATTATTATTTGATAATTAGTACATATAATGATATTAATTTTAATAATTATTACTATTTTATAACCAATATTTGAAAATTTTAATTGTAATATTAAAAGTATTAATGATATGTAATTAGATTTGTTCTATTTTAAATATTAAAATTATTCTTTGTCAATCAATAGTTAATTTCTGTAAAAATTGTTGCTATTTTAATTTAATATTTTTAAAATCCAAGTAATTATCTTTATTCCTTTTAAAATGAAATAATGATTACACATAATGTTGGATGTTTTTAACATAATATTTCAATTAATATTGAACGTAAATTAAAATTTAATAGCATTGTTACTATATTGGTTCTAATTAATTTATGAAAAGAAATTGACATAGTTGACCTCAAAATTTTTCGGGGGAAGATATGGGGACATGTGCAAAAACATAGACTTATTCGTAGTAAAACGTTATTTTATTTTGATACATCGGTTCAGACCGGTAGATTAGACCGGTTGGACATGAAATCAGAGGTAGCTCCAGGGCGGGTTGGGTGTGGACCGGCCATGCAAGTGGCCCGGTTAGGCTCAGCAAGAACCGGTCGATTTTTGAAGAATCCAATGACCCAGACTATTTAGGAACCTGGATTGGGTTTTGGCTGTCGCTTCCTCCTTCACGGCTTTGAACCGAGTTATGTTAATGATGAAGAGATTGAAGCAAAACTGTAGAAGAATTGAAGCAGAATTGCATAAGAAGCGAGAAAATGAAGAGCCACAGCGAAAAAAGCAAGAAAATGAAGAGCCAGTAGCGGAAGAGAAACCTTTTAAATGGGAGGATTAGGTTTTTTTTTAATTTGGGCCCACATCTATAATGGATTTACTTCCTGCACCCCTTTATTGTTTACTATACACCTCTGGCTCATTTTTTTATATTAAAAATTAGACTTTTGTTTTAATTTAAGTAATTGCTATTTACATTCTTTTTTTATTAATACATTTTACTTATGTTATCAACTTTAATACTTTAATTGTTATTTTGAAATTTTTTAATATATTTTTCTTAATCAAATAATATTATTTATAACTTATATATAATATAATTTTAAAGTTTTTAATATAGACCAGGTCAAAACAGGCCAGTTACTGATCCACAATTTAGAATACTAACCTACTATCTCGACCGGATCAATTACCGAATCGATTTCTATAACTTTGGTTATGTCTTGATCTTCATGGAAGAAGATTTTATTTGTCATTTATGAAATAAATATATACATATTCAATTAGCAATGATTTATAGATACAAAAATTCATCTAGGAAGAAAAAATGAAGGAAGAAAAATAGATTCACAACACCTATAAATGAGACTTATTTAATAAAATAAATTTGAGTGACCAGACTTGAATTTAATATAATAAGACCGGACTGCATAATTATTGCAAATTACAGATATGTGATCAATATACGAAAGTACATTGTTCTTAATTAATTAATTTATACAGACTACATGATTACTGCAAATTGATTTACATAATAAAAATAAAAATCCTTTAATAAATAGATGTTTGTAATTACAATAATTCCTTTAGTAGTGCAACTGGATTTATATAAAGGATTTTTGTTTAAATCGTTTAATTTAAGTAATAAAAATATTTCGGTAATAAATTTAAATTATTATTTTAATATTCCCGTAATAAAAATATTTTTATTTGAGTAAAAAAACAACCAAAATATTTTTATTTATGCAATAAAAATATTCCCGTAATAATTTGAGTAATAGTTTTTACAACTATTAGTTTCCCTCCAAAACCATTAACCATTCTCATGTATATGTCCATGATATATGATTATAAATGAAATGTTTTCATTAGTAAAAAAGTCCACCTTTGATATTTGTTGAGGCAATAGAAGCCTACATTAGATTGGGTGTTTTTTTTTTTTTTCCCCTTAAGAAGATGCTCTAATCAAAAGACAAATGATCACATTGAAATCAAGTCTATTTATAATCAGAATTATGCATAAGATTCCTTAAAAAAAAGATAATATGCATAAGATCATTTTTTTTATATTGTCATCATTATAAAGTGAAAACAAAAATATAAAACAAAGAACTTTGGATAGTAAGTATGCAAAACTAGAGCATTTTAACATTTTTCACTATTACAAAAAAGTGTTTTACGACATTGATTTAATGTCGATTGATAAAAAATCGTCTTCGAATAAAATATAGTGACATATTTGTAAATAAATATAACTATTGTATGACAGTTTTGTAAAAATGGTCTTAGAATGGTTGTCATTCCACTACAGTCTTTGAAAACCATCTTAGAAGACTGTCATTTTAAGAAGGTTTTGTACAAAATTATCTTAGAAGATTTTTCACTATTTTTAATATTTGAGGTTTCACTACAGATTCATTACGAAAACGACAATGTTTTGGGTAGGGTTGTACCTGTATTTCATTGAACATGCAGTCGAGAGTAGCGTACTCTATCCTTGAGGAGGTGCTGGAGCACGTGTTCTCCTTCATCGAGTGCGACAAGGATTCGACTCGATGTCCCTCGTTTGCAAGTCTTGGTACGAGATCAAGGGCTGGTGTCGCCGGAGAGTCTTCGTAAAAAACTACTATGCGGTCTCGACCACTGTCGTCAACCGCTTCCCCAAGGTTAGATCCATCGCCATCAAGGGGAAGCCGCACTTCGCCGACTTCAATTTTGTCCTTGAGGGTTGGGGCGCTTACGTGGGCCCCTGGATCAAGGCCATGGCCGTTGCCTACCCTTGCCTACCACCTATTACATGTGTCACCACTCATTCTTTTTCAATTTTGTTATTATTATTTTTAAATAAAACGGGCTAGCCTTTCCCCAAATTCTCCTCACATTATGGGCTCCTCTGCAATGGTCCTTCATCGGAGCCACCACTGTTCCTTCCATCGACAACGTCGGACTACCTCCAAGGTGGATTCAGCGGCAACACCATGACCTCCGACGAGGATGACCTTTATAGCTGCTTGAAATCCCAGCAGCGCCGAGTTCAAGTATGAGCTCCTCCTCGCGCAAGAGGAGGCGAAGCGGATCTAGTTGGTGCTGCTTGTCATCGATCAGTTCATGCAGATGGTCGACCAAAATGATGACATCGTTAGATCCACCACCGAATCCAAGTACTACACAAGAAATCAACCACGAGCTTCTCAAGCCCTTCGCATTTGTTGCGCTCCATTGCAACCTTCTTGGGTTTGGGTGCATGCAGTTTGAATAAGTTTCCACATTTTCTACAGGATTTGGCTGAGCTGTCAGTCAATAATATTAATTCATTCCCTAGTTGGATGTGGGAGAAAACAAGTCTTTAGTGGGCCAAATTTGAAATTTGTATTGCATCTTGATTTATCATTTATCAACTTAACTGGCATGGTTCCCTCATGTTTGGGAAGTTCTAGCCAATCTCTGCAGACTTTGGTGCTAAAAGGAAACAAATTGTTTGGCCCCATTCCTCAAATATATATGATAACTAGTGCAGATAATAGTTATTTATTTACAATGTCTAACAAAGGGATTGTCGTGGTTTATCAAGATCTCTAAAAGTTTTACACCTTGATAGTCATTAATCTTTCAAGTAATAACTTATGTGGGAGAGATTATTCCAAATGTTATGGGAGGCTTAACAGGCCCTGAATTTTAATCAATTAACATGCTTATTTTTAATTGTCTCTTTCATGATTTTATAGTTTCTAATAAATTTAGTGTATTAGGAAATAAATCTGACTTTCTCCTATAGGTTTGTAGCTTAATTACATTTTGTTTCTGACAGTAGAGAAATATAATTTATTGGTACTCGCAGGGATGAACAACAAATTTTAGTTTACTTCCAGGCTAGCTATAGACCAAAGGACTATCCTTCAGAATCAGTGAGGTACTTCAATTCAACTTTTTTGCTACTCATAAAAACTGACATTCGAACATAGAAACATCTTTTTTGTTTCTTTTGACTTAAAACTCCTGTTTGAATCATTAGTAAAGGCTAACCCACTGAACCCAGTATAACCTTTGTGCTTAAAAGAACATCTCACTACTGTTAGTAAATGGCATTGTATTGGCAACTAATATTTGATTCCCCTATCTGGTAACTAAACTTCTTTTAATATTATGAAGAGAAGTAATATTGAATACTTGGGCCCTAAAATTTTGTGTTTCAAAAGCAAAATTCATTGAAGATTTTTCAGTATTAACATGGTATGATTTAAAGATAAGAATAAACAAAAATGTATGATTTGAGAGAGTGTACGAGTCTTTATATATGATTTGTCAGATAACTTTCAATTAAATATAATCTTGCCCTCACAAGCTCAATATTTTCCTTAGCATTTTACCTTTCCGTTTGTTTCTGGTTCATCCAGGTTCTAAACTTTATTAGTTGCTATAATGAGTAATAAACAACCTTGGTCCTAAAGTAGCATTATTAGAATCTGTTTGGGACTACCATTTACTATTTTGAAAGCTGTTATGTTTTAGATAGTGTGAAAGAATGTCAGGGGGTGTTTTGTTTGTCCATTTTATGTTTTCATTTTCGGTGATATCTACTATTTTATGGTTGTGAGGTTATGTATACTTCATTTTCTTTCTTTGATGCTGAAACCGGTACACTGCTATGTACTTCCTTAGGTTGCTGGACTTTGTCTAATAAACTGGTTGGCCTTGTTCAAACATGACAATCAAATTTCATTTTTTCTTTACTACACTTTGTAAGTTTTGTCCTAGTAATTTAATCATGTGGCTTGGGAATGTATGTAGTGATCCATGGTGCTCGTGTTGCAGTGCCTTGACACTCTGAAAACTCATTTTGCTTATAATGCTGCATGAGAAAATATCCAAACTTGTTCAACAAATAAGATTCTGAGTGATATCTTTGAAAGGAAAAATGGGGATGTACCTAAGGTAATTGGATTAAATACTTTATCTAGGTACAACATTGATGTAAATGGCTGAACCCATAGCCATTAGCTTTCCCAAATCTACCTTGCAATGAAACCCACTATTCAAGCAAACTTCAAGAACACAAAAGTTTCCAATACTTCTTGTGAATTGGGGCTGTTTAGAGGTTTATAATTGCAGAAATGGAAGATGGAAGAAAGGTTAGGGATGAAGGTGAAGACACCATGGAGAAGTTCTCCAATAAGTCTAGGAAGAATCACCACAATAGCATTGGAAAGCCATTGATAAGACTTAAGAAGTTCTTGAACAAGAACAAGAGAGAAACTCTCACAACAATTTTCAGAATTGTATTACTGAACCAAAGTTAGTTACATTCAGTTTTGGCACCTTATATAGGCCACGAAATTACAAGCTAAATGTCACTAAATGTAAGGAAATGCAAATTTAAATGAAGCCCAAATGAAGCTTGAAGTGCAAACTTTCCTAAAGTGACTCTTGGCTTCCCCAACATGTGCAGTGCAGTTTTAGACTGAAATAATCGATTAATTCACACTTGTAATCAATTAAAATAGAATTATTTATAATTTTCAGGCTTATGTAATCGATTACAGCTGTCTCGTAATTGATTAAAACAGTCAAGTCTTGTTTTAATCGATTACACATGCTATTTAATCAATTAAATCGGTCAGATCTTGCTTCTGTATGAAACTGAAATGCTGGTAATCGATTACAGACCAAAGATAATCGATTAAAACAGTGGAAAACTATTTACAAGTGTTTGTACTAAATATATTCTAATAAGTGCTGGAATTTATTGAATTAAATTGGACTTGAGACATCAAAATCCATCTCTTGTCATCCTTGAGTTGGTGTGCATCTTCATGCTTGCCCAAGTTAGCTTGAATGTGGTCTTGAAGTACCTAAGTCGTAGCTCTTGTCATTGGTCCTTTAAAGCTCACCAAAGGAAGTGCTTCAAGCTCTCCTTCTAGACCTTTAGCTTGCCATGAGCCTCCATCAAACATGATAGACACTATAAAATTATTTATTTATTTATTTCTAAAAAGAATTAGCTAAATTCTTATTTAGTTGCCTTTTGGGTTGTGGCTGGGTCCATCCATTTTAGTTATCATGCTAAGGATGATGTGCAATCAACCTGTATTGGTGCGCTCTTTCACAATGGTCAAAACTACCATGTCTCCAATAAAAAAAAATAGAGTAAGTAATTTATCAAGAGAATATTAAATGACAGATGATGGAAGAGGAACTCATAGCAACCTAACCCAATTTATCTTTTGTAGGATAGATACATTTGATTGGATTTCATCTCGGTGTCTTCCTCAAAGGAATGAACTTGTCAAGAAACTTCTCAGCTTATTGCCACATCATTCATTTGCCAATTTCTCTTTATCCTGAATGTGCCAATGATGCCAACGTTACACCAAAATGGTGGGATCATTTACATTATTATTATTAATAAGTTTATTTATGTTACTACAGTACCTTTCATTATATGATCATGATTCATAGCATATTACGCTTTTAGATTTTGTACCCCTAATTAACCATCCATATCCTTGTGTCGTGGATCTCTTACAACTTGCTAGACACCTTATTACTATCATTCCTGCACTTTTTTTTAGTGGTATTTGATATGTGGCTATAATTTTGATATATTGAATTGGATTTTCTATGTAATAATGAACCAAAATAAATGGAAAGTGATTATATCAACTATGTACCATTTTGATTTGCATTTTCCTTTCTTATATTTTTGATATTATGGAAGTTGACATGATGGCCAAACATATTTAATAAAAATGTAGGTTGAACTTTTTGAGATAGTCCTTTACTTTGCCAATTAGACGACTATTAGTCTTTTGGAATTATAAAAATAGTCATTTAAAAAAAAACCATTCTAATACGATCTTTGAAAAATTGTCTTTAAAAATCTATATTCTTAGATGATTTTTGGGAAAATTATCTTAAAATCCTCAAATTTATTTAAAAAAAAACCATTTTAAGACATTTTTTGAAAAACCATATTTAAAAGTCTATATTCTAAGATAGTTTTTGGGAAAAATGTCTTAGAATCCTTAATGTTAATTTTTTATTTAAAAAAATCATTTAAAGATGATTCTCTAGAAAATTGTCTTAAAAACTCTACATTTTAAGATGATTTTTTGAAAAACCATCTTAGAAAGTCTATTTTCTAATATGGTTCTTTAGAAAGCTGTCTTAGAAAATTCACTTTGTAAGATGGTTTTCTAAAAGAACTGTCTTAGAAATGTCAATTTTTTTAAATATTTTTAAAACAAAAAACATATTCTAAGACGGTTTTATCGAGAATCAATGTAGAAAGACATGATTCTAAGACAGTTTAAAAACCATTGTAGAAAATGTTTACTTTTCACGATGTTGGCTTCAAAGACGGTTAAAAAACTGTCATTAAATGGCTTAAAAAACTATCGTAGAATACCATATTTGTAGTAGTACTTTATCCTTAGTTAAAATTTTAGAAGAGAAAAAGTTTAACAACAGGATTTGATGTTATAGAATCTTTGTAAAATTTTAGAAGATAAATCACATGTTTTTGCTTTCATCAAATGCTACCCACGTTAAACACAGTATCAATTAATTAATCCTTTGAATTTTAAAATTAACTTTTTTTGAAGCATTCTATGAAACTTTTCATTCTCATTCAGCACACCAAGTCACGAACCAAGTGCCTTAAAAAAGAATCTGTCATCATATTGGGACTATATTTGAGCATAAAGCAAGCCTTTGAATTACCTAATTAAAAAAGAAGTAAAATCAATAAAACTTAAAAAAAAAAAGATGTTACCGCATCTCTTTTCTTTCTCACTTCTTAGAGTCATAGCCATCCTTTTATGTCCAAACCTGCAATAGAAGACCAGTGAAAAAACATTAAAAAAAAAGTAAGGGGAACAAGAAAAAGAGTGAAAGAGAAAAAAAATAAACATTGGGACAAAGAATCACAACACTGCAAGTTTCTCGACCTAACTATTATATTATAATCTTAAGAAATTTGGTTTTAACAATCCTAGAAGCTTTATTTTCATCATGCAGGAATAAATTTTTCAATATATAATATAACTCAAGTAATTTTTCCAACTTTGTATTTAAAATAATTACCTAAATGACTGGTAATCACTTATATTTAATTAATAGCAATTTAGGTAATTTTATTTACAACGAATATATAATTGATATATCATGATTTAAATTCTACATTATATGTTGTGAGTGTAATTACAAAAATGACCTTAATTTTGGGGGGGAATTTTTTAGTTTGGTCAATGCATATTCCTTCAAGTAATAAAGGATTAAAACATACCATTTTAATGAAATTACATATTTCTTTTTATGCAATATATATATATTTTTTAACATGGTTTGAACTCTCATCTCTACATCTACAACTTTATAAGTTTTTGAGACAAGTTGGACAAACTTACAAACCTTCCCTCCACATGAGCCCCCTCTCACTTAGGGTGGTGACCTCTCTTTAGGTGGGTAATTCTTCTCATATCAAAACTCTCTAAATGTAGACCTAACATCCTTATCTTGTAACGGTCTATTGCCGTTACATGAAACTACAAACTATATCAAGCGGAAGATTTTATTTTAATTCATTTAAAACTCTTCAATTAATTTGATTATGAAAATACTTGTAAACTTTTCGCATTTCAAAGGCCAAAGGTTAAAATGCACAACTCCAAAAATAAAACATCACATGACAACTCTATAAAGATAAAATACCTAAACTATAAGCCAATCAACACTATACATAAAAATAACAAAGAACAACACAAGAATGGCCACATCTTCTTGTCAAAGCATGTCCATCCACGATGCCTCTGACCATCTGCTCCTATGAACACAAAGTTTGAGATTATCACAATTACAATCACATCTGCCACACGCAAGGGTAAGCTTACAAAAAATAAACATACTTAAAACAGGATAAAACTTAATTTATTAAAGCATGACTTACAATCATCACATATAAAACATAACATTAAATAATCATACATAAAGCATAAGTCTTAGAATCCACATAACAAAGAATATCGTAATAATCATCAGTTCATCAATCATCATACACCATGATTTATCCATCAAACACCAACATCGCCAATCCATTAATCATCGACACCAAAGACACACTCAACTTCATGGAAATTTCACCTTTGAGCAATTAAACCAAGTACATTCCTTAGCATAGTCACATCTTGACTATTCAGAGAGACTCAAATTAACCTTATGGAGGAAGTGTGATTTTATCAAAAATTGATAAGCATGGGTAGTGGCTTAACTCTACAAGGCTTGCAAAGACCTTAAGCTATCTAAGAGCTTGCTGACCCATCAAGTCTATAGGCCCATTCTCGTTAGCCACCACCGACAACCTCTAGCACTAGGTTTAGGGCTCACCAAGCACCCTAAACTTGTGTGCCTACTCACAACAACAACCACACTTAGATTCCTTAAGATTTTTAGGTACAACAAATCCGTACCCACTATCTCACTCATGGTCGGTCTTAAGTATTCAAGTTTCGCCATTAATAGCAATTTATCCCATATGCACTAAAAGGGTCACTAATCCCCCTGTGAAGTAGTTCTCAACAACTTAACATGCCATTCAAAATCAAAACATAGGAGTAGTATTCAGGAAAATACCTCACTAGGCGAGACCCCTAGGTTGATTTGGTGAGGTGGAGTTTTGGTGTGGAACTCACCCTCCAAAGTATACCATTTTCTAACAATAATAAAATTTTCCCAAAGGATATAGTTAACTCATTTTTACACATATGAATTGTTCTCAAACCAAGATTATCATCGACAACAATCATACGTTATCATAAATTCATTCATCGATCTCAACAACGTAAAAGGTTATAATATCATAGATTTATAATTGATATGCTTATCACAATCATGAACCCACCTATAGTTTAATAAACCTGTAACACCCTGATTTTTGTAAATAGAAATTAAAAGAGTAATTATAAATAGAGCATAATAGCTTCGAAAATAATTAAAAATGACTTAGTCATGGTGAAAATAATTAATTTGAAGTAATTAATAATTTATTAATTACTTTTCGTAATTTTAGCTTATAAAATTCATTCTTAAGCTAGAATGTAATAATTAAAGAGGCTAGAGGCATATTTTTTGGTCTTAATCCTTCGGATCATTAGAGGAAAGAGACCTTGACTAAACCATTGTATGACCATGAGGTAAGCAAAGCCTAGCCAAGAATTGTTCCTGCTAAGGATTCAACTCGAATACTATCAAAACGATTCAATTTTAACTTCAACACACTAACCACTTGTACCCAATCACTTGGTTAAAGGCTAGAGGCATATTAATTAATTCATTCATTCATTAAAGCCCAAAATTTTTAGTAGAGAAATTAAATTAGTTGGAACTCATTTAAATAATTAGTAGTGTACGGATTGAGATTAAAAATATAAAATGACATGATTAGGGACATAACTAGAGGATTAAGAAAACTTAGGGATAATCAATGTAAGGTATCGGGTGTCAATGTGGCACCTTAACGCTTTAATATTTATATTACGTAGTAGTAATAATAATTATGGTAATGACCCTGTGAATTATCCGGATTGGTGTGACCGGGGTGTCATACAAGGGGGTGCAGTTTTGGAACTCGGCTAAGGGAGGGGTGTAAATAGAACCTTTTGAAGCCGGGATCATCCTAAGTGTGTTAGTATTTACAAGGAAACCGGGTTAGAGTATGATCGGGTTATCTCGTATGTGTCCCAGGAATAAGCGTTGAGACGAAAGGAACCGAACGAGGTCGGGTAGTGATGGCTAGGGCGAGACCCTAGATAGGGTTGTCGAGACTACTCTTACCAATAGGAAGTCATATGCGCTTGACTCGCCAACTCGGTAGTTGGTGATTTCCCCAAGCCTAACCTATGCACGTGATCCGTACTGATCGTCAGGTCACTAGAGTAACACATGTTGACTTAGTGACACATGCGACGTGCGTTAACTCTCAGAGTATTTAAATAGCGTGCATGTGGGCTATTTTGTGCATGACACATTTTTCTTCCTCTGTCCTCTCACCTTAAGGGTGCTCATTCTCTTTCCTTTCTCCGTTCCGCCATTGATAAATGAAGGAAAGCTTCTAATTTAGGAAAGAGAGGGTGATTCTTGGGATGCTCGAGCTTGAGAAGCTGTTCCTTTGAATCTTTGACAATCCTAGAGGTAAGAAGTGCTGGTCCAACCTTAGAATATAACTATTATCGTTTTTGGGTTAGTTGTGATGAACCCTTTTGGGGTTCTGCATGTCGCCTGTGGGTGACTTATGTTGGTAACCTGGTAATGAAGTGGGTTCCTCTACATGCAACAGGTGAAAACCATTATTGATTACTTGCATGCATGTATGTAGGGCGTGATGCTGAAGATTGTGGTGTTCGGAGTCATGAGGTTGGACGAACCAGTGAGGAACGCCGGACAGGTAAGCTCCCTATTCTTGTGAGTCCTTCTCTGGACCGCGTTCCACCATACTCCGAGGGAGTGATGGTTTTTATATGTCATGATGCATGTATTGAAATTGGGTGTTACTGCTTTTTGTTTGAGAACATGTAAATAATTTACACTGTGATTGCTTTGTTGCGATAATTGAGATTCTCTGGCCGGTAGAATGGACAAATATGGACTTTGAGCCATAGATGTGAAAATACAATGAATACACTGCAAATGAACCAAGAGGGGGGGTGAATTGGTTCAAACCTGTGATTTAAAAACTTTCTGAAACAAATTGCGGAATTAAAACTTTGGATCGTATCATTAGTTCACCTTTTTCAAATTCAGAAATATTTCTTCACCCAAGATCAACCTTTGTTATGAATACAATGACAGAAAATGTTTCTTTGATAATAATATTTGATTTCAAAAAGACATGCAATGAAACATACAGAATTTTAACCAAGAGACAAAGCAATTATACTGGTTCACCTCTCAATCTTGGAGGCTACATCCAGTTGCTTCCAACCCACACTAGGTTAGAGTAATTACTATATCAAAGAATCTTTTACAAGCAATTTACAAGTGACTTTCTTTATCAACACTAGACAAAGATACTGATTCTTAAATCCTATTAGAATACAAATCACCAAGATATTGAGAACTCTACTCAGAACCCCAAACCTAGAGAACCCTACTCTAGAATGCTTGAAAAGTAACAAATTGATATATCATAATATAACAGAAAATGTTAGAACATCTAAAAAGATAGGTTCAAGATAAACACAATCTGTGATCTTTCATGTATGAATGAATGAAATGAGATTACCACACTCTCCAGGTTGAAAACATAATAGCTCAGAAGCACTATCTTGAAAACCTTCTTTTAACACATCTTTTAAAAAATTCAGAATTCTTGATTCTTACTAGAAATGTTTTTCACTCAGAAATCAGTCTTTGACACTCTTAGAAAGCTTTTAGTCTTTTGGGTAAATCACTCTTATGTGTAGAACAATTCGTTCAATATGTATTTATAGAGAATAGACTCACAAAGCTTTATAAAAATAGAATTAACTGATAGTAATCGATTAATTCGCTAGTGTAATCGATTAAATTGCCATATGTAATCGATTAATCTGTTCATCAGCTTTCTGGAAATGGTTTCATGAACAAAATAATCGATTAAACCGTACTGTAATCGATTAAACCAGAACAACATCAAGATAAATGAATTAAGATAATCGATTACATAATGAGATAATCGATTATTCCAGTGATGCAAGGTTTTTCATAAAACACTATGCAATCGATTACAAGAAGCCTGTAATCGATTAAACTATTCTTCAAGGCTTTTCCAGAAACATATGAATGTCTTTAATCGATTAAACTGCTTGTGTAATCTATTAAAGTAGTAAGTTTTTCTTTTTAAAAAACTTAGCCATTGAGAACTTAATTTCTTATAAAACCATTTGATTTCTTTGAGACTGAAAACCATGTATGCATGATCATGAGAATGCACATGCTAATGAAGAGATCACAAGACAATTTACTTGAGCCACTTTAGACAAATTACAAATGCCTTCAAATGATTAGGCATGTAAAAAGCTAAACCATCATCAATATCATCAAGCCTTCAACCTTACTTTAATCTTCTTGCAGCTTCCCTTAAAATCAACAAGACGTCCATGTAGAACCCAGAGGGAATGTGCCCATTAAGTTGGATGATCTTCCTCAGGGGGTGTCTGCACGAAGTCCTGGGGGAATGTGCCCATTAAGTTAGATGATCTTGCTTGTTATATCCGTGTGATTATATACATGTAATGTGTTTTTTTGTAAGTCGGGATGGCTAGCTTGTGTAATGCCATTTTGATGCTTTGTGTCGTGGAAGTGAACCCGGGAAAGGAGAAGCCCTCCAGAACCTGGAGTTTACTGAGATTATTATCTTACTCCGATTGGGGATTATATTGTTATTGTAGGTGATGAGCACAGGGAGGATGGTGGATCCCGGGGCAAGAGGCCCGGGTAGCAAGGCAGCCCGAGGGATTCTGGACGAGAGACCGAGCTGGGACGGGTTCTTAGTGAACCTTAGTCTATTTTGGAGCATGTGGCTCCGTATTTTGTTATGTATTTTCGCATGTTTGAAACCCGGCCCTGGAGGGTATCGTACCTGGGGTCTTGTAAGGTTGTAAACTCATGAGTTGTTACCATACATAATGCAAAGCTTTTATCTTTTGTGGACGTAAGATGATGTCATTTTATTAGTTGCTTCCTTAGTTATTTGTGTTATATTAACTACTGCGCTTAACGACCATAATGGAGTGTTAACAACCTGAATGCATACGGCTGTTACAATTAAAATGTGGAAATTTCCATTGGCCCCAATTAGATTTTCTATTGCCCCCTATCACCACTCAAAATTTCAAAGTTACCCTTCCCTGTAAAGCACAACAGAATCGTGGTTCCGTGCACTAGGGGGGCAAAACTTTTGTTCAATGGAATTGAGATTCATTGTATAGATATACAATGGAATCATGGTTTTGTTGTATTTTTTTTTTGCACCCCCAAGAATGCAGTAGAATCACGATTCAATTATACATTTGGTTCTGTGAAAATAGTGCACAACAAAATCGTGATTCCATTGTGCAAGAGGGGGCTAAATACATAATGCACAATGAAAGTGTGATTCTGCTGTACATTTTTTTGAAAAAAATTGTACAACGGAAGTGAAATTCCATTGTACACTATTTAACGAAATCACACTTCCATTGTGCATTTTTTTACACAAAAAAATAAATGTACAATGGATGTGACATTCCAAACAAAATGTGTAATGGAATCGCACTTCAGTTGTACATGTTTTCTTATTTTTTAAATAGTTTGACATATAGTTTTGACTTACAAAAATGACTTATGTATTGAGTTGACATAAAATTTCATAGAAATGTCTACTACATATTGAGGTACGTGTCCATAAAATTAATGGAATACACATTCAACGTTTTCCATGAATGAAATGTCTACTACATGTTTTAATTTTTAGAAAGGTTTACTACATATTGAGATCCTCTAGCTGAATGAAATTGTATTGAGTTGAAATCTTGCATGTGCTGACTGTAACGACCGCTTTTTTCTTCGCTTTCTATTATGTATTTATTTTTATTTGCTAAAATTTTTTTTTCGAAAAACAGAAGGATAACATTTCAACAAAATTTGGTTGATTTTAACACGATTTAAGAAATAAAGGTTCAAATGAAAAATTTCGTCGATAAATTTAGAAATTATAACGGTTTACGCGTTATTTTATGGTTCATGACTTTCATACATACCATATAGTCCATTCATTAATACATAGCCAGAGTTCCATATATAAACAGTCCATAGTACATCACAAGTACAGTTCATCCAAACGCAGACAAACATCACACAATCTTCATTCTTCTCGTACGTCATCCATATCACTGCTTTTCTGCTCGCCCATATAATTTGGGTCATCACAGGTGTCAACCACACGACACAAAAAAAAGGGACAGTCTTGATAAACAAAATTTAAATACCAACACACTTCATTGTCATGAAATGCAGATGCATGTTTATCTGATTATATGATGCATGACTGAGATCTCAGCAACATCTAAATAATTGTGGCCACTGTCAGATAACCCCACCCTCACCTTAGTGGAACGAACCTATCCATCCCGTCAGGGTAGCCCAGTGTCGCGTAGGAGTCTCACTCCCATCCATGTGATCATCATGGTGGTGTGGTTCCCCACTGTCTCAACTACCCCCAAGTTAAAAACACGTATGGAACTCAGTTTAGTTATCTGACATACACCTCTTTACGAGGATCGTCTCATCATCTCATCATCTCAAATTCTACCCCACTGGGTAGGTGCACATGGAAATGCATGAATGATTCGTTTTTCATCTTGTAAATTATTATTTTATGTTCATCACAACTCCATATCACAGAGTCACAGTATTATCACAGAATCATCATCACAAAGTCATCATCACAGTCTCAACATCACAGATTATCATCACAATCTCTTCTCAACATTACAGAATTCTTAAATCAATGTCATCACATAGTTCATCTCTTAAATCACGTCCCATCATCACGAATCATCACATATATATTTTATATAGGTTATCTTCACCACTCATAAAATATTTCTAAGTCACATGAAATAAACACTATGGATGTTTGTATATTAATAGATTCTCACATGAATATGTTGTTTTACTTAAAATTACATATTTTACACCCACATACAGCGTATAAGACAGCTTCATCCACCAGTGTTATATAACTACAGCAACAACATCCATACAGCATCAATTAATTACGTCAATTAACTTTCAGCTTAAATTACGTTAATAGCATACAGATTTAAACATACAGTTTTTATTTTACAGCAACTATGTAACTTTATCTACAGCAAAATTTGACTACAGAATTATCTAAATACAACTCATTTAACCTACAGTAATTATTTTAACCTACAGCAATTATTTTAATTTGACATACAGTCAAAATAAATATACAGCAACAGCATGCAATAATACAGCGACATCATGTAATGATTTAGATACAGCATTGATTAATTTCGTAAATCAACTTACAGCAAATATTTTAATTAAATTTTAATACAGAAAATCAAACCAATTATGCAACAGCCCCTAAATTATACAGCAACTATCAAATTATTCAACAGCTATATATATAAGAACGTATTAATTGAAAACCTTCATCATGATTTACTAACTTAGAGTTCTCTTAACTTAGTTTTAATCCTAGTTTATTTTAAAACATTCAACCTATTTTAATCAACTTCCTAAGCAATATTATTTGAGCAAATAGAAACTAAATTTTTAACTGAATTATGGGTTTCTCCTTTTATCCAAATACTAAATTAAATCTCATTTAACTTAAATAATTGGTAAACTTAAAATTTAAGGACTAAATTAAGGTAAGCTAATACTTAAATTTTATTTAGCAAGACTCCCCCTTACCTTAAGTGTTGAAATTGAACAAGCTTTGCTTCCTTATACCTTTTGCTTCACGTGACCTTGTTTTGAATTTAGGAATGTTTTCTTTTTGATGAAAATGATGGTTCAAGGTGGGTACAATAAGGATTTGCTGTTGGAATATAATTTAACAAAAGCAAATAAGATATGAAGAAGGCTACACGGTTTTGCTTCTTTGGGCTGATTGGAATTTTTAGTTTATGAAAGTGATAGCAAGGCACTTGGTTGGTTTCCAAAAAAAAACAAAACAAAGGCAAGCAAATGGGACAATTAGTTGATGCACGGCTGGTCCTTGGCTGACCCAAAATGTGCTTCACTCATTGCCTTTTATAGCTACCTTCAATTCTTTGCTTTATTCTTATTGGTGGAGAGCTTGACTTCCTTGGCCCACATCCTCAATGATTTGCACGGCTGATTGCATGTTTTGGGTGAGTGTGAATTGATTTTTTTTTTCCTTCTTGCATTTATTACATATTCCCTTTGTCTCTTGTCTTTATCTTTCCTTTAATAGCTTTGTCTCCAATAATTCTATTTAGCTTTCCATGTGCTTGGTCCTAATTGGTTGTTCCTTTCTCCCTTGACTTGGTTTTGACTTGGCCCCTCTATCCTTATTTCCTCTTCATCCACGTGAGTTTCCATCATTCAAGGGCTGTTCTCTTTTTCCCTTCTTAACCGTAACTAGCTTCCCTTGGTTCCATTCATATTTGCTTTTTGCTTTGTTCTCGTAAATTTATTTTCACATCTAGAAGCATTATTTCTAAGATCCCAACGGTCAAAAGTTAGATATGTAAGGTAGAAGTATACCATTAAAATTTCAAGACGATCCAACGGTGAATGACTTCAGAATGAGTATTTTACTAATACGGGTTTTGGAGAAAAAATCAATATTCTTATCCTTTCTTGACCAATCTTGACTCTACAATATTTTTCTTTAAATTCTTGAAATAATAAAATTCTATTTTCTTATTGTTTTATTTAATTCTTTTTAGCCTAAAATTATTTCCATCCTTCTCACACAATTTCTAATAATTTAGATAGCTTGAATTAATATATATTTAAATTCTAACAATCTTACTAAATAGTGAATTTTAATTTTCTAATCGTCCTAAAATATTACTTCAAATCCATATGTAATAAGTAAAAATATGGGGGTGTTACACTGACTGTTAGGCCTTTGTCATGAATGGGCTTTGGGTGTGCGGTATCTTCTCCATTGTGGTACAACAGGAGACAAGGGACAACGATCCTTTAAAACAAGCTACATTTTCATACAAAAGACAAAGTTAGTGAGTAAATTCAATATGAGCTTATAACGATAAATGGTATATTTAGTGGATATTATATACTCATATAAAGTGATTTCCATTGACATATTCAGTTGAAATAATATGGGGCTTTGCGGGCACAAGACCCCTAAGAGGAAAGAAGGTCAAACTTTGTAGCCTAGATAAGTGGATCGATACAACATTATACCAACTAGCAATTAAATAACCCATGTAGGGAATGGCCATCCACTTCTCAACAGGTACTAGGCCACGTTTGACATAGAAAGAGGTTATTAATTTTAACAGTCTTTCTTCTGAGCCAAATAATTGAACATAGACAATGTGCCATGTTTGAAGTTCTCGAATCAAATTTTTGTGAATGAGACCAAGACTCCTCCCCCTGGCATAGCGCAGCTTCAACTGCACTTTAACCATAATTTCCTCTAGTTTGACATCAATAATGTTAAAAATATATTCTTTGGGAAATTCACCCATATAATGATCCATTTTTTCTTCTTGTTGTCACGTTTACCCTTGCGAGCCATACATTGAGTTTCCAAACTATTAAGCATTGTGTTCTTTTCATTGACACGCTTCCACATTGAAGATTCACGCTTGGTAGATTTAACAAACTTTGGTGTGCCATTTTTTTTTATCTTTGTTGCATGGGGACACATCAAAGTGGTATCCAAAAATGAAAGTTTACAAACTTTAGTCTTTAAGGTGATTTTACTGGACACGTCTTGTTGTGAAAATCTCTTAAATGATGCATCAACCTTATATGTTAGAGTTAAGTCCCCTTAAGAGTCACCCGTGTCATCTAAACTACGAATGGATAACATCTTTCAATGCACATGATGGACTTCAAGGGAATGTAGCCATGTATACTGATAAATTCAGAAGGTTTACAAGCACATGGTAGATCACGAGTAACTCTAAGTGTGCTGCCATAAGCAAAACTATCAGTACCTACAGTGTCAATCTATTGCAACTCATGGAAAATGATGTCTTGTGCTTCTCTTGATACAAAGCTACATAACTTCTTATACATTGGGGTATTAAACCTGTGCTTAAAAACATTTATCCTTTTCTAAATAGAAGCCTTAATCGTCATATTCTACAAGACAAGCATGTCATTCATTGCATTCCAACAACTACACAAATCTCTCATGTTATCTCGAAGCAACCTCTTCAATCTCGCATGTGCACCTCCAACCCTATGTGGTAACAAAGTGAAATGTAAAAAATACTTGTAATGTAAAAAAATGAAATGTTAAAAAAAAACAATGCCAAATAATTTTTATGTATCTATTTGTTGTTGTGTTTCCAAGGTGCATGACCCTATCAACCCATACTTGTACAAACTTCTCCTTGAAAGGCGTGAACCATGTATTTAGGACATAGTCAAAAAATGCTTTATAACATATGCACCTATTTGTAAATATTTTCAAGCAATCATCATTATGATCCTTCTTCCAAAGATTGCAATAATAGTTCCCAAGAATCCATGATATTTTGCCACTCTTCACCTTTTTCCACAAGGATTTTGCATTTTGTGCTGACATTCTTTGTAATATGAAACGTACATAACAAGTTGGTTGAAGAAGGAAACACAGTCTCCAATGCATTCATGAAAGCAAAATCCCTATCATTGACAATAACCCGAGGCAACACATCATCTTTAACAAAAAATCCTTTCACCTTGCTTAAAGCCTATTCAAAATTATCCATTCTCTCAGAACTTAAATAAGTAAAGGAAACAACGAAAGTCATGCTTGTTGAAGTGTTACCAACAATTTCCAACAATGGAAGATGATACCTTTTTTTTTATCTTGTAAGTTGTATCACAAATCAACATTGTTGTAAATGAATTCAGGAGTTTGATGGAATCTGGATGTTCTCACAATATATCTCTAGCAATATCTTCATTATCCACCCGTCTAAACTAGTAAACATATTGGTCGTGCTCTATCAACTTCATTAGATGTTGTATTTTCATCCTTGGACCCCTTTGTTCAAGATGATATTTCTAATGTTAATTGTATATGATTTTGATGTTGCTGAAATATGTTTGATCTTTATCTTCAATTGTCATCAAAATTTGACCAGGCTTCACCAAGTTTTTGGTCATTTGGTTAACCATAGTTTTTTCTTCATTGCTTAAATGATCAACAATGAATGATGAAGCAATGTTTTCATCACTTTATGGTTATGGAAATCAAATTCTGCAGTAAGTCTCCACCATATTGTTCTCACAGACCTCCCTTTTAATTTAAAAGGACACCCACATTTTCTGGTTCTAGTTGACTTATGCACTAACTTATCTTTGTACTATTTGTCCTTCTTTCCTCCCTTTTCGCAATCCAATATAACATGTATTTTTAACTTACTTCTAACTTATGAATCACAACCACAAACTTGTGCTCGTTTCCCACATGTCGAGCCTAATTTAACAAATCATCGCGCTCTTGAAAAACCTTAAAGAATTGAAATAATTATTCAGTAGCAAAACACAAGGCTTCGCAAAACACATACATAGAAAAATCATGAAATATACCTCGTTAGTCATGAAATAACTAGAAAAGTTAGGATATCTAGGTTGCAGCTACAATTCAGTGTCTTCACCACCCCAATTTTCATCATTGTCATTCTCCATACCATTATCATTAGTTTGGGTTCCATATAAAAGGTCAGGTTTGTAAAAGAATTGACTTCCATCATCCATATTTCGCTAAATTTAAATATAGTCCAATCTATTGATCTAAAAAAGCAATACAAAAAAACTAGTTATTTTTAAGAAAAAAATGTCTATTGCATAATTTGCAACCCGACGGAATCAAGATTTTGTTCTGTTACATGGGGGGAGAACTTGTAACACAACGAAATCTCGATTTCGTTGTGTTACAAAACAAAATTCCATTGTGTAACAAAAAATCCAAAAAAAATGGAATCACGATTCTGTTATGTTTACGGAAATGGGAAAAAATAACCTTCAACAATGAGTGTAGAGAGGGAAAGAGAAAAGAGGGAGAGGATATGAATGGATGAAAAGGGGAAACATGGAGAGGAGAATGAAGAAAGGGAAGGGAAGGAGGGAGTATTTTGGGTGGGGTGGGGAAGAGTAGTTTGGTAATTACTCTTGGCTAGTAGGGACCAAGAGCAATTTGGTAGAGCCTAATAGTAATTCCCGTTGGACTTATACCAAATAGGCCAAAGGTCCATGAACCAAGCCTTTAGGACAACATAAAAAGAAGAATACCCTCCTCTCTTCAAGGAAATATGCCAAAAATTACTAGGGTAGAGAGAGTTTTGAAACTTCTCTCTAGCTTCTCCCATGTTTTCTAATGGCCTACACCTAAAGCAATCAAATTGGAGGTCAAAATTCAATCTTTTGAGGTTCCACTTGAGTTCACGCTTGGAGGGTGCTTAAAAATCTCAAAGTTCTCTTTTTTCTCTACAACTTCTTCATTTTGCTCAAGACCTAAGAGGTATGGGAGGAGTTTCTTTGCCCTTTTAAGGTCTAATCTTGTTTTTCCTTTCTATTAATTTTTACACCATTGCTGCATCAAACAATGATTTTGTTGTGACTTTAATGTGTTGAAATGTTTATTTTTATGTTGGATTGAGTCATGGTTTGATGCCTAAACCTTTGGCCTTTGTTTCCGTGTGCTTTGAGCTTGTTTTGAACACTTAAGATATGTTTTTCAGGCGTGAGAACAAGGGGCTGTAGGATTTCTATGTTTGATGCCTGTAAGATCTTCTAAATATTGTTGCAAAGATATTAAATGATGCTTGTTTATGTGCTCCTTGATTATGAATGAGTTTGTAGTGATTTGGTACCACTTGTAACATCCCAATTTTCCATGTGTGTATGGTAGTTGTGTGATTGGGTAGTGTTTTAGACTATTGAAATGGTAAAAAATGAGATGTTACCTTATGATACCTAAGCATGGTTAAACTCTTAAGTTTTTAAGCTAAAGTTTAGAAATAATAAGGATAATTTAGAGAAAATTCTCTAGTCAAATAATGGTCAACTTATTAATGACCTAGATGTTAATAATTGGATTTTGGTCTAGAAATAGAAAATATAAGCTTAAAAGAAAATTAGTAATTAATGTTAAGTAAAGTTAGAAATTAAGTAGGGATAATTAAGGTTGATTAATGGTGATCTAGATTCCATAGAATTAGACAAGGGGTAATTAAGTCATAAGAGTTTAAAGTGGAGGGCATTTTTCATAAATGTCTATATAACTAGTTTAAAAATATAATTTTAGTTTAACTAGTTGGTGACTAATTAAAGTGTTTAATTATATGATGTAGAATAATTAAAATAAGTTAGAGTTGTAACAACTTGAAAAATTACAACTCAAACTAACAGAGGAAACTATATGTTGTGTCATTTGTGCATGTATGAATTTAATTTCAATAGTTATATGTTTTTAATCATATAATTTCGTGCTATATATATGTGTGTGTGTGATTGATTTAGTAAAAATTGATAGAAAAATAGAAACAGTCTGAGCTAGATTTTCATCTACACAAGGATTGCATTGTGCATTGAATCACATCGTAATTTGTCTCTGTGTGAGTTGACTATGTGCAAGTTTCACTCTGAGTACACACATGCCAAGGAAAGTTAGCACACTTATCTAGAAGATTAGGATACGATTTATTAGTTTTAGCAAAAGCAATTTTTACCATTTTTGGCAAAACTTTACTTTATCCTTTTATAGTTAGTTTTGGAAAAGTGCAAGAAGTCATATAAGGCATGGTTGAGCTTGTGGAGAGCAAATCAAGGGCTATCCAAGTTGCCAATTAGTCATATTAATGGTCATTCAAAGTGCTTAGATTAAGAAGATAAGGATTAGGCCTTGCAATTCCATTTGTCCAAGTGCGTAATATTTTGAGGGGTGGTGGATATTTTATTTTCTTGTTAACAACTGTAATAACTTCAGTACATCTATGTTTATATCTTAAGGACCACAAAGGGTCATTATGTATGATTATATATTTCTTTCAGTTTATCAGTATTTAGTTTTGTGCAAGTTAACTTTTTATAAGTTATTTTTTATAGTGTTGTATAAAGGTGGAAGAAAAATGACAACAACTTTTGAAATGGTTTTCAAATAGAGAACATGTTTTGACAATAGCCTTTATTCATGAGAATTTTAATTATACATACATATTTTAATCAATCGCAACATATATATGTATATGTGTTCCTTCTTTTCTCAGAAAAAAATATTGAGATATTTTATTAACTTAGAATAGAAATTAGATTTAATGAAACATATTCCGCAATATTGATTATTTATACAATTTTAAAGAAATATTTAAGAAAAAGGATTTTAAGGTGTTACACCACTTTGCATGATAAATTTCAGTGTATAATGGAAGATAAGTGAATGAATGTGCATAAAAGTTTTGTAGCTGCAATGGTATAAAACAATGTAGATTTGACAATTTAAAGCTAAAAAATGGTATGTTTTGTGTTGTAAGGGTTAGGGATATCATACCTTAACCTTGGGTAAAAATGAAAATTTGAAAGTGTTTTTGGGCCAAGTTGGGACTGTTACGGGAATCCTCACAAAATAGAAATTTTGGTGACTTTAGAAACCTTAAAATAATCAATTACGGGTTGGAAAAGATAAAGCTTTGGTACCCTAACATTGAGTGTTTAATTCTTGCTAATTGGAACGCAAAAAAAGTGTTTTGAGCATGTTTTTGTGAAGTCATTTCACTGTTACGGGTTTGCTGTGAAAACAGAGGAATTTTTGTGGTTTTATAGGCTTTAAAAGGGTGTTTTCCTAGTTGGAAAAGTTGGGGTTTCGGTCCCTCAATCTTAGGTATTGTTTCCTTGATAATTAGAGAGCTAAAAATGTGATTTGCAACATATTTTTGTGTAATTTTTCTACTGTTACGGGATTGAGTTTTAAAATAGAGTTTTAAGGGTTCTAGAGAGCTTTAAATGGTGTTTTATTGATTGAAAAGATTGGGGTTTTGATCCCCTAACCTTGGGTGTTTATGGTGTATGATGAATTATATATGTGAAATATTGTGAATGATTGTGACCTTGAATTGGTGCATATTAATGTTGATGGGTCTAAGATCGAGAGGATGTGACCATTGGCATCAAGAATTTAATTTGTTTTGATTGTTAAGTTATTAAGAACGCGGGCACATGATGGAGTTAGAGAGTCGGTTATTGTCGGGAGTTAGACAATGGCTCCATATTTAGTGGAAAACGATCCTTTAACATCCACTTGTGTGTACCATGCAATTGTAGTTCAAAGATGACGACCTCAAGCGTTTGATTTGTGAGAAATCATTGTAAGAGGGTGGATGATTGTTGGTACATTGGGGGATAGTCTGTTGACACAAAGGAGTCTTGGGGGGTAGGGTCAAGTTTGTAGTGACTCGAGAATGGTTAAAGTATAGTTAAATGTAGGAAATCACATGGCCAAACTTGGCATCCTTGACTCAAACAGGGCTATATCAATGGTTGATAAGAGCATCACATGAACCATGGGAAATGTCTACTCCCCATCGTCATCCACTATTTGTGTAAGACCGCTAAGGCCTACGAGCCTTGGTGGCAGTGTTTGCATAAGACCATTAATGCCATTGGGGCTTAATGGCAGTTTGGGCCCAAGATATGATGATTTATGATATAGATGTGCAGATTAGGAAATCGTGAGTAGTAATCGCTAGTACACCACACATAATGGTTGCATAGGTTATGTGGGACCTTGAGTCCATTTTTGTTTGTGGCCATTAATAGGGTGGAGGACTCACTCCCATGTTTAATATTTTTCAAATCATGAAGATTAATCCTATGCAAACAACAATGATGGAATGGATAAGCCACTATAAGTGTCGTTGGTGCAATGGACGTGACTAAGAAAGTTTAGTTTAGGTGGTTTGATAAATAATTTTTAGTTTATTATTTTCCTATTCTTTTTAGCTTATTTGACCTTTCTACGACTCTTATTTTCTCATCTTAACTTAGTTTTGGTCTTAGGAAAATAATTGAGCTTAACTGATAATTGTTGCTTATTTTTGTTTGTACTTACTTGACCTATGTTCCTTGTGCAAGACCTATAGGAAGCTATAGAACTCCATATGAAGCGTATGATAAGTCCCTAGAATGATAAGGAAAAACTCTACAATTTTTCAGAGATGAGCTTGGGCCAATTATGCCATTTTGAGGGCAATTTTGGGCTTGGAAGTTAGCACCTATGCACTTGAATTTTGGGCTGTGAATTTCTGACCTTTGCATTTTGTAATTAGCTTAATTAGAGAGATCAGATGGGCCTAATCAGGGTCCATCCATTACTTCTGATTAGTTAAAGTATATATTAATTTACTTAGTGTATTTTTAGAGTTAGTTAGTTAGTGAGAGTCATTTTTTGTAGTAAACACTTTTTAGGAACTTCTAGTACAAGTTTTAGATCAAAATCTTTTCTCATTTTTTCTCTCATTTGTTCTTCATATTTCTTCATCTCTTCAACCCTGTTCTTTTCTTTTCAATTCTCACTATTCTTCCATTGGTGATGACCATGAAAGGATAAATAACTAATCAATCCAAGGATCCAATTCAAGCAATGGTGAATTTGAGTTTTGGTTAGCAATTTCGAATTCTGTTGTGAATGTTCATCCTCTTCTCCAATTCTATTTTCATATTCATGATTATGAATGTGTTTAGGAATGAAAATGAATTAGGTAAGTGATTGATTTCCTAATTCGATCGTAATTACAAATTAATTAGATGATACTTCAATATGATTTGTGATCTCAATATAATTAGGGATTAATTTGATTAAATTACCTCTAATTAGATTGACTGAACCTTCGTAATAGAATAATCATCTTTAGAAAACTATGATAATTGGAATTGCTTGGATTTGGTGAATTGGATTGATTCTCCTTAAATCTATTTCAATATCCTATTAATTTTGTGATTTTGTTTCTGAATTCTAATTGTCCGCAAACTGTTTGATGAAATCCTTTGCTTTGATTTATAAGTGAATTGTAGTTGGAACCTAATTGAATTATGTCTCTAAGTTGACCTAGGTTATTCTTATGCTGCAAAATTGTCAGAATCCTAGTTTATTTTGAGATGATTTGACATCGTTATCAAACTGGCATCATTGTTGAGGACACAATTCATTGTGTCCCAACCTCAATGTACTCATAACTGTAATGACCCGCCTCATCCTTATGATATCACAACTCTAAACATGCCATTTCAATTTTAAATGAAAACTCCATTAATTTGATTACAAAAATGAGGGTAAATTTTCACGATAACGCACTCACCAGACAACATACAAATACATAAATAAATAAATACACACACACACACATACATATATAAATTAAACCATTATATATCTTTCACATGTTAGAATATAATTCAGTTTTTACATGTATCTAAGCCTGGGATTTACATGCCCAATCAAAAATAAACAAGACACTAACTAAGAAAGTGTCGATAATAAAACACAACTCTCTCCCAAAATAAGTTCCAATGCTATCATGCTGGTTTGGCGGCTCTAACAAAAAGATCTCCCTCCGAAATCACCTACTGTTGCTTATCTTTTCCCACGAACGAAGGTTCGTGATCATCACATGTACAAACCACACAATACAAAATTGCAAGGGTGAGTTTATTGTAAAGATCAACAAATATAAAATGGCCACAATTAGAAATAAAATGATAACAAACCATCACAATCATTCTCAATATACCGATCAGTTTAACATACATTTAACAAACTAGACATCAACTTTTAAACAATTCAAATCAATTATACTTAGAATGATGCATGCACTGACTCAACTCTCAAATGCAATGTTTTACCATTTATTAGGAAATATTCTAAGTGTGCCTACATGACACTCACTTAGGAAAATGATGCAGTAACTGGTCGAGGTCACTCTGTTGTGCACATGCAACTTCCCCTCATGGTGATCAAACTAAGTCATAAAGGAGTTCCAAACTGAGTGATATGCCCCTAAGTACCTGCATTTTTATCTTCATGAAAAGCCACAAGTACTTATGGCCACTATTTGTTAGTATGTAGGTGTCCTAGAGACAATCTATTTCATCAGATGAACACTTATTACTATTTAGTATTTCATGATTAATAAATTTGAGCAAACTTTATCTTTATCATATTTATGTCACGCCTATATTTTATAGTAATATGCGTTTAAAGATAAATGCCCTAGGAATAGAAAAATTGTTTTATCGAGGATCATGATCGTGAGGACTCGAGGACACTATGTGTCTATTATCTTAAATGAGTTCCTAGTCTTGAATCACCAAGAAATGGCATTAGTGATCTAAAAAAAGACTTGTAACATCTTTTACTTGTATACAGATACAAGGTAGGGACCTCATGGAATGCATACATGGTGATGCCTTAGCTAATGTCGTGGGTGGATTTGTTGGATAATAGATGACATCGAACTAACTTGCTGAGAGACTCCACAAGGATTCTTTGAAGTATCATTGGATTTTTAAAGTCTCTCATCGTTCGGTAGTGCGGATCATCCTAGACTTGAGAATGTCATCAAACACTATGTCCTAGGGTGGTTATACTTTTACATTACAACTCTATCCGCCTGAAAATGGGGAGAATAGTGTACTCTTGGGTATTACTTGAATACATGAATGAAGATGGACATGCCGAAACGACTCATAGTCCTTACAAGGGATTAGTCGTTCACAAGACCGGTAGGGCTTGGATGAGTTGACTTAGGAATCTATGCATAGTAGGAGATCATGAAGAATCATGATCTATCTTAGAGTCAATAGAAGAAGATTCTTAGTTCTATGAAAAGCTATATTTAGTCAACTAAGAGAGATGATACTCTATCCTTGCTCTCGACTAAAGGTGAATGATGATATAAGGGATGGTGCCAGCATGGTATACAAATCAAAAAGGGAGATCACTTGATCAACTCAATTAGTTATGGGGCCGTAGAGCATTGCTAGTGTCTTATGTGGTCATTAAATGAATTGAGTTTGTAAAAAGATTTTAATTGGTCTAAGTTCATTTATGTTAGTGACTAATTGGGCCTAATGGGTCACACACAAAAGGTTTCTCTTGATTGCTTATAACTAGCAAGTTTGGACTCATAATAGTTATTGGGTTTTTTCAAGACTATAGGTGTAATTGGGTTGGAGTTGGACTCCAAGTCCAATTAAAGCATGCACCCCATTTGAACTTTTAGTGAGAAATTAGTTTCTACACTAATAAGCCCGAATGTGTTAAAAAGACCCAATAGGGTCTTGGGCCATGAGTCCTAGTAAGTCAAGAAGTTGACTTGACCAAAATGAGTTTTGGGCAAATTCAAAATTTGAATTTGAATTTTGAATTTTGAATTTTAAAATTTGAAATTTTGAATTTTGAATTCGAATTCAAATTTAAATTTTCAACTAGGACAAAGATTGAATTTGAATTTGAATTTAAATTTTAAGCTGGAAATTTAAATTTGAATTTTGAATTCAAGAGGTTAGGTTGTAAGGATATTTGTGAATTATCCAAAACTATATCCAATAAAGATTGGATAATGTTTCTTAAAACTACTTTTTATATTTGAATTACTAATTTAAATAAAATAAATAAAGAACCAACCAAGGGATATGATGATGAAAGGTTGAATTTCGAATTTATAAATCCTTGGGCTGGTTTGGAGTGATTGAGTTAGGATTCTAATCCTAATAGAATTACAAGATAATAGGCTCCTAAGATAAATAACACTTCACTCTTATGTTATGTGCTCATACTCTTTCAAGAACAAAAGTTCTTGTTTTCCTTTCTTCTTCATCATCTTCTCTCCTCCATTGTTGTAACATTACCTAACCTCAAGACACCATCTTTTGTCTTGAGAAATAAACCAAACACTTGAAGCTTCCACCTTGCCATTGCCTAGCAAACAACCAAGTGAAGGAGGATAAAGAAAGAGAAAGAGTTCTCTTAAGCATTCAAGGTACAATCTTGTGGATCACCATTGGAGGGCCTCATCCTTATGAAGCCTTTCAAGCGATCAAAAAGGTATTTCTAAAACCCCTAGCATTTTAATGAGTAGATTCTAAACAAGTTTCATGAGGACCATAAGGAGTTACGGGTTCCGCAACGAAGAACAAAATAGAAAATTTTATTTTTCACATTCATGAACATGTTCCATGAACGTCATGGAACGTGCATTCTTACTTTCACTATTTATACTATTTCCATGCAATTATGAAGTATGAAACATGAGCTCCATCAATGCACTAACCGTGGATAGTTAAAAATTCAAGGCAAGCCCTTTCCCTCTCCAGGGATGCTTAAATTTTTAAACTAATCCTCTTCCTTCTCTAGGGATATTCAACAGATCACTGCACTCCCATGTACATACACAACATACATCCTTCACAAAGACATCATCAACTTCAACATCCTCTCTCATTAATCTCATTATCAACATTAACATCATCTCATCTGAATGTCATCATCAACATCAACATCATCTCATATTAATATAATCATCAACATAATCTCATTTTAATATTATCAACATCACAAGCAATCGCATTCCTCATATATACATATAACACATGTCAGAGATTCACATTACCCAGGTCTTCAGACAACACAAATCTCATACATTCACAATCCTTAATACCACAAGACAGATATTTTAGGAAAATTCTAAATTAAAGAGAAGAACTATGGTATACAAAAAAAACTTTTATGCCCATTTAAAATTTAATAAATAATTAAATATAAGAACAAATATAAAATTTTGGGTAGAGTCTCCTCTATAAATAAGTCTTTTTCCAAAAAATATAATCATTACAACAACAACATCATTCATCAATAACAAATATATCGCATCCCATTAGTGTTAAACACATTTTTTCTTGAAAACCAGTACGAAACAGGGACATAAATACATCCCCATAATTGGGTTCCTTGACCCTAACTATGATATTAAAAACTGTAAATAAATAATAAACTCCCCTCACCTATCTATGTCTCTTTGTTAGCTCTTTGTAACATCATTTTGAGATCTCTCTAGTTCATGTCCTTTGGTCCAAACACAGAGCTCTATATACCAAATTGAAGATAATTAGTATAGATTTCAAAGACAATGTTAACATTAACATTCAGGGTCAAATACCCATTCAAATTTAAAAAAGGTACCCAAAATACAAGAGAAACTAAGAGAGACTTAAACAAACTAGGAGAAGACAAGGAAATCATGGTTACCTCGAAAGAACAATGAAAGGAGGATTGGAGGCTCCATTATGTACTGAATTCTCTAGTTGAGTTTTGAAGATTCCACTATGATTAAAGTGTTCCTCTTTGTGCGGTGGTTTGACGACAAGCAACGTCGGCTAATGGCAGTCACTGGTACCCGTGGGTGGTGGAGAAGGGTTAGGGCATGGGTGAGAGTTTCGGGGAAGAAGAAAGGTAAAAATGCATTTTTTGGCACTGATGGACGTTGTTCTGCTTATGAGAAACAGAATGTACCCGGCAAGATTTACTGGGATTTTGCTATGGGATCAAGCTCTCCCTCTCTGAGAATGCGTATAGAGATGAAGCACCCTCAGGAAGATGATCACTGCAGGAAACAACACGAAGGGCGTGCTGTGTGTGCAGTGTGTATAGAAAAGAAAGAGTATGGATTATGTACCTTTCACCATGAATGATGCTTTATTTATAGGATGATACCTGGATCCTGGGAGGATAGTGGTTGAGGCCCATTATCTTTGATTAAGATATTTGGATTATCTAAATAACTGATCAGCAGCGGTTGTGATTATACCTTTTATTATATCTTCTATCTTTTGGTGGTTGAGAAGTTTGAATATTTGAATGGGCCTATCCATAACAGATGCCCCACAGCCCGATTATCTAGCACTCTGGATGACCGGGATGTATCAGTGGATAGGTCCGTGCTACATTGAATCCAGGAACTCCGTGCCGATATGAGTTACTGTTCTTTGCCCCATGCCGAGATAATTAACTCGGCCTTTAGAAGCTTGTATGAGGCGTTTCCAACCACTACCGAGCTATTTCTTGCCGAGATGGTAGCTTGTCTTTCGAAGCTTTGTCTGAGACGTTTCCAATCACTGCCGAGTTGTCTCTTGTCTCTTCAGTAGCAGCTTAAATGATTATTATCATCAGAAAATGAAATGCCTCCTCCTTCATAAATGACATGTGTCTTGATCATTTAATGCGGTTATTTCTTTGCACGCTGTAATCATTTCTTTCTGCAATAATGACATTTTTGCCCTTTCATGTCCTTTCACATCCAATTTCTTCAAACGTTTTTAATCTTGGCGGTTTCTTTTTATGCATTTTCACTTATTTGCTTTCTGCTTTCATTCTCTTCCTTCACCTTTGCTATTTCCGCAATCCCATTTCCTTGCTTTGTGACTTCCGTTTGAGTATCTTGTTCTTTCTCTTCGCTCAATATCTCACCTATCTTCCCTTCATTCCAGGTATCCTCGATTTCTCTTTTCATGTTCTTCTCTCATTTACAATTATTTTAATTTCCATCTGCTATTTTAGTTTATGCGAACATATCCTCCATCTGTGATCTCTTTCGCTTCTTCATTCCCTTTCCCCTCCTTTGTGTCTTGATTTTCATAATCCTTTTCCATGAACTATTCTGCGGAAGAAGAAGCACACATCCGTAGAACTATCCCTCCCCGTTCAGCATTTTGGTTTTTTGGTCTTCCTATTCTTGATGAGGAGAAAGAAAAAGCCATTCTGCGAACTCCATCTGGTTCTAGTAGTTCTAGAACCAATATTTCTAAACCTCCTAATCCTTCTAGATTAGGGTTGTCATCTAGGTTATCCCAAACGGAGCGTAGGGTTCCTGCTAAGACTCCCATATCTTCAAGCAGTACTTTTTCAGGTGTTCCTGGGAAAGGTAATGTGCCTAAACAACACTTCGAAACTCGATTTGAACCCTGTTCGAGATGTCTTGACGAGTTTTTATATTTAGTTAGTATTGATAATAACAATCAAGCCGATGCTTTACTTAACAACTGCCGGCATAATCCCATTGTTGTCCCCAAACCTCCTCCACAAAAGACCAACACTCTGATTTCAAGTAGATCAAATTTAGGGACCGAGGTGCCGATTCCTAAAAATACCCCGGCGTCGGTTCAGGCTTCATCAAATATTAGCTCTCTAATGACCAGTTTCCTAGGTATTTTACTAATTACCATTTTTTTCCTTTTTACTTTCGTAGGTAATTATGGACTCATCTCTTTTGGAAGTTGTTGAGGAATCCTCCACCGGGTCTCAATCTCAAACTGTTCCTCCTACCCTGACCAATAGGTATCCTTAGGTAACCCATGAGGTGTTATGTAACACCTCAGTCCTGGATCCAGAAAGTCTTACCATGCTTCCCCTTGGGATCCAGGAGGGTTTTAACATTTGTATTCCTTGTCCGAACGAACCTGTTTGCTCCATTAAGGAAGAGAACAAACCTGAATTATTTTTCTTTTATAGGGATGTAATTACCCGATTAGGAGTCCGTTTCCCCTTTTCCGATTTCCAAATGCAAGTGTTAGATCATCTACACGTCGCCCCTTCACAAATTCACCCTAACAGCTGGGCCTTTTTGCAGGCCTTTGAACTTTTATGTCGGGAATTAGAAATCCCTTGCACTTGCATACTGTTTTTTTATTTCTTTACTGTCCATACTGGTCGATCGGGTAAAGAGCCTGCCAATAGGAAAGGGTGGGTTTCGTTCCGAGGTCACAATGACCGAGGTCATTCAGACCGTAGATTATTTTCCCTGTTTGCCGAGTCCTTTAAGGGTTTTAAGGATAAGTTCTTTGAAGTAGTTGCTGAACCCGACCGTCATCCTTTTTTCTTACATGCTTCTGATTCACCTTCTGGTGCATGAAAGTTTCCTTTATACTGGACTTCCACCCATCATGACTTCCCTCCTTCTTCTTATCGTACCGATGAGACTCGGTTGTCAGATTCCAATGCTTCCTCGGTGGCTCGTATAATGTCGTACAAGGAATCACAAAATTTGCCCGCCATAACTTATTATATCAAATGTGGTTAGTTTAAATTTCCTTTGAATATAATATGAAGAAATATCATCTTTTGTTTAACTTGTGCATAATTGTTTTGTAGCGGTTGAAATGGATCTTGCTCCCATCTGGAGGCCCGACCATCTCGTAGCCTTCCACTCGCGAAAAAAGCAGAAGGTTACAGGTGGAAAAGGTAAAGCAAAGGTAGTCGAGGTTGCTGATCCCGAGATAATGGCTACCTCAGACATTCCTGCCCCCACTCTTCCTGCACCCAAGATGCTAGTGATCGATCTTGAAGCATCTTCGGCAGACATTACTCCTGAAACCCTGGCTGTCGAGCTATCGAAACCTCAGATTGCCGATGCGTCTATTCCGCTGCCCAGTGTTTCCGAGGGATTTGTTCAGCTGGCGCCCCAAACTCTTTGGGATAAGGGTGTCACGCAAGAATTTTTTAAAGTTGCCCGGGAGCCGAGAAGATATTCTGAGCTGGTTCCTTTTAATGCGGCGGAGATGAAAGAGTTAAGCATGATTGAGTTAGCATCTTTAAAAAGTGGTACCTTGGTCGAAAGTTTGTTTACTTTAAACAGAAAAGCTTGCCGAGTGAATGCTGATCTTGAAGCTTCTCGGAAAGAAAATCTGCAACTACAACAAAAACTTGACCAAGCTAACGGGAAGACGGCGGTGTTGGAAGCATCGATCAAGGAATTAGAGGTTATTCATGCCGATCTGGAAACTTCTCCAGCCGATGCAAAGGAAGCGCAAGAATCATTGGTCAAAGTGACCTCTGAACTTGAAGCTTCTCGAGCCGGCGCAAAAGAAGTGCAAGAATCATTGGTCAAAGTAACCTCTGAACTTGAAGCTTCTGGAGCCGAGCTTGGGGCCTTCAAGATTGAAGCTGAATCGTCGCGAGTGAGGATGGAGCTTGAAGTAACCTCGTGTCACAATAAAGTTCAAACTACTCTTGACAGGTGTAACAAATTAATTGCTCTTGAAGCGAAGAAGGCCAACGATTTGGAGGAAACGCTCGACGAGCTTATTTTCATGCGGTCACAATTAGCTCGATCTACTGAAGCTTCTTTTAACAATGCTTTGGAGCAAATTCACTTTCTGAACCTCGGTCTTGAATTGAACACCTCAGGTATGCACTTCAAATCTTATGTCGGTGGTGATAAGCTATTAACTATTTCAGATAGCGAAGATGAGCCGAGTACAACGAACTTACCTGACGAGGATGCAGACCAGGGTGATTCTTGAAGGGCCGGGATGCCGGTTTCTTATGTAATCTTTTTTGAAAATTTGAACAATATTATGTCCACCGTTAGCGTTTTCTTCTGAAACCTCATACAATTTCGTTTTCCACTCTTATGCTTTCTTAAACAATGGTATTTGATGCATCCCGCTTTCATCATTACCGATTTGTTTACTCGAATATTACTTTGGCTCCAACGGCCAAGTATTTTAGTTGAATCATTAATTCAAATATTGTTTCCGGAACCGAGTTCCTGTCCTAGCAACTGTTTAAATGTATTTCGTAATATTGATCTAAGGATGCAATTCTTTCGATATAATCGATGATTCATCCATAAATAATTACGCCGGCTTGATCAAGACCGAATTAATACATAACAACGACTAGGCCCTCAAAAATTGTGCACAATGTATAATATAATTTCCTTATAATAAGGATTTTATTTATTCTTCGAAGTTTATTCAAATTCATGATTTCAATGGAAAATGTATACTGGGTTTATATTCCTCGGCTTATATAACCAATGAGAAACACATGAATACATAAATCACGATCTCTATGAAGGATTCGCCTGGATCCCGACTTATGAATCAATTAAAGAGAAACACGTGAAAATAAAATAGTCCATGATTTCGGGCTTATCGCCGGGAAACACATGGTAAAAAATAATACTCCATGATTTCGGGCTTATCGCCGGGTGAAAAACAATACTCCATGCTTTCAGGCTTATCGCCGGGAAACACATGGTGAGAAACAATACTCCATGCTTTCGGGCTTATCGCCGGGAAACACATGGTCTTCTTAACTATAGTATATCTTTAGCTTGTCGGCATTCCACGTGCGCTTGACTTGTTTGCCTTCCAGGGTCTCTAAAACGTATGCTCCTTGTCCCAAATTTTGGGTCCTTCCCAATTGGGTGCTAACTTTCCATCTCGGGCATTCTTGTTTCCGATATCTGCTCGTCGTAATACGAGATTGCCTTTCTCGAAGGATCTTGGCCTTACTTTTTTTATCAAATTTTCGAGCCGAGATCTGTTTCATGCGTAGATCTCGGCGATGTGCTGCAATTCGGACTTATTCTATTAAATCAAGCTCGGCGGCTAATGCCGTATTGTTGTCGGTATGCGACATTTGCCTCCTCCAAGATGGTTGGCTGATCTCCACAAGTATCATGGCCTTGCAACCGTACGTCATTCTAAATGGAGTCTCGTGGGTGGCTGTTTGAGCCGTGGTTCTGTATGCCCATAAGACGTAGTAAAGTTGCTCAACCCAGTTCGAGCCGGCTTCTTGCATTCGTTTTTTCAATCCTTCGAGAATAACTTTGTTCGCTGCTTCCGCTTGGTCATTAGACTGTGGATGCTCTACCGACGAAAAGTGATGTTTTATGTGGAGTCCGACCATCATTTCTTGGAATTTCTTGTCTGTGAATTGTGTCCCGTTATCGGTGACGATTTCTGCCAGAATTCCAAATCTTGCTATTATACTGCGTTCAAAGAATTTTTGAACGCAGGCCGAGGTAATGGTAGCTAGAGGCTCGGCCTCAATCCATTTAGTAAAGTAGTCCACGGCTACTATTAACCACTTCATTTGACCTTTTGTCGCTTTAAATGGTCCTAAGAGATCCATTCCCCATTTGTAGAAAGGCCATGGTGCTGTGATTAATTTTAACTCGAATGGAGGAGTCCACAATATCTTTGCATGCTTTTGACAGGTGTCACATTTTTTCACATGCTCTGCTGCGTTTGCCCTCATCGTCGGCCAAAAATATCCGGCACAAAGAGCTTTTAATGCTAAAGCCCTTGCACCCATATGCTGGCCGTTAATGCCCTCATGTATCTCGGTAAGTACGTACTCGGTTTGGTCGGAGCTTAAGCATAGTAATAATGGGGTGTGGAGACCTCGGCGGTATAGTTCACCATCGACGATCGTGTACATGGAAGCATCTCGGGTTAATCTTTTTGCTTCCAATCTGTCATCCGGCACTATCCCTTGTTCCAAATAATTTATAATCGGCCTTCTCCAGTCTTCAGTTATTAAGACCATCATGATGCATGCAGGTTGGGCGAGTTCCTACTGGATAACTGTTCTGTGATTACCCGTTCCTTCAGTACTTGCCAGCTTTGATAATATGTCGGCTCGGGTATTTTCTTCTCTCGGGATATGGGCTATGGTGACTTCATCGAACTCGGATATTATCTCTTTGACTTTAGCGAGATATTTTGTTAACAATGGACCCTTGGTTTGATATCTTCCTTCGATCTGTGCTGCAACCAACTGTGAATCAGTAAAAACATTGACTTTCAACGCTCCCTGCTCCCTAGCCTGGTTTAACCCGGCAATCAGTGCTTCATATTCTGCTTGATTGTTAGACGTCGAAAAATTAAGCTGCAATGATTGTTCGAGTGACACTCCCTCGGGATTCTCAACAATGATCCCGGCTCCGCTTCCCTTGGAATTAGATGACCCATCAACATATACTTTCCACACATTATTTTTTGTCTGGGTGGAAAATGTCAGGGTCAACTTGACCATGAAATCGGCCAGAGCTTGAGACTTGATAGCATGACGAGCTTCATACTTGATATCAAACTCGGATAGTTGAATAGCCCAATTAATCATTCTCCCCGCTAAGTCCGGCTTGTGTAATACCTGCCGGATGGGTTGATTTGTTCTCACCACTATAGTATGGCTTTGGAAATACGGTCGAAGCCTTTTAGCCGTTATGAGCATAGCAAAAGCCACCTTCTCGAGCTTCTGGTGTCGCAGCTCCGAGTTCTTGAGAGCTCGGCTTACAAAGTATACCGGCAACTGACGCTTGTCCACTTCTCTGACTAGCATGGCACTTATGGCTTCTTCCCCAACTGCAAGGTACAGGACGAGTGTTTCTCCATGCTCCGGCTTCGAGAGAACTGGGGGTGAAGCCAAACACCTTTTAATTTCCTGAAAAGCCTCTTGACACTTCTGGTTCCATCCCATGTTGGCCTCCTTTTTGAGTAACTTAAAGAATGGAAGGGTCTTTTCTGCAGATTTTGGAAGGAACCTTGTTAAGGCCGCCATTCTTCCCGTCAACTATTGGACTTCGCGTTTATTAGTAGGAAACTGCATTTCAAGTACCGCTTTGCATTTGTCCGGATTTGCCTCTATTCCTCGGTGTGTTAACATGAAACCTAGAAATTTCCCAGCTTTTACCCCGAATGCACATTTTAGGGGGTTCAAACGAATACTGCGTTGCCTTAGTTTGTCGAACGTTTCTTCTAGATCTCGGATATGGTCTCCGTTTCCATCTGTTTTGGCAATCATGTCATCGATATATACTTCAATATTACGTCCGAGTTGATCAGCGAAAACCTTATTCATCATTCGTTGGTAAGTGGCCCCGACATTCTTCAATCCGAATGGCATTACATCATAACAATAGTTCGCTTCTACACCTCAGAACTCTGTTTTCTCCCGATCTCCCGGGTACATGGGTATCTGATTGTATCCGAAATAAGCATCCATAAAAGATAACGACTGGAATCCAGCAGAATTATCAACCAGCTGATCGATACTCGGCATCGGATAAGAGTCCTTTGGACAATCCTTGTTCAAATCTGTGTAATCAACACAAACTCGCCATTTTCCATTGGACTTTTTCACCATCACCACATTAGAGAGCCAAGTGGTATACTGTATCTCTCTTGTGAACTCGGCCTCTAGCAATTCCTTGATATGCTTCTCCAACGCCAGTCTTCTGTCCAGGCCGAGCTTCCTATTCTTCTGTGCCACTGGTTTAGAATCAGGGTACATGGCTAATTTATGACAGCAAAATGTAGGGTCGATCCCGGGAATCTCGGAGGCTTTCCAAGCGAACACATCTGGATTCTCCCTTAGGCACTGGATTAGCTTGCCTTTGGTTTCTGAATCATTTTGTTTGCCTATCTTTGTGATTTTTTCTGGAGATTCCCCAATCTGAATATTTCCGAGCTCGTCTACTGGTTACGGCCTCCATTCTTCGATATCTCGCATATCTAACTCCACAAGATTGACCGGCTTCCGGGATGCCTGTCTCCTTATTTGTTGTTCTACTGGATCTTCTTGCCGAATTCGAGGTGGAGAAGATGGGCCGCCTTCATTTTCTCGGATTGCATTGAAATAGCATTGTCTAGACTCCTTCTGATCACCGCAAATTGTAATAACTCGGCCGAGGTGTCCGATCATCTTCATCTTCTGATGCTTGGTGGACATCAATATATCCCTTTTATGAAGTGTTGGCCTGCCCAATATAATATTATATGGTGAGGTGAATTCGGCAACGGTAAATGTGATTCGGTCTGTCTTAAAACCTTCCTTTGTTCCCAACATAAGTTGGAGGTCAATTACGCCTTTCAAACTGGTGCCTCCACCATTAAAGCCGATCAACATGGTTTGGCATGGTTTTAAGTCATCCTCTTTTAAGTTCATCTTTTTGAATGCGCTCAAGTTGATGATGTCGGCCGAGCTACAGTTATCAACAAATATTCTTTTAACTTGAAAATTCGCCACGGTCCCTGTTATAACAAGGCCGTCCTCGTGCCCGGGCACCACGCCTTTCATATCGTCCTCAGTGAAATATATTAGTGGTGGTACGGATTTCTTGCTGCTTTCCTTAAATCTTGGTTGATCTCTTACCGACATAACTTCTTTGAGATATTTCTTTTGCTGATTGGCCGTGTCACCTCCACCTCCCATGCCCCCCGAAATCACATTACGTTCGAATTTGGGTTCTGGGAAGTCGTCTTTTTTAGTTTTCTTGTCATCTCGATCTTTATTCTCCTGCTGACTTTTCCTTTTGCCTTGGTGCCCTTGAGTTCGGAGAACGTATTGCCGAAGTTTACCTTCACAAACAAATTTTTCTATCGCATCACGGAGTTCCCGACACTGGTCAGTCGTATGACCCGGTCCATTGTGGAAATCACAATATCGGGAATAGTCTAATCCTTCCTTTCTCATTGTCGGACGAGGACGTTCTACTTTCCTTATCTCCGTAAAAGCAATTTCCTTCCATATCTGACCTTGTGTAGCGTTCAATGGAGCATACTTGTCAAATTTCCACTCGTACCTCTTGGACCTGAAGTTAGGGTCAGGAAAATTTCGTGGAGGTCGATTGGCGGGCAAATTTGTGGGTTGTCGACTGGGTTGTGCATTCTCCTGAAGTCGGTTCCTCAGCGATATAGGTTTCTTATTCTCCCTCGGGGCTGAGTTAGCGATTTCCATCTGTTCCAACTCCAAATATTTCTTGGAACGGATCATAAACTCGTTTAAAGTTCTCACAGGATCTTTATAAATAGATTTGGCGAGACGAGATGACCCATTGAGCCTGGCTGAGATGAGATGCACGTGGACCTTTTCTTCCAAGCCCTGTACTTGTAAAGCGGCTTCTTTGAATCGGTCCATATAACTCTGTAATATTTCTCCGGGCTGCTGGCGTATTTTCCCTAATATGAACTCGGACTTGGACTATTTCTTGCTTGTTGCAAAATTCAACAAGAACTTCTGTCCAAAATCTTCAAAATTTTGGACAGAACGCGGCGGCAAGGTGTGAAACCAGGCTTGGGTGGCTCCAGTCAAAGTAGTAGCAAAAATTCGAGAAATTATAGGCTCGTCAATACCTCGGACACACATTTGCATGTCAAACTCGTCTATATGCACCCGAGGATCCTGGCTCCCATTATACTTGGATAAGAAAGAGCCATCGAAGTCCTCCAAGAATTGAGCCTCTACTATTTCATCGATGAATGGGCTGTTATTTTGATGACCTCGGCGATATTTCCTCCGACATGTATCATCTTCTCGTCTAGGCTAACGTATAGTTTCTCCTGCTAGTCTGTTAACAACGGCATGTTCTGGGATTCCAGCTGACGGAGTGGGCCGAGGTCCCTCCTTGCGTGAATGGGAATGGGATATTCTGGCTTGCTCGAATTGACTGATCGGCCCTCTATTACCAGCCTCGGCTATGGGTACCGAGTTCCCTGTTTCATGTCTTCTTGCGGCAGCATGAGGTTGCTTGTTCTGTGTTGTCGCTGGTCGTTCGGTATTAGGATTCTGGTGTTCCCCACGTTGGGAACGGTAGTTTTCATCTTGTCTATTCTTAGCATTGCATTCATCCAGCTGTTTGGAAAAATTCTGAGCGTCCTCCTGCCGTTGAAGTTCGTAGCGTTTCTCCAAATTCTCTAACCGCGACAAAATCGAGTTCAGAGCATTCTGGATAAAACGTTGATTATTGTCTAGTTCTACCTCAGCAATTGACGGTGGAGTACGAGATGGTGGCATTGTTGGGGATGAAGCAGTATGAGACACCGCATCTTCTACTACTATGTTCTCCAGATTCGTATTCCGGGGTGGTTCGTCATGTCCAGCAATCTGATGGCTTCTGGTGTTGACCATTGTGAGTTGGTGGGATTTGAAATTTATCTTTCCCACAGACGGCGCCACTGTTCTGCTTATGAGAAATAGAATGTACCCAACAAGATTTACTGGGATTTTGCTATGGGATCAAGCTCTCCCTCTCTGAGAATGCGTGTAAAGATGAAGCACCCCTCAGGAAGATGATCACTGCAGGAAACAACACGAAGGGCGTGCTGTGTGTGCAGTGTGTATAGAAAAGAGAAAGTATGGATTGTGTACCTTTCACCATGAACGATGCTTTATTTATAGGATGATACCTGGATCCTGGGAGGATGGTGGTTGAGGCCCATTATCTTTGATTAAGATATTTGGATTATCTAAATAACTGATCAGCAGCGGTTGTGATTATATCTTTTATTATATCTTCTATCTTTTGGTGGTTGAGAAGTTTGAATATTTGAATGGGCCTATCCGTAACAGACCTATTTATAGATTGCAGATCTCGCTTATTGAGCTCTTCTTGGTAAGCACAATATTCTCTCTATTTGGAATTGCGCTTAGCACTCTTGTCTCGCCATGCGAGATATCAAAAGTTGTTATTTTGAAAATCCCAACGGTCAAAACGTGAATAGTTGAGTTGTTCATTTATAATACAAAGTTTACAATGATCCAACGGTTATCAAGTTTATGATTGTAGTTTTACCAAAACAAGTTTTGGGTCAAATTTGAAATCACACATTGTCAACAAAGATCAAACAAACTCCACATAACCTAACATCCACACCAAGCGGTTGCACAAGGATAATTCACACAACACCTCAACTAATTTAAATTAATCAAATAATTAAATAATGCAATAAATACATCAAACATCTATTTTCAGTTATCAAAATTTTAGGGTGTTACAGTAACCTGCTAGTAGTATAGGTACAATTGATGTTAGTATAGTAGGTTTCAATTTGTACATTGAAAGAAAAAATATCTGTCAAACTAGCCTAAGTGTTGGACTTTGCTTCATTCTGCTGCATGTAGCACAATTTCTGCATTTTCCCTTTCCATACTACTACTTCACCACTAACTGTTTGTTATATTGCAATTGTTCATTCATGTATGTGTTGTAGAGTCTGTGTGAGTAGTAGAGTGTTTTGCATTGAATGATAATGTTTTGTATAGTTATGCATAGTGTGCTGCAGTAGTGAGCGTTGTGGAGTTTGGCTATGCAACTTGGTGTCCAAAGTTTATCCTTTAGGGGTTTGGTTGGGGTCAAAATTGGAAAATTCAGCCTCTAAGTAAGAGTTTTAGACGCATGGGCATTTTGATAATTTAATATGTCACTAACTCAGAATGGCCTAAAAATTGGTCAGAATGTAGAAAAAATTAATACTTCAAGGTGCCCTTTGAGGGATGAACATGGGCATTGAGGGTCATTTTTGCCAAATTTGATGATATAGACCACTTTTTCAATTTTTTCAATTTTCATGATTTTTAAAAATTGACAAAAAATTACAAAAAAAAATGATTTTTAGATATTTACTGTGACAATCCTTATTTGTTTTAAATTGTTTGGGGCAGTTTTCCATTTTATGTACCATTTCAGTCAATATAGTGAATAGTGTCCTGGTATAGTAGTTTTCTATTATTTATGTTACCACTAAATTGTGTAAGACTAGGTCTAAACCAAGTGACTTACATCCATATGATCTTGAGGTAGATAGGACATTTCATAGGTTTAGTAGAAATTATAGGAGTACTATAGCTCTGCATGATAGTGTAGTGCATAGTAATTCCATCTCTGATTCAATTTTGAGTCTAGTTCTAGTTTTAGTGATTCTGAGTTTGAATTTAGTGTTGATACAATGGCTGATAACAACCAAACTCTTAAGGAATTGGTTACACGTGATGTTGTATATCAACCATAGTGTATTCAATATCCTGAGACAAAGGTTAGTCATGAGCTTAATTCTAGGCCAATCCATTTGCTGCCAAAGTTTCATGGTCTTGTAGGTGAGGATCCACACAAACACCTTAAGGAGTTTCATGTAGTGTGTTCCACCATGCGACCACAAGACATTCATAAGGATTATGTGAAAATGAAAATATTTCCATTCTCTTTGGATGGTGTGGCTAAGGACTGGTTGTACCTTCAACCAGACCGTATCAACACTTGGGGAGATATGAAGAGAAGATTTTTAGAGAAACTCTTCATCGTGTCTAGAAAAACATCCATCCAAAAATAAATTTGTGGTATAAGGAAGCAACTTGGAGAGACCTTATATGAGTACTGGGAGACATTTAACAAGCTGTGTGCCACCTGCCCTTACCATCAAATTAGCAAGCAACTATTGATCCAATATTTTTATGAAGGATCAATGTTAATGAACAAAAGCATCAAATCAGTTTACATGGGTTTTAATTGAGTCACTGTTCATAGTTATAGTCTTTCTTGTAATATGGGGATAGGCTTGGGGTTTTAATTCAGTTGACTCAATCGAAACTTGTGTGTATAGACATGCCTTGAAGCCTATTGTACTTGATATTCATTATATATATACATATGTATATTTGGAACCATGGTGGTCCAGATCGGTTATTTGTATTGTGGTTAAAGTTAAATTATGTGACATGTATAATTTATTTTATATTACTGATTATGAGATAAATTTTATATATGTAACAAGACATGTTTTGCAATTATTTCACAAACGTTCAATTTCATTTGAAAACCACATTTTGTGAGATAAGACATAAGGTTATGTTTTAAAAACACATAATTAAGTTTAATAAGTAAAATTGGAGTTTGACTACGTGTTTAAAAATTTTAATATTTTTCGAAAATTTTGATATACTTCATTTTACTTATGAGACTCTTTTTTAATTTAATTAATCAAAATATTATATAAGTAAAATAAAATTCTTATGTGTATATATGTAGTCCTAATTTAAGGCGTTACAAAAACTAGCAAGACATTCCAACACCTTGAATTCTTGTAACAACTCATCAAAAGCTCATATAATGCTCTCATGGCTTCCAAATCATCCCAAAACAAACCCAAACCATTTTCTATCAATTCCAATACATAATCAAACCTCAAAACTCTTTATAAATAAGAAGTTTTCATCAATATTCATCGAATAATAAAAAACTCCAATTTCAAAACTCAAAGCCTCCAATGCTCAAACTTCCATGTTTAAACAACACGATTCATTCTCAAGAAACATTTAAACCAATCCAAAGCAATGAAGCATAGAAAAAGGAAAAATCTTCCCTCACCTATTCAAACTCAAAATATGACTTTATGAAGGAGAAGAAGGAAAGGAAGAAACTTTGAGTCCCAGGACGAAGCTTTCCTCAAGCCCACTAGCAATTACAAGGGCATTGATCCATACCCAAATTCATATATAAACCAAAAACACTAAGCCTTTTCCATGAAACCCCCTATATGTGTTTAGGAAAACAAAAAATGAAGATATAAAAGATAGAGGAAAGGTGTTTACCACACCAAGGGATAACCAATGTGAAAACAGTATGAACAGCACAAAAGAACAAAGAGGGGGGTGAATTGGTTGTTCTTGGCCAATTAAAATTTCTCAAACAATCAGAGTTAAAAGGGATCGTATCACAAAACAACCGTTGAAAACTTTCAATCAATCAAAATCCAATCTTTAAAGAATGCAATGACAACGGAATATTTCTATTGATTATGAAAAGTTATACCAACGAATGACAATTAATAACCACAAGAAAAGATAAAGAAGTAGTCAACACCAAGATTTATACCGGTTCACTTCTCAACCTAGAAAAGCTACATCTATTTCTCCTAACCAACTAGTTAGAAATTCCACTAATAGCAATCTGTTTCTTACCAGCTTATATAATCACTCTCAATTAGACCTAGATTAAGAACAAGAAATCTAACTCCCTTATTCTCTTTATGATCAAGACATAGAGAACACCCTTCTCTACTCTTCCCTATAGAAACACCTATTCTAGACAAGCTTTAAGAAAGACTATTGCTTTAATTACATAAACCATAAATTCTAAAAAGAATTAAAACCAAAGTAGTATGGAGAGGAACAACCTGATGATCCACCACAGATGAATGCAAATGATTACCAAACTTGAATCAAGGTTGAAAGACAAATCACAAAACATTATCTCCAAGTTCTTCTTTAGAATGTTTCCTGATTGAGTAATTTTAATTTAATATTTTTATATTCTTCTTAGCTAATTTGACTTCTCTTGGACTTTTATTTTTCCATTCTAATTCAGTTTTTTCCTTAGGCAAACAAGTAGACTTAATTGATAATTGTTGCTTATTTTTGGAGTTTTTGCTTACTTGACATATCCTCCTTGTGCAGAACCTAGAGAGCTCTAGAGAACTCCAAATGGCACATATAAGCAGTTCTTGGAAAGATACGAAAAAGATCTACAAGTTTATCAGAGATAAGTCAAGGCCAATTCTATCATTTTGAGGGTAATTTTAGGCTTGGAAGTCAGAACCACTGCACTTGAATTTTGGGCTGCGAAATTAGTGTAATTAGTTAGATTAGTTGGGTTTCATTATGGCCCATCTTTTCCTACTGACTCAGTCACTATATTTTAGTCATTTTAGTTATTTGGATGAACACACTTCATTTTAGCACAAACATATTTTGTAGTGACTTTTAGAAGCTTTTAGAATTAAAACCCTTTCTCTTATTTTCTCTCAACTGTTCTTCATTGTTCTTCACTGTTCTTCATTTTCATTTATGTTCTTCCATTTTCTTGCACTAATTTCATGGGGCTTTCATTGATGATGATCATGGAAGGCTAAACAATCAATCAATCCAAGGATCCAGCCCAAGCAAGGAGAATTTGAGTTTGGGTTTGGTATTTTAATTTCTGTATGAATGTTCACTTTCTTCTTTAATCCTCTATTCAATTTTCATGATTATGAATGTGTTTAGGATTGAAAACGGATTAGGATATGGATTCATTTCCTAATTTGGAATTTTAATCACAGATTATTTGAATGATATTTCAATTAGGTTTGTGGTTTCAATTAATTTAGGGGTTAATTCGATTGAACTGCTTCTAATGAAATTGAATGAACTTTCATAACAACAATCATTATCTGAGAACTATGATAATTCGTATTGCTTGGTTTGGTGAATTGGATTGATGCTTTTTAATCTGTTTTAGAATACCTTTTATCGATTCTGTTAGTTTCTATTTGGCTATGTTTTTGTGCAATTTTCATTTATCGCATGCAAACTGTTTGATAAAAATCCCCATATTATTTACTAGTGAATTGAAGTTGGAACCATATTGATTGTGTCTCTAAGTCGACCTAGGTTAATTCTGTGCTACAGAATTAGCGTAGTTTAATTGTTTTGAAGTGATACGACATCGATTATCATTGCCCAAAAAGAAATTCTCTAAAGGAATCTTGATTGATCAGCCTTGCAAATAGGCATTTGAGGAATTAAGGAAGAAGCTTACGACCTCTCCCATCATGCAGCCACCAGATTGGGAACTTCCCTTTGAGCTCATGTGTGATGCCTCTAACTATGCAGTTGGGGTTGTGTTGTCACACAGAGTTGATAAACGATCCTATGTCATTGCTTATGCTTCACACACTTTAGATGCAGCCCAAGTTAACTACACCATCATGGAGAATGAGCTTTTAGCTATTGTTTTTGCTTTAGATAAATTCCAATCTTATTTGCTTTGCTCCCATATCACTATCTTTACTGACCATGCAGCTTTGAAGTACCTGTTGAAGAAGCCTGATGCTAAACCTAGATTGATCAGGTGGATGCTTCTTCTTCAGGAGTTTGATATTGAGATTAAGGACAGGAGTGGTGCAAAAAACTTGGTTACTGATCATTTGAGCAGGATTGAGGGACCTGTTGAATCATTTCCTATTAGGGATAATTTCCCTGATGAGCATTTGATGCACTTGCATTGTGAATTTCATAGTTGCATCTGTTGTTCCACCTCATGCATCTAGGTCTCAAATAGATAAACTTAAAAGTGATGCTAAATTTTATGTGTGGGATGATCCTTATTTGTGGAGGTTTGATAGTGATCAATTGATCCACAGGTGTGTGCCAGATCATGAGATTCAGTCTATTCTTTAGTTTTGTCATGGCATACCTACTGGCGATCATTTTGGTCCTTAGCGGACCGCTAGGAGGGTATTGGACTGTGGGTTCTATTGGCCCACTTTGTTTAGAGATGCTCATCAATTTACCACCACTTGTGAGAAGTGTCAGAGAGCAGGAGGAACCATTACACGTAGACATGAGATGCCTCAGCAGCCCATTATTTTTTGTGACATTTTTTATGTGTGGGGTATTGATTTTATGGGTCCATTTCCTATTTCTCATGGTTTTTTATATATTCTGCTTGCTGTTGATTATGTTTCCAGATGGGTTGAAGCTAAAGTCACTAGAACTAATGATTCTAAAGTTGTTGTGGATTTTGTGAGATCCAACATTTTTTGCAGGTTTGGTGTGCCTAGAGCCATTATCAGTGACCAGGGGAGCCATTTCTGTAACAGGTCATTGACATCCTTGCTTTAGAAGTACGGGCTTGTGCATAGAGTTGCTACAGCTTATCATCCCCAAACTAATGGGCAAGCAGAGGTTTTTAACAGAGAGATAAAGCAAGTGTTACAGAAGGTAGTGCAACCCAACAGGAAGGATTGGAGCAAACTACTTGAAGATGCTTTATGGGCTCACAGGACCGCTTATCGAACACCTTTGGGGATGTCTCCCTATAGGTGTTTTTTGGTAAGTCATGCCACCTTCCGGTGGAGATTGAGCATCGTGCTTATTGGGCGGTGAAGAGTTGTAACATGGCATTTGATGAAGCGGGTATGGAAAGGAAGCTTCAATTGCAAGAACTTGAAGATATCCGCTTAGAAGCCTATGAGAACTCCAAGATTTACAAGGAGAAAGTGAAGAAATTTCATGACTCTAGGATTCTTAGGAAGAAGTTCGATATTGGCCAAAAAGTTCTATTGTTTAACTCTCGTCTCAAGCTTATTTCCGGTAAACTTCGATCTAGATGGGATGGACCTTTTGTTATTACTAATGTTTTTCCCCATGTTGCAGTTGAGATTAAAAATGAAGTTACCGGCAAGGTCTTCAAAGTGAATGGTCACCAACTCAAGCTATTTCATGCGAGCCCGCTAGTGGAGGAGGAGCTTGTGGCAGACCACTCTTTGGTCTTGCCAATTCTATGTGATGATGTGCCTTGAGTGACATTTTGGGAGTTTCCTTTTCCCTTCTTTTATTTGTTGTCTCTTTATTTGCATCTCATTGCATGCTTACATTGAGGACAATGTGCATTTCAAGTGTGGGGTGCAGGATTACAAAATCTGTTTTCTGTTTATGTTTCTGTTTATTTATTTCTATTTTCTGTTTACGTTTTTGTTTATCTGTTTTTGTTTTCTATTTACATTTCTATTTATCTATTTTGTTTGTTGTCTACTGTTTTTGTTTATTTTCTATTTCTGTTTCTATTTTTACATTCTGTCTGCTTTCTATTTTATCTATCTGTTTTCTGTTTTTTGTTTCTATTATTGTTTTGCTGTATTTGTTTTGTTTTGTCCTGTTTGGTTATTATTCTGTTTTTACATTCAGAAAATAAAAATTAGAACTTAGGCACTTTTTCATGTTTTTCATAGGATTTCTAACTTTTATAATTTGTAAGAAATGTACTAATTTTTGTTGGATTGAAAGGTTTCATGCTTTATGTGAATCATTGTTGCAATTGTTGAAGTGATAAGTAGGCCTGAGAAATAGAATTTGAGATGGATCATGTGTGATAGAATTATGCCTTGTGACTTTTTAGGCCTTTGTGGATGAATCACATTATTTCATTCATGTTCTTTCATGTGTGATTTCACCCTTGTGCTAGATTACTCTATGTTTTTTCTTGCCTCTTTCGACATTCCTTGTTGCACATGCTTTGATGGAGATGATTTAGGCCTTCTTTCTTTTATCTACTAGCCAAATAAACTATCCTTGCATTGATATCCATTGCTACCCTTTTTGAGCCTTTAAGCTTTTCTTTCTTGTGTACCTCATTATAAAAAAAAGAAAAAAAATGGAAAATAAGTTATCCTAACTTTAGGGAGAAAATGGGCCTTGGAATTGTTTTGGGAGTGGGTTTCAAACAAGTGTGGGATATTTTTATTTTGTTTAATTTGAAAAGAAAAGGAAAGAAAAGAAAAAAAAAGAAAAGAAAGAGTTTACAATGCAAAAGTTCAAAGAAAAAAAATGCATAAACAAGGAAAAAGAAAAGCAAAGAAAAAGAAAAAGAAAATGCAATACATTAATGTAACGCCCCCTCAGCTGGAAGGTCATTACTAACCACAAACTCACATTCAAGCAGATAATCAATCAGAGTTTAAGCAGTTTGGAAGCATAACTAAAGAGTGACATCATCAAGGGTCACTATCATAACACTGTACACTATAATATGGTGAATATACATCAAAGTTTCTCTGTACAGTACAAAACTATACAAATATCCCATCAGGGTACAACAAAAATACTCAACCAAGAGCTAGAACAAAACATCTGAGCAACATGCTCCAGTCATCTAGCCTAAGGTATCCATCAGCAGCTAATCCTGCACAGGCTTCTTGCCTTGGGATCTCTCTGCTACTCTGGAAGAATCACCTGCAAAACATAGCCCCACACAAGGGGTGAGATATAAAATCTCAGTAAACTCAGGGCCCTTGAAGGTATTTCCTTCCCCTGGTTCACTGACAACAGATACACAGATAAAACATCACAATTATCATGGTTATCATCAATTTATTTCATTCAATCAACACATAGGCAGTCAATGTACAACCATCTGTCAATATCTATGTGATTCCGATAGTCATCCCCATCTATCACATATCCTCATCATCTACTGCCTATCATCATCATCCTGCATATACTTTCATCTAGATATATATGCCGATCCTTACTCACAGAGGATCCAATATATACTAGGATATCTCATGGCAGGAAATCACTATCTATCGGAAGCACCCCGAAAATATATAGGTACAACCACGTCTGGAGGACTCCTATATACCGGGCCGGCTCCCCTATCATGAGCTACAACTCATATCCTGTCTCAATAATGACTATCTATCAGAAGCACCCCGAAAATATATAGGTACAACCACGTCTGGAGGACTCCTATATACCGGGCCGGCTTCTATCATAGGTACCCCGAAAATATATAGGTACAACCACGCATGGAGGACTCCTATATACCGGGCCGGCCTCTATCTTACAGGAAACATCTCATGTCAGGCCTATACCCATCACATATCATCTATCCTATTACCAGAGGGTTCCACAATCAATCATGCTTATCTCCAACTAAATAAATCATAATCATCCATCTCTGGATCCAAATCACAAGACAAGCATCACAATTCAAATCACAGTCATTACCCTCTCATAGGGCACAATCATCATTCATCAGCCAATCTGACCAACAATCAATCAACAACATATGCATAACCACATAACAGAACCATCACCTCAGATTGGTGAATGGCTGAACACAACAAAAGGGAATACATTCAAGAATCAAGAGCTTACCTGCTCTAGACAGATCACCGGCTTTCCCGGCCTCGTGGTCAACACCACCAGAGCTATCAAGCTCACGCCCTACACAAGAACCAACACATAACACATCAATTTACAGTTCTAGGACGTTCAAATGAAAGGGATTATCATCCTCTCTATAAACATATACTAATCACTATACAAGTGATCATCTGATCCTCAACAGGATCCCTCTCAGTTTATACCAGGCTACAGAGTCTCTGCAAAGACTCTGGTCAGGCTAATATAAAGCATATCTCTGCTTACAATAGCCTAAACCCAATTTCTCATTATCACCAGTTTCAACCGGTCAATCTCATCTATACAGTCTCCTGAGCAACTTTGTCAACTGCTCTAAGGTTCATACTAGTCATATTACTAGTCTTTTATCTCTGCTTATACATACTCAGAGACAAAACCAAACTTCATCAGTAATGATTTCTGAAGGCTCTAACATCATCACAGTAATCCCCTGAACATAATCTTCTACAGAACTTAGAGCTAATTCTAGCCCCTTCACAAAATGGTTACTATTCATGCAAACCCCCAATTTCAAAATCAAGCTGAGAAACTCGAGTTTCTTACCTCAATAACGGCAAGGAAGACCCAAGGACTACTCTCCCGAACTCCGGTGTCCTTCCCACGCAATGGGTCTCAGCCAAACCCAAGTTCTCTGAGCTTTCCTTTGGAGATTCCCAAATTCTCTCAAAAAGGAATTTCTCAAGAAAAGAAAGAATGATTCAAGCTTTCTAGGGGTTTCCTTCACAACCAAAAGCCATAAGGAAGCGTTTTGGTCAAGATTTATGGCTCTAAGAAGCTTCAAGGGTTCACCAATGGAGGTTTTTGGCTCAAGGAAGAAGAAGAAGCCTCTTTTCCTTCAGATTTCGCGTTCTTCCCCTTTTATAATCAGCCTGCCCGAGGTCTGGCGCGATCCGCGCCACCTCCCGCGCTATCCGCGCCATGCCTCTGGCGCCACCCGCGCCAACTCTGGCGCGGTCCGCGTGAAAAACCAGTGGAAATTGGTTTTCCAGGGCACCTGTGGCGCGATCCGCGCGGCCCTTGGCGCTACCCGCGCCACAGCGAAAACCTTGGCGCTGTCCGCGCCAAACCTGGCGCGATCCGCGCCACAGCACAAACCAGGTTTTCTGCTGTGAATCCCCGCGCTGTCGCGCGGGGGTATGGTACCAACCACGCCATAACTTAGGGTTATCACAAAAGTTGTTATGATTCATTTTCATCGTTATAAGTTCTTTGTTTCTACCCCTCTTTATACTTGTTGGCTTACTCTCCATTGCCCCTCTTTTCTCTTAGTTTTACCCTAAATATCCTTTTCTTATCCACCCTTTACCCAAGCCATATATTACAAGCCTATAAAGTCCTTTTGATCTTTTGATGCATGTGTATTCAAGTTGAATGAATTAGAGTCTTGTCAAAATTTGGATGTGCTAGTTGCATGTGGTGTTTGAGTGTAAACATAAACCCATACACATTAGAAGATGTTGAGTGTTTCTCTTTGAGAGATTTCTATCTCCTTGGTTCATTCTTAATTTTAACTTGACTACTTTTTCACTTTGCACTTTGTGATCGTGTGTTCATGGATTGTTTGAAACCTTAATATCATTCTTCCATTTTTCATCTTTCTTACTTTTGTGCATTGTTAGGATCCATTGAAAAATGTGTGTCCCTTGTTCTTACCTTTCTTTTAGTTTGTGGTTTACATTAGTTTGAATTTTTCTCTTAGTCTTTCTTTTAGTTTTGCCCACGAATGCAAAAGTTTAAGTGTGGGTATTTTGATTGAGTAATTTTAATTTAATATTTTTCTATTCTTCTTAGCTTATTTGACTTCTCTTGGACTTTTATTTTTCCATTCTAATTCAGTTTTTGCCTTAAGCTAACAAGTAGGTTTAATTTATAATTGTTGCTTATTTTCGGAGTTTTTGCTTACTTGACCTATCTTTCTTGTGGAGGACCTAAAGAGCTCTACAGAACTCCAAATGGCACATATGAGTAGTCCTGGAAAGATAAAGAAAAGCTAAACAAGTTTCTCAGAGATAAGCCAAGGCCAATTCTGTCATTATGAGGGTCATTTTAGGCTTAGAAGTCAGAACCACTATACTTGAATTTTGGGCTGCGAATTTGGTGTAATTAGTAATTAGTTAGATTAGTTGGGCTTCATTGTGGCCCATCTTTCCTACTAACTTAGTCACTATATTTTAGTGATTTTAGTTTTTTGGATGGACACACTTCATTTTAGCACAATCATATTTTGTGGTGACTTTTAGAAGCTTTTAGAATTAAAACCCTTTATCTTATTTTCTCTCAACTGTTCTTCATTGTTCTTCACTGTTCTTCATTTTCATTTCTGTTCTTCCATTTTCTTGCACTAATTTCGTGGGGCTTTAATTGATGATGATCATGGAAGGCTAAACAATCAATCAATCCAAGGATCCACCCAAGCAAGGAGAATTTGAGTTCTGGTTTGGTATTTCAATTTCTGTATGAATGTTCACTTTCTTTTTCAATCCTCTATTTGATTTTCATGATTATGAATGTATTTAGGATTGAAAACGGATTAGGTTATGGATTCATTTCCTAATTTGGAATTTTAATCATAGATTATTTGGATGATATTTCAATTAGGTTTGTGGTTTCAATTAATTTAGGAGTTAATTCGATTGAACTGCTTATAATGAAATTGAATAAACTTTCATAACAAAAATCATTATCTGAGAACTATCATAATTCGTATTGCTTGGTTTGGTGAATTGGATTGATGCTTTCTAATCTGTTTTAGAATACCTTTTTATCGATTCTGTTAGTTTCTATTTTGCTACATTTTTCTGCAATTTTCATCTATCGCATAGAAACTGTTTGATAAAAATCCCCCTATTATTTACTAGTGAATTGAAGTTGGAACCATATTGATTGTATCTTTGAGTCAACCTAGGTTATTCTTGTGCTACAGAATTAGCATAGTTTAATTGTTTTGAAGTGATACAACATCAGTTATCATTGCCCAAAAAAAATCTGAAGGAATCTTGAAGCTTGAGGATTTGAGGGTCTAACACAGAATAGATCAAAGTATCTTTTCTCTCTTCAGAAAGGTTATGAAATTTGTTGATATTTTGTTGTTGTATTTGGTTAAAACAATCAATATCTATTTATAGAAAACTTTTTTAACTGTCAGTAATCGATTAAATCACTTATGTAATCAATTATATCACTTATGTAATTGATTAAATCACTAATGTAATCGATTAAAGTATTTTTGAGCTTTCTGGAACAGAATTATGAAAAATGAAATCGATAAAATCGCAATGTAATCTATTATCATATGAAGTCTTATTCAAAATGTTGCCAAGTAATCGATTACCACCTTGCTGGAACCGATTATCACAAGAAGTCCATTCTATGATTATGAACCGTGTAATCGATTACCATAATCTCATAATCGATTAAAATGTTCTTAGATCTCAAGTAATAGATTATCACTGACTGGTAATCGATTAAACTAGTGAGAAAATATTTTTCCAAAGCATGAAACATTGAACCCTTGGCTTTTTATGCATTCATGAAAACCTTGTGTTTCAGAAAAGCTTTTTATGAAAACATGAATGCAAACATGAATAAGTTTTATGCAATGGATCATAGGATGGCTCATCTTAGACATACATAAATTACATATGCCATTCAATTGAGTTGGCATGTAAAATCCTAAACATTTCATAGTCTAAGAACATCAGCTTCTTGATCCTCTTTAGCTCCCCCTTAGTCTAACACAATGAACTCTAAAGAGAGGAGAAAAAGACACTCTTTGAGCAAGACAATTATGTTCCCAAATGCTAAAGGAATGGGTTTTCTAGGAGAGAAAGAAGAGAGTAGAATGACAGCTTATGTGTTGTGTTTTCATATTATGCAAGGATTTTGGAAAAGTTTATGACTCTTCCCATTCCCTCTCTTTGCACCCCATATCTTACTGAACTCACCCATTTCATTCCCATCACTCTAGGCCCACTCACCTAGGCTTAAACACTCCAAAACTCATCAAAACATACATACAACATGACATACATAAACATAACAAATCATTACCTCATAATTAATTAATTAATTATAGACACTTAAATTAAATTTAATTACTCTTGTAATTAAAACACTTAATCAAGCATTATAAAAATCACAACATTATAATACTCCCCAACAAGAAAAATTTCTTCCTCAAATTTTGCTTGTCAAGGAAACAGTATAAACATTATTCAAACATACAACTTTTTTGTCTTCTAAAGGTCTTGATCTTTCCACTACGATATTTCATCTGATCAAATCGCCCCTTTCGTCGAGTGATTCACCCAAATTCTCCAACCTTGATCCTTCCTAGATAGAATGTTTCTAACCAACTTTCCATTTTGCTAGTATCGTGTATATTTTTTCATAAAATCAAACAACTTTATGAAGATGAAAACTCATTTTGTCATAAAGCATGCAAATCCATTTTCAAAATAGAGCTTTCAAAACACAAAAGGGTTGAACTTAAACTTTTTAACAAGTTTAAAAACGTAACCCATGTTTTGATCCATTTCCCTAAATAGCTCAAATCACATGAAAACATTGAAATTACAGATATCACACTAGAAGGGGGGTTGAATAGTGTTAGATAAAAATGATTTTTTTTCGCAAGTAGATGTTTCATGCAAAAATTGAGTTACTCATAATGTCATCCAATGAATAAAAATGATTTTGATGAAAGTAGAAACACTGTCACCCAATGAATGATAAAAACAATATTTTCTCAAAGGTTTTTCAAAAGAACACTTGTGTAATTAATTGTGTCAAGATAAGCTTAGGAGAATACTAATCAAATAGATTAAGAGAGAAATAGAAACACTTAATTTATATTTTTTCACTCAAATAGAGCTACGTCCAGTTCTCCTTCACAAACCAGCGAAGGGTTCCACTAATCAAAGCTTGATTACAATAAGTATTCTATCCTGCCACTCCTGGCTACAATAATATTCTCTAGGACATTACTGACACATCCTTAGAATCCCCCCGAATCTAAGACAACAACATTAAGACACTCCTGGCTTTCACAAACAAATAATGGTTGAATGAATGCATATATTCAAATTTCTCAATAAAGTAGAAAAATACTTAAGCTCGAATACAAATGATTAACTTTGCTACCCAAAGGATGAACTAATTAACCACAACAATGTATCATCCATTGGTTTTACAATAATCACTTCAAATTCTATTCCTTGTGTTTCTCTTTGTTTTCTTGTGTTTAATAGTAGAGCTTTGGTAGCATTTTATATACCTCACTGAAAGAATTCATTAAGAGATTAGCGCTTGTCTATGATTTGACTGTTGTCTCATAGCTAGAGGCAATGCTTTGTGTCATTCTCTTGTTCAGAGAGAAAGAATAAAAGTACAAACAACTGCATGTGCTCGTCTCTTCAGTGTGATAACGACCTCTGAGTAATATTTTTCTGAATTCTTATATTCCCTTCTATTTTGTCCTTACTCAAAATTCAAATGTTAGTAATTCAAAATAAGAGAGGCAAAATGAATATACAAAAGTTAAGTCATGCACTTACCCTTTTGGAAAACATGAATCTAGTACATGAATGGAAGTCACTTATACTTAATATAAAATTGTTTATGTAAGTGATTAAGTGCATTGGACACAAGTAAAAGAAACACCATGTATAGACACTAGTTTTAACAAAAGAGGGGATGCTAGTTTATAACAACGCATTGGATAGTGGATGTTAATGTTAATAAAACAATTTTCAACTTTTTAATGGACACATACTAATAAGAGATTTAGGATAGCGGTTAAATACCAAGTGTGATCATATGTAGTAAGTCTTGTTCACTAGAAAATAATCCATTAGTCCATCAACAATTTATGTATTTGTAATCATCAAAATCATGACAAGGATGGATCTTCCAATTGTGACAATGGACCATCCAGACTTAACATTCTCCCCCTTTTTAATGATGACAAACCATATAAATTTTTGTTGAGATAAAAAATAACCATGTGATAAGGATGTTGATAAATTATGTATGATTATGATTTATGTATCAGAGCATATCAAAGAAATAAATATGAAGGTTTGTAAGAACTCCCCCTGAGTTCAAAAACCTTTATGCATGTATCAGATAAGGAACTCCCCTTGAGTTCAACAACCTTTATGCATGTACAAATAAGGAACTTAGAGAAAAAACATGAAAACATATATATAAGTAACAACAAATAACATAATACACAAATGATCACAAACATATAACATAACATATAAGGAACGTGTTATTCATAGTTCTTCTCCTAGTTGTTAAGGTATATACTTCCTTCCCTTATGCATCTAGTTACTTGGGCAATGGTCTCCATGGATAAAGTTACCTTCTTGCCAAGAACATTGGAGACGATGGTGTGAGTAGTCTTGAACTCAACATTGCACCAAAATCTTATGATGAGTTCTGAATGCATGATGTAACACCATTGTAAAAGCCCTTGATGCCAAAACAAAACATCGTTTCATTCAGATTCAGATTGATACTCTCTAAGTAATTGATGTCGAAGAAGTGTTCAATTCTCAGTATGAATAATGGTTGTGTCTATCTTGGGAATGACTGGATTGTTGTCAAAAGCTTTACTTCCCCTTGACATGATGAAAGGTTAAAGCTTTCTAGGATTAGGGTTTTTGTTTAGGGTTCTGAAACAGAGAGCAGGGAATTTAGTAATTGAAGGGTTTGATGTGAGAGAGAATGGCTATTATGATTCTCGAAGATGAACAAATTTTGTGGGCTTTTTGAAAAGTAATCATTAGGCCCACTAACCAAGAGATGACTTAGCAAAAAGCTTAATAGTGTTCTCTTAACAAGAACATTACCTTTCAACTGAAATAACACAATGCTAATGATATGATGAATCCATACATTAGAGGCATGTGATACATAAATGATGCATATGTATCAACTTAGAGTTATTGGATGATGGGTCCTTTAGATGCTAAGTTAGATTGAAGAACATATAACATTAAGTCATTTTTTTATGAAATTCATTCCAAGTTGATTCCTTAACAGAATCAACCTTTCTTCGGTAAGGGGTTTTGTAAATATGTCAGCAAGATCACTAGTGGTTACAAATTGTAAGTCCACTATCCCTTTCTGAACATGGTTTTTTATAAAATCATGCTTAATTTCTATATGTTTTACACTTAAATGTAATGTGGGATTTTTTGAAAGACTAATGGCAGCTTTGTTATCACAGAAGATAGGAATTTTACTCTCACAGATGTTGTAATATTCTAGCTGATTCTTTATCCAAAGTAATTGAGCACAATAACTTGTAGCTTATATGTATTCTGCTTTAGTAATGGATAATGAAGTTGATCATTGTTTTTACATATCCAATTTACCAATAGTTGCCACCAATAAAGTGTCAATTTTCATTGATGCTCTTTCTTTCTAGTTTGTCTCAAGCATAATCAACTTCACAATAACTTGTTAATCTATATTCTTTCTTTTCTTTAAGCAAAGACCACAATTAGAAGTACCAACAAGATATCTAAAGATTCTTTTAACAATATTTAAATGGCTTTCCTTGGTTCTTTCTGAATCTTGCGCACAAGCATGCACTGAAAATGATTTCAAGTCTAGATGGAGTGAGATATAGCAAGGACCCAGTTATAGCTCTATATTGGGTTCCATCCACCTTGTTAGATTCCTTGTACAGTCTAAGATTTGTGGTTGGATGCATTGGAGTTTTCATTTCCTTTGCATTGTCCATATTGAACTTCTTAATGAAAGTTACAATGCACGTTCCATGATGTTCATGGAACATGTTCATGAGGATGAAAAACAAAATTTTCTATTTTGTTCTTCATTGTGGAACCTGTAACTCATTATGATCCTCATGAAACATGTTTAGAATCTACTCATTAAAATGCTAGAGGTTTTAGAAATACCTTTTTGATCGCTTGAAAGGCTTCAAAAGGATGATGCCCTCCAATGGTGATCCACACGATTGTATCTTGAATGCTTGAGAGAACTCTTTCTCTTTCTTGATCCTCCTTCACTTGGTTGCTTGCTAGGCAATGACAAGGTGAAGGATTCAAGTGTTTGGTTTATTTCTCAAGATAAAAGATGGTGTCTTGAGGTTATGTAAGGGTGCAACAATGGAGGAGAGAAGATGATGAAGGAGAAAGAAAACAAGAACATTTTTTAATCTTGAAAGAGCATCAACACATAACATAAGAGTGGAGTGTTATTTATCTTAGGAGCCTATTATCTTATAATCTTATTAGGATTAGAATCCTAACTCAATCACTCAAAATCAGTCCAAGGATCTTCACTTGTTGTAAACTTTGAAATAAACTTTGAAATTCAAGTATGGTTTCTAAAACCATCTTGAGTTTGTTCCACTCTTGAAATACTTGAATTCAAAATTCAAGTTAAATGAACCTTATTCATTTGTTGTAATTTTGAAAAAGAACCTAGAAGGTTTCATGTCAAAACCGCCCCTTTCATCATCATATCCCTTTGGTTGTTGCTTTAACTATTTTATTTAAATTAGTAATTCAAATAAAAAAGTTGTTGGAAGAAGCATTATCCAATCTTTATTGGATATAGATTTGGATAATTCACAATTATCCTTACAACCTAACCTCTTGAATTCAAAATTAAAATTAAAATTCAATCTTTGTCCTAGTTCATAATTGAAATTTGCGCAAAACTAATTTTGTTCAAGTCAACTTCTTGACTTACTAGGACTCATGGCCCAAGACCCTATTGGGCCATTTAACACATTTTATCCTATTAGTCGTAGAAACTAATTTCTCACTATTAGCCTAAATGGGGTGCATGCATTAATTGGATTTGGAGTCCAACTCCAACCCAATTACACCTTTAGTCTTGAAAAAGCCCAATAACTATTATTGGCCCAAACTTGCTAGTTATAAGCAATCAAGAACAACCTTTTGTATGTAATCCATTAGGCCCAATTAGTCACTGACATAAATAAACTTGGATCAATTAAACTCCTTTAACGGGCCCAATTCGTTTAATGACCACATAAGATACTAGCAATGCTCTGCGGTCCCAGAACAAATTGAGTTGATCAAGTGATCTACCTTTATAATTTGGATACCGTGTTGGGACCATCCCTCATATCGTCATTCACATTTAGTCAAGAGCAATGATAGAGTATCATCTCTATTAGTTGACTAAATATAGCTTTTCACAGAACTACAAATAATCTTATATTCAATCTAAGATGGATCATGACTCCCCATGATCTCTTACTATGCACAGATTCCCAAGTCAACTAGAAGTCATCTAAGCCCTATTGGTCTTATGAACGACTAATCCCTTGTAGGGACTATGAGTCATTTCGGCATGTCTATCTTCACTCATGTATTCAAGTTATACCCAAGAGTACACCGTTCTCCCCCTTTTCAGGCAAATAGAGTTGTATAGTCAAAGTATAACCCTAGGACATAGTGATTGATGACATCCTCAAGTCTAGGATGATCCACACTACCAAACGATGAGAGACTTTACAAATCCAATGATATTTTAAAGAATCCTTGTGGAGTCTCTCGACAGTTCAATTTGGTGCCATCTGCTCTACAACAGATCCATCCATGACATCAGCTAAGACATCACCATGCCTGTATTCCATGAGGTCCCTGCTGGATACAGGGGGAGCTGGAAGAGGATCAAGACAAGGATGAAGCCAAGTGCCTTAAAGGGATTGTAGCTTTTTACATGCCATTCAGTTGAAGGCATTTGTAATCCGTTAAGTTGTTTAAGATGCTTTTCTTATGATCCTTGCATTGCATAAACATAATCATTAACATGCATACATGATTTGATAAAAGCATAAAGGTTTTCATGTTTTCTTAAAGAAACAAATTTCTCATGGTTAAGTTTTGGAAAATCTCATCACGCACTGATTTAATCAATTACCAGCAATAGTAATTTATTACTTAAGCCATGAAGAACACATTAATCGATTACAGGCAAATGGTAATTGATTACATAGTACAAAAACTCAAAACACGTCTGACTACTTTAATTGCTTACCATCCAATCATAATCGATTACATAAGCATATGTCTGAAACTAGTCTGATTGTTTTAATCGATTACTCAGCGGTTTAATCGATTACATTATTCATATATCTTTTCCAGAATGAGCTAAGAACACTTTAATTGATTATTTTTTATATTAATTGATTACATTAGCTAAAATAATTGATTACATGGACGATTTAATCGATTACATGCAGTTAAATCTATTTTCTATAAAAAGCTGTTAGGTCTGTGTTTTAGACACAACTTTATTTTTCAAATTATCAATCACTTTTAGAAGCCCTCATAGTTTGAGAAAAGATATTCTGAGTTATACTCATCTTGTTTCAAAACCCAGAACTCATGCATCATTGATCATGTTAGTTTGAACAAGATTTGAGAAGAGTTTCAAAGAGAGCTGATTCCAAGAATTGCTTACTCTGAGTTTGTTTGGTAAAATTCATTCATTCATATACAAAGGATCATGAGGTTGTATCTCTCTTAAACTCTTGCTGTGATTTGATTGTTTACTTTTGTTTCTTGTAAGTTTCTATTTCAATAAGTTCTTTAAAGCTTTTCTAGAGTAGTGTTCTCTAGATGGAAGAATAAAGAAGGGTTCTCTAGTTCTTGGTCAATAGAAGTCTGAAGGGGGTTTAGATTTATCTAGGGTTGATAAAGATGATCACTTGCAAGCTTGTAAAGAACAAATTTTGATTTAGTGGAACTCTATCCAAGGTTTGGTTAGAAGAAATTGGATGTAGATTCTCTTTCGAGGAGTGAACCATTATAGATTTGGTGTTCTCTTGATTCTCATCTTGCTATCTTAATCTTGCTTATCTTGAGGTTAATTTCTTTCAAGATCAACTGATACATTTTTTGCAATTGTTTGAAGTAAAGGGTGAATCTTGATTGTTTGAAAGTTTCAGTTTTAACAAGGTTAAACTTCTGATACAATCTTTTTTTCCGATGCTAGTTTTCAAAGAATTTTTAAAGTTCATGTTTTAACCAGTTCACCCCCTCCTCTTGGTTAATTGTGTGTGTTCATATTGTTTTTAATTGGTATCAAAAGCAGGTTCTTGAGTGTTATTCAAGATCACTATCTTTTTTAAAGAAAATGAATACCACACAAATTACCTTCAAGGAGGGTGCCTCCCTTAATCGTCCTCTGATGTTTGAAGGAGAGCATTACAGTTTTTGGAAAAATCGAATGCAGATTTTCATTCAATCAAATGACCCCGGTGCTTGGAATGCAATTTAAAAGGTCCTTTGATCCCTACAAAAAATGTTAATAATGAAAGGATTCCCAAGGAGTGGATGAGATGATGGATCAAAAAAGAGTTGTTCACTATGATTTTAAAGCTAATAACATGATTACATCTACACTTTCTTCTGACGAATTTTTTAGAATTGTTAGGTGTAAAAGCGCAAAGGAAATGTGAGAGATGTTGGAAGTAAATCATGAAGGAACAAATGAAGTAAGAAGATCAAGGAAACATGCCTTGATTCATGAGTATGAATTGTTCAAAATAAGCACCACAGAAAACATTTCTCAGCTCCAAACAAGGTTCACTCACATTGTCAACCATCTTCTTGGTCTTGGGAAGATTTTTGATGCTGAAGAGTTGAACATCAAAATCTTGAAGTGTCTTACAAGACCTTGGCAACCAAAATTCACACCAATCAAGGAATCAAAGGATCTATCCAAGATGTCCATGGCTGCACTTTTTGGTAAGCTTCTTGAGTATGAACTTGAAATGTCATAGCTAACACATGCAGAGGATGCAGAGAAGAAACACAAGAGTATAGCCTCGAAAACTACATCATTTAATGTGGAAAAGGAAGAAGACTCAAGCGAAGGTGAAAGTGATGAACATATGAACCTAATGTTAGTATATGGATGTCCTAGAGACAATCTTTTAATTAGATTAGGACGTACATGTACTTTTCATATTGTCATGAATAAATTATAAGCGCTCTTTATCTTGTTTCATATTCTGTCTCGATATCATTATTAATATATGAGTAATTGGATAAAACCCTTGGAATAGAATAGTTATCTCTTGAGTATCAGTGATGGGATCATGATCATGAGGATTCAAGGATACCAGATGTCTACTCCTAAATTTTAAGTTCCTAGTCTAGAGACACTGAGAATGGGGATCAGTGATTTCAGGTAAGACTAGCACGACTTAACTACTTGTATGCAGATACAAGGTAAACACCTCATGAGCTACAGACATGGAGATGTCTTAGCTAAAGTCGTGGGTGGACCTATAAGGGTATAGCTCACACTGAACG
>CM023949.1:13238928-13250264 GCA_013407115.1 Glycine latifolia | reverse complement strand
TTGTTTTTCTCACATGCCTTCGGGCTTCAAGGCCCTTTTCTTTCACCTAATAGTTAAGAAATTCAGCAAGTTCATGAGAAGGAACAAAAACAAAAAGTTGTGAAAGTTTAACAGAAAAAATGACAGCAACAAAAACAACACCACCAACTACACTTGCTTTGAATGTGGTAAGCCCGAACACATTAAATCTGAATGTCCAATCTTTTTGAAGAAACAATTAGGTGAGTAAAAGACAAAGAAAGAAGGGAAGCCAAGGAAGGCATACATAGTATAGGAATATAATGATTCAACAACTTCTGGATCAACAAGTGAGAATGAAGAAGCAAATGTTTGTTTCACTTTCACAATTAGTGAAGATGAAGATTTCCCAACTACTGAATCAGAGGTAAATTCTGAATTTAATCAAGTTGTTGATGCTTTCCATGAGATGCATAAAGAGGCCCAAAAACTTGCACAATCCAATAATAGGCTAAAAAGTAATCTAAAATGACATGTTACCAAAATTGTAGCAATGCAATATGAACTTTGCAACTTGAAAGAAGAAAATAAAAAACTTGGTTAGCGCTATAAAATGAATGGATGTGTATGTGCCTCCTCTTCATCAAATATAGATAAATGCAATGTTTTACAAAAAGAACTTGATGATTACAAAAAGAGTAAAGGTGAAAAACACATGTTATTGCTTTCAGAAAATTCTTGGTTGATCTTTTGAAAAGACTCCATAGGGGAAAATGTAGTTTAAATCAATTGCTAAGTGTACAAAAGTATGCTGGAGATACTTCTGGTTTGGGTTACAAACATGGAGCAAATCCTTTTGGAAAAACAAAGTTTGTACCACCAAAACAAAAGAATCAAAGAGGCTTTTCAAAAACTAAGTATCATCAATTGACTCATTTTGTAAGAGCATCAAAATATGTAACTTGCAATTATTGCATGAAGAAAGGTCATACATCCCATAGGTGCTATGTTAGAAGATTCTATGTGCCTAATGGTAAATGCATTTGGGTACCTAAGAGAAAATGAAAACCAGCTAACCCCTATGGACCCAACCCACATTGGGTACCTTTCGTTGTCACTTAATTTGATTTTTACAAGTGTGTCTAAGAGCAAAATCATCATTGTGGTACCTTGATAGTGGATACTCTAGACACATGATAGGTGACATGTCCATGCTCTAGACACATTGGCTTGCCTAAGCTTAAGTTTGAGAAAGACAAACTATGTGATGCTTGTCAAAAGGGGAACAAACTAAGATTTCTTTTCAAAATAAAATGTTGTTTCTACCTCAAGACCCCTTGAATTGCTTCATATGGATTTATTTGGTCCTTCTAGAACTATGAGTTAGGGGAAAAATTTCTATGGGCTTGTTATTGTTGATGATTACTAAAGATTCACATGGACTTTGTTTATAAGATCTAAGAGTGATGCTTTCATGGCATTTATAAAATTAGCCAAGCTCATTCAAAATGAAAAAGTATGCAAAATTATCTCAATAAGAAGTGATCATGGTGGTGAATTCCAAAATGAGTATTTTGAAAAGTTTTGTGAAGGAAATGGAAGCAACCACAATTTTTCAGCTCCAAGAACACCCCAGCAAAATGGTGTTGTGGAGATGAAAAATAGATCCCTTGAAGAAGGAGCAAGAACTCTTTTTAATGAGACAAATTTGCATAAACATTTTTGCGCTGATGTGGTGAGTACAATTTGCTACACTTTGAATATATTACTCATAAGGCCTATTTTAAAGAAAACTTTTTATGAACTATACAAAGGTAGAAAACCAAACATATTTCACTTAAGAGCATTTAGCTGCAAGTGTTTTGTTTTAAACAATGGTAAAGATTCTCTTCGCAAATTTGATGTTAAAGCTAATGAAGCAATATTTCTTGGTTATTCAGTACAAAGCAAACATATAGAGTCTTTAATAAGAGAACTTTATGCATGGAAGAATCAATTCATGTTATTTGTGATGAATCTAACCCCTCCAAAGAGGAAAAGAAGTGTGATATTGATGCAAGTCCAATAGAGGAGTTGATACAATTCAATGGATCAAAAGAAGAAGATAAGGAAGAACCAAATGCAGAAATGGAACAATCAACACCTATCCAAAAGCCTAAAGATTGGAGAACTACAAGAGACCTCTCCCTTGACAACATAATTAGAGAAGTCACAAAGGGAGTATCTACTAGATCTTCATTCAGAAATCTCTGCTGTAATATGACTTTTGTTTCAAAATTAAACCTAAGAGAATTGACCAAGCTTTGCTTGATGAATATTGGATGATGGCCATGCATGATGAACTGAATCAGTTCAAGAGAAATGAAGTTTGGGAACTTGTTCTTAGACTTTTTTCTCACAAACCTATTGGCACCAAGTGGGTTTTTAGGAACAAACTTGATGAAAGTGGCATCATAGTTAGGACTAAAGCTAGATTGGTTGCAAAAGGTTACAACCAAGAGGAAGGTATAGACTATGATGAAACCTATGCTCTAGTAGCAAGGTTAGAGGCCATTAGGTTGTTACTTGCATATGTATGTTTAATGGATTTTAAATTGTTTCAAATGGATGTAAAGAGTTCTTTTCTAAATGGATATATTGAGGAGGAAATCTATGTGGACCAACCTCCTGGTTTTGTTGATTTCAAATATCCAAACCATGTCTTTAAACTAAGAAAAGCTCTTTATGGTCTAAAACAAGCTCCAAGGTCTTGGTATAAGAGATTGAGCAACTTCTTGCTAAGCCAATCTTTCATAAGAGGGCAAGTGGACAAAACCTTGTTCATCAAGAAAAATGGCAATGATATCTTGTTGGTTCAAATTTATGTTGATGATATAATATTTGGTTCAACTAATCAATTCTTGTGCAAGGAATTTTCTATCTCAATACAGAGTGAGTTTGAAATGTCAATGATGGGAGAGCTAAAATTCTTCCTTGGACTTCAAGTGAAGCAATTGAAGAATGACACATTTCTAAGTCAAAACAGATACTGCCTTGAAGTGAATAAGAAGTTTGAAATAGAGAAAAACAAGGATGCTACAACTCCAATGGCAACATCAACCTACCTTGATTTAGATGAAAAAGGGAAGAAGGCTGATGAGTCAAAATACATAGGAATGATTGGATCCTTGTTGTATTTGACTGCAAGTAGACCAGACATCATGTTGAGTGTGTGTTTGTGTGCAAGATATTAAGCAAATCCCAAAGAATCACACCTCACTGCAGTCAAGAGGATCATCAAATATCTCAAGTCAACACCAAGAGTTGGTCTTTGGTATCCTAAAGGTGCATTACTAAACTTAATTGGATACTCAGATTCTGACTTTGCAGAGTGCAAATTGGATGGAAAAATCACTAGTAGAACTTGCCACTTATTAGGCAGCTCACTAATCTCATGGCACTGCAAGAATCAATCTTGTGTTGCTCTATCAACTGCTGAAGCTGAGTACAACTCTACTGAAAGCTATTGTGCTCAAAGCCTATGTTTGAAGCAACAACTACAAGATTTTGGTGTAGAGTTAAAGGAAATACCCTTGCTTTGTGACAACACAATTGCCATCAACATATCCAAGAATCCAATAATGCACTTAAGGAGCAAGCACATTGAGATAAGGCATCATTTCGTCAGAGATCACATCCAAAAGGGTAATTGTTCAATTGAGTTTGTTGATACACATAACCAATTGGTTGATATATTTACTAAACCCTTGGCAAGAGATAGATTCTATGCACTTAGAAACATGCTAGGTATCCTTGATGAGTCTAACATATGCTAGCATGCTGTAAATTTGCCTTACTACATGATAATTCATTGGAAAATTGACCATGTAGCAAATATGATTGAATTTGCAAATGCTACTGGATTACACTATTCAATCTACATAATTGACTGTTATAATCAATTACTGTGTGAAATAACCAATTATTTGATGCTTAAATGCTTTTTAGTAACAAATCTTCAATGAAGTAATCGATTATTGTGACGAATTAATCAATTACTTGATGTTTTAATAGAATCCAGAAACATATATTCTCTAGAGTAATCGATTATGTAAGCAAAATAATTGACTACTTGTTGTTTCAACTAATTTCTGAAACTTAAACTCTTTGGTGTAATTGATTACTATAGCAAATTAATGGATTATATGAAGCTGTTTAAGAACAAAATTCACTCTGGAATAATTGATTAAACAAGATGGTAATCGATTATTGAATTATTGAAAAATGGATCAGTTTACAAAACTCACTGGAGTAATTGATTACATCGCTTACACCTCATATTAATTGATTACGCTGTGTTTCAGTAACCCTGTTTGCCTTAAAATAATCAATCACGAGCTTGTGTAATCGATTATCTATGGCATTTCTGCAAAAAGCTGCAAGATGTTTTGGAAATCTAAACTGTCAATCTTATCTTAAATTCAAATTTCAAATTGTTTATGTGCATTTAAACCTTTGGGTATTTTAAATAGATGTTTCAAACATTTGAAATTCAAATATAAACCTCCAAAATCTCTATAAATACAAGCTTTTCAAGAGAAAAATTCAAAACTAAATATCTCACTCTCTACTTCTGCAAAATTGTGCAAGCTTGGTGTTTTCTCTCTTTCTTTCTCTCTCATATTCTAAACCTCTGCCCAATCTCTTTCTCATTCAAAACCCATCATGTCTGCCCCCAAGAGATCAAAATCCATCAAAAGAAAGGCTGGTGAATCCTCTAATCCAACTGTGAATAGGTTAAATTCGTGGTTCACAAATGAGACTGAGAAGATGAACTACATGCAGTTCAATACCACGAAACTTATCTGCCCTCCCAAATACATTGACCATGATTTGTTTATGGCTAAGGGATTCCAATTCCCTGCCATGATAGAGGCTCAGGGGATAAATAAATTTGTGGAGATGAAGGGTACCTTTTACCCAGAATTGGTGAAGGTTTTTACACCTATGCAAAATTCAGCATGGATGGCAGCACCCGCTCCCAAGTCAATGGAGTAGCCATGGAGATAACTGCTGAAATCTGGCAAGAAGTGGCTAGAATTTCCTATGAAGGTGTTAGGAAATTTGAGGGGAGGCTACAACAAGATTGATACTTACAGAGGGATGTTGCAAGACCCTCAAGTAAGGCTGAAGCTAAGGCTTGGAACTAGAAGCATGACTGGTGAAGACATGCTCCTTTACTACATCATCACATACATCCTCACTCCTAGATCAACCAACCATGCTCAAGCCACTGATGATGATTTACAGTTGGTCTATGGAATGAAGATATCAACCCAACTAAATTGGATTCTCATCATGGAGGAGAATGTTAAAATCCAAGAGGCTAGTTAATTACCAATTTCCATATGTTGTGTTGGTTTCCAGGTTCATTGATTACTTTGGAGTGGATGTGTCCAATGAGATTATGGATAACAGCACAACCAACCTCTTCACAGTGAAGCACCTAAACAAGCTGGGCTTGGTGAAAACCCTAAATGGGTGGCTGATGGCTGGAGAGCAAGCTCCACCAGCTGGTGTTGTAGAAGGTGAAGAAGAGGAAGAAGATGAAGAAGCTACTCTTGCTCAACAACAGTAGACTCCTTTTGAATCTCTTATGATTCAAAAGATGGATGCACTTCTGGCTCTTCATCATGAGCATAGGGCTAAGACTAATTCTTTATTAGAAGAGATTTCATCTAGGCTAGAAAATATTGAGACTAGGATGGCTCTCAATGAATCTAACCAACTCTAGCTTAGCTATTGTAGTCTCTTGTTCTTAGGCTGATTATGTTTCTGCTTTCTTGTTATTTATTCTAGTTATTTGCTTTCATGCTTTGTTGATTAATGACTTTAAATTTTCTATATTGCACTTTAAATGATTGAATAAAAATTCTGGCTAGTGGTTCATATCTTTCTTGCTTATCCTATTCTATTGGTAGTTTTTGTCTTTGATAAGCCAAATAGGGGGAGAAATAATATGAACATATGTTAAAGGAGAAAAATGAATATAAAATAGTTCATAGAATTTGGACTGCAGAATCTGAATTATTATTGCTCCGGACTTTATGAAAAATTACCTAAAATAAGGACAGCAATTTGTGGAATGATTTTTGTTTATGCAAGCATACTTGACCCTTGCTCTTGGCAAAAAGCTAATTTGATTTCAGGTAATCAAGTATAAAGCTCCTATCACTCATCCCTCACAAGCACTTAAAGGCTAACAAATGTTTAATTGATATTTGGCATGTTCAAAGCCAAAAAGGGGGAGCTTGTTGGATACAGGGGGACCTAGAAGAGGATCAAGACAAGGATGAAGCCAAGTGCCTTAAAGAGATTATAGCTTTTTACATGCCATTCAATTGAAGGCATTTGTAATTTGTTAAGTTGTTTAAGAGGCTTATCTTATGATACTTGCATTGCATAAACATAATCATTAACATGCATACATTATTTGATAAAAGCATAAAGGTTTTCATGTTTGCTTAAAGAAACAAATTTCTCATGGTTAAGTTTTGGAAAATCTCATCATGCACTGATTTAATCGATTACCAGCATTGGTAATCTATTACTTAAGCCATGAAGAACACATTAATCAATTACAGGCAAATGGTAATCGATTACATAGTACAAAAACTCAAAACACATCTGACTGCTTTAATTGATTTACCATCCAATCGTAATCGATTACATAAGCATATGTCTGAAACTTGTCTAACTGTTTAATCGATTACTCAGCGGTTTAATCGATTACATTGTTCATATATCTTTTCCAGAATAGGCTAAGAACACTTTAATCAATTATTTTGGATATTAATCTATTACATTAGTTAAAATAATCAATTACATGGACGATTTAATCAATTACATGCAGTTAAATCTATTTTCTATAAAAAGTTGTTGGGTCTGTGTTTTAAACATAACTTGATTTTTTGAATTATCAATCACTTTCAGAAGCCCTCACAGTCTAAGAAAAGATATTCTGAGTTACACTCATCTTGTTTCAAAACCCATAACTCATGCATCATTGATCATGTTAGTTTGAACAAGATTTGACAAGAGTTTCAAAGAGAGCTGATTCCAAGAATTGCATACTTTTAACCTGAGTTTGTTTGGTAAAATTCATTCATTCATATACAAAGGAACATGAGTTTGTATCTCTCTTAAACTCTTGTTGTGATTTGATTGTTTACTTTTGTTTCTTGTAAGTTTCTATTTCAAGAAGTTCTTTAAAGCTTTTCTAGAGTAGTGTTCTCTAGAGGGAAGAATAGAGAAAGGTTCTCTAGTTCTTGGTCATTAGAAGTCTCAATGGGGTTTAGATTTTGTTTCTTTATCTAGGGTTGATAAAGGTGATCACTTGTAAACTTGTAAAGAACAGATTTTGATCTAGTGGAACTCTAACCAAGGTTTGGTTAGAAGAAATTGGATGTAGCTTCTCTTTTGAGAAGTGAGCAGTATAGATTTGGTGTTCTCTTGATTCTCATCTTGATGTCTTAATTGCTTATCTTGAGGTTAATTTCTTTCAAGATTAGCTAATGCATTTTCTACAATTGCTTGAAGTAAAGGGTGAATCTTGATTGTTTGAAGGTTTTGGTTTTAACAAGGTTAAACTTGTGATACGATCTTTTTTTCCGCTGTTAGTTTTCAAAGAATATTTAAAGTCCCTGTTTTAACCAATTCACCCCCCCCTCTTGATTAATTGTGTGTGTTCATATTGTTTTCAGTCCCTACCTTGTATCTCTATACAAGTAGAAGATGTCATACTAGTCCTTTTTGAGATCACCAATGCCCTTTCTTGGTGATTCAAGACTAGGAACTCATTTCAGGTAATAGACATTTAGTGCATTTGAGTCCTTACTATCATGATCCCTATCATTGATCCTCGAAAGAACACCTGTTCTATTCCTAGGGCCTTTATCTTTAAATGCATATTACTATAAAATATAGGTGAGTCATAAATATGATAAAGATAAAGTTTGCTCAAATTTATTAACCATGAAATAGTAAATAGCAAAAGGTGTTCATCTAATGAAATAGATTGTCTCCAGGACACCTACATACTAACACTGCAATAGCTCTTTCACATACTTGGTCTGATGAATGTATATGTCATTGCTTGTTTGCTTGATTTGTACACAAAGGAAGAATTTGAGTTCTCCTATCATACTCATTTTATACGTAGTCTACATTAGTTTGTAAAAATCCTCGCAGAGATTTTCATCAGTAGCACCAAAGATAATATCATTAACATAAACCTGAACTAAACTGAATTATAAGTCATAATTTTTGCAAAATAGAGTTGTGTCTAATTTTCATCTTTAAAAACCATTTTCTATAAAAAAATAAATAAATATGTTTTTCATACCAAGCTCAGGGAGCTTGTTTTAAACGATATAAATTTGTGTTAAGTTTGAAAATACGATGAGGAAAAATATCATTCTCTAACCCATTTTTCATCTTGCATGGCCTTAACCCATTTTTCATCTTGCATGGATTCATTTATGTGCTTGGACTCAACTTCTGATTTAGTGTAATATGCCCTTGAAGCCTGAGAGATGCTCTGGTTTGGACTCTTTTTGTTGGATCACCACTGATTTGACTTTCTGGATTGTTCTTTCCCATGTTGCATCCAATTGGTTCCCTTACCTCTTCCTGATGACTGTCCAATGGTGGATTGGACGCTACAACTTTTGTGTTGTAACTTGATGACATAGAGTTTTTTATTCCATCTTCTAGCCTTATTAGGTTTGGTCTCATTAAACCTCACGTGGATAAATTATTCAACTACTAAGGTTTTAGAGTTATGTACTATATATGCCTTTGATGTTTCAGATTACCCAACCAATATTCCATCATCACTCTTAGAATTAAACTTTCCCAAGTTGTCCTTAGTTTTTAAGATGAAACATTGACATCCAAAGGGACGAAAGTATGATATATTGGGTTTTCATCCTTTCCACAATTCATATGGAGTCTTTTTAGAATGGGTCTTATAAATTCTGTTTTGTAAATAGCAGGTACTATTCACTGCTTCAGCCCAAAAGTTCTTAGGAGTATAATCATCATTAAGCATAGTTCTAGCCATTTCTTGTAATGATATATTCTTCCTTTCAACTACACCATTAAGTTGAGATGTTCTTGGTGTTGAGAAGTTTTGAAGAATAACATTTTCCTCACAGATTAGTTGAAAATTTCATATTCAAATTCTCCTCCATTGTCACTGATTGAGTATTTTTAGTTTAATATTTTTCTATTCTTCTTAGCTTATTTGACTTCTCTTGGACTTTTATTTTCCCATTCTAATTCAGTTTTTGCCTTTGGCAAACAAGTGGGCTTAATTGATAATTGTTGCTTATTTTTGGAGTTTTTGCTTACTTGACCTATCTTCCTTGTACAGGACCTAAAGAGCTTTACAAAACTCCAAATGGCACATATGAGTAGTCCCTAGAAAGATAAGGAAAATATCTACAAGTTTGTCAGAGATAAGCCAAGGCCAATTCTGTCATTTTGAGGGTCATTTTAGGTTTGGAAGTTAGAATTATTGCACTTGAATTTTGGGCTGCGAAATTGGTGTAATTAGTAATTAGCTAGATTAGTTGGACTTCATTGTGGTCCATCCTTTCCTACTGATTCAGTCACTATATTTAAGTGATTTTAGTTATTTGGATGGATACACTTCATTTTTAGCACAAACACATTTTGTAGTGACTTTTAGAATTTTTTAGAATTAAAATCCATTCTCTTATTTTCTCTCAACGATTCTTCACTGTTCTTCATTTTCATTTCTGTTCTTCCATTTTCTTGCACTCATTTCATGGGGATTTCATTGATGATGATCATGGAAGGCTAAAAAATCAATCAATCCAAGGATCCAAGCCCAAGCAAGGAGAATTTGAGTTCTGGTTTGGTATTTCAAATTTTGTGTGAATGTTCACTTTCTTCTTCAATCCTCTATTCGATTTTCATGATTATGAATTGTGTTTAATATTGAAAGTGGATTAGGTTATGGATTCATTTCCTAATTTCAAATTTTAATCACAGATTATTTGGATGATATTTCAATTAGGTTTGTGGTTTCAATTAATTTAGGACTTAATTCGATTGAACTGCTTCTAATGAAATTGAATGAACTTTCACAACAAAATCATTATCTGAGAACTATGATAATTCGTATTGCTTGGTTTGGTGAATTGGATTGATGCTTTTAAATCTGTTTTAGAATACCTTTTATCAATTCTGTTAGTTTCTATTTTGTTATGTTTTTTTGCAATTTTTATTCACGCATGCAAATTGTTTGATAAAAATCCTCCATTATTTACTAGTGAATTGAAGTTGGAACCATATTGATTGTGTCTCTGAGTCGACCTAGGTTAATCCTGTTCTACAAAATTAGCATAGTTTAATTGTTTTGAAGCGATACGACATCGGTTATCAGTCACTTCTGATTGAAGTAATGCATACTTATTTTTCATTTTGAACTATTTTATAGAATTTAAAGACACTGAAGGACACTTCCTATTGGGCTAGAGTAATCCTCCACTATGACTAGTCTATACCTTTTTCCACTTACTAAGGTTGTTCTAGTTGGATCAAATAGATCAAGATGTAACTATTCTAAAGGTCTAGAGGTGGAAACAATGTTTTTGCTAGAAAAGGAATTTTTAACTTGTTTTCCCTTTTGATAATCTTCACAAAATAAATCATCTTTGTATGACATACTTGGTAGACCTCTTACAATGTTATGCTTTTGTAGCTTTGAAATTAACCTCAAGATAGCATAACCAAGTTTTTTATTCCATACCCAATAATCTTTAATAGAAAGCAAGCAAGATACATTTTGATCTGATAGCTCACCTAGTCTAACCTTGTAAAGATTACTTTTCCTCTTGGCATAAAAAGAGTGAAGACCTATCACTGTTTTGGATACTCATCCTTGTTAAAAAAAAAAACATTATATCCACTATCACATAATTGACTTATGCTCAGCAGATTGTGTTTGAACCCTTCAACAAATAAAACATTATCAATATGTGGATATGGAGGTATACCTATCTTACCAACTCCTATTATTAGCTCTTTTTTATTCCCTCTGAAAGTTACAATTCCACCATGCATAGGCCTCAGGCATTGAAACATACACCATTCTCCTGTCATGAGCCATGAGCAGCCATTGTCAAGGTACCCAAATCTTCTTGGGTACTCTCTTGTTAATTCTAAATACATCGGATGCGCCCTTCATAGGTAAGTCTTGCACTTAGGCGTCATATGTCCTACTTTTCCATAGAAATAACAAACATCAATATCCTCATCATGAATATATATATATATATATATATATATATATATATATATATATATAT
>CM023949.1:13186861-13211231 GCA_013407115.1 Glycine latifolia | reverse complement strand
TTACCAAAAACCACCCTATAGGGAGACATCCCCAAAGGTGTTCGGTAAGTGGTCCTGTGAGCCCATAAAGCATCCTCAAGCAGCTTGCTCCAATCCTTCCTATTTGGTTGCACCACCTTCTGTAACACTTGCTTGATCTCTCTGTTAAACACCTCTGTTTGCCCATTAGTTTGGGGATGATAAGCTGTAGCAACTCTATGCACAACCCCATACTTCTGAAGCAAGGATGCCAATGATCGGTTACAGAAATGGCTCCCCTGGTCACTGATAATGGCTCTAGGCACACCAAACCTGCAGAAAATGTTGGATCTCACAAAATCCACAACAACTTTAGAATCATTAGTTCTGGTGGCCTTAGCCTCAACCCATCTAGAAACATAATCAACAGCAAGCAAAGTATATGAAAAACCATGAGAAACAGGAAATGGACCCATAAAATCAATACCCCAGACATAAAAAATCTCACAAAAAATAATGGGTTGCTGAGGCATCTCATGTCTATATGTAATGGTTCCTCCTGCTCTCTGACACTGCTCACAAGTGGTGGTAAAGTGATGAGCATCTCTAAACAAGGTGGGCCAAAAGAACCCACAATCTAATACCCTCCTAGCGGTCCTCTGAGGACCAAAATGACCTCCGGTAGGTGTGCCATGAGAAAACTGAAGAATAGACTGAATCTCATGATCAGGCATACACCTTCGAATCACTTGGTCACTACCAAATTTCCACAAATAAGGTTCATTCCAAACATAATATTTAGCATCACTCTTAAGTTTATCTATTTGGGACCTAGATGCATGAGGTGGAACAACAGATGCAACAATGAAATTAACAATGTCAGCAAACCAAGGTGTGACATGTGATGAATGCAAATGCATCAAATGCTCATCAGGGAAATTATCACGAATGGGAAAAGACTCAAGAGGTCCTTCAATCCTGCTCAAGTGATCAGCAACCAAGTTTTCTTCACCACTTCTATCCTTAATCTCGAGGTCAAACTCCTAAAGAAGAAGCATCCACCTGATCAATCTAGGTTTAACATCAGGCTTCTTCAACAGGTACTTCAAAGCTGCATGGTCAGTAAAGACAGTGATATGGGAGCAAAGTAAATAAGATCTAAATTTATCTAAAGTAAAAATATTAGCTAAAAGCTCCTTCTCAGTGGTAGTGTAGTTAACTTGGGTTGCATTTAAAGTGCGTGAAGCATAAGCAATGACATGGGAGAGTTTACCAATTCTCTATGACAACACAGCCCCAAGTGCATAATTAGAGGCGTCACACATCAGCTCAAAGGGAAGCTCCCAATCTGGTGGTTGCATAATGGGAGAGGTAGTCAGCTTCTTCCTCAATCCCTTAAATGCCTATTTGCAAGGTTGGTCAAATGTAAAGTCTACGTCTTTTTGGAGAAGCTTGGACAATGGCAATACAATCTTATTGAAATCCTGAATGAATCTCCTATAAAAACCTGCATGTCCAAGAAAAGAGCGTACTTCTCGCACAGAAACGGGGTAAGGCAAAGAAGTAATCACATCAATCTTGGACTTATGGACCTCAAGACCTCTACTACAGACCAAATGCCCTAAGACTATACCCTCATGCACCAAAAAATGGCATTTCTCAAAGTTAAGAACAAGGTTAGTCTTAATACATCGGTCAAGCACTCTAGAGAGACTATCCAAACATGCATCAAAAGAGGAACCATAAACAGTGAAATCATTCATAAACACCTCCATGCAACTCTCTAATAAATTAGAAAAGATGCTTACCATGCACCTTTGGAAGGTGCCAGGTGCGTTGCATAGGCAAAAAGGCATTCGGGTGTAAGCAAATGTGCCAAATGGACAGGTGAATGTTGTCTTGTGTTGATCCTCTGGTGCAATATGAATTTGCATGTAACCAAACAAACCATCAAGAAAGCAATAATGTGATTTACCTGCCCACCTCTCTAAAACTTGATCAATGAAGGGAAGAGGGAAATGGTCCTTGCGAGTGGCCTAGTTGAGTCTCCTATAATCAATGCAAACTCGCCAACTATTGGCCACTCTAGTCGGAATCAGCTCATTATCTTTATTCTTCATAATTGTGAGACCTGACTTCTTAGGAACCACTTGGACAGGTGAAACCCAAGTGCTATCTAAGATGGGATAGATGATCCCTGCAGCTAGTACTTTGTCACTTCCTTCTTCACCACGTCCAGAATAGTGGGATTCAGCCTCCTTTGTGGCTGTCTCACCGGCCTAGAATCATCATCCAAAAGTATTCGATGCATGCATATAGAAGGATTAATGCTAAGAAGGTCAGCAAGGGTCCATCCAATGGCCTTTTTGTGGCCTCTCAAAACATGTAACAACTTCTCTTCATGCTCAAGTGACAAACTACTTGAAATGATGACTGGAAGCTTCTGAGCATCATCTAAATATGCATATTTGAGGTGCTCAGGTAGTGACTTCAGCTCCAAGGAAGGTGGTTGAATGGTGGAAGGCAAGGAAAGACTGGGGGCTGAGCAAAGTGGGATAGTAGGCTTAGAACCTGTATATGTACCTGCAACACAATCAGAGTGAAGTGTGGAGGAAATCTCCGCACAAACACTACAAGCAACACCAGAATCATCACAGGTACAATTACAAGAACCAAGATCAAAATCAGAAAAATCAGAAAGTAAATCAGAAATATCTACACTATCTACTGCAACATCAATGATATCAAGAAGAAAAACAGAATTCTCCTCCACAAGATGTCTCATGGCCTAAAAAATTTAAACTGGACAATGTCATCACCAAACTCCATAGAAAGAGTTCCTGCATGCACATCAATGTTAGTCCTAGCTATCATCAAGAATGGTCTTCCTAAGATTAATGTGGAACCATGACTAGAAGACTCATTCTCCATGTCCAAAATATTAAAATCCGCAGGAAAAATCAAATTATTAACTCGTACTAACACATCTTCAATAAGTCCAAGTGGAAGCGCAACACTCGTGTTGGCCAAGTGAATGACAACACCAGTGGGTTTCAACTCACCAAGGTGTGGTGATCTGTAAACTGATGTGGGCATAACATTAATGGAGGCTCCAATATCACACATGGCATCTGCAAAAGTAATATCTCCAATTGTTCATGGAACAGTGAAAGTGCCAGGATCCTTGCACTTTTGTGGCAAGGTGGATAGTGGCATGGAATCAACAGTCTTGCCTTGTATGAGTGCAGATACATTCCTACCCATCTTCACTTGCTCATCTCCCTTCAACTTCCTCTTATGAGTGCACATATCCTTCAAAAACTTTGCATATTTCAGAATCTGTTTGATGGCATCCAATAGGGGAATGTTGACTTCAACCCTGCTGAAAATATCAAGCAAATCAGAATCAAATTCCACTTTCTTTGCAGAAATGGATCTAAAAGGAAAAGGTAGAGGAATTAGAGGAGTATGCTTTGGTGCAGAATCTGATTTAGGACCAACAACTGTTGAATCTGAAATCTCCTTGCCATTTGTCAAGGTAATGGCATTCACACTCTTTGGATTAATCACTGGTTATGCTGGAATGTTTCCAGAACCTTGCTGCTGCATCTGGTTGACAGTTGTAGCTAAGTGTCCAATCTGAGTCTGGAGGTCTTGGATGGTGGCACTGACATTCTGTTGAAACTGAAGGTTGGTGGTGGCCATTTGCTTCATCAAGTCCTCCAAAGAAGGTCCAAAACTGGTCTACACAGGTTGTGCAGGTGTAGGTGTAGGTTGCTGGAACTGTGGCTGTTGTCTAAATGAGGGAGGTTGGCTGCCGAGACGTTGGCTGCCGAGCTAGAGCTAATAGAGGAGGTCCGGGTTGCGGCAAACCACCGGGATCTAACTATGAAACAGTTGATGGCCAAAAAGTTTAACAAAAAGGTGAGACCAAGGTACTTTGAGAAAGGTGACCTAGTTCTGCGCAGAGCCGACATCGGGAATAGAAACGCCCAGGATGGAAAGCTAGTAGCCAACTGGGAAGGACCATACCGAATCGCACAAAACCTCGGATAGGGGGACACATATTTTGGAGTCTCTTGATAACAAAGCGATAAAGCGCACTTGGAATGCTGACAAGTTGAACAAATATTACAGCTAAGAATTCGCAGCTAAGAGTTCAGTCACCAGCTATTATTCATGTTGGATTTATAATATTATTCATGTGTTTCTCTTTAATTAAGAGTATGAGCCGCGGTCGACTAGCTCGGCACCTGTAACTTGTACAAATCTCTTTCATCGAGATCATGAATCTTTGTAATTATTCCTCAATAATATTAATAAATACCCTTATCTTCATAAGGCAGTTATACACATTGTGCACATATTTATTATCTTAACAATACTAAACATGTTAATCCAACCATGATCAGGTAGACATAATCATTTATGATTAGTTACATGTGGTGTTGATTGGATATAATCCGGGAAAAATTTTCCTGGAAATAAAATACCGACATCTAACTCAGACAATATTATACTTGGCCCTTGGAGCCAAACGAATAAATAGCAAGCATGCAAATATATTTCGGCCAAAACGTGACAAAATAAGTACAAGTGCAATCATGAAAGCAAATATTGTACGAAAATATTGTATGAGAACATGAATAAAGTCGGGAATAACCCGACAAAAGCAACAATAAACTTCCAAATAAAACAGGAATTACACAAATAACCGGCATTCCAGCCCTTCAAAATCCTAAGCTACCCCGAGGTCCACCTGATCTTCGCCTCAAGGAGCTGAAATCTCCTCTTCACCAGCAATCCGATCTTCATCAGCTTGAGTCATGGAATCCTCTTGAGGAAAATAGGGGATCACCTTCCCATCATGGACATATGACTTATAATGCACCCCATCCATGCTCAAGCTGATCCCGGGGTTCAGACACCGGACCTATTCTAACGCATTATTGAAGGACTCCTCCGCCGCCAACACCATCACCTCCTTCAGCTCGGCCATCTCCTTATCAGCACACAGCAGTTTGGACTCGGCCTCCCTAACCTCAGACTGGGCCCTTTCATAAAGGGTCTTGACCTCATTTAAATTCTACGTCATGGAGGCTGTCTTCTCCAAAGAGCGCTACAGTTCAGTCCACACCCTGCTCGCATTATCCAACGTGGCCTGAAGACTTAGCTGAGAAACTCGAAGCTCTTCAGCAACAGCGGAGAAACTTTCTTACGAGGCAAGAAGCTCCTTCTGGGCCCATTGAGATTCCACCCGGGATGTGGTGAGGTCCTCCTTCATCCTAATATGCCTCGATTTAAAAGTACCCAGACTCCGAATGAGGGAGGCACATTTGAAAGCATAAAGCTGCATCTGGTCGAGCTCACGGAGGTCGTCGTCAGAAAGAGAGCTAGAGTCTGACATGCGTTTAGGAGCCTTAACTTTGGGAAAGAGGTCTTCGATCCCCTTTTCCCATAAATATCGGGGCGTTAGCTGAGGTGCCTCAGAAGCCGGGGTCGAAGGAGCTTCAGCTGCCAAGATGACAACAATAGCCGTGGTGAGGGTCGCCATTGGAGCACTAGGGGTTGGAGATGAAGTTGGGGCGGTCACCCCGGGAGTAGCCGAAGTCAGATCAATCGGCACCTCCTGGGCAGGTTCTGAAACCTTCCTCTTCGACGCACCCTCATTTGGAACTTTTGCGAAGAAGCGAGGAGGGCAGCCAGGGTTAGCAGGCCAACCCTGACCAGAGGCCGGGGTCGAGGACCCGGATGTCCTCGAGCGAGGCACCAAATCGGTAGCTTGATCCTCTATGTTGGCAGCTACAAAGAAAAATACAAGGAATCAGAATAGTTATAACAAAAGAAAAACTATTACAACTAGGATCCCAGGCTGACGTTGGCGAGTGAGGAGCGCGGCACCGGATGGACCATGAGCCTCTCTATACGCATTGATCCGGATTACTGAAGCGGCCTCCGTATCTGATAAACTCTTTTTGTCAAAGCGATAAGAGGCTGGAGGAGATTCATGGTGGGAATGGGTCCAGTAGAGTGGGAATCTACACTCTACGTCAGACGACTCCGGACCCCAAAGAAAGAAAGGTTGTTTGCCGGCATCGGCAACAACCTTGAAATAGTTATTCTTAAAATTTTTGAATGAGTCTGTGTATATCGGAAAAAGTCTGTGATCGGAATGGCTCCTAATGGAAGTCCATCCTTTTCTACTTGGGGGTTCTCGGCCAGTTCGGCCGGTATGAACATTAAAATAATAGAAGAAAAGGGGGACAGTACAAAGAATTTCTAGATTTTCACACAAATCTTCGAATGATTTTATGAAAGCCCAACCATTGGGGTGGAGTTGTGAAGGAGCCAAGTGCAAGTGGTTCAAGAGCTGCATTTCGAAATCTGACAAAGGAAGTCGGACACCCAGACGGGTTATGACGTCTTTGCAGAAAAAGAAAAAGTTACGCTCACCCTTCCTGGGACATGAACATATTGGTTCATTAGGGCCAGGAGGCAAATAGAAAACCCTTATTGCCTTCCAACGGGGAGTGTGGCAACGTCCCCCGGACTCAAAACGGAGGAGGTATTAAGTACCTCATAGGTGACCCAGGGAAATTTGGAAATTAGAAAAGGGGATGGGCAGTCAGATTGAGATCCATCCGACTGAGATTCTTCTACTATTTCCGCTGATAGGGTATCAATAATTACCTACGACAAAATAAAAAACAACAATCAGTAAAGAATACCTGGAGAAACGGTCGAAAGGCGAGAATCAAAATTTGATGAAGTATGAGCCAACGCTGGGATATCATTGTGAGAAGTCGACATCATGATCCCAAAGTCCGAGTTAAAGGTTGAGGCAGAAACCCCGACCCTGTTTGGGGTAGCCTTAGGGATGAGAACCGGGTTATGCCGGCACGAGTTAAGGGTCTCATCGGCCTGTTTATCGAACCTAGAACTCGCAAGATAGAAGAAGTCGTCCAGACATTTCGGACATGGTTCGAACCGGGTTTTAAATGATGGTTCTAATGGACTTTGTCCTATAGGAGAGGAGGGTTTTATAATAGTTGTGTTTGGAGGTGAATGTGAAGGACATTCGGAAGGACCTCTAGACCTAAGAACAAAACTTATTGTAAGAGCTTTTTGCGCTGAAGAAATTTTGGGTTGAGACTTGGAGGTTTTAGAATCCCCAGAAGAGGCACGCAATATCGCTTTTTCCTTCTCCTCTTCTGGAAGAGGGAGGCCAAAGAATCAGAATGTGGACCTGGGGGGACAGTTTTGTGTACATGCGCTTCCTCTTCAGGAGTAAATTTCATCTTAGGAGATTAAAATGAAATTCAATACGCAAGAAACAGATGAAGAAGAAACTCAAGAAAAAATAAGCGGAGAGAGCAAAAACAGATGAAGGAAAGAGGAAACTGAAGAACAAATAAAAACATAAGAAATAGATGGGAGCCAAAGTAAATCGCAACCAAAGCAACTGTAATAAAAAAACAGAAGCACGAAAAGAGAGATGTAAGATACATGGAATGGGAGAGATCCTGAAGAAATTTGAGTACCAGAGATGGAGAGCGAAAGCAAAAGTGCAACAAGACCAGGAGAAAACAAGAGAGTATGAAGATATGAAATAAGGCATGAAGACTTAATAAAGAGGAAAGGGCGTATAAAACCAAAAAGGAAAATAACCGCTGAAACACGAAACGCTTGGAGTAGGTAACTGGCGGATATGAATAGTCGTGTAAGGGTAAAATCGTCCAATTTACTCAGAAAGTGGGGGCAAAATGGGAGGAAATTCAGAACGCTCATGATTAAAGCGTGCAAAGAAGTGTCGAAGCATTAAATGATCGGAACACGTGTCATCTCCGATACCTAAACAATGATGAAAATGTTTCGCACTTTACAAAATGATGGAAGATAGTCAGCTACTATTGAAAAGACACAAGATAACCCGACAACAATCGTACCAAAGGATCGACATCAAGGAGAAACCAGGCTTAGAAGGACGTTCCGGATTGTTGATAACACAGAATCATGAATAAATGTATCTCGACGCATCCCGATTATTCAGAATCCCGGCCCGGGTCCGACATTACGGCGTAGAACCACTAACAATTATATGGAGCGAGAAAAAACCTATCAAATAGTACATCCTGGCTGTCCAGAATGCTTGACAACCGGGCTGGGGGTCATCTATTACGGATATTTAGGTTGGGCCCAATCAGAAGAGAGGTCCATTAAGACTTAGTCAACCACGTTGTGAGCTAACCCCAGTACGTAGAATGTGGCCATGACCGTCCTAAGTAGTGGATGAAGGAATAACTTGGAAACAAAATGCATTAGCAACAACTGTCCGAGGATCTCGGTCAAGGTCATGGGGAAATCTCCCCCAATTAAGTCCCAGGTCAGTGGTTATAAATACAAGCACCTCCAGGGAATAAGGTACACACAATTCTGACTTTCTCTTCTCCTTTCACACAGTGCACACACCCCACGTCAATTGAGGTGTTCTACTCTAAGCATTGTGATCTTCTTTCCTGAGATATTCTACTGTCATAAATATCTTCAGAGAGAGAGAGTCTGATCATACATCAAATCCCTAGCAATCCTTGCTGGACATTTCTGTTCATCACAAACAAAACAGTTTCCAAAAGCACAATTATTTGATCAGTTGACATGATTTAAAGTCAAATTGGAATGTTTCCGACTGGTTAACAAAATTATGTGGCTACTATAGAGATGCTATAAGGTATGATGATATAATTCAGCATATGATAACGTTATCTTGAATGACAAATGTGAACACTTACTACTGTTTCTCTGTTGCTGCAATGGATTTTCCTTGTTGCACTTTGGCTAGAGTTAGCCCATACTAGTAGTACAATATGCTGGAAGTTCCTGTTTTTCAACACTGAACTTCTGATATTTTAGCATTTTACTAGGATTGGGTCATTCAAGATCTCATATATAAACATCTGATATTCACTAATGTTGCACAATTAACTACTAGGCTATCATACAATCCTAGATTGCATTTCACATTTGGAGATATTGAAAAGTCTGGTTAGTAATACTGTTTGATGTTGTCCTCTATATAACTTTATTACATTTTAAATTTATTTTTATTCAATACTAGTTGTCAATTGAAATCATTGGTTAAAAAGACATGAAATTTTAAGCGCTACACTTGTTCCATCACCAAAAGAAAAATGTCATAGTAATCCCAAAAACCCATTGAATAGAATGTTCATAAGCTCATAGACTCAAACACCAACTGACACTCCTACCACTGATACGCAAAGTGCTTTTCTATGCTAATGCGAGTTATTTATAGACTCTAAAGTAGAAAAATAAAATTAAGTAACACAAATAAGATAATAGATAGATGATGGCGAAACTTGGGATAAGAATAGAGGAAGATATACCACTATGCACATATTCGTGAGATATGAGTTAAGTGATTATCACCGAATGTAAAAGTAACCAACTAATGGCAATAATTAATGCCCCCGTCAGCGCTATTGTCTAGGGTTGACACCTAAACAGAATATGAGAAAGGATAAACAGCCAAGCAAGTTTACTAAATACCATAAAAAGAATGTTATATTATGTTTTCAATGTCCAATACTCCTGAGTCCAACATACTTATTTTATTTCATTTTGTCAATTTTAGGGATTAAAAAAACTTGATGGTGTGGATTATAAATTAATGGTAAGGAAGAAGTGAAAGGAAAATGGGAAGCTGACCAAGAGGGTTCAGTGTCCCAGACAGAGTCGTATAAAAGGGAGATTTGGTTGAGGTAACCCTCCAGACAGAAAACGGTGGTGCAAATTCGGATTGGGGGTGTGAGTGGGGATGGGAAGGTGGAAGCGGAAACACCGACACAAATACTAGTTTCTTGTCTAATTGACATCATTATGTAAATAGGAGTACTTAATATATTTCTTTAATGTCAATGCCAACCTGAAAGTAAAGTTTCTAAACTATATAAAAAATTAAGGAATAAAAGGAAAAACAATGGAAAAGCCACTGTCACATCACTTGAAATCCTTAGCAAATGCTAGAGTAGTATGTTCTCCAAGGCATAAACCACATGTTACATCAACTGAATAAACCACATGTTACATCAACTGAATCAATTCACCCACCTCTTGGTTATTGTGTGTTGTTCATATTGTTTTCAATTACTTAACATCGTTTTTTTGAAAACTGATGTTAACATTATACTAACAACATCGGTTTTTAAAAACTAATGTTAAGTAATTACTAACAATATTATTTTTTTGGATATCGATGTTAAAAAGTTACAATTATTTACGGAAATGGCACCGAGTATAATTTAACATCGGGTTTTCTTGTAGCCGATGTTAAATTGTCAATGTTGAATTCATATTTTGTAGTAATGTATGAAAAACATGGAGAATATATTCAAATTACAAACTCTAAGTGTAGTAGTTGTACACATACATTCACAAGAAAAATATGTCTCTCTAAAACCATATATATAACAATAAATTAATTAGACACACACACACACACGCACACACACACACACACACACACACATATATATATATATATATATATATATATATATATATATATATATATATATATATATATTATTTAAGAAACATTTATATAAACAAACATAATACAAGTAACTAAGGAAAACACAATGTTCGAACTAAATACATTGGATGATGTTTAACCCCTTAACATCTATATGATTTTGATGATAACAAACATATTAAAATTTGATGGACTAATGGATTTAATTAAGTATTTTAGGAATACTAGCATCCAAGATGACTTTGGTATTGAAATCCTAAACTTATGTTGTGCTCTCTCTCTCTCTCTCTCTCTCTCTCTCTTATATATATATATATATATATATATATATATATCATGTGTCCAACACGCTATAAATGAACAAACATCCAACAGTTTGTGAAACCCAACACCCAAAGTGATGAGTTCCTTTGAGTGTCTAAATTGGAATGAGAAACTTACACAAATGTTTTATATATAAGTCCAATGCTCTCTTTATACACGTGGACCACAAGGATGATTTGTGCTCAATAAGTTATGTATCTTTTTTATTACCTCGTAAAATTGAATTGCCAATCATTTGAATTTCAAGTGGGTACTAAGGCAAGACAAAAAAAAGAGCATATTTCATGGATATCGTTAATAGTACGAGTAGTGGAACATGTTGCCAAAAAAGACAATACTATTTGTCTCCTTTCTCTCTCCATCCCAAGCTTCCATGTAGCATTTGTACAAGTTGTGAGAGCACGAAGTATCCAAGGAGACTCAGAATTCCACAACAGTCATATTAGCTCTTTTTTTGCTCAGGAGATATAAGGTTGGTTGGGTGATTAAAAAGAAGGGAAAGGTCGCAGGTTTAATTCCTTCTGATAACAAAAACTAACAAACTAACAATTAACATTTGCCAATAAAAAAACTTTTTCTTTGCTCTATTATAGGTCTCTGGAAGATCATATACAAGTGCTTAGTGTGCAATTCTTTGCTTAGCAAAGTTCTTTGTAATCCAATCTTCATTATATATCCTCTCTATGAAAGTTGATTTGACTTGTATTTCGTCAAATTATTGTTTGGAAAGATAAGAGTAGCTTAGTGATCAAAGAATACTTGAGTATTTATCAATCTTAGGAGAAAGATTGAAGGTGTGTAAGAAGTGACCTATAGAATACTTGTGTAAGCCAGAAGTGGAATAGGGTAGAATATTTTCTTTGTATTCAATTTTAATTAGTGAAATCCTTTAAGGATTAAGGAGAACTTGACATAGCTCAAAAGTTTGAGTGAACCAGTATAAATTAAGTGTTTATACTCTCTCTTGAAGCTTTAACTTATTTTTCTCTTGATTCTCTTTGAACACATCTTTGGAAAAACAAGTTCTTAAAATAAACTTTTGGAAAAATTATTTTTCAAGCTTTGGGACCATCTCTATTTTAAAAATGACTTTTGTGAAACTTGTCTTTTACAGTGTTGGACAATCTTTCAACCAACTCGTGTTTTTCAAATGCTTTGTCATATATGCTTTCATAAAAGGTTTTTATATCTGAGAAAAAAGGTTTAAGTTTTTACTAAAACACTATTCAATCCCTTCTTCTAATGTGTTCCATTTATTTCACACTACAAAGAGCCAAAAGGTGCTTATGTTAACAATGATGATGTACATTAGTATCTTATTCTCTATGGCCTAGTTATCTAATCAAGACACAAGTTTTTCTTACTAATATTACTTTGAATTTATCCCATCTCACAAGATTTTTGTTTCTATGGAAAACGGGTTTTAATTATGCTAAATCTAGTATTTAACTTTTACAAAATGCATTTTAATGAGTTTTCTACATGATATAATATTCTTCACATAATGTTCAATGAATCATCACCCAAGTTGGCCTAGCAATCATGAAGAGCAAATATTAATGCATTTTAAGTAATTATGATAGGTTATGAAATGTATTTGTTTAGTTTCATGCAAACCAAATCTCTTTTGGTCTCCAAGGAAAAGAAAACATCATATCTAACCCATTAAATATTCCTATAACTTTACCAAACTCATCACAAATGTTTCTCGAAGAAACCCACATTAAAAGCATCCAAATGTAATCACAAAGAATTATGTACAAGAATTCTACTTAATTAAGCTTAAACATCTTAATAATGAAATACTACCATATTAATTCATACTAAGGCTTCATATACATCCAAATACAATGAATTTGAATGCAACTTGGTGTTGTGATCATGTAGCCAATTTCATTAAATTCCAAAGAATTCTTGACCATAATCTTCAACAACTTAGACTTTACAAGCATTCAAAGGCTACCATAAACAATTTGTAGCAAATTAAGGAAAACACATTAACTGTAGCCTACTTTCAATCATTATGAAAAACATATAAAATATTATCCACTTGCAAACAATAAATGTGGCATCATGAATTCAAGAGAATCTAGTTGGAGTCACTAAAAAAATGTCATTTAGCAACCCCAAACATCAGTCATAAAATTATTAAAATTAGTCACTAAATATTTTCGTGACCAAGTTTGTCACCAAAGAATTTGGTGCCTAAAACCCCAGTCACAAACCAGTTTCTGACCAAATTTGTTTGTTGATCGCTAAATGTTATATCTTGATGACCGATCTAGTCAATTGCTAACCTAGCATCGTTCGGTGGCTAGTGGAGGAACTAAGCTTACTATCTGGTTGCTAATCGTTAACTATTAGTTGCATAGTTAGCTACCAAACTAACCAATAGGTAACTAGCAAATATGTTTGTATATTTATATTAGAATTAAAGGCCAACTTTACTCGGTCTCAAAGTTTTGAAACAAAAACGAGTCGCTAAGTCATTGACTAATATAATGATATTTTTATCTGGTATTGAAATCGATTTGGCAACTGATATTTCAGTCACAAAATTACCTATAAAGAAAATATAGCTTTTTACTTATAAATTTATATATTTGAAATCTTGTATCTAAAATAGAGTTGCAGTGACAATACCATAGCCATAATAACATATATACATGTGTCTAAAATTAGATGAATAACATCAATCATTATCAAAACATTAATCATTACCAATCGTCAAAATAACAAGTACTCAAGTATTTAAAAATTCAACTAAAATTAGATGATTCACATGAATCATTTTCACTAATCAAAATACACCAAAATACAATTAAAAATCAATTGATTGACATTACTCATGCTGACTAATCAAATAATAAGTGATCTAAGTCTATTAAATGCAACTAAATTAGTTAAATAACAGTCCCAAATCAAGGTGAAGGGCAATTGGAAGTTTGATGGGGGCCACCATGATTATCGGGGAACAAACCAATGTCATAATCACCATCTTGAGTGGGTGGAACAATAGCAAAAAACCTTGGTGACTAACAACCTGTTGAACAATATTTTTGAGTCTTAGCTAACTCAGATTGAATTGTTTGTATGGTTTTATATTTTTGTGACCTCCTCATAATTCAAGTATTGATGAGGATCAAACTCAATACATTGAATTGATGCCAAGAACTCATCACTTAATTTCCCAAATTCATACACATTGCTCTTGTTGCTTTTTTTTTTTAACAACATTCAAATAAAAAGCATTCTCATTTGCCACAAATTGCTTAGTAGAAACCTCTTGTATGTCATCAACTAGATGGGTGTTTGCTCGACAACTGTAACATCCTGAAATTTCGATATCAAAATAGATGTTTGATGTGATTGTTGTGTTATTTGATTGTTTGATAAGTTTGGATTTTTTGAATGATTGTTATGTGAATTATCCATGTGCAATTGCTTGGTGTAGAGGACAAGTTATGTGGAGTTTGTTTGAGCTACGTGGAATTGCGTGATTTTGAGTTTAACCCGAAAAACTTGTCTGAATGAAATAATGTTTAAATGAGATATATGTTTATTGGGTTAATGATATTGTTGTTGTAATGATTGGATTTTTTGGGAAAAGTCTTGATTACAGAGGAGACTCTGTCCAAAATTTTATAATATGTTTTTCCTATTTAATTCTTTACTAAATTTTGAAATGGGCATAAGAGTGTGTTTTCTATATTGTAGTCCTCCTTTTTAATTTAGAATTTTCCTAAAATACCAGTCTCATGGTAATACGGATTGTGGATGGATGAGGTGATATTGATGTCATTGATAATGTCGAAATGAGATGTTATTGATGTGTTGGTGATGATTGAATGAGATAATGATGATGTGTTTGATGATGTATAAATGATATAATGATGATGTGGTTTATGATGTTTAAATGAGATGATGATGAATTGGTTGTTGATGTTGAAATGAGACAAGTTTAATATGTATGATGATGAAATTAGATGATGAGATGTGGATATTGATAATGACATTAATAGGAGATTATATTGATGCTAATAATGTCATTATGTGATATGGATATATATTGACACCCATGGGGGTGAATGAATGGTTACCCTTGCGAGGAAGGATGTGTTCCTAGCCGGGTAATGCATTGATGGTGCCCATGGTTGTCATTGTGTGATGTGGATATACATGGATACCCATGGGGGGTGTATGACTGGTTACCCTTGCGAGGAAGGATGTGTTCCTAGCCACGGTCAGTGCATCGATGAGCCCATATTGGGGTGTTATGTATGTACATGGGGGGTGTATGACGGGTTACCCTTGCGAGAAAGGATGTGTTCCTAGCCGGGTCATACATTGATGATGCCCATGTTTCATACTTCATTTGCATTGATGGAAATAGGATGGTGGCAGTAGGGTATGGAGGTACTAGGAGGGCATCTCTGTTTGGAACTCCCTTGTGACTCAGGGCTGATCATCATTGGGGGGGAGCAGCCTGTGCATGAAAGAGTGACCTTGATAAGCTACTGCATCATTTTCCTGAGAGAGGCTATTTCCATGAGGATGGTACCATATTGCATGCTGATAGATGAGTCAGGTGCATGCATCATTCTATGCATGATTATTTGAGTTTTGAAATGCATTGGATGATTGGTTTGTTGAGTGTGTATTGGAATCATGGATTTTTGTTAATGATTGTGGTGGATAATGTTGTTTCCTTCCCAATTGCTGTTATCTGATATTTATTGGTTTTATATAATAAACTCACCCTTACATTTGTTGTACCGTGTGGTCGGTACCTATGATGATCGCAAACTTTGGTTCGTGTGAGCAGATGAGCAGCAGTAGGTAACATTGGAGGGAGATCTTCTTTTTGGTTAGAGCTGCCAAGCCGACGTGATGACGTTGGATTTATTTTTGGAGAAAGAGTTTTGTTTTGTTTGTTAATCAACTCTTTCTTAGTTAGTCTTTCTAACATGTCGATGACATGTACTGATTTAATATATATGTACATATGTGTTTAATTAGGTAATTGTAATATGTGTATGATAATTCTATTATCGTGAAAAAATTTACCAGCATTTTCATAATCAAATGAATGGAGTTTTTATTAAAATTGAGATCTACACGATTAAGAGCATCGTAACGACGAGGCAGGTTGTTACAACGACGAACCATCTTCTCCTACAACAACATAAATAAACATAATTATTGACAATTAGTTAAAATAATAAAATATCCTCGTAATGAAATAAAGTTGAAATACACTTATTTAGTTACAGTTATTCCCTTTGCTTTATCATTCACGCATTGTCCTTTTTTTCTTTCTCTTTTCTTCTAGATCAAATGTTGTGGGATCTCTCTTATTTCAAGGATCTCCATATATAATTGTACCTTACCAAAATCTGGAGGCACTACATGTCAGGGCAGACGGGGCCAAGGTAAGCTCCTCAACTTGAAGGCTTTCATGAAAAAGATTGAGCTGGTGACCGTTCACTTTGAAGACTTTACTGCTAACTTCATTTTTAATCTCAATTGCACCATGGGGAAAACATTAGTAATGAAAAAAAGGCCATCCCATCTAGATCAAAGTTTACTGGAAATAAGCTTGAGGTGAGAGTTGAACAAGAACACTTTTTGGCTAATATGGAACTCCTACCTAAGAATCCTAGAGTCATGAAACCTCTTCACTTTTTCCTTGTAAATTTTTTACTTCTCATAGGCTTCTATGTGAATCTCTTCAAGTTCTTGCAATTGAAGCTTCCTTTCCATACCCACTTCATCCCAATAAGCACGGTGCTCAATCTCTACCAGAAGGTGGCATGCCTTACCAAAAACCACCCTATAAGGAAACATTCCTAAAAGTGTTCGGTAAGCAATTCTATGAGCCCATAGAGCATCTTCAAGTAGCTTGCTCCAATCCTTCTTGTTGGGTTGCACTATTTTCTGCAACACTTGCTTGATCTCTCTATTAAAAACCTCCGCTTGCCCATTAGTTTGGGGATGATAAGCTGTAGTAGCTCTATGCACAACCCCATACTTCTAGAGCAAGGATGTCAATGACCTATTACGGAAATGGCTTCCCTAGTCATTGATAATGGCTCCAGGTAATCCAAACCTGAAAAAAATGTTAGATCTCACAAAATCCACAACAACTTTAGAATCATTAGTTCTGGTGGCCTTAGCTTCAACCCATCTAGAAACATAATCAACAAGCCAAATATATGAAATACCATGAGAAATAGGAAATGGACCCATAAAATAAATATCCCAAACATAAAAAATCTCAGAAAATAATGGGTTGTTAGGGCATTTCATGCCTATGTGTAATGGTCACTCCCAATCTCTAACACTGCTCACAAGTGGTGGAAAACTGATGAGCATCTCTAAACATGGTGGGCCAATAGAACCCAAAGTCTGACACCGTCTTAGCAATTTGCTAATGACCAAATTGATCGTCGGTAGGTGTGTCATGATAAAATTGTATACTAGAATGAATCTCATGATCTGGTACACACCTACAGATCACTTGGTCACTACCAAACCTCCATAAATAAGGATCATCCCATACATAATATTTAGCATCACTCTTAAGTTTATCTATTTAAGACCTAGATGCACGAGGTAGGACAACAGATGCAACAATGAAATTCACAATGTTAGCAAACCAAGGTGTAACATGGATGAATGCAAATGCATCAAATGCTCATCAGGGAAATTATCCTTAATAGGAACTGACTCAACAAGTCCCTCAATCCTGTTCAAATGATCAACAACCAAGTTTTCTACACCACTTCTGTCCTTAATCTCAATATCTAACTCCTAAAGAAAAAACATCCCCCTAATCAATCTAAGTTTAACATCAGGTTTCCTCAACAGGTGACTATGATCTTGTGTTGGTCCTCTGGTGCAATATGAATCTGCATATAACCTGAAAAACCATAAAGAAAGCAATAATGTGATCTACCTGCCAACCTCTCGAGAACCTGGTCAATGAATGAGAGAGGGAAATGATACTTGTGAGTTTCCTAGTTAAGTCTCCTATAGTCAATGCAAACTCAACAATTATTGGCTACTTTAGTTGGGATCAACTCATTATCCTGGTTCCTCACAACAGTGATATTCAACTTCTTAGGGACCACTTGGATAGGTGAAACCCAAGTGCTATTTGAAATGGGATAGATGATCCTTGCAGTTACTAGCTTCATCACCTCCTTCACCACATCAAGAATGGTGGGATTCAGCTTCCTCTGTGGCTGCCTTATCGACCTAGAAACATCCTCAAAGAGTATTTGATGCATGCATATGGAAGGATTTATTCTGGGAAGGTCAACAAGTGTCCATCCAATGGAATTTTTGTGGCCTCTCAAAACGTGCAACAACTTTTCTTCATGCTCAAATGACCAGTTGCAGGATATGATGACTGGAAGCTTTTGAGCATCATCTAAATAGGCATGTTTAAGGTGCTCAGGTAATGGTTTCTGCTCCAAGGAAGGTGGTTGAATGGTGGATGACAAGGTAATGTTGGTGGCTGATGGAAAGGAGATAGAAGAATTAGAACCTGCACTTGCAACACAATCAGAGTGAATTATCGAGGAAATCTTCGCATAAATACTACACATAATAGCAAAATCATCACAAGTATAATTAAAAGAACCAAGATTAAAATAAAAAAAAGTCAGAAAAATTGTGAAGTAAATATGTACAATTATTTACACTATCTACAACAACATCAATGATATCTACAAGGAAAACAAAATGCTTCTCTGCAGGATGTCTCATGGCCTCAAAAATGTTAAAATGATCAACATCATCATCAAACTCCATGGAAAGAGTTTTTGCATGTACATTGATTTTTGTCATGGCTATCATCAAGAGTGGTCTCCCAAGGATCAATGTGCAGCCATGACTTGAAAACTCATTCTCCATATCTAAAATGTAAAAATCTAATGTAAAAGTCAGATCGTTAACTCGCACCAGCACATCTTCAATAACTCCCAATGGAAGCGCAACACTCTTGTTGGCTAAGTGAATGATAACACCAATAGGTTTCAAATCACCAAAATGTAATGACCTATAAAATAATGTGGTATGACATTAATTGAGGCCTCAAAATCAAGCATGACATATGTAAAAGTTAAATTTCTAATGGTGCAAGGGATAGTAAAAGTGCAAGGATCTTTGCACTTCTGTGGTAAGGTGGATGGTGGAATGACAACAACGGTTTTGCTCTGTATAAGTGCATAAACATTTTTATCCATCTTCACTTGCTAATTTACCTTCATCTTCCTCTTGTGGTGCACAAATCCTTCAAGAACTTTACATATTTTAGAATTTGTTTGATGACATCCAAGATAGGAATATTGACTTCCACCCTCCTGAAAGTCTCAAGAAGATCAAAATCAAGCTTCACTTTCTTTGTAGGAATGGATCTAGAAGGAAAAGGTAGAGGAATCTGTTTTGGTGCAGAATTTGTTTGGGCTCTATCATCATTTTTGGTACCAACGTTTGTTGAATTTGGAAGCTCCATGCCACTCCTCAAGGTAATAGCACTCACATTCTTTGGATCAATAATTGGCTATGTGATATTGTTACTAGAACCTTACTGCTGCATCTAGTTGACTGTTGTACCTAACTGTCCAATCTAAGTCTACAGGTCTTCGATGTTGGCACCTACATTCTATTGAAACTGAATGTTGCTAGTCTCCATTTGCTTCATTAGGTCCTCAAAGGAAGGTCAAGAACTGCTCTACACAGGTTGTGTAGGTGTAGGTGTAGGCTGTTGGAATTATTGTTGTTTCCTGAATAGGGGAGCTTGGTATTTGTTGGTGGAAGGTTGATATTGTTGTTGTTTGATTGGCTGCAGTTGTTGTGTTTGTTGTTTTTGTTGTGGACTAGGACCATACCTCATGTTTGGATGATCTCTCCAACAAGGATTATAAATGCTAGAGTAGGGATTATACTGTTGTTGTTGAGGTCTGAATGGTTGTCCATGTTGTATGGAAGAAACTTCAACAGTCTATTCTATTTCTTGGAGAATGAGACATGTATTTGTTGGACAGTCTGATGCATAACATATACCTCATAACCTTGGTTGATTAGCTGCCATCACATTCTGCTATTGACCAATGGCAAGCGGTCTCACAAGGGATGTTAATTCTATCAGTTTATTCTCCAACCTCTGGTTATTAGCAACCATAGAAACATAAACTTCATTTGCATCAACCTTAATGGTGCAACAACTCTAGTACCAAATTACTAATAATTGGCTGCCATGTTAGAAATCATTTGTCTTGCAGCAAGATGAGTCTTGTCCATTAAAGTGCCTCCACTGGCTGCATTTATTATACTCCTTTTTATTAACACCATCCTTCATAAAAATACTAGATCAATAATTGCTCACTAATTTGATGGTGAGGACAGGTAACACACAACTTGTTGAATCTCTCCCAGTACTCATATAATGTCTCTCCAAGTAGCTGCTTTATACCATAAATTTCTTTGAAATGCAAAGAATTTATCTAAAAATATTCTCTTCATATATGTCCAAGTGTTGATAGGATCTAGTTGAAGGTATGACCAGTCTTTAGCCACACCATCCAAAGATAATGGAAATGCCTTCATCTTCACATAGTCCACATGAATGTCATGTGGTCGCATGGTGGAACACACTACATGAAACTCCTTAAGATGCTTGTGTGGATCTTCACCTGAAAGACCATGAAACTTTGGAAGAAAATGGATTAGTCTAGACTTTAGCTCATAACTAACCTCAGTCTCAGGATATTTAATACATCAAGGTTGATAAAAAACATCAAGTGTAGCCAATTCCTTAAGATTTAAATTGTTATCAGCCATTGTACTAACAACAATTTCAAACTTAGAATGTTCATAAACAAAAACAGAAGGTTCAAAAATAGAAAAATTAGAAATAGAATGCTCATAATACACTATATTGCTATCTAGAACTATACTATCATGCAGAACTACACTTTTATTATCTTTGGTCAACCTGTGAAATGTCCTATCTACCTCAGGATCATATGAATGCAATGCATAGTTTAACTCATCATTGAAATAATAGACTACTTCTTTACCATAACACCACCCACAATATTTGCTGAAATGATAAAGAAAATGGAAAATTACCTTAAACAATTTATAAAAAATTCAAAAAATACTACAGTAAATGTCTAAAAATCATTCTTGATTTTTGGTAATTTTTTGATGATTTTAAAAGTCATGAAAATAGAAAAAAATTCTAAAAGTGGTATAGAACATCGAATTTGCCAAAAAGGACCCCTAATGCCCATGGTCTAGATCATATGCACCATGATTGAATTTTTTATACATTCTGGTATATTTTCAGCCCATTTTGAGCTACTCTCAAGTAAAATTACCAAAATGCCCCTGTCGCTATAACTCCTACTTAGAGGTTGAATTTGTAAATTTTTAACCCAACCCAAACCCCAAGGGGGTACTTTTTATTTTTCAAAATGTAGGATAAACTTTGGACACCAAATTGCGCAGCCAAACTTCACAAGACATATTACTTCTACGACACAAAACACAACTACACTACACTACTCCTCACCATTACTACTTTGTTTTTCACTCTATTTATCTCTTTGTTCTGCTCTACTAAAAAGGACAATGCAACATGCAACAAAATGGCGAATATGCAGAATATGTAGAATATGCAGAAAATGTAAAATGCAAAATGTGCAATAGATGTATTTTTTTCCAATATCAATTTTACTTATACTACTATTTGATTATGAGTGGATTAAGGTTGTCACACAATGAACCATATCCTCGACAACGATGCCAATTTTGATAATGATTGTCAAATCACTACAAAACAAATAAAACTAGGATAATTCTGTAGCATAGTGATAACCTAGGTTGACTTAGAGATACGACTCAATTTGCTTCCTAACTCAATCCACTAATAAAAAATAGGGGAATTTCATCGAATGGTTTGTAGATAATGAACAAAAATTGCAAAAACACAAACAAGAATTGCAGAAAATTGCGAAAACTGATAGAATTGATGAAAGATGTTACAAAACATATTTAAGAATATCAATCCATTTCACCAAACCAAACAATTTGAATTATCATAGTTCTTCAGATAATGATCATATTGTGAAAGTTCAGCCAATATCATTAGAAGCAGTTCAATCAAATTAACTCCTAAATAAATTGAAATCACAAATCAAATTGAAATATAATCCAAACAATCTGTGATTAAAATTTAAAATTAGGAAATAAATCCATAACCTAATCCATTTTCAATCCTAAACACATTCATAATCATGAAAATAAAAAATAGGATTGAAGAAGAAGATGAATATTCACACAGAAATTGAAATACCAAACCAGAACTCAAATTCTCCTTGTTGGGATTGGATCCTTGGATTGATTGTTTAGCCTTCTATGATCATCATCAGTGGAAGAGCAACAAAATTTGTGAAAGAAAAGAGATGAACAAAGATGAAAGGAAGAAGAAAAATGAAGAACAATTTAGAGAAAATAGTTTGATCCTAAAAACTTGCACAAGAAGTTATAAATTATGTTTGTACCAAATGAAGTAACTAACTAACTACACGAATATATAGTGTGACTGAACAATAAGAAAGGATGGGCCTTGATTAGGCCCATCTAATTTAACTAATTAAGCTAATTACACAAATCAAAGCCCAATCTTGCAGCCCAAATCTCAAGCATAGAGGTTCTGACTTCCAAGCCTAAAATGTCCTTCAAACCGGAAGAATTTGCCCAAGCTTATGTCTGAAAAATTGTATCTCTTTTCCTTAGCTTCCAATGAACTACTCATATGCTCCATTTGGAATTTTGTAGAATCCTGTAAGTCCTGCACAAGGAAGATAGGTCAAATATGCACAAAATCTGAAAATAAGCAACAATTACCAATTAAGCCCAATTATTTACCTAAGACCAAAACTGAGTTAAAGTGAGAAAATAAGAGTCCAAGAGAAGTCAAATGAGCTAAGAAGAACAGAAAAATATTAAATTAAAAATTCTCAATCAACCGCGTCTCCAATATGTGCCTAAACAATACCTTTTCATTTGTTATGCATCTACACAACTATTAACTTCTTTATTCACAATGACTACTTTCATTGTATTTTCTCATCCCAAGCCAGGTACTTTCTTGCCTTTCTCATATTTCTCACATTTCAATTTCATTATTTCCTTTTATTTTCTATTATTTTATTTAGTTTTCCATTTCAAAGATTTTAGTCTCTCTTCACTTTCACGTTGCCACCACCCATTGATATCTTATAGATAAAATGAGTTATGTTTCTCTTGCTTTTAATATTTATTGTTTAAATATTTTAATAGGTTGTTTTATGCAGTATGATATTTAAAGAATTTAACATCTTGTAAAAGGTATATATTAGGGGAATTTAAGGTTAATAGATGATAGTTAAACACTTATAATTGAAAAAAACCCTAGCTTCCTTGACTTTTTTGGTTCTAATGTAAGATAGTGCAATTGTTAGGATTTCTTTAATGTGATATATTATTGGAATCATTGTTGAAGGCCACAAACAATGTCTTTATGAGGCGTATATGAGCACTACCCTAAAGGACTTGTCTGTGGTATTCGATGCAAGTCTCCTAGGATACAACAAGAACTTCTCATATGTTTGAACCTACAAACCTGGCAAGGGAAAACACTTAAGGCCCAAGACATAGAAAGGAACTTGAAAAGAAGGAAGAAGAGAAGATTATTTGGTGTGTGAAACTCGATCAGAAAGGTTCATATATATAGCACTAGTTGACACCTTGTGTGATGTAATTTCTAATCCCATTAGACATGAAGTTTCCCAAATCTACCTTGCAATGGAACCCACTCTTCAAGCAAACTTCAAGAACATATAAGTTTCCAACACTTCTTGTGAATTGGGGCTATTTAGAGGTATATAATTGCAGAAACGGAAGATGGAAGGTTAAGGATGAAGGTGAAGACACCATGGAAAAGCTATCCAATACGTCTAGGAAGAATTACCACAATAGCATTGGGAAGCCATTGATTAGTATGTCTAGGTGCCAAACCAGACACCTCATACTTCACACCGGTTCACTTGTTTGTATGTGTTTGTGAGTGACGTATGTGATTACCTTGGTAGCATTTGAACTCGGCCTATCTGATGGCTTGAGATGACGAATGTGTTCAGATATACATAAAATATCCACGGGGGTGTATGACGGGTTACCCTTGCGAGGAAGGATTGTGTTCCTAGCCGAGTCATACATTGATGGTGTCATGGTATTATTCTACGTATAGATGTGAGATGCCGGGACCGGGTGGTGAACCTTGCGAGGACCGCAGTCAGTGCATCGATGGGCCCTTGTGTGGGTGGTATGTTACATAGGGGGTATATGACCGGTTACGCTTGTGAGGAAGGATTGTGTTCCTAGTCAGGTCATACATTGATGGTGCCTATGTAACATATGACATTTGAATTGCGGAAATGGGGTTCATGATTGGCTGTAGGGTACAGAGGTATTGGGGGG
>CM023949.1:13147795-13161992 GCA_013407115.1 Glycine latifolia | reverse complement strand
AGGACTTTATAGGCTTGTAATGAATGGCTTAGGTAAAGGTGGATAAGAAAAGGATATTTAGGCTAAAACTAAGAGAAAAGAGGGGCAATGGGGAGAAAGCCAACAAGTTAAAAGAGGGGTAGAAACAAAGAAATGAGACTTAAAGGAATTTACAAGGATGAAAATCAACCATAACAACTTTTATTGCATTTTCTTTTTCTTTGCTTTTCTTTTTCCTTGTTTATGCATTTTTTCTCTCTTTGAACGTTTGCTTTGTACAATATTTCTTTTCTTTTATATTCTTTTCTCATCATCATTTTTTTTTTTCAAATGAATTAAGTGCAGAAAAATGGAAGAATAGCAAAATGAAAATGAAGAAGATGAAGAACAATGAAGAACAAATGAGAGAAAATGAAGAACAAGCTTTTGATTCTAAAAACTAAAGAAAAGAAATAATAAACTTGTTTGTGCAAAAATGTAAAGTGCTGTTCAAGTTTCACTAAAGTCACTAATATATAGTGACTAAGTCTGAAGAAAAGAATGGGCCATGAACAAAACCCATCAATTCTAATTATTTGTTATTTACAACCATAAAATCAAATTCACAGCCTAAAATTACAAGTGCAGAGGTTCTGATTTCGAAGCTTAAAATGACCCTCCAAATGACAGAATTGGCTTTGGGCTATTTCTGACAAACTTGTAGATCTTTTTGTTATCTTTCCAGGGACTCCTAGAACGCTCCATTCCGAGTTCTGTAGAGCTCTGCAGGTCCTGAATAACCCAGATACGTAAAGTGAGCAAAAATCCGAAAATGCGCAACAAATAGCAATTAAGCCTACTTACTAGCCTAAGACAAAAACTGAATTCGAATAGGAAAATAGAGGTCCAAGAGAATTCAAATAGGTTAAGAATGATATAAAAATATTTAACTAAAGGCACTCCATCAAAATACCCCACACTTAAACATTTGCACTCCTGGGCAAAACTAAAAAAAAGACTAAGAGAAAATTTCAAACTAAAGTAAATCAAAAATTTAAAATAAAAGTATGAACAAGTCACACATATTTTTCAGTGGATCCTAACAATGCACAAAAGTGAGAAAGATGAAAAATGAAAGAATGATATTAAGGTAACAAACAATCCATGAAAACATGATCACAAAGCACAAAGTGAGAAAGTAGTCAAGTTTAGAATTAAGAATGTACCAAGGTGATAGAAATCTCTCAAAGGGCAACACTCAACCTCATATAATGTGTATGGCTTTGTGTTTACACTCAAACACCACATGTAACTAGCACATCCAAGTATTGACAAGACTCTAGTTCATTCAACTTGAAATACACATGCATCAAAAGATCAATAGGACTTTATAGGCTTGTAATGAATGGCTTAGGTAAAGGTGGATAAGAAAAGGATATTTAGGCTAAAACTAAGAGAAAAGAGGGGCAATGGGGAGAAAGCCAACAAGTTAAAAGAGGGGTAGAAACAAAGAAATGAGACTTAAAGGAATTTACAAGGATGAAAATCAACCATAACAACTTTTATTGCATTTTCTTTTTCTTTGCTTTTCTTTTTCCTTGTTTATGCATTTTTTCTCTCTTTGAACGTTTGCTTTGTACAATATTTCTTTTCTTTTATATTCTTTTCTCATCATCATTTTTTTTTTCAAATGAATTAAGTGCAGAAAAATGGAAGAATAGCAAAATGAAAATGAAGAAGATGAAGAACAATGAAGAACAAATGAGAGAAAATGAAGAACAAGCTTTTGATTCTAAAAACTAAAGAAAAGAAATAATAAACTTGTTTGTGCAAAAATGTAAAGTGCTGTTCAAGTTTCACTAAAGTCACTAATATATAGTGACTAAGTCTGAAGAAAAGAATGGGCCATGAACAAAACCCATCAATTCTAATTATTTGTTATTTACAACCATAAAATCAAATTCACAGCCTAAAATTACAAGTGCAGAGGTTCTGATTTCGAAGCTTAAAATGACCCTCCAAATGACAGAATTGGCTTTGGGCTATTTCTGACAAACTTGTAGATCTTTTTGTTATCTTTCCAGGGACTCCTAGAACGCTCCATTCCGAGTTCTGTAGAGCTCTGCAGGTCCTGAATAACCCAGATACGTAAAGTGAGCAAAAATCCGAAAATGCGCAACAAATAGCAATTAAGCCTACTTACTAGCCTAAGACAAAAACTGAATTCGAATAGGAAAATAGAGGTCCAAGAGAATTCAAATAGGTTAAGAATGATATAAAAATATTTAACTAAAGGCACTCCATCAAAATACCCCACACTTAAACATTTGCACTCCTGGGCAAAACTAAAAAAAAGACTAAGAGAAAATTTCAAACTAAAGTAAATCAAAAATTTAAAATAAAAGTATGAACAAGTCACACATATTTTTCAGTGGATCCTAACAATGCACAAAAGTGAGAAAGATGAAAAATGAAAGAATGATATTAAGGTAACAAACAATCCATGAAAACATGATCACAAAGCACAAAGTGAGAAAGTAGTCAAGTTTAGAATTAAGAATGTACCAAGGTGATAGAAATCTCTCAAAGGGCAACACTCAACCTCATATAATGTGTATGGCTTTGTGTTTACACTCAAACACCACATGTAACTAGCACATCCAAGTATTGACAAGACTCTAGTTCATTCAACTTGAAATACACATGCATCAAAAGATCAATAGGACTTTATAGGCTTGTAATGAATGGCTTAGGTAAAGGTGGACAAGAAAAGGATATTTAGGCTAAAACTTAAGAGAAAAGAGGGGCAATGGGGGGCAAGCCAACAAGTTAAAAGAGGGGTAGAAACAAAGAATTGAGATTTAAAGGAATTTACAAGGATGAAAATCAACCATAACAACTTTTATTTCATTTTTTTTTCTTTTTCTTTGCATTTCTTTTTCCTTGTTTATGCATTTTTTTTTCTTTGAACGTTTGCTTTGTAAACTATTTCTTTTCTTTTCTATTCTTTTCTCATCATCATTTTTTCATTTTTTTTTCAAATCAAAACAAAAGCAAATAAAAATACCCCACACTTGTTTGAAACCCACTCCCAAAACAATTTCAAAGCCCCTTTCCTCCCTAAAGCTAGGATAACATGGTTTTCCATTTTTTTTGTAGTTTGCAATGGGTTATATAAGAAAGAAAAGGCTAAAGGCTCAAAAAGGGTCAACACAAGGATAGGTTTATTTGGCTAGTGGCTAAAAGAATGAAGGCCTAAATCATCTCAATCAAAGCATGTGCAACAAGGAATGTCAAAAGAAGCAAGGCAAAACATAGAGTAATCTAGCACAAGGGTGAATTCACACATGAAATAACATATCCACAAAGGCTCAAAAACTCACAAGGCACAATTCTATCACACATGATTCATCTTAAATTCTATTCCTCAACCCTACTTATCACTTCAACAATTGCAACAATGATTCACATCAAGCATGAAACCTCTCAATCCAACCAAATTTTTAATATTTCTCACAATTTATGCAAGTTAGAAATTCTATGAAAAACATGAAAAAGTGCTTAAATTCAATAAAAACAGCAATAAAACAGAAACAGCAACATAAACAGACAGAAAACAGAAACATACAGACTCAAAAACTAAAATAGACAGATAAACAGAAAACAGAATGTATAAACAGAAACGTAAGCAGAAAACAGAAAATAGACAATAACCAGAAAACAGATTTTTGAAATCCTTCACCCCCCACTTGAAATGCACATTGTCCTCAATGTAAGCATGAAAAGAAATGCAAACAAAGAAACAACAAATAAAAGAAGGGAAAAGGAAACTCCCGAAATGTCATTCAAGATGCTTCATCACACAAAATTGGCAAGACCAAAGAGATGTCCGCCACAAGCTCCTCCTCCACTTGAGGGTTTTCATGAAATACTTTGAGTTGGTGACCATTGACCTTGAAGACTTTGCTGGTAACTTCATTTTTAATTTCAACTGCACTATCGGGAAAAACATTAGTAATAACAAAAGGTCCATCCCATCTAGATCGAAGTTTACCGGAAATAAGCTTAAGGCGAGAGTTAAACAATAACACTTTTTGGCCACTATGGAACTCCTTTCTAAGAATCCTAGAGTCATGGAATTTCTTCACTTTCTCTTTATAAATCTTGGAGTTCTCATAGGCTTCTAAACGAATTTCCTCAAGCTCTTGCAACTGAAGCTTCCTCTGCATACCCGTTTCATCAAATGCCATGTTGCAACTCTTCACCGCCCAATAAGCACGATGCTCAATCTCCATTGGAAGGTGGCATGCCTTACCAAAAACCACCCTATAGGGAGACATCCCCAAAGGTGTTCGGTAAGCGATCCTGTGAGCCCATAAAGCAACTTCAAGCAGCTTGCTCCAATCCTTCCTATTTGGTTGCACCACCTTCTGTAACACTTGCTTGATCTCCCTGTTAAACACCTCTGCTTGCCCATTAGTTTGGGGATGATAAGCTGTAGCAACTCTATGCACAACCCCATACTTCTGAAGCAATAATGCCAATGATCGGTTACATAAATGGCTCCCCTGGTCACTGATGATGGCTCTAGGCACACCAAACCTGCAGAAAATGTTGGATCTCACAAAATCCACAACAACTTTAGAATCATTAGTTCTGGTGGCCTTAGCCTCAACCCATCTAGAAACATAATCAACAGCAAGCAAAATATATGAAAAACCATGAGAAACAGGTAATGGACCCATAAAATCAATACCCCAGACATCAAAAATCTCACAAAAAATAATGGGTTGCTGAGGCATCTCATGTCTATGTGTAATAGTTCCTCCTGCTCTCTGACACTGCTCACAAGTGGTGGTAAAGTGATGAGCATCTCTAAACAGGGTGGGCCAAAAGAACCCACAGTCTAATACCCTCCTAGCGGTCCTCTGAGGACCAAAATGACCTCCAGTAGGTGTGCCATGACAAAACTGAAGAATAGACTGAATCTCATGATCAGGCACACACCTTCGGATCACTTGGTCACTACCAAATTTCCACAAATAAGGATCATCCCAAACATAATATTTAACATCACTCTTAAGTTTATATATTTGGGACCTAGATGCATGAGGTGGAGCAACAGATGCAACAAAGAAATTAACAATGTCAGCAAACCAAGGTGTGACATGTGATGAATGCAAATGCATCAAATGCTCATCAGGGAAATTATCATGAATGGGAAAAGACTCAAGAGGTCCTTCAATCCTACTCAAGTGATCAGCAACCAAGTTTTCTGCACCACTTCTGTCCTTAATCTCGAGGTCAAACTCCTGAAGAAGAAGCATCCACTGATCAATCTGGGTTTAGCATCAGACTTCTTCAACAGATACTTCAAAGCTGCATGGTCAGTAAAGACAGTGATATGGGAGCAAAGCAAATAAGATCGGAATTTATCTAAAGCAAAAACAATAGCTAAAAGCTCCTTCTCAGTGGTGGTGTAGTTAACTTGGGCTGCATCTAAAGTGCGTGAAGCATAAGCAATGACATGGGAGAGTTTACCAACTCTCTGTGACAACACAGCCCCAAGTGCATAATTAAAGGCGTTGCACATCAGCTCAAAGGGAAGCTCCCAATTTGGTGGCTGCATGATGGGAGAGGTAGTCAGCTTCTTCCTCAAACCTTCAAATGCCTCTTTGCAAGGCTGGTCAAATGTAAAGTCTACGTCCTTTTGGAGAAGCTTGGACAATGACAATGCAATCTTACTGAAATCCTGAATGAATCTCCTATAAAAACCTGCATGTCCAAGAAAAGAACGTACTTCCCACACAGAAGCGGGGTAAGGTAAAGAAGTAATCACATCAATTTTGGCCTTATCGACCTCAAGACCTCTACTAGAGACCAAATGCCCTAAAACTATACCCTCATGCACCATAAAATGACATTTCTCAAAGTTAAGAATAAGGTTAGTCTTAATACATCGGTCAAGCACTCTAGAGAGACTATCCAAACATGCATCAAAAGAGGAACCATAAACAGTGAAATCATCCATAAACACCTCCATGCAACTCTCTAATAAATCAAAAAAGATGCTTACCATGCACCTTTGGAAGGTGCCAGGTGCATTGCATAGGCCAAAAGGCATCCGGGTGTAAGCAAATGTGCCAAATGGACAAGTGAATGTGGTCTTGTGTTGATCCTCTGGTGCAATATGAATCTGCATGTAACCAGAAAAACCATCCAAAAAGCAATAATGTGATTTACCTACCAACCTCTCTAAAACTTGATCAATGAAGGGAAGAGGAAAATGGTCCTTGCGAGTGGCTTGGTTGAGTCTTCTGTAATCAATGCAAACTCGCCAACTGTTGGCCACTCTAGTTGGGATCAGCTCATTATCTTGATTCTTCACAACTGTGAGACCCGACTTCTTAGGAACCACTTGGATAGGTGAAACCCAAGTGCTATCTGAGATGGGATAGATGATCCCTGCAGCTAGCGGTTGCCTCACTGGCCTAGAATCATCCTCCAAAAGTATCCGATGCATGCAAATGGAAGGATTAATTCCAGGAAGATCAGCAAGTGTCCATCCAATGGCCTTTTTGTGGCCTCTCAAAACATGCATCAACTTCTCTTCATGCTCCAGTGGCAGACTACTAGATATGATGACTGGAAGCTTTTGAGCATCATCTAAATATGCATACTTGAGGTGCTCAGGTAATGACTTCAGCTCCAAGGAAGGTGGCTGAGTGGTGGAAGGCAAGGAAAGACTGGGGGCTGAGGAAAGTGGGATAGTAGGCTCAGAACCTGTATCTGTACCTGCAACACAATCAGTGTGAAGTGCGGAGGAAATCTCCGCACAAATACTACATGCAATAGCAGAATCATCACAGGTACAATTACAAGAACCAAGATCAAAATCAGAAAAATCAGAAGAATCAGAAAAATCAGAAAGTAAATCAGAAATATCTACACTATCTACTGCAGCATCAATGATATCCAGAAGAAAAATAGAATGCTCCTCTGCAGGATGTCTCATGGCCTCAAAAATGTTAAACTGGACAATGTCATCACCAAATTCCATAGAAAGAGTTCCTGCATGCACATCAATTTTAGTCCTAGCTGTCATCAAGAATGCTCTTCCTAAGATTAATGTGGAACCATGACTAGAAAAAGACTCATTCTCCATGTCCAAAATATAAAAGTCCGCAGGAAAAATCAAATTATTAACTCATACCAACACATCTTCAATAAGTCCAAGTGGAAGTGCAGCACTCCTGTTGGCCAAGTGAATGACAACACCAGTGGGTTTCAACTCACCCAGGTGTAGTGATCTGTAAACTGATGTGGGCATGACATTAATGGAGGCTCCAAGATCACACATGGCATCTGCAAAAGTAATACCTCCAATGGTGCATGGAACAGCGAAAGTGCCAGGATCCTTGCACTTCTGTGGCAAGGTGGATAGTGGCATGGAATCAACAGTCTTGCCCCGTATGAGTGCAGATACATTCCTGCCCATCTTCACTTGCCTATCTCCCTTCAGCTTCCTCTTATGAGTACACAAATCCTTCAAAAACTTTGCATATTTCAGAATCTGTTTGATGGCGTCTAATAAGGGAATGTTGATTTCAACCCTCCTGAAAATATCAAGCAAATCAGAATCAAATTCCACTTTCTTTGCAGAAATGGATCTAGAAGGAAAAGGTAGAGGAATAGGAGGAGTATGCTTTGGTGCAGAATCTGATTTAGCACCAACAACTGTTGAATCTGAAAGCTCTTTGCCACTCCTCAAGGTAATGGCATTCACACTCTTTGGATTAATCACTGGTTGTGCTGGAATGCTGCCAGAACCTTGCTGCTGCATCTGGTTGACAGTTGTAGCTAACTGTCCAATCTGAGTCTGGAGGTCTTGGATGGTGGCACTGACATTCTGTTGAAACTGAAGGTTGGTGGTGGCCATCTGTTTCATCAAATCCTCCAAAAAAGGTCCAGAACTGGGCTGCACAGGTTGTGCAGGTGGTGTAGGTGCAGGTTGTTGGAACTGTGGCTGTTGTCTGAATGGGGGAGGTTGGTATTTGGTGGTGGCAGGCTGGAAGTGCTGCTGAGGAGGTCTGAAGGGCTACTGCTGTTGTGGTGGACTAGGACCATACCTCAAATTCGGATGATCTCTCCAACCGGGATTGTAAGTGTTGGAGTAAGGATTATACTGCTGTTGAGTCTAAATGGTTGTCCAGGTTGCATGGCAGAAACTTCAGCAGCTTGTTCTGTCTCTTGGAGAGTGGGGCATGCATCTATTGGATGATCAGGCGCACAGCAGATACCACAAAGTCTTGGTTGGTTGGCTGCCATCACATTCTGTTGTTGACCAATAGCAAGCTGCCTCACAAGGGATGTCAACTCTGTCAATTTGTTCTCCAACCTCTGGTTATCAACAACCATAGAAACAAAAACTTCATTTGCAGCCTTGGATGGAGCAATACCGATTCGAGTACCAAATTGTTGATAATTGGCTGCCATGTTAGAAATCAATTGCCTTGCAGCAATAGGGGTCTTGTCCATCAAAGCGCCTCCACTAGCTGCATCTATCATACTCCTGTCCATCAACATCAAACCTTCATAAAAATATTGAATTAATAATTGCTCACTGATTTGATGGTGAGGGCATGTAGCACACAGCTTGTTGAATCTCTCCTAATACTCATACAATGTCTCCCCAGCTAGTTGTCTTATACCACAAATCTCCTTCCGGATGGATGCTGGAAAGAATTTCTCCAGAAATCTTCTCTTCATATCCGTCCAAGTGTTGATAGGATCTGGTTGAAGGTACAACCAGTCCTTGGCTACACCATCCAGTGAAAAAGGAAATGCCTTCATCTTGACATAATCTTCATGAATGTTATGTGGTCAAATGGTGGAACACACTACATGAAACTCCTTAAGATGCTTGTGTGGATCTTCACCTGCAAGACCATGAAACTTGGGAAGCAAATGGATCAGTCCAGATTTTAGCTCATAACTGACCTCAGTCTCAGGGTATTGAATACACCAAGGTTGGTAAACAACATCAGGTGTAGCCAATTCCTTAAGAGTTAGGTTGTTATCAGCCATTGTATCAAGATCTACAGAAGTAGAAGGATTAGAAGTAAATTCAGAATCAAATTCAGAAGATATTATGCTACTATCTAAAACTACACTATCAAAGTCATCTAAACTAATATTATGTCTGTTTAATCTGTGAAATGTCCTATCTATCTCAGGATTATATGCATGTAGTTCACTTGATGTGGACCTAGTCATACACAATTCAGCTCATAAGGAACAATAAACACAGACAAAACAACAATGTTAGCCAGCTGCTCTACCAAGACACTACTCACTATATGTGCTGAAATGAAATAGAAATTGGAAAATTGCCCTAAACAATTTTTAAAAATTCTAGAAAAATAACAGTGAAAGTCTAAAAATCATGATTCATTTTTGTGATTTTTTTGGTGATTTTTAAAAATCATGAAAATAGAAAATTGCCTCAAAAGTGGTCTAAATGAAGGAATTTGGCGATTTGGACCCCTCATGACCGTGTTCATCCTTTATAGGGTCACCATGATGTATTAATTTTCTCCACATTCTGGTAAAATTTCAGCCCATTCCGAGATCGTTTGCTGTGAAATGACCAGAATGCCCCTGCAACAATTGTAAAAACAGTGTTAAAACTCCTACTTAGAGGTCGAATTTGCCAATTTTAACCCAAACCAATCCCAAAAGGGGTTGCTTTTGTTTAAAATGGGGGATAAACCTTGGGAAACAAATTGCAAGCAAAACTGCACAAGTCGGAAAAAATTCTAGACAGCAAAATGACACTACAAAACAACTACACTACACAATTTCTCATCCTACTACTACTCTGTTTTTGCTCTGTTTTTACTTTGTTTTTCTCTATATTTTGACAGCAAACATGAAACTACATCATCCACACTTCATAATGAACAAGAATAATCATGCAATTATGTGATAAAGTGCGGTTGTGCAACAAAGTGTAAAGATGCAATGAATGTAATTTTTTTTTTATATGTATTACTACTACTATGCAGTAAATATGCAGCAAAATGTAGATATATTACAGTGAATTAAAGCTAACACACAATGAACCGTGTCCCCGGCAACAACACCAATTTTGATAAGCGTTTGTCGTGTGGCTTCAAAACAATTTAACTAAGCTAATTCTGCAACACAGGGTTAACCTAGGTCGACTCAGAGACACGATCTTGGAGCTTGTTTTCAGCCATAAAGAGCTTTCTTAAGTTTGAAAACATGGTTTGGATATTTGAAATCGGCAAAACCAGGAGGTTGCTCCACATAGATTTCCTCCTTAATATATCCATTTAAGAAAGCACTTTTAACATCCATTTGAAAAAGTTTAAAATCCATTAAACATGCATATGCAAGAAATAATCTAATGGCTCTAATCTTGCAACTGGTGCATAGGTTTCCTCATAGTCAATGCCTTCCTCTTGGTTGTAACCTTTTGCAACCAATCTAGCTTTGTTTCTGACTATGATTCCATTCTCATCAAGTTTATTTCTAAAAACCCATGTAGTGCTAATAGGCTTGAGAGAAGAAGGTCTAGGAACAAGTTCCCAAACTTCATTTCTCTTAAATTGATTCAGTTCATCATGCATGGCATGCATCCAATGTTCATCAATTAAGGCTTGATCAATATTCTTTGGTTCTATTTGTGAAACAAAAGCCATATTACAGTAGAGATTTCTCAATGATGATCTAGTAGATACTCCCTTTGAAACTTCACCAATTATATTGTCGAGGGAGAGATCTCTTGTAGTTCTCCAATCTTTTGGCTCTTGAACTGGTGTTGATTGTTTTGTTTCAATAGTTGGTTCTTCCTTTTCTTTATCCATTGATCCATTAAGTTGAATGAACTCCTCCAAAGGAGCTGCATCAATATCACTCTTCTTTTCCTCTTTAGAGGGATTAGATTCATCACAAATAACATGAACTGATTCTTCCATGCATAAGGTTCTTTTATTGAAAACTCTATATGCTTTGCTATGTAATGAATATCCAAGGAAGATGGCTTAGTCAGCTTTAGCATCAAATTTTAAAGTGATTCTTTACCACATTCAAAGCAAGTGAAGTTGTTGTCACTCTTTTTGTTGTTGTTGTTCTTCTTCTTTGTGAACTTTATGTTCTTGTTTCTTCTCAAGAACTTGCTGAATTTTTTGACAATTAGATTCATGTTGTCCTCTTCATCTTCTTCACTTGAGTCTTCCATCTTTTCAACCTTTGAGGATGCAACTTTCAAGGCTATGCTTTTATGTTTCTTATCTGCATCTTATACATTGGTTAGTTGCGACATTTCAAGTTCATACTCAAGAAGCTTACCAAAAAGTGCAGCCATGGACATTTTGGATAGATCTTTTGATTCTTTGATTGCTATCACCTTTGGTTGCCATGGTCTTGTAAGACACTTCAAGATTTTGATGTTCAACTCTTCAGCATCAAATATCTTTCCAAGACCAAGAAGATGATTTACTATGTGAGTGAATCTTGTTTGAAGCTGAGATATGTTTTTCGTGGAGTTCATCTTGAACATTTCATACTCATGGGTTAAGGCATGCTTTCTTGATCTTCTTACTTCATCTGTACCTTCATGAGTTATCTCCAACATCTCCCACATCTCCTTTGCACTTTTGCACCTAACAGTTCTAAAGAATTCATCAGAGGAAAGTGCAAAAGTAATCATATTCTTAGCTTTAAAATCATATTGGATAACTCTCTTTTCAGCATCTGTCATTTCATCCCATTCTTTAGGAATCATATCATTACCAATAGTTTTTATAGGAATCAAAGGACCTTTTTCTATTGCATTCCAAGCACCTAGGTCATTTGATTGAATAAATATATTTGCATTCTATTTTTCCAAAAATTGAAGTGCTCTTCTTCAAATATCGGAGGACGATTGAGGGAGGCACCTTTCTTGAAGGTAATTTGTGTGGTATTCATTTTCTTTTTAAAGAAAGATAGTGATCTTGAATAACACTCAAGAACCTGCTATTGATACCAATTGAAAATAATAGGAATACCCACAATAACCAAGAGGGGGGGTGAATTGGTTTATTGGTTTAAACTTGGCCTTTCAAAATTTATTTATAAAATCAGAGTTAAAGGATCTTAATCACTTTTAAACCAAGAATGCTTCTAATCAATCAAACCACTCAGCCCAAGAAATCAATTGCTTAAAACAGGACTTGTTGAGTAATGATAATAATACCAATAACAAATGAACAAGATAACTAGTAAAGATTGAGAAATAGAAAATCAACACAAGAATTTATATTGGTTCACTTCTCAAGAGAAGCTACATCCAGTTTCTTCTAATCAACACTAGATTAGAGTTTCACTATTATAAATTTTTGTTTTTACAAGCTTTACAACAATCACCCTTTATCAAACCTAGATAAAGAATGGAAATCTAAAACCCTATTAGACTCCTAGTGATTAAGAACTAAAGAACACTACTCTATTCTTCCTCTAGAGAACACTACTCTAGCACAAGCTTTAAAGAATCCTTTACAATAGCTTCAAATAACCAAAAATATAAAAATGAATTTACAATCAGAGAAAATGGAGAGAAACAACCTGATGATCCAATGAGTGTAGATGCATATGGTTTACCAATCAGAATTGAATTGCAGAAAAGGATTTCAAAACATGTTTTCCAAAACTTCTTTGAAAACTCTTACCCAAGAAATCATTCAAAACCCATGAAAATTAAAGAGTGGGACAAGAACTTAGTTAACCCATAAAATCACTTTCTAACTTTGAGAAGGCTTGTGTATATTCAGAAATTTCGAAGTATTCAAGTTGCAAAAACAGACAAGCCTTCATTCAATTTATAACAGCTTTTTGTAACAGACTGTAATCGATTACAACACACCAAATAATCGATTAAATGGCTTATGTAATCGATTAAATTGTCTTTTTAATTGATTAAATTGTTCATGGCTTCATTTTGGGTTTTACAATGAACAGAATAATCGATTAAACCGCGTTGTAATCGATTAAAGCAGTGAAGTACGTTGTGAAGCAAGCTTGTGTAATCAATTACAATGTTTGGTAATCAATTAAAGTTGTAACACCCCGGACGTGTTATCATTAACAATATCATAAGCGCGCTATCAGAGTTAAATAACTCAGTGCGGAAGCAACAGGAACGTTTTTCTTGATGTCATTATGCATGAGATATATAAAGACATACAAAAACATTATACACAAGCCTCTTACTGATCCAGAAAACATAAACTATAAAAACATAGGCAGATAACATAAAACTGAACCAGAGATAATCAGGAGGTATATACTCAGAATCTGTACATATACATGCTCAAAACAAGACCACATCGGTCATACATCAAAATATGTACAGAACTATGGGTGTACACTCACACCCTATACAAACAGAGACCAAATAAAGATTCTTCTAATCTTCATCTGCAGCCCATGACCACTCCAGCACTCTCAGCTAGGGCCTCCTGCCCTGAGGTAACTTCTCCCCTCTAAGCACCTGAAACCACAACCCACAACAGGGGTGAGATATACATCTCAGTAAGCTCAGGGTTCTGGGACATCCTCCCTTACCCTGGTTCACCCCCAAGCACAAAACACAAAGAATGAACAAGATAAAGCCCAGGACACCGTCCTGGCTATTACACCTTCCCCAGCTCTCTGGGTACTAACTGGATGCTATCAGCATCGGAGGTATTCCACCTCATACAGGCTCTCTAGCCATCTGGCTCTCTAGCCATCATAGACTCGTCTCATAGAGATCTCTCAGAGGTACTATGATATAGTGCCCACCCTAGGACACTTCTCATACCAGAGAGGCATTGCCTCATCTCTGAACAGCATTGCCTGAGTCACCTACTCAGGACTTCACATATACACATTGCCTGAGGAATCCCTCAACTCAGGACTTCAATAAATCCAGATATGGCTCATCTAAGAGGCCCTAGGCTCTCATCCCCTCGGGAAGCCCTCTCTTAGAGATACAACATATCTGTCCACTGCCTGGCCTCTCCAGGACTTACATAGCACATGCCTGGGCAAGAACATCCATAAATGGGCAATCACCTCCAGGACTTTCCATAACACATGCCTGAGGAGTCAATCCACACCGGGAGCACCATCCATCAGGACTTCCATCTCAACTGCCTGGGGAGTCATCCACAACGGGAGCACCGTCCCA
>CM023949.1:13115608-13147785 GCA_013407115.1 Glycine latifolia | reverse complement strand
CAGGACTTTCCTCTGCCTGGGGAGTCATCCACAACGGGAGCACCGTCCGCCAGGACTTTCTCTGCCTGGGGAGTCATCCACAACGGGAGCACCGTCCGCCAGGACTTTCCTCTGCCTGGGGAGTCATCCACAACGGGAGCACCGTCCGCCAGGACTTCCTCTGCCTGGGGAGTCATCCACAACGGGAGCACCGTCCGCCAGGACTTTCCTCTGCCTGTGAGAGACAATCCACACAGGGAGCTCTCAATCCCACAGGACTTCCAATCACACTGCCTGAGAGAGACAATCCACACCGGGAGCTCTCAATCCCTCAGGACTTATATAATCACTTGCCTGGGAATAACCCTCCAGGTCTTACACATGACTGCCTAAGGGGAACCTCTGTGCAGAGCCATCCACCCTTAGGACTTTAGTGGAGAGCAGTGGCACCTCCCATAGAATCTCAGCTATTCCAGGGAGTCCTCAAACTCTTCCTCTGGCTAGGGAACCTCACTAGCCTGATACTATCGCAGTATCCTCTAGGTTCCATCACCTGCAACATCATGTACACATACATTCTCACACCTCTCGGTGTCTAACCTAGGATTCATCATGCAATCATACATCTCGAACGGTCTGAGTATCACTCCAAGAACCGTTCTTCTAGCCTCTCAGGCTTCAGTCATAACAAATCATCTAAATAGGCCATTCAGGCCTTCAGTCCCCAGCATGCCCATAACAAAAGCAATACAAGCATGGCATGCATGAATCACCCACTTGGGTGGTAAACAAGAGAAAGGGAATAATCCCCAGAGCGATGAGCTTACCTGGTAGTAGTGCCTGCACTCCAGCCCCTGGACAATGGTCTGCTCTTCTGACACCTCGTGTCAAGCCCTATCAAGGCACACAAACATATATCACAGACCATTCAGGCACATAAACAAACAATAGCTCATCAACAGCCCTCAACTGCCTCTCAACATGGCTCTTGCACGTCTCAATCAAGTGACTCAGTTCCAAGTCACACATGCAAAGCCTAGAGCCAAAACCAACAATCACCAAATCATAAACTGAAAGCTAATCCTTCCTCCTCTCATCATTCTAAGCACTTCTCTCAACTGGACCCAGAGCTAATTCTAGCTCTATCACAGATGGGTCACTATTCATCAAAACCCCCAAATCCAAAATCAATCGGAGAAACTCGAGTTTCTTACCTCAGAACTGCCGAGGAAGGCCTCTGGGCTACTCTCCTTAGCCTTGGTGCTCTGAACCACCGCCGTTCCTCGCCCAATCTCGAGCTCTCTGCAGCTTTCTCAGAGAAGGGGTTTTCAATGAATAGGGAGGAAGGATTTTGGCTCAAACTTGGTTTCTAGGAGATTTTCTAGGCTTTGGAAGGTGTTTAGGCCAAGATATAAGGCCCTAGGAAGCTTGGGAGCAGCTTTAATGGAGGTTGGGGTCGTGGGGAAGAAGGAGAAGCCTTTTCTTCTCTGAAAAACGCGACCCCCTTATATATAATGGCTGCACCGACCTTCCCGCGCGATCCGCGCGGGACACCGCGCTATCCGCGCCAGCTGCAAAACCCTCTGGCGCCATCAGCGCCACCTTCACGCTATCAGCGTGGACCTGCCAAGCCTGTGGCGCGATCCGCGCCACAGCCCGCGCCATCCGCGCCAACCTCTGAACCCAGTTGGCGCTGCCAGCGCCAGCCCTGACGCTGGTAGCGTGGAAAACCAGAGAAACTTGGCTTTCCAGGCCACTTACCGCGCCATCAGCGCCACCCATGGCGCTATCCGCGTGGACTGGGAAACCTCTGGCGCTATCAGCGCCAGCCCTGGCGCTATCCGCGCCACACCCTTAACAGGGTTTTCTGTTGAAAATGCTGGCGCTATCCGCGCGGGATCTGGCGCCAGCCGCGCCACAGGGAGGGTCCTTACAAAAGTAGTGAGGCAAGCTTTTTGTTTTTACTATGTAATTGATTACAAGAGTCATGTAATCGATTAAAATATTCATCATTGCTTTTCTAGATTTAAAATGAAGCAAATAATCGATTAAAACGATGTGTAATCGATTAAAGCAGTAAGATTACATTTTTCAAAAACCATTAACCATGACTAATTGATTTCTTTTAAAAACATGAATAGCTTTGATACTTTTAATGAAAGATATGTAAGCATGTTAATGATTATGTGCATGCAATGCAAGGATCAAAAGATTGGCCTCTCATACACTTAATTTAAATGACAATCTTCAAGGCATGTGAAAAGCTCAAAACATTCTTCTATGGTACAAGCTTCATCTTCTTGTTGCTCCCTCTATATCCAACAAAAAATTGTGGTTGATTCCATTTTCTTCACAGAACTTTTCAAAATGCTCATTTTGGAATTCCCCACCATGATCACTTCTTATTGAGACAATTCTGCTTCATTTTTTATTTTGAACAAGTTTGGCTAATTTTCTAAAAGCAATGAAAGCATCACTCTTGGATCTTAAAAACAAAGTCCATATGAATCTTGGTGGTACAAACTTTTAATGTGTGACCTTTCTTCATGCAATAGTAATAAGTTACAACTTTTGATGCTCTTTCAAAATGGGTCATTTGATTAAACTTTGTTTTTAAAATAGCTCTTTGATTTTTCTGTTTTGGTGGTATAAACTTGGTTTTTCCAAAAGGTTTTGCTTGATGTTTGCCATGGACATCTTGGATAGATCTTTTGATTCTTTGATTGTTGTCACCTTTGGTTACCATGGTCTTGTGAGACACTTCAATATTTTGATGTTCAATTCTTCAGCATCAAATATCTTCCCAAGACCAAGAAGATGATTTACAATGAATCTTGTTTGGAGTTGAGATATGTTTTCTGTGGTGTTCATCTTAAACATTTCATACTCATGAATCAAGGCATGCTTCCTTGATCTTCTAACTTCATATGTACCTTCATTAGCTACTTCCAACATCTCCCACATCTCCTTTGCACTTTTGCACCTAACAGTTCTAAAGAATTCATTAGAAGAAAGTGCAGAAGTAATCATGTTCTTAGCTTTAAAATCATACTGAACAACTCTCTTTTCAACATCTGTCATCTCATCCCATTCTTTGGGAATCATATTATTACCAACAACTTTCATAGGAACCAAATGACCTTTTTCTATTACATTCCAAGCACCTGGGTCATTTGAATGAATGAAAATCTGCATTCTATTTTTTCAAAAGTTAAAATGCTCTCCTTAAAACATCAGAGGACGATTGAGGGAGGCACCCTCCTTGAAGGCAATTTGTGTGGTATTCATTTTTTTTAAAGAAAGATAGTGATCTTGAATAACACTCAAGAACCTGCTCTTGATACCAATTGAAAACAATATGAATACACACAATAACCAAGAGGGAGGGTGAATTGCTTTAAACTTGGTTGTTTTAAATTCTTTAGAAAATCATAATCAGAGTTAAAGGATCTTTATCACAACTAAACCAAGAATGCTTCAATTTCAATCAAACCACTCAGCCCAAGAAAACAATTACAAAGCTTAACTTGTTGAATAATATGGAATTCACCAAGAACCACAGAACAAGATAAAAAGAAAAGATTAAAGAATAAAGTTCAACACAAGAACTTATACTGGTTCACCTCTCAACAAGAGAAGCTACATCCAGTTCTTCTAATCAAAACTACATTAGAGTTCCACTATTCACAAATTTCAGTTCTTACAAGCTTTACAACAATCACCCTTTATCAAACCTAGATAAAGAACATAATTCTAAAACTCTATTAGACTCCTAGTGATCAAGACACAGAGAACCTTCTCTACTCTTTCCCTCTAGAGAAACCCACTCTAGAAAAAGCTTCAAGAACCTTTTGTAATAGTTACAAACAACCAAAAATCCAAAAATGAATTTACAAGCAAATTTAATGGAGAGAGACAACTTGATGATCTAATGAATATGAATGAATATGGTTTACCAATCAGAGTTGAAATGAAAAACAATTTCAGAACTTCCTCTCCAAAAGCTTCTTTGCAATCTTGCCCAAGAAATCTTTCAATGCACCATGAAGATTTGAATATGTTGGACAAGAACTTTAGAACTCAGAATATCCTTTCTCACTTTCAGAAGGCTTATGAAAACTTTGAAAATTTTGAATTATGTCTTGTGTTTATTTTAGAAAACCTTCAGCTATTTATAAAAATAGTTGTAACTAAATGTAATCGATTAAAATGTTCTTCAGTTTTCTGGAAAGGATATATGAACAAAGTAATCGATTATTTCAGCCTATAATCGATTACTACAGGGATTTTCTATTTCATAAATGTACTAAGTAATCGATTATGGATAAGTGGTAATCGATTATCACAGTCAAGTCATGTTCTGTGTTCATACTGAGTTATCGATTATCATAGTCATGTCATGTGTTATGTTTGAACTAAGTAATTGATTACATATAAGTGGTAATCGATTATCACTGTGAAAATCATTTTTCCAAAAACTTGAAATAATGAAACCTTGACTTTGATGCAATCATGAAATCTTAAACCTTTATCACAAACCATGTGCTTTTGTAACATCATGAATGCAAATCAATGAAAGTTTATGCAATGCAATATGGAAAGCATCATAGGATGATTCTTTCCTACATTAAGCAATTACAAATGCCTTCAATTGAATGACATGTACAAACCTAAAACACTCATCTATCTTCAGCATATATCTTGATCCATCTTCATTCTCCCCCTGTATCTAACATAACTAACTTTTGTTCATTTGAATGCAAATCAGAATTTGTGTGAGAGATTTCTCTCTTGTTCTAGCAAAAACCTCTTGTTTCTTATCAATGGCTTCATGCTATTGTGGTGATTCTTCCTAGGCTTATTGGAAAGCTTTTCCATGGTGCCATCCATCTTCATCCCTAACCTTTATTCCATCTTCCATTGCTGCAATTAAAAGCTTACTAATAGCCTATGTTCCACGTGAAAGCTGGACAAATTTGTGTTCTTGAGAAAAGCTTGAAGTTTTGGTTTCAATGCAAGGTATATTTGGGAAATTCTTGTCTTATGATTTAGACATACATCACGAACCTTCCTTTGTCATCCACCATTCAGCCACCTTCCTTGGTGTTGAAACCACTATCGAAGCACCTTAAATATGACTATTTAGATGATGCTCAGAAGCTCCTAGTCATAATATCTAGCAGCCTGTCACTTGAGCATGAAGAGAAGTTGTTGCATGTTTTGAGAGGCCACAAAAAGGCCATTGGATGGACACTTGTTGACCTTCGCAGAATAAATCCTTCTATATGCATGCATCAAATACTCTTAGAGGATGATTCTAGGCCAGTAAGGCAGGCACAGAGGAGGCTGAATCCCACAATTCTTGATGTGGTGAAGAATGAGGTGATGAAGCTACTAGCAACAGGGATCATCCATCCCATTTCATATAGCACATGGGTTTCACCTGTCCAAGTGGTCCCTAAGAAGTCGGGCATCACTTTTGTGAGAAACCAAGACAATGAGTTGATTCCAACTAGAGTAGCCAACAGTTGGGGAGTTTGCATTGACTATAGAAGACTTAACCAAACAACTCGCAAGGACCATTTCCCTCTCCCATTTATTGACTAGGTTATGGAGAGATTGGCAAGTAAATCACATTATTGCTTTCTTGATGGTTTTTCAGGTTACATGCAGATTCATATTGCACCGGAGGACCAATACAAGACCACATTCATATGTCCATTTGGTACATTTGCCTACACTAGGATGCCTTTTGGCCTATGCAATGCTTTTGGAACCTTCCAAAGGTGCATAATGAGTATCTTTTTTGATTTATTAGAGAGTTTGCGTGGAGGTGTTTGTGGATGATTTCACTATTTATGGTTCCTCTTTTGATGCATGTTTGGATAGCCTCTCTAGAGTTTTTAACCGATGCATTGGGGCTAACCTTGTTCTTAACTTTGAGAAATGTCATTTTATGGTACATGAGGGTATAGTCTTAGGGCATTTGGTCTCTAGTAGAGGTATTGAGGTTGATCAGGCCAAGCTCGATGTTATTACTTCTCTACCTTACCCCGCTTCTATGCAGGAAGTACGTTCTTTTCTTAGACGTACAGGTTTCTATAGAAGATTCATCCAGGATTTCAGCAAGATTGCACTACCAATGTCCAAGCTTGTCCAAAAGGACGTAGACTTTGTGATTGACCAAGTTTTCAAAGAGGCATTTGTGGAGTTGAGGAAGAAGCTTACTACCTCTCCGATAATGCAGCCATAAGATTGGGAGCTTGCCTTTGAGCTCATGTGTGATGCCTCTAATTATGCGCTTGGGGCTATGTTATCATAGAGAGTTGATAAACTATCCCATGTCATTGCTTATGCTTCATGCACTTTAGATGCAGCCAGAGTTAACTACACAACCACTGAGAATGAGCTTTTGGCTATTGTTTTTGCTTTAGATAAATTTAGATCTTATTTGCTTTGCTCCTATATCATTGTCTTTACTAAGCATGCAGCTTTGAAGTACCTAATGAAGAAGCCTGATGCTAAACCTGGATTGATCAGGTGGATGCTTCTTCTTCAGGAGTTTGATATTGAGATTGAGGACAGGAGTGCTACATAAAACTTGGTTACTGATCATTTGAGCAGGATCGAGGGACCTGTTGACTCTTTTACTAAGGGATAATTTCCCTTATGAGCATTTGCTGCATTTGCATTCATCACATGTTACACCTTGGTATGTGACATTGTGCATTTCATTGTTGCATCTGTTGTTCCACTCATGCTTCTAGGTCTTAAATAGATAAACTTAAGAGTAATGCTAAATATTATTTGTGGGATGATCCATATTTATGGAGGTTATGTAATGACCAAGTGATCCTCAGGTGTTTACCAAATCATGAGATTCAATCTATTCTTTAGTTTTATCATGGCACACCTACCGACGGTCATTTTGGTCCTTAGGGGACCGGTAGGAGAGTATTAGACTGTGGGTTCTATTGGTCAACCATGCTTAGAGATACTCATCACTTTTCCACCATTTGTGAGACTTGTCAGAGAGTAGGAGGGACCATTACACATAGGCATGAAATGCCTCAGTAACCCATTATCTTTTGTGAGATTTTTTATGTATGGGGCATTGATTTTATGGGTCCATTGCCTGTTTCTCATGGTTTTTCATATATTTTGTTTGCTGTTGATTATGTTTCTAGATGGGTTGAAGCTAAGGCCACCGGAACTAATGATTCTAAAGTTGTTGTGGATTTTGTGAGTTCTAACATTTTTTGCAGGTTTGGTGTGCCTAGTCCCATTATTAGTGACCAGGAGAGCCATTTCTGTAACATGTCATTGACATCCTTGCTCAAGAAGTATGGGTTTGTGCATAAAGTTGCTACATCTTATCATTCCCAAACTAATGGGCAAGCAGAGGTTTTTAATAGAGAGATCAAGCAAGTGTTGCATAAAGAAATGCAACATAATAGGAAGGATTATAGCAAGCTACTTGAATGATGCTTTATGGGCTCACAGGATCACTTACCGAACACCTTTTGGGATGTCTCCCTATAGGGTGGTTTTTGGTAAGGCATGCCACCTTCGGGTGGAGATTAAGCATCATGCTTATTGGGTGGTGAAGAGTTGAAACATGGCATTTGATGAAGCAGGTATGGAAAGAAAGCTTCAAGTGCAAGAACTTGAAGAGATCTGCTTACAAGCCTATGAGAACTCCATGATTTACAAGAAGAAAGTGAAGAGATTTCATGACTCTAGGATTCTTAGGAAGGAGTTCCATATTGGCCAAAAAGTGCTTTTGTTGAACTCTTGCCTCAAGCTTATTTCTAGTAAACTTTGATCTAAATGGGATGGACCTTTTGTTATTACTAATATTTTTCCTGATGGTGCAGCTGAGATTAAAAAGGAAGTTACTGGCAAGGTCTTCAAGGTGAATACTCACCAACTCAAGCTATGTCATGAGAGCCCTCAAGTGGGGGAGGAGCTTGTGGCAGACCTCTCTTTGGTCTTATTAACTTTATGTGATGATGTGCCTTGAATGGAATTTGAGGAGTTTCCTTTTCCCTTCTTTTCTATGTTGTCTCTTTGGTTGCATTTCATTGCATGCTTACATTAAGGAAATGTGCACTTTAAGTGTGGGGGGAAAGATTTACAAAACCTGTTTTATTTGTTTTATGTTTCCATCTGTTTTCTGTTTTGCTATATTTGTTTTGTTTTATTGTTTTCAATTTTTTTACTGTTTTTACATACATAAAATAAAAAAATATTTTTTTTTGCAGTAGTTGCTTTCTGCTTTAGTTAAATTTAGGCACTTTTTCATACAATTTCTAACTTGTATAAATTGTGAGAAAGGTACCAATTTTTGTTGGATTGAGAGGTTTCATGCTTGATGTGAATCATTGTTGCAATTGTTGAAGTGATAAGTAGGCTTGAAAAAAAAAACAATTTAAGGTAGATCATGTGTGATAGAATTATGCCTTGTGAGTTTTTGGGCCTTTGTGAATGAATCATATTATTCTATTCATGTTCTTTCATGTGTGATTTCACCCTTATGCTAGATTACTCTAGGTTTTGTCTTGTCTCTTTTGTCATTCCTTTTTGCACATGCATTGATAGAGATGATCTAGGCCTTCTTTCTTTTAGCCACTAGCCTAATAAACTTACCTGACATTAATATCCATTGTCACCTTTTTTTGAGCTTGTAACCTTTTCTTTCTTGTGTAGCTCATTACAAGCCAAAAAGTGGAAAACCATGTTATCCTAACTTTAGAGAGAAAATGGGCCTTGGAATTGTTTTGGGAGTGCGTTACAAGTAATTGTGGGGGATTAGTATTTTGTTTTGATTTGGAAGAAAAGCAAAGAAAGAGTATAAAAACCAAAAGTTAAAAAAAAAGTACAAGAAAAGAAAACAAATGCAATAAAAAAGTGTGTTGTAGTTCATTTTAATCCTTGTTAGTTCTTTTTATTTTAATTTTGTTGTTCTCCACCATGTTCTCTGTTTCTACCCCTCTTTTTACTTGTTGGCTTACTCCCCATTGCCCCTCTTTTCTCTTAGTTTTAGCCTAAATATCTTTCTATTATCCACCCTTATCTAAACCATACATTACAAACCAATAAAATCCCTTTTGATCTTTTGATGCATTTGTATTTCAAGTTGAGTGAATTAAAGTCTTGTCAATATTTGGATGTGCTAGTTACATGTGGCGTTTGAGTGTAAACACAAACTCATACACATTTGATGAGGTTGAGTGTTATTTTTTGAGAGATTTCTATCACCTTGGTGCATTCTTAATTTTAACTTAACTACCTTTTCACTTTGCACTTTGTGATCATGTGTTCATGGATTGCTGGTTACCTTGATATAATTCTTCCATTTTCCATCTTTCTCACTTTTTTGCATTATTAGGATCCATTAAAAAAATGTGTGTGCCTTGTTTGTTGGAAATAGGGGGAGCTGGGAAGAAGATCAAGTCAAGGATCAAGCTCTTTGGATTTTAGCTTTGTTTCATGCCTCTCAATTCAAGGCATTTGTATGTGTTAAGTTTTTCAAGAGGGTTATCTTGTGATCCTTGCATTGCATAAGCATAATCACATACATGCATTCATGATTCAAGATAAGCATATAAGGTTATATGTTTGCATTTAGAAAGAAGTTTCTCATGGCTCAATTTGTTGGAAAAACTGTTGTGCATTGCTTTAATCGATTACCAATTTGTGTAATCTATTAAAATGCCTTAAAGAACACTTTAATCGATTACCATTTACTCATAATCGATTACATAGCACAAAACACAAAGTCATGTAAGACTGCCTTAATCGATTACCACTAATCGTAATCGATTACATAGGCTTGTCTTAAAAGTGACATTGACTACCTTAATCGATTACATTGTTCTTAACATTTTTCCAGATTGTCTCAAGAACACTTTAATCGATTATTTGGCATATTAATCGATAACATTTGTTAAAATAATCGATTACCATAATGTATTAATCGATTACAAGCAGTTAAATCTATTTTCTATATAAAGCTATTAGGTATGTTCTTTTGTAAGAAAAAATGTAATCTGAGTTTACAAATTTCCCAATCCCAAAGCTTTCAAGGTTCAAGAAAGAGATTTTCTGAGTGTCACACATCTTATTTCAAATCACAAGAACACATGCTTCATTGATGATGATGCTTTAAACAAGGTTCAACAAGTATTTTTCAAGAGATCTGGTTTTCATCATTTGCATCCATACAACCTGAATTGATTGGTAAAACTCATTCATTCATCTACTGAGGATCATAAGGTTGTATCTCTCTTGAACTTTAACACCGATTTGATTTATAGCTTTTAATTGTGTAAGTACTAAGATCAAAGAGGTTTCTTTAGAGTTGTTCTAGAGTAGTGTTCTCTGGAGGGAAATAACAGAGTAGTATTCTCTGGTTCTTTGTGATTAGAAGTCTAATAGGGTGTTAGATTTTAGGTTCTTTATCTAAGTTTGATAAAGGTGATCACTTGTAATATCTTGTAAAGAACAAAATTTGAGATTTAGTAGGACTCTAATCAGTTTTGGTTAGAAGACATTGGATGTAGATTCTCATTTGAGGGGTGAACCAGTATAGATTTGGTGTTATTCTTGTTTCTAAATCTTGTTATTTGAATCTAACTTGTCTTATGGTTATTCTCTTTCAAGATCAACAGAAAATAGTTTTTGAAATTACTTAAGGTGAAGGGTGAGTCTTGATTGATTGAAAACTGAAGTTTTACAAAGTAAAATTTGTGATACGATCAAAATTCCACTGCTGTTTTTTCAAAGAGTTTTTAAAGTCTAAGGTTTTAACCAATTCACCCCTCTCTTGGTTAATTGTGTGTGTTCATCCTTGTTTTCATTGTTCATACCTTATTTTTAGTTTGTGGTTTATTCTAGTTTAATTTTTTTCTCTTAATCTTTCTTTTAGTTTTGCCTAGGAGTGCAAAAGATAAAGTGTGGGGCTACATAATTATCTTTTAGTTGGAATGTGTCATGTTGAAATAGTTGTGACATTGAAACTAAGGTGTCTTATGCCTTTAAATTTAGGTTCATGTCTCTTGTTCTAGATATTTAATGTTGTATGGATGGTTTTGTCAAAGTGTTGTATAGCCATTCAGAGCCAAAGATTATTTATGTTTTATTGAAGATTGTCAAACCCGTTCATAATGGTAGTATTTATGTGTTTTATGTTGATATTGTTAAGTCAAAAGACATTTATGTCATACGACGAACAAGATTCCTAATTATTTTGATTAGATGCAAATAAATACAAATGTTAAAAGTTGCGTCTTATGCGATATTAGCACATGCTTCGTGAGTTTGCATCAGAAGTATCAAACGATAGTTAGCTTAAGTCATGATCTAATACAACATTTAAGAGATGAATTAAGACTTTTTCTAAGTCTTTGTATTTGAGATTCATTTTGCAAAGACATTCTTCTAGGATCTATCAAATCGTATAAAGAATAAATGAAGTTCAAGATATGAAAGTTGTCAATCTTCATCAAAAGACATGTTCTGCTGTGTAGAGTTGCTTTGACCAAAAGGAAGTGGTTTTCTGTTGAAGTTTTATATCTGAAAGACAATTAGAGGGGTTTTAATACATGAGGAAGAATATGGATTTAATGCAAGCATTAAATTCTCCAATGACCATAAGCCTCAGACGAATGCTTAAGTGAAAAAATTCATACATTGTGAGATAACAGACACTCGAAGATGAAGACATATAAATATCAGATGCTTTGAAGAACTGAGATATGAACCCAATGCGCATTCATTCAAATTCTCTCTATACAAAGTTGTCTCTAAATTCTTGTAAAGTTTAGAAAAGCTCTAAAAAAACCTTGAACATCTTGAGAGAATAGACTAAGTGTTGAGATGGTATATCTATCTAAGAAACACTTAAAGAGATAGCCATTGTGGCAAACCGAACAAAAAATATTTTTGATTTGTGTAGAGCCAAAAGTGGTTTGTAGGACAAAGAACATTTAGTTGTATCAAGCTTAGGGTAAAACTTTATTTGTAAGATCCAGAAGTGGCTATGACATAATACTTGTAACCTTGAGAAGTTAGTGAAACTTGGTGGTTTTCCATGAATAGGATGTTGCCTCAGGGGTAGAGATGAACCAATATAACTTTATGTGTCTGATATATGTTTATCTTTCTTCTACTTTAAATTGACCTAGGATTTGAATTTTATTTTGTGATGGACGTCCATCACAAGCTCAAGGCCAAGGAGGAGAACCTGAAAAGCTTCCTTTGGTTAGCTTTAGGGGACCCATAACAATAGCTAGAACTAAAGCCCTTTAAGAGCACATCAAAGCTAACTTGCACCTTTTAGACAACCATGAAGAAGCACACCAACTCAAGAAGAACAAGGGCCCGATTTTGTACTCTCAAGTTGAATTTAATTCCAGCACCTTTTAGTGGCAATAAAAAGGCCTTTAGTGGCAATTGTGTAATAAGTGTAGGTGCATGTGGTTGAGTCAGCCAAGAGTCACTAAGTGAATAGCTTGCAACTCAAGCTTCATTACCTTGCACCTCAAGCTTCATTAGCTTGCACCTCAAGCTTCCTTAGCTTGCACCTCAAGCTCCATTAGCTTGCACCTCAGGCTTCCTTAACTTGCACCTCAAGCTTCATTTCACTTTCCATTTAATTCCACTTTCATTTAGCTTGCATTTAGCTTAGGTAGCTTACAAGACAAGCTTGAGGACCTTGGCAATATTAGGCCAAAAAAAACACGAAATGTACATAATTTTTGGTTAAATCAATAAGAAAGCTTAATTTTCTTGTGAGAATTTCTCTATTGTTCTTGTGCAAGGACTTCTTGGATCTTATCAATGGCTTCTCAATGCTATTGTGGCGATTCTTCCTAGACTCATTGGAGAGCTTCTCCATAGCATCATCCATCTTCATTCCTTGTCTCAATCATCTTGTGTTGCTGAATTCTTTAGAGCTACTTCGTGCCATTTTTGCTTCACATCTTGAAGAGTGAGTTTCATTGCAAGGTAGATCGGGGAAATCAATGTCTAATGAGGTTAGACATACATCATTTTGTTTTTGGAAAACTCTTTTGTTTTACAAAATCAAATTTCATCATCTAAACGTGTTTCTGTGAAAATCCATATTCTGTCTTACAAAGTTTCTATTCAAACAATAACTTTGTTCTTTCGTAAAAAGACTTTAAAAATTGCTAAACTCACAATTCAACCATCCTTCTTGTGATATTTTCCTTTACATATATTATAAGTTTGAATGTGATACTTCTTTAAAAATTGCTACTTCACACCATATTTGCTACTTCATGCCATTTTTGCTTCACATCATGTGTTATCTAGAGCCTAATCCTTGTGAAATTCTTTTTCAATTTCAATTTCTAGATCTACTCTAAAGGTAATCCAAAAATCACAAAAAATCTTATATCTACTTCTAGTTTTCTTAATTTTCTCTAAAGTCATGGTGAATTGAGTCTTTTCATGTGTTCCTACACCTTTCCTAGTGATTAGTTTCAAATTTTTTAAATTCTTGTTCATCTTATGTTCTTTATGTTTTTCCTTTTTCTTGATAATTTTCTAGTTTTGATTCTTGTCAACTTGTGTTAGTAATTGTTTGTTTTCTGTATAAATTCTTGTTTTGATTCTAATCTCATGTCTAAATCTGAATTGAGTTGTTAGAAACAATTTTTACAATTGTTATGCATTGTTTTTCAGGATTCATCACATTTCTTTAAGTATTTTTGAACTTGTACAAAAGCAAAACAAAAGTCGATAAAAAATGTTGTGAAAGAAACAAGAAAAAGCAAAAGAAAAGCAATTAGGTGCAGCCAAAGAAAATATTGAATTGGTGGCTGGAAAAATAGAAGTTTAGAAGCAAACAAAGGTTACAAAAGTTACAAGTTCGAATGTCCTTTGAATTACAAAGTGAGTAAACTTGTATGACATGCAAATTTGGTGAAATTTGGCTTCTAACAATTGAATTTGCTTGGTGTATCTCCTTTGTGCAGTTTGGTCCAGCAACTATCCTTGAGTTGTCTCATTGAATTTCAATTTTGAGTTTGTGCTATCCTTAAATTTTTGGCTTTTGTTGCTTGTCTTTTAAAAATTCCAAGGTTTTGTCTTAAAGTTTTCTTGTTCTTGGATTCTTGAGTCTAGCTTAGAAATGTTTTCTATTTCATTCTAGTAAAGAACCTTGATTGGATTGCAAGTTGTTGCTTAAGAGCTATACAGGAACAAGAGTGGAAAAAGGCAAGAGAGAACATTAGAGAAAAAGCCTAGAAAAAATGTGCAAACACGAGTGTGAGTGGCAAATAGTTAGAGAGTGGTGAGAATTTTTCTATATACTTATGTTTTTGCTAACCAATTCTTTTGAAGGATGAGCTCAAGGAAAGAAGAAGCTTTGTCACCTAAGACCTCTAGGTTGATGAAAGCTATTACAAAACAAATGGAGGAATTACAAACCAAAATGGAGGCAAGATTTGAGGAGTTACAAAGGGAGACACAAAGAAGGAGTAATCCAATGGGTAGTGTGGATGGAGAAGCTTATGAGGATAGGAGGAGGAGTGAATATGCATCCTCTTATGGAGGAAATTATGAAGAGGAGGGGAATAAGAGGGAGGAGTGGAGAGAACAAAATCATAGGAGACAAAATAGAGAGGAGGAAGATTGGAGGTTTAGGAGAGATGAGAGAAAATGGAGGAATGGAGGATTGAGTGGAGTGAAAATTAAAATTCCAAAGTTCCTTTGCACTTATGATCCAGAAAGTTACTTTGAGTGGGAGATGAAAATAGAGTAATTTTTCTCATGCCAACACTTTGATGAAGAGGAGAAAGTGATTCTAGCAACTCTAGAATTTGGTGGCTATACTTTGGTGTGGTGCAACCAAATTCAAATTGACATAGGCAGGTTGAGGAGGCCAAGAATAAACTGCTGGAATGACTTGAAGGGGTGCTTGAAAGAAATATTTTTTCCCACTTAATACTCAAGAGAAGTCAACAACAAGCTCCAAAGACTATTCCAAGGCTACAAGAGTGTTGATGACTACCATAAGGAGATGGAATTAATGATGATGAGGGCTGAAATTATGGAGAGCCAAGAGGCAACCATGGCTAGGTGTTAGACTCTTGGCAAGCGTACCAATTATCGTTGTAAGTTACAAAATTTATAAAATTTTGTCTCCACAGGGACTTGAGCTACTCAGTTTTTCCAAATAAAACTCAACAGTTCAATAGTTATGTACAATAAGGATAAGCAGAATTTCATGTGATTACGAAAGTAACGGAAAATTATGAAACTAGTAAAATGAAATATATATATGAGATGGTAGGATTGGGTTTCATCATTCATACCCTTAGTATTCAATTAATTTTACCATGTATAAATCATTTTATATCATTATTGATGCACATTATTTCACCCCGAATCGATCCCTCGCAATTGAGAATTCTAAGGATATTTACCGAATATCGATCCCTCACATACGAAGTAAATAACCCAGCATTACAATCATAATCGCGTGCTATTTGCAATCTAAACATTATGCTCTATTCCTAGCAACGTAACGTAAAGAGTAAAATCATTAAGTTCAAATCCTAAGAGTACTTTCTAGTTAAACTTAGAATTTATTTTCATGAAACTAGTGATCAAGTAGAATCAAGCATTAAGAACAAAATGAAATTACCAATAAGGAATAGAAAAGATTCATGCATAAATAAATATTAAGAGAGATACATAGGGGTAAAAAGATTACATTCAATTCTTAAGAGAAGCTAGCCAATCATTGTGGAGAGCACCTCCTTAATGGAAGAATTGATGAAGGGAACCATCACTGCTTCATTTCGGCAGAGTTTCCACACTAATTCCTCACTTCTCTCACTCTCCCTAAGCTATCCTTAGCTAAAATTACATTCCTAAGCTTAGAAAATTTTTCCAAGGTGTCCTTTGGCCTTCCAAGCATCCTTCTTTTTCACCCCTGCATGGCTATTTATAGAATTTGGCCAGCTGCTTATGTCCACTCGCCTAGGCGAGTGGTTTTGCCTGTGTTTGCTCGCCTGGGCGAGTTAATCTTATCTCCTAGCAACTTGAGGCTCTCTTGGGCGAGTGATTTAGCCTGAGGATGCTTGCCTGGGCGAGTAAAGACTTAATGGTGAAGAAAGTTCATCGGCCTGGACGAGTTCTAGGCCATTTTGCTTCTAACACCTCCCAAATTTGATTTTTATGCCCCTTTCGCTTGATTTGCTTGCTTGGATGCTTTGAATACCATCGGAACCTATCAAAATACAAAATATGATTGGACTAATCTTCCAAAATGTGAAAAACAACATTCATACAAGTACTAAATACAAATCAACTAGGTTTTAGGGCAAGTTTATAAGCAATTTTACTGGTATCAAAAGATAAGTGCCAACATTGTAATCCTGATTTTACTAAAATAGGGAACTTATCACTAGGTTCCTTCATCACTTGAATATTGAAATACAAGATGTGTTGGAACTAAATTCCTATGGCACAATTGAGGAGCTAGTCCACAAAGCTCAAAGGGTGGAGCAACAATTCAAAAGGAGGAAATCTTCCAAAACCAATGGAGCTGGAACATCCAGCTCGAAGGACAAGCCTAGGAGGTAGGTTTCTCAAATGAAAAATAAAGACGAAAAAGTGGAGAGCTCAAGCAAAAAAATTATGGACCCTACTCCAACAAAATCAAGCAATATCAAATGCTTTAAGTGCCTTGGCAAGGGTCAAATTGCTTCACAATGTCCCAACAAGAGAACAATGATTTTGCTTGAGGATAGATGCATGTAGAGCAAGTCTTCAAGTGGATCAACTAGCACTTCAAGTGAAGAAGAAGAAGAGCTTATACTTGTGGAAGCCGTTGAGGGTGATCTCTTGATGGTGAGGAGAATGTTGAGAAATTTTTGCATTGACAAAGAGGACACTCAAAGAGAAAATATTTTTCACACAAGGTGCTTAGTTAAAGACAAAGTGTGCTCACTTATAATTGATGTAGGCAGTTGCACCAATGTGGCTAGTACAAGGTTAGTAGAGAAATTACACTTGCCAACCACAAATCATCCTAGGCCATACAAGCTCCAATGGCTTAGTGAGAGTGAAGAAGTGGCGGTAAATTCTAAAGTGCTTATTCCTTTTTCTATTAACTCTTATAAGGATGAAGTTCTTTGTGACATGGTACCTATGGAGGCTGGACATATTTTTCTTGGAAGGCCTTGGTAATATGATATAAAAGTTATACACAATGGCATGGAAAACACTTTTGAGTTCGCACTTAGGCAAGAAAATTATTTTACGGCCTTTGACTCCTAAACAAGTGTGTAAGGATCAAGTAAGGATGAAACAAAAAAGAGTTCAAGAGCTTTAAAAAATACTTGACTGGATAGCAATAAAAAAGGCAAAAACAATGAGTTATTCAAGAGGAAAACTAGTGAGAGAAAAAGAGAGAAAAAGAGAGAAAAAAGAAAAACAAATTGAGAGCAAAAAAAATTCATAAGACCAAAAGAAGTTTATTCTTGAGAGAAAAATAGGTCAAGAGGGTGTTATTGGCAAGACAACCTCTTTATCATATGGTTCCTAACTCTCTTTGTTTGCATGTTGAAAAAGAAGGAGAAAAATTGCCCACATACATGCAATCTCTTTTGGAGAAATATGAAGATGTTTTTCCAAAATAAATTCCTAATGGCTTGCCTCCTTTAGGAGGCATAGAGCACCAAATTGATTTAATTCTAGGTTGTTCACTACCTAATAGGCTAGCATATAAGACTTTACCCATGGAGGAAAAGGAGATTCAAACACAAGTGGAAAAGCTATTTGATAAGGGGTGGATCCGTGAGAGCATAAGTCCTTGTGCCATGCCAATTATTCTTGTGCCTAAGAAAGAGGGACATTGGAGGATGTGTACTAATTGTAGGGTAATAAACAACATCACCATAAGGTATAGACACCCTATACCTAGACTTAATGATATTTTAGATGAATTGTATGGTTCCACTATCTTCTCAAAAATTGATCTTAAGAGTGGTTATCATCAAATAAGGATAAGGGAAGGGGATGAATGGAAAATGGGTTTCAAAACTAAATTTGGACTTTATGAATGGTTAGTTATGCCTTTTGGTTTGACTAATGAACCTAGTACCTTTATAAGGCTTATGAATCATGTCCTTAGACACTTTATAGGCATGTTTGTGGTAGTGTATTTTGATGACATTCTTGTTTAAAGTGCCAATTTAAATGATCATTTGATGCATGTTAAAAGAATCTTTGAGATGCTTAGGAAGAAAACCTTGTATGGAGCAATTGAAAAATGTAACTTTTGCACTTCATAAGTTGTGTTTTTAGGTTTTGTAGTAGGTGCTCAAGTAGTCCAAGTGGATCAAGAGAAGGTGAAAGCCATTATGGAGTGGCCAACTCCAAAGAGTGTGAAGCATATTAGAAGCTTCCATCGTTTAGCAAGCTTTTATAGGGGATTTGTAAAGGACTTTAGTACCATTGCTTCTCCATTACCTAACAGTTCTTCTATGATTAATCAGGATGCTTTGTGTAAAGCTTCTTATGTTAGGAAATTGCATAAACAAGTAAACGCACATGTGGAGAGGAAATGGAACAATATGCTAAACAAGCCAATAAGCACAAGAATCAAGTGATCTTTAATGAAGGAGATTTGGTGTGGCTTCATTTGAGGGAGGATAGATTTCCTCAAGAAAGGAAATCCAAGCTACAAACTAGAGGACATGGACCTTTCAAGATTTTAGAGAGGATCAACAACAATGCATATAAGCTTGAGTTGCCTAGTGAGTATGGCGTGAGTCATACTTTTAATGTTTGTGATCTTTCTTTGTGTGATGTAGATAAAGATGAGGAAGCAAACTTGTGGTCAAGTTCCTTTCAAGAAGGAGGGTATGATGGAGGTCCATTGCAAGCTAAAGGTCTAGAAGATGAACAAGAAGCACTTCCTTTGGCGAGTTGATGGAGGTCCAAGACAAGCCAAAGGTCTAGAAGGAGAGCTTGAAGCACTTCCTATGGTGAGCTTCAAAGGACCAATGACAAGAGCTAGGACTCAAGCCCTTCAAGACCATATTCAAGCTAACTTGGGCAAGCATGAAGTTTCACACCAAATCAAGGATGACAAGAGCTGGATTTTGATGTCTCAAATCCAATTTAATTCAATAAATTCCAGCACTTGTTAGAAGAAATTCATCAAACACTTGTAAATAGGTTGTCACTGTTTTAATCGATTATTTTGGCCTTGTAATTGATTACAGCATTTCAGTTGCAAACAGGAACTAAGGCATTGCTGCTTTAATCGATTAAATGGCTAGTGTAATCGATTATTTCAATCCCTGACTGTTTTAATCGATTACAAGAGCGAATTAATCGATTATTCCAGTCTGAGATTGCAGCTGTACATGTTTTGGAAGCCAAAGGTCACTTAAGGAAAGCTTGCACTTCAAGCTTCATTTAGGCTTCATTTCACTTGTATTTTCATTACATTTTAGTTGCATTTAGCTTGTAATTTTGTGGCCTATATAAGGTGCCAAAAACTGAATGTAACTAACTTTGGTTCATTAATACAATTTCTGAAAATTGTTATGCGAGTGTCTTTCTTGTTCTTGTTCAAGAACTTCTTGAGTCTTATCAATGGCTTCCCAATGCTATTGTGGTGATTCTTCCTAGACTTATTGGAGAGCTTCTCCATGGTGTCTTCACCTTCATCCCTAACCTTTCTTCCATCTTCCATTTTCTTCTATTTAAACTTCTAAAACAGCCCCAATTTCAAGGAATGCTGGAAGCTTGTGTGTTCTTGAAGTTTGCTTGAAGATTGGGTTCTATTGCAAGGTAAATTTGGGAAAACTTAATGGCTATGGGTTCAGATGTTACATCATGAGCTTTAAAGGACCCATGACAAGCACTTCCTTTTGTACTCTAAAGTTGAATTTAATTCAATAAATTACAGCACTTGTTAGAAGCAAAAGTAGTGACATATAAAAAGGCTTTTAGTGCAATTGTGTAAAGAGGTGTAGGTGCACTTGTGTGTAAATTGTGTAGCACCTTTCTAAGCATGTTGGCTGCACCTTAAGGCTTAAAATACTGCACCTTAGGTATGGTTTGGGTCAGCCAAGAGTCACTTAGGGAAGCTTGCACCTATGCTTGCATTTAGGCTCCATTAGTTGCATCACAAGTTTCATTTGAATTGTCATTTCATGTACATTTGACCTGTAATTTCGTGGCCTATATAAGCTACCCCAAAAACTGAATGAAAAAGCTTTTGATGTCATTTTTACAAATTCTGAAATTTGTGTAGAGAGTTACTCTCTTGTTCTTGTGCAAGAACCTCTTGTTTCTTATCAATGGATTCATCCTATTGTGGCGATTCTTCCTAGGCTTATTGGAAAGATTTTCCATGGTGTCATCCATCTTCATCTCTTACCTTTTCCATCTTCCATTGCTGCACATTTAAAGCTTCCAACTAGTCATATTACACATGAAAATGGACAGCTTGTGTTCTTGGAGAATTCTTGAAGTTTGGGTTTCATTGCAAGGTAGATTTGGGAAAATTAATGGCTAATGGGTTCAACAATACATCAAGTGGTATCTAGAGCCTAATCCTTGTGAGATTCTTCTTCAAGTTCAGTTCTAAGAACTTCTTCAAAGGTAGAAAAAAACTGCAACTGTCGAAAATCATAAAATCCTTTTCTTTTCCTTGTTTTCTTGAAGCTTTTGTGAAAATCTTGGTGGTGTGGGCTGTGTTGTGTGTTCTGCCACCTATCCTTGTGTTTTCCTTCAAGTTTTTTTTTATTTCATATCTTCTTGTTCTTCATGTTTTTCATTTGTTCTTGATAATTTTCTAACTTTGAGTCTTGTAATCTAGTGTTAGTAGTTGTTTTTGTGTTGTATAACCACTTGTTTCAATTCTAATCTCATGCCCAAACTGAATTGAGTTGTTCGAAGCAAACTTTTACAATTGTTATACATATTTTTTGTGATTCATCAAGTTTCTTTAAGAATTCTTGAACTTGTACAAAAAGAAAAACAAAGAAGTGCAGCCCAAATGTTTGTGAAATTGTGGCTGGAAAAATAATCAAAGTGCAGCCCAAAAGAGTTTGTGAATTGTGGCTGGAAAAACAATGAAATTGCAGCCAAGTATTGAATTGGTGGCTGGAAAATTCAAAGTAAAAACAGAATTTAGAAGCAAAGAAAAGTTGCAAAGGTTACAAGTTTAAAAATTCTTTTGAACCACAAAACTAAGTGAACTTGTATGACATGCAAACTTTGTGAAATTTGGCTTCTAACAATTGAATTTGATTGGTATATCCTTCTTTTGCAGTTTGGTACATCCATTATCCTTGAGTTGTCTCATTAAAATTCCACTTTGAGTTTGTGCCTTTCTAAAATTTTGCTTTTGTTGCATGTCTCTTAAAGATTCCAAGGTTTTGTCTTAGAGTTTTCTTGTTCTTGGACTCTTGAGTCTAGCCTAGAATTGTTTCCTATTTCACTATAGTAAAGAACCTTGATTGGATTAAGAGTGTTGCTTAAGAACTATAGAGAAGCTAGAGTGGAAAAAGGAAAGAGAGAACATTAAAGAAAGAGCCAAGATAAAGTGTGCAAACACGAGTGTGAGTGGCAAACACTTTGATAGTGGTGAGGATTTCCTTATATACTTATGTTTTTGCTAACCATTTGTTTTGAAGGATGAGATCAAGAGGAGAAGAGGCTTGGTCACCTAAGACCTCTAGGTTTATGAAAGCCATTACAAAACAAATGGAAGACTTACAAATCAAGATGGATTCAAGATTTAAGGAGTTACAAAGAAGGAGTAATCCCATTGGAAGTATGGATGGAGAGGCTTATGGTGATAGGAGGTTAAGTGAATATGCATCCTTTCATGGAGGAAATTATGAAGATGAGGGGAATGAGAGGAAGGATTGGAGAGAAAATAATCATAGGAGAGAAAATAATTGAAGAAACAATCATAGGAGGCAAAATAGAGAGAAAGGAGATTGGAGATTTAGGAAAGAAGAAAGAGAAGGGCAGAATGGAGGATTGAGTGGAGTGAAATTAAAAATTCCAAAGTTCCTTGGAACTTATGACCCCGAAGCTTACTTTGAGTGGGAGATGAAAGTAGAACGAATTTTCTCATGCCAACAATTTGATGAAGAAAAGAAAGTGATTCTAGCAACTTTAGAATTTGGTTGCTATGCTTTGGTGTGGTGAAACCAAATTCAAATAGACATAGGGAGGTTGAGGATGTAACACCCCAATATTTTATTTATTGAATATGGATTTAAGGAGATATTTAAGGATGATTAGAAAATTATACTTCCCTATCTAGAAGGATTTTTAGCACTTAATACACATTTTGAAATAAAATTCCATTTAAGCTATTCTCATTTTTTAGCAAATAAAAATCACCATTTAGTAAGATTGTTAGAATTTAAATATATATATTAATTCAAGCTATCTAAATTTTGAGAAATTGTGTGAGAAGGATGGAAATAATTTTAGGCTAAAAAGATTTAAATAAACCAATAAGAATATAGGATTTTATTATTTCAAGAATTTAAAGAAAAATATTATAGAGTCAAGATTGGTTAAGAAAAGATAAGAACTAATTAAATGAAGCCATGTGCAAGGATAAGAATATTGTTTTTTTTCCAAAACCCGTATTAGTAAACTACTCATTCTGAAGTCGTTCACCGTTGGATCGTCTTGAAATTTTAATGGTATACTCCTAACTTACATATCTAACTTTTGACCGTTGGGATCTTAGAAATAATGTCTCTAGCTGTGCAAATAAATTTACGAACAAAGCAGAAAAAGAAAAGCATTACATATAACCTTGTGGACTTAGCTAGCTACGGTTAATGAGGCCAAGAAGAAATGAAAAATATCACAAAGCCTTGCATCATGCTATCACACGTGAAAGGCAAACCAGAATTGAAGGGAGGGGCCAAAGCAAATGATAACATTGATTAACCAAATAAAAACAAGCATATGGAAAGTAAGGAGACCAAAGGAATCAATGCATTAAATGCAAAAGCATATTCTATCAAAGGAAGTAGAAAAATCTACTTGGCTTTATCTTTAGTAACCGTGCAGATTTTTTTGGGCCAAGAAGTCAAGCTTTCAACCAATAGAATTAATGCAATTATGGGATCAAGCTATATAAGGAAAGGAAGGTAAATTTTGGAACAGCCACTAAAGAAACCAACCGTGCAGTTTTTTTCTTCACCTTTGCATGTTGCTTTCAAACCTTTAAGTTTCCACACACACACACCACAACCGTACACTTGCCTCTCTTAAGCTATCATTTTCACAACATTCTCCCAAGGAGAAAGAAGCAAGGCCACGTGAAGCTTGGACCAAAGGAGTAGGTTGTGCAATTTGTGGAAAGCATTTGAGGTATAGGGAGGTTTTGATGAATAAAATTTAAATACCTGTCTATATTTATGAGTACTATTTAATTCAGTAAAGAATTAAGTGGATAAATTAAAGAGAGATAGAAATTTAAGAGGAGTATGAAGAGATAAATTGAATCTAACTTACTAATTGATGCTTAATAATTTTAGATTTATGTTTTCGAAATTATTTTGGTTAGTTGATACTAATTTTATTTAGTAACAATTCTTGAAATCTATGAATAGATACTTTGTTGCTTATATCTTTGATTAACCATGTGTTATGTTGTTCACCTATTCTTCTAAATTAATTATATTAGATAGTCTTTTGACTAAGGTTTAATAAATCATAGATAATCTATATTTCATGTTCCTTAAGTTACTTTATTTGGAAATGAACCTTACTTACGTTCTACCTATTTCTTTTGTTATTATCTCTTAGGAAATAATTTTGATATTATTTGATTTATTTTGATTTATTTCATTCTATTGTTGTTGTTATAGCTATTTTAACGTAATTAAGAATATATATTAATGTTGATGTTATAAAATTTGAACATGAGAATTGTGAACAATTATACATTTGGTGTGTTAAAAATCATTATCTGTGATGAGAATTTATGATGATGATTTGTGATGAGTCTGGGATGAAGGCCCTGTGAAAATGACTCTGTGATGTGAAGAAGTGACGAAAACGAAATAATAAAGAGATAAAATGAACCAGTTATGCATTGTCATGCGCATATACCCAGTGGGGTATGAGATGATGAGATGTTAAATCTCGTGAAGAGGAGTGTCAGATAACTAAACTGAGTCCATATAACTAGGGGGTAGAAACAGTGAGGACCACACCACTATGATGATCACATGGATGGGAGTGATAATCCTATGCGCCACTGAGCTACCCTGACCGGATGGATAAGTTCGTTCCACTAAGGTGAGGGTGGGGTTATCTGACAGTGGCCACAATTATTTAGACGTTGCTGAGATCTCAGTCATGCATCATATAATAAAGATGAGCATGCATTTTTATGTGTTATGAGTGGAAAATAAATTATTTAATTTATGGGTGAAAAAAATATATATATATATTAATAACGATTTTAATATGTTTTCTGTATTTTATTTAAATAGAACGTAAGTCAAATTTTTTCTATCTAATATTTTGGTTGTATTTAAATTTTGTTTATCATGACTTACCCTATTTTGTGTCTTGTGGTTGACACCTGTGATAACCCCAATTATTTGGGCGAGCAGAGGAACAGTGAAATGGAAGTTGTACAAGAAGCTTTGGTGAAGACTGTTGTGAAAATTCTCTGTTTACATGTTTTCTACTATGCTCTGTATTATGGACTGTATGGACTGTATGGACTGTTTGGACTGTTTAGACGTCAAGCTATAAACTGGTAATAATGGTTTGTATGGCAAGTATATGTAAATCAATTAAACTACGTTATTGAATAACGCGTTAACATTTCTATTGATAAATTATTTTCAAATACTTTTTTATGTTTTTCTTTTACATTTTTTTTAAAATTAACAAGGACTTTATTTGAACCTTCATTTTTTTTCTTGAAAAAAAAATATTTAATAAATACGATTTAAAGCGAAGTAGAAGCGGTCGTTTCAGAGGAGACAAAGAATAAATGGGTATTTGTTCCCTCTTATTATGCAAGAGAAGTCCACAACAAACTCCAAAGACTATTCCAAGGCTACAAGAGTATTGATGACTACTACAAAGAAATGGAATTGATGATGATGAGGGCTAAAGTTGTTGAGGGTCAAGAGGCAACAATGGCTAGGTTTCTTCATGGCTTGAATAGAGAAATTCAAGATTTGATGGAGCTACATTCTTATGCAACAATAGAGGAGCTAGTCAACAAAGCTCAAAGGGTGGAGCAACAACTAAAAAGGAGAAAAGCTTCCAAGACCAATGGGGCTGCAACTTCCAGCTGGAAAGACAAGCCTAAAAGGGGGGTTTCTCAAGTGAGAAATAAAGAAGAAAAGGTGGAAAGCTCAAGGAAAAATTGTGGAACCAACTCCAACAAGATCAAGCAATATCAAATGTTTCAAGTGCCTTTTTAAGGGTCACATTGCTTCCCAATGTCCTAACAAGAGAACTAGGATTTTGCTTGAGGATGGAGACATCAAGACTGAGTCTTCAAGTGACTCATCTAGTTCTTCAAGTGAAGAAGAAGAGGAACTTACACTTGTAGAAGCCGAAGAGGGTGATGAGCAATTTTTGCCTAGAAAAAGAGGAGACCCAAAGAGAAAATATTTTTCACACAAGATGCTTGGTTGAAGACAAATTATGCTCATTAATAATAGATGGAGGCAGCTGCACCAATATGGCTAGTACAAGACTTGTTGAGAAATTACACTTACCAACCACAAAGCATCCAAAGCCATACAAGCTCCAATGGCTTAGTGAAAGTGGAGAAGTTGTGGTAAATTCTCAAGTGCTTATTCCTTTTTCTATTAATGCTTATAATGATAAATTTCTTTATGATATTGTACCTATGGAGGCTGGACATATTCTTCTTGGAAGGCCTTGGCAATATGATAAGAAAGTGATACACAATGGCATGGAGAACACTTTTGAGTTTGAGCACTTAGGCAAAAAAATTATTTTAAGGCCTTTGACTCCTAGACAAGTGGGTGAAGATCAAGTGAGAATGAAAGAAAAGAGAATGCAAGAGCTGAAAAATACTTCACTTGAAAAAACAATACTGCACAAAAAAAGGCAAAGAAAGTGAGCTACCAAAGAGAAAAGCTAGTGAAAAAAAAAGTAAAGAGAAAGAAAATGAGAGCAAAAAAAAATATGAGATTAAAGAGAGTTTGTTCTTGAGTCAAAAGGAAATCAAGAAAGTGTTGTTGACTCAACAACCTCTTTATTATATGATTCCTAACTCTCTTTTTTTACATGTTGAAAAAGGAGAAAAATTGCCCAAAGTTATACAATCTCTTTTAGAAGAGTATGAAGATGTTTTTCCAAAGGAAGTTCCTAATGGCTTGCCTCCTTTAAGAGGCATAGGGTACCAAATTGATTTGATTCCATGCTGTTCACTTCCAATAGGCAAGCATATAAAACTTCATCCATGGAGGCAAAAGAGATACAAACACAAGTGGAAAAGCTACTTGACAAAGAGATACAAGACTACTTCCTTATCTCTTTTCCAAATTGTGTTTTGCTTTAATCCTTTAACTCCTCTTGATTTATTGCCATTACCTAAAACTTCTTCTATGATTAATCATGATGCTTTGTCTAAAACTTCTTATGTTAGGAAATTGCATGAACAAGTAAAGGCAAATGTGGAGAGGAAAATGGAACAATATGCTAAACAAGCCAATAAACACAAGAAGCAAGTGATCTTTAATGAAGGAGATTTGGTGTGGCTTCATTTAAGGGACAATAGATTTCCTCAAGAAAGGAAATCCAAACTACAACCTAGAGGACATGGACCTTTCAAAATTTTAGAGATGATCAACAACAATGCATATAAGCTTGAGTTGCCTAGTGAGTATGATGTGAGTAATACTTTTAATGTTTGTGATCTTTCTTTGTGTGATGTAGATAAAGATGAGGAAGCAAACTTATGGTCAAGTTCCTTTCAAGAAGTAGAGGATGATGGAGGTCCATTGCAAGCTAAAGGTCTAGAAGATGAACAAGAAGCACTTCCTTTGGTGAGCTTTAAAGGACCCATGACAAGAGCCAGAAACAAAGCCCTTCAAGACCACATCAAAGCTAACTTGGACTTGCATAAAGAAGTACACCAACTCAAGGACAACAAGGACTGAATTTTGTACTCCAAAGTTGAATTTAATTCTATAAATTCCAGCACTTGTTAGAAGCAAAAGTAGTGACAAATAAAAAGGCTTTTAGTGCAATTGTGTAAAGAGGTGTAGGTGCACTTGTGTGTAAATTGTGTAGCATCTTTCTAAGATTGTTGGCTGCACCTTAAGCCTTAAAATACTACACCTTAGGCATGGTTTGGATCAGCCAAGAGTCACTTAGGGAAGCTTGCACCTAAGCTTGCATTTAGGTTCCATTAGTTGCATTACAAGTTTCATTTGAATTGTCATTTCATGTACATTTGACTAGTAATTAAGTGGCCTATATAAGCTACCCCAAAAACTGAATGAAAAACTTTTGATGTCATTTTTACAAATTCTAAAATTTGTGTTGAGAGTTTCTCCCCTGTTCTTGTGCAAGAACCTCTTGTTTCTTAACATTGGCTTCATGCTATTGTGGTGATTCTTCCTAGGCTTAATGGAGAGCTTTTCCATGGTGTTATCCATCTTCATCTCTAACCTTTTCCATCTTCCACTGCTGCACATTTAAAGTTTCCAACCAGCCATATTACACATGAAGATGGACAACTTGTGTTCTTGGAGAATTCTTGAAGTTTGGGTTTCATTGCAAGGTAGATTTGGGAAAATTAATGGCTAATGGGTTCAGCCATACATCAATAAAGAAATCCATGAGCTTCTCTTGGAAGCAAGCACATGAAATTGCTTTCCAAACATTGAATGATAAACTGTCTCATGCACCTATTCTTGCATTGCCTAATTTTAATGCTTCTTTTGAATTGGAATGTGATGCATCTAATGTAGGCATTGGGGGAGGGGGGGATTTGATTCAAGATAAACATCCTATTTCTTATTTTAGTGAGAAATTGAAGGGTGCATGTTCAAACTATTACACTTATGATAAAGAGTTGTATGCACTTGTTAGAGTATTGCAAACTTTGCAACATTATCTTTTACCTAAGCAATTTGTGATCCATAGTTATCATAAGTCTCTTAAATGAAAACAAGGATGAACACACACAATTAACCAAGTGATGGAGGTTCATGGCAAGCTAAAGGTCTAGGAGGAGAGCTTGAAGCACTTCCTTTGGTGAGCTTTAAAGGACCAATGACAAGAGCTAGGACTCAACCACTTCAAGACCACATTCAAGCTAACTTGGGCAAGCATAAGGATGCACATCAACTCAAGGATGACAAGAGCTGGATTTTGATATCTCAAGTCCAATTCAATTCAATAAATTCCAACACTTGTTAGAAGAAATTCAATACAAACACTTGTAAATAGGTTTTCCACTGCTTTAATCGATTATTTTGGGCCTGTAATCGAGTACTAGCATTTCAACTTCAAACAGGAACAAGAACCTACTGCTTTAATCGATTATTTCGCTTCTGTAATTGATTAAAACAATTCATGACTATTTTAATCGATTACGTAATTGATTAAAACAAAGCTTGACTATTTTAATCGATTACCAGATAGCTGTAATCGATTACATAAGCCTGAAAATGGTAAATAGCTCTATTTTAATTGATTACAAGTGTGAATTAGTCAATTATTTCAGTCTGAAATTGCAACTGCACATGTTGGGAAGCCAAGAGTCACTTTGGGAAAGCTTGCACTTCAAGCTTCATTGAGGCTTCATTTCAATTTTCATTTTCCTTACATTTAGTGACATTTAGCTTGTAATTTTGTGGCCTATATAAGGTGCCAAAACTGAATGTAACTAACTTTGGTTCATTAATACAATTCTGAAAATTGTTGTGAGAGTTTCTCTCTTGTTCTTGTTCAAGAACTTCTTGAGTCTTATCAATGGCTTCCTAATGCTATTATGGTGATTCTTCCTAGACTTATTGGAGAGCTTCTCCATGGTTTCTTCACCTTCATCCCTAACCTTTCTTCCATCTTCCATTTCTGCAATTTTAAATTTCTAAACAGCCCCAATTTCAAGAAATGCTGGAAACTTGTGTGTTCTTGAAGTTTAGTTGAAGAGTGGGTTCTATTAAGGTAGATTTGGGAAATTTCATGTCTAATGACTTTAGACATTACTGCATGTGGTATCAGAGCCTAATGCTTGTAGAATTCTTCTTCATGTTTAGTTTTAGAATTTCTTCAAAGGTAAAATTCTGCATCAAATCCAAAAATGAAAATCCATTTGAATTCCTTGGTTCTTGTTGTTTTCCTTTGATTCTTGGTGGTGTGGGCTTGTTGTGTGTTCAGCCACAAAACCTTAGTGTTTTCTTCAACTTCTTATGTTCTTCATGTTCTTCATGTGTTCTTGATATTTTTCTAATTTTCTAGCTTTGATTCTTGTCAACTTTTGTTTGTAGTGTTTTTGTGTTGTATGACCACTTGTTTTGATTCTACTCTCATGCCTAAATTGAATTGAGTTGTTAAAAGAAAATTTTACAATTGTTATACATCATATTTTAGTGATTCATTGAATTTCTTTAAGAATTTTTGAACTTGTTCAAAAGAAAAACAAAAGCTAAAAAAAAATTGTGAAAGAAACAATCAAAAGCAAAAGAAAAATACATCAAGTGATATCATATTGGTACAGCCTAATAAATTATTGATTAGTGGCTGGAAAAAGTGAAAGAAAAACAGAATTTAGAAGCAAAGTTACAAAATTACAAGTTCCAAATTTCCTTTGAACAACAAAATCAAGTGAACTTGTATAACATGCAAATTTGATGAAATTTGGCTTCTAGCAATTGAATTTGATTGGCATATCCTCCTTGTGCAGTTTGGTACAGCCATAGTATTCCTTGAGTTGTCTCATTAAATTCCAAATTGAGTTGTGCTTTTCTAAATTTTTGTTTTGTTGCTTGTCTCTTAAAAAATTTTCCAAGGTTTTGTCTTAGAGTTTCTTGTTCTTTGGACTCTTGAGTCTAGCCTAGATTCATTTCCTATTTCACTATAGTAAAGAGGATTGATTTGATTAGAAGTTTTTGCTTAAGAAATATAGAGAGGAATAAGAGTGGAAAAAGGCAAGAGAGAACATTATAGAAAGAGCCTAGATTAATTGTGCAAACATGAGTGTGAGTGGCAAACACTTAGAGAGTGGTGAGAATTTCCTTATATACTTGTGTTTTTGCTAACCGTTTTTTTTTTAGGATGAGTTCAAGTAGAGGATTTGTCACCTAGGACCTCTAGGTTGATGAAAGTCATGACAAAACAAATGAAAGACTTGCAAACCAAAATGGATGCAAAAATTGAGGAGCTACAAAGGGAGACCCAAAAAAGGAGTCATCCAATGGGTAGTGTGGATGGAGATGCTCATAATAGTAAGAGGTTGAGTGAGTATGCTTCTTCTCATGGAGGAAATTATTATGATGAGAGGAGTGAGAGGGAGGATTGGAGAGAAAATCATAGGAGACATAATCCTAGGAGGCAAAATAGAGATGTGAAGATTGGAGGGTGAGAAAAGAAGAAAGAGAAGAAAGGAATGGAGGATTGAATGGAGTGAAAATAAAAATTCCAAAGTTCCTTGGCAATAATGATCCCGAAGAGTATTTTGAGTGGGAGATGAAAGTAGAAAAAATTTTGTCATGCCAACATTTTGATGAAGAAAAGAAAGTTACTCTAGCAACTTTAGAATTTGGTAGTTATGCTTTGATATGGTGGAACCAAATTCAAGTGGATATAGGAAGGATGAGGAGACAAAGAGTAACTTCTTGGGATGACTTGAAGGCATGCTTGAGAGGAAGATTTGTTCCAACTTATTATGCAAGATAAGTCCATAATAAGCTTCAAAGACATCTCCAAGGTTACAAGAAGTGTTGGAAACATGTGTGCTCTTGAAGTTTGCTTGAAGAGTGGGTTCTATTGCAAGGTAGATTTAGGAAATTTCATGTCTAATGACTTTAGACATTACTGCATATGATGACTATTATAAGGAAATGGAATTGATGATGATAAGGGCTGAAATTGTGGGCGTTCAAGAAGCAACTATGGCTAGGTTCCTTCATGGCTTGAATAGAGAAATTCAAGATGTGATGAAACTACATTCTTATGCCACAATTGAGGAGCTAGTCCACAAAACTCAAAGGGTGGAACAACAACTAAAGAGGAGAAAAGCTTTCAAATTCTCCCATGGAGCTGCAACTTCCAGCTAGAAGGACAAGTCTAAAAGGGAGGTTTCTCATGAGAAAAATAAAGAAGAAAAGGTGGGAAGCTCAAGCAAAAAAATTGTGGATACAACTTCAAGAAGATCAAGCAATATCAAGTCTTTTAAGTGTCTTGGCAAGGGTCACATTGCTTCTCAATGTCCTAACAAGAGAACCATGATTTTGCTTGAGGATGGAGACATAAAGAGTGCGTCTTCAAGTGACTCAAATAGTTCTTCAAGTGAAGAAGAAAAAGAACTTACACTAGTAGAGGCCGAAGAGGGAGATCTCTTAATGGTAAGGAGAATGCTGAGCAATTTTTGCCTAGAAAAAGAGGAAAGTCAAAGAGAAAATATTTTTCACATAAGGTGCTTGGTTAAAGACAAGGTATGCTCACTTATCATTGATGGTGGGAGCTTCACCAATGTTGCTAGTGTTGCGACACGACAAGTGCATCGATCGTTCCAAGTAATAAAGTGATAAGAAAGTATCGTCTCCACGAGGATTGAGGCACTAATGTCAATTGTAATTTATGACTCTTAATATTGGAAAAGGAATAAAATTATTGAAAGAGTTGGATTGTAGTTTGAATTTAATTATTGTAAATAACAGAATATCAAAAACAATGTAATTTAACTATTGATCAAGACTTAAGAATAATTATGGCAAATCACAATCACCGCAGTTCACTCTATGTAATTGAATTGATAATTTAACTCTATTTAATGTAATTATTCAGATTTATGCTTTTCTAATGTAGCTAAACCCTGATTCCTCGGTCATTTAACCCTTTAACCTAAGTTAAGAATCCTAATCCCTTAGTAATTCCCTTTAGATTAAGCATTAAGCTAGCATAACAAAATCTGCAGTCCTTTA
>CM023949.1:13078768-13099612 GCA_013407115.1 Glycine latifolia | reverse complement strand
TACACTTCTTCTATGGTTAATCATGATGCTTTGTCTAAAGCTTCTTATGTTAGAAAGTTGCATGAACAAGTGAAGGCACATGTGGAGAGAAAGATGGAACATTATGCAAAGCAAGCCAATAAGCACAAGAAGCAAGTGATCTTTAATGAAAGAGATTTAGTGTGCCTTCATTTAAGGAAGGATAGATTTCCTCATGAAAGGAAATCCAAGCTCCAACCTAGAGGAGATGGACCTTTCAAGATTCTAAAGAGGATAAACAACAATGCTTACAAACTTGAATTGCCTAGTGAGTATGGTGTGAGTAATACTTTTAATGTTTGTGATCTTTTTTTGTATTATGTAGGTACAAGTGAGGAGGCAAACTTGAGGACAAGTTCTTTTCGAGAAGGAAGGGATGATGGAGGTTCATGGCAAGCTAAAGGTCTAGGAGGAGAGCTTGAAGCACTTCCTTTGGTGAGCTTTAAAGGACCAATGACAAGAGCTAGGACTCAAGCACTTCAAGACCACATTCAAGCTAACTTGGGCAAGCATGAGGATGCACATCAACTTAAGGATGACAAGAGCTGGATTTTGATGTCTCAAGTCCAATTCAATTCAATAAATTCCAGCACTTGTTAGAAGAAATTCAATACAAACACTTGTAAATAGGTTTTCCACTGCTTCAATCGATTATTTTGAGTCTGTAATCGATTACCAGCATTTCAGCTTCAAATAGGAACAAGAACCTACTGACTTAATCGATTATTTCACTTCTGTAATCGATTAAAACAAATCTTGACTATTTTAATCGATTACGTAATCGATTAAAACAAAGCTTGACTTTTTTAATCAATTACCAGACAGCTGTAATCGATTACATAAGCCTAAAAATAGTAAATACCTGTTTTAATCGATTATAAGTGCGAATTAATCGATTATTTCAAACAGAAACTGCAACTGCACATGTTGGGGATGCCAAGAGTCACTTTGGGAAAGCTTGCACTTCAAGCTTCATTTAGGCTTCATTTCAATTTGATTTTCCTTACATTTAGTGACATTTAGCTTGTAATTTTGTGGCCTATATAAGGTGCCAAAACTGAATGTAACTAACTTTGGTTCATTAATACAATTCTGAAAATTGTTGTGAGAGTTTCTCTCTTGTTCTTGTTCAAGAACTTCTTGAGTCTTATCCATGGCTTCCCAATGCTATTGTGGTGATTCTTCCTAGACTTATTGGAGATTCATTAATACAATGCTATTGTGTCTTCACCTTCATCCCTAACCTTTCTTCCATCTTCCGTTTTTTTCAATTCTAAATTTCTAAAAAGCCTTAATTTCAAGAAGTGCTGGAAACTTGTGTGTTCTTGAAGTTTTCTTGAAGAGTGGGTTCTATTGCAAGGTAGATTTGGGAAATTTCATGTCTAATGACTTTAGACATTATCGCACCAAGAGGGGGGGTGAATTGGTTAAAACCTTAGACTTTAAAAACTCTTTGAAAAATCAGCAGTGGAAGTTTGATCGTATCACAAATTTTACTTTGTAAAACTTCAGTTTTCAATCAATCAAGACTCACCCTTCACCTTAAGCAATTTCAAAAACTATTTTCTGTTGATCTTGAAAGAGAATAACCACAAGACAAATTAGATTCAGATAACAAGATTTAGAAACAAGAATAACACCAAATCTATACTGGTTCACCTCTCAAATGAGAAGCTACATCCAGTGTCTTCTAACCAAAACTAATTAGAGTTCTACTAAATCAAATTCTGTTCTTTACAAGCTATTACAAGTGATTATCTTTATCAAACCTAGATAAAGAACCTGAAATCTAACACCCTATTAAACTTCTAATCACAAAGAACTAGAGAACACTACTTTGTTCTTTCCCTCTAGAGAACACTACTCTAGAACAACTCTAAAGAAACCTCTTTGATCTTAGTACTTACACAATTAAAAGATACAAATCAAATCAGTGTAAAAGTACAAGAGAGATACAACCTTATGATCCTTAGTAGATGAATAAATGAGTTTTACCAATCAATTCAGGTTGTATGAATGCAAATGATGAAAACCAGCTCTCTTGAAAAATACTTGTTGAATATTGTTTAAAGCATCATCATCAATTAAAGCATGTGTTCTTGTGATTTGAAACAAGATGTGTGACACTCAGAAAATCTCTTTCTTGAACCTTGAAAGCTTTGGGATTATTGGGAAATTCGTAAACTCATACTACTTTCATTATTTTTACAAAAGCACAAACCCAATAGCTTTATATAGAAAACATATTTAACTACTTGTAATTGATTAATACGTTATGGTAATTGATTATTTTAACAAATGTAATCGATTAATATGCAAAATAATCAATTAAAGTGTTCTTGAGACAATCTGGAAAAATGTTAAGAACAATGTAATTGATTAAAATGTTCTATAATTGATTAAGGCAGTCAGTGTCACTTTTAAAACAAGCCTATCTAATCGATTATGATTAGTGGTAATTGATTAAGGCAGTCTAGCATGATTTTGAAATAAGCCTGTGTAATCGATTACGATTAGCTGTAATTGATTAAGGCAGTCCTACATGACTTTTTGTTTTGTGCTATGTAATCGATTACGAGTGAATGGTAATCGATTAAAGTATTCTTTAAGGAATTTTAATAGATTACACAAACTGGTAATCAATTAAAGCAGTGCACAACCGTTTTTCCAAAAACTTAAGCCATGGGAAACTTCTTTCTAAATGCAAACATATAACTTTATAAGCTTATCTTCAACCATGAATGCATGTATGTGATTATGCTTATGCAATGCAAGGATCACAAGATAACCCTCTTGAACAACTTAATACATTACAAATGTCTTCAATTGAGAGGCATGAAACAAAGCTAAAATCTAAAGGGCTTCATACTTGATTTGGTCTTCTTCCCAGCTCCCCCTATTTCCAACATTAAATATTTGAAAAGTCAAGGCAAACTCAACAAGAGACATACTAAGTGGATTGGATTTATTGAGCAATTTCCTTATGTTATTAAACATTGAATGTAGTGGCGGATGCCTTATCAAGGAGGCATTGTTTGATTTCTATGCTTGAAACTAAGTTGTTTGGTTTTAATCACATAAAGGAATTGTACTCAAGTGATCACGACTTCTCTAGTATTTTTACTTTGCGTGAGAAGGGGGCTCATCAAGAATATTTTAGACATGATGGTTTCTTGTTCAAGGAAAATAAACTATGTGTTCCTAAAAGCTCTTTGAGAGAACTCTTTTTATAGAAGCTCATAAGAACAATTTAATGGGGCACTTTGGTGTGGATAAAATTTTGGCTATTTTACATGAACATTTATTTTGCCCAAAAATGAGGCATGATGTGCATAAGCTTGTATCTCAATGTATTACTTGTCATAAAGCTAAATCTAGATTAATGCCTCATGGTTTATATACACCTTTGCCTATTCCTAACTCCCCTTGGGTTGACATTTCCATAGATTTTGTGCTTAGTCTTCCAAGATCCAAAAGGGGAAAGGATTTTATATTTGTCGTTGTTGATAGGATCTCAACGATGGCACACTTCATTCCATGTCACAAGAATGATGATGCTTGTTTCGTGGCCAATCTCTTCTTCAAGGAAGTGGTGAGACTTCATTGATTTCCTAGAAGCATTATAAGTGATAGTGACACAAGGTTCCTTAGCCACTTTTGGAAGACATTTTGGGGTAATCTTGGCACAAAGCTCTTGTTTTCATCAACTTGCCACCCATAAATGGATGGCCAAACCGAAGTGGTGAATAGGACATTGGGTCAACTTCTTAGATGCTACATCAAAGGCAATTTGAGGACTTGGGAGGAGTTCCTACCTGACATTGAGTTTGCTTATAATAGAGTGGTTCACAAGACCACTTCCATATCTCCTTTTCAAATTGTCTATGGCTTCAATCCTTTAACTCCTCTTGATTTATTGCCATTACCTAACACTTCTTCTATGATTAATCATGATGCTCTGTCTAAATCTTTTTATGTTAGGAAATTGCATGAAAAGGTGAAGGCCCATGTGGAGGGAAGATGGAACAATATGTGAAGCAAGCCAATAAGCACAAGAAACAAGTGGTCTTCGATAGAGGATATTTGGTTTGGCTTCATTTAAGGAAGGATAGACTTCCTCAAGAGAGGAAATCCAAGCTGACTTCCTCAAGAGAGGAAATCCAAGCTCCAACCTAGAGGAGATGGACCTTTTAAGAATTTAGGGAGGATCAACAACAATGCATATAAACTTGAGTTGCCAATTGAGTATGGTGTAAGTAACACCTTTAATGTTTGTGATCTTTCTTTGTGTGATGTAGGTACAAGTGAGGCAGCAAACTTGAGGTTAAGTTCCTTTCAAGAAGGAGGGGATGATGTCGGTCCATCACAAGCTTAAGGCCAAGGAGGATAACTTGAAGAGCTTTCTTTGGTTAGCTATAGGGGACCCATGACAAGAGCTAGAACTCAAACCCTTCAAGAGCACATCAAAGCTAACTTGCACCTTTTAGACAAGCATGAAGAAGCACACCAACTCAAGAAGAACAAGGGCTAGATATTGTACTCTCAAGGTGAATTTAATTCTAGCACCTTTTAGTGGCAATAAAAAGGCTTTTAGTTACAATAAATAGGCCTTTAGTGGCAATTGGGTAATAGGTGTAGGTGCACTCGTATGTAATTTTTCTAGCACCTATGTAAGCTTGTAAAATTGTAATTGCACGTGGTTAAGTCAGCCAAGAGTCACCAAGTGAATAGCTTGCACCTCAAGATTCATTTCACTTTCCATTTCATTCCACTTGCATTTAGCTTGTATTTAGCTTAGGTAGATTACAAGACAAGCTTTAGGACCTTGGCTATATAAGGCCAACAAAAATGAAATGTACATAACTTTTGGTTAAATCAATAAGAAAGATGAATTTTCTTGTTCAAAACAGTATGAACACACACAATAACCAAGAGAGGGGTGAATTGGTTTAAAACTTGGTCATTTAAAATCTTTAAAACAATCAGAGAATTACGAACCATATAAAAAAAACACCCTTAGATAACTTTCAGTTAATCAAATACCAAACTTTAAAGAAAGCAATAGCTGAAAAATATATTTATATTGATTCTGAAAAGATTATCCAAATGAATGAAAATTAATGACAGCAAGAAGAGATAAAGAGAAAGTATTCAACACCAAGAAATATACTGGTTCACTTCTCACCTGCAGAAGCTACATCTAGTTTCTTCTAACCAACTTAGTTAGAGTTCCACTATTCACAAAATTCTTTTCTTACATGCACCCTTAATCAAACCTAGATTAAGATCAGAAATATAACTCCCTTAGACTCTTAGTGATCAAGACATAGAGAATCCCCTCTCTAGTCTTCCCTCTAGAGAAACCTACTCTAGACAAGTCTTAAGAAATCTTTTGTAAAAGTTACTAACAAACTGAAATTCTAAAATGAATTACAAACAAAGTTTAATGGAGAGAGACAACTTAGTGAAATACAAATTTTAGAGCAATCTCTCAAAGAAAACAAATGTATATGAATGCATATGGTTTACCAATCTTGATCTAGGTTGAATGAAAACAAATTTTAGAGCAATCTCTCAAAGAAATGATAAGTGCCATATCTTAGTGAAATTAAGGTTGCATTTAAGGCACTTATCTTGCCCTAATCTAGTGAGTTTGTATTTAGCACTTAGCATTAATGTTGTGTTTATAATCCTTGAAGATTCATCCAATCTTCTTTTGTATTCTGATAGATTTCATGACTTCCGAAGCTTCCGATCAAACAAAGCAAGCAAAAATGGATCATAAATCAAACCTAGGAGGTGCAACAAGCAAAATAGGCCCAATATCCATCAAGGCCCTAAAACATGTTCCAGAACTATCCTTTAACTCACCCAAGCAAGTGAAATAAGTGCAATCTGATCGCCTGGGCGAGTGGAGTTATCAAGTGGGCCTTCAAGTGGCCAAGTGGACGTCCAAGTTGGGCCTTTAACTCACCCAAGTGAGTGGAAAATGAAGAAATTGGTCGCTTGGGCGACCAAACTTGACCAGGCCAGCCCCTATAAATACCCCCCAAGGCCAAAATCACTTCTTGCAACTCAAATCTCTTCTCCTCCTTGTCTCCAAGCTTGTGCTTAGCCTCATGCTTCTTAAATCTTGTTAGTAGATAGCTTAGGATAGTGAGAGAGGGTGCTTGGCTAGCTTCTCTCAAAGGATTGGATGTAATCTTCTTACCCTTAAGTATCTCTTTTAATATTTATTTATGCATAAGTCTTTTCTATTTATTATTGGTAAATTTATTCCATACTTAATGCTCGATTCTACTTGATCAATAGATTCATGAAATAAGGTTCTAAGTTTAACTGGAAAGTACTCTTAAAACTTGAACTGAATAATTTACTATTCACGTTACGTTGCAAGGAATAGAGCATAACGTTTAGATTGCAAATAGCACGTGAATATGATCGTAATGATGGGGTATTTATTTCATATGCAAGGGATCGATATTTGATAAATATTCTTAGGATTCTCAAATACGAGGAATCAATTTGGGGTGATTTTATGTGTGCATCATTAATAATAGAAAATAACTTATGCATGGTAATATTAATTGAATACTAAGGGTAAGAACGATGAAATCCAATCCTACGTTCTTAAATTAATTAAACTCGTCTTATTATTTTCTATAATTCTTCGTAATTTTTCGTAAACATTCATAATCTTCCGCACTAAATTTATTATTTCTGTTTCTTCTAAATTTTCATAATTTCTGTTAATCCACAACTACATGAAACTCCGTTCACACTCATTGTACATAACTATTAAACTGTTAAGCTTTATTTGAATTAACTGAGTAAATCAAGTCCCTGTGGAGACGAACTTTTGTAAATTTTGTAACTTACAACGATAATTGGTACGCTTGCCAAAAGTCTAACAAGAACTTATTTAGAATCTTTCCTAAGAAGAAATCTTTCAAAGTAACATGAAGATTTAGAATTTTTGGGACAAAAGCTCAGTGGCTCAAAGTATCTTTTTACTCTTCATAAAGCTTTTGAAATCTGTGTAATTTTCGTTGTGTAGTGATTTGTTTAATTCAAAAGACCCAACAACTATATATAGAAAATTGTTGTAACTGAATATAATCGATTAAATCGTCAATGTAATCGATTAATTTCACTTATGTAATCGATTAAAAACAAGTTTAATCGATTAAAGTGTTCTTGAGATTTCTGGAAAAAGTTTATGAACAAAGTAATCTATTAACATAGACAGTCTCAATTTTCAAATACGCGCCCATTAATCGATTACCACAAATCGTAATCAATTAACACAGGAATACTTTCTGTGTCTTTGTGAAGTGTAATCGATTAACATTCCATTGTAATCAATTAAAGTGTTCTTAAAAGATTAATTAATAGATTACCATAAGTTGGTAATCAATCAAAGCTAAGAAAAAATATTTTTTTCTAAAACTTTAAACTTTAAACACTTTGAATGTTATGCAATCATGTAAACCATTTGTTTCAAAAAAAAATTTCCATAATACTTATGCTTTTATGAAAACATGAATGCAATCCAATAAATGATGTTTATGCAATGCAATGGATCTTAAGATGGAACTCTTAGACATCTAAAGATTACATATGCCTTCAATTGAATGGCATGTAAAAGCTAAAACTTATCCAAGACTAAGAGCCTCAGCATCTTGATCCTCTTCAAGCTCTCCTTGTATCTAACACTTGTGAGAGTTTCTCTCTTGTTCTTATGCAATAACTTCTTGGATCTTATCAATGGCTTCTCAATGCTATTGTGGCGATTCTTCCTAGACTTATTGGAGAGCTTCTCCATAGCATCATCCATCTTCATTCCTTGTCTTATTCCATCTTCCATTGCTGAATTCTTTGGAGCTACTTCACGCCATTTTTGCTTCAAATCTTGAGTGATATCTCAAGTAATTGAAGAGATCTTGCAGAGTGAGTTTCATTGCAAGGTAGATTAGGCAAATCAATGTCTAATGAGGTTAGACATACATCATTTTGTTTTTGGAAAACTCTTTTGTTTTACAAAATCCAATTTCATTATCTGAATGTGTTTCTATGAAAATCCAAATTCTATATTACAAAGTTTCTATTCAAACAATAACTTAGTTCTTTCGTAAAATTACTTTAAAAATTTCTAAACTCACAATTCAACCCTCCTTCTTGTGATATTTTCCTTTACATATATGATAAGTTTGAATGTGATACTTCTTTAATCATGATTTTTTCAAAAGAAGTCCTATTTCTTGTTTCTCACAATGTATTTATTAAATAAAAATTGGAATAAAGGGTGTCAGATACATTGTTGAACTCTTCGCAAAGCCTAAACCACAAATGTAATATCATATTTATAAGTACAAGCTAAAATTCCAAGGTTACATAAGTTTTAACGTATGAAGTAAATCTTAGATAGTTATACTACGAGGAATAAATATTCATAAATTATTTTTCAATAACATGCCATCTTGTTAATTATTTTATGTGTTTATTTGATCTTAAATTAGTATTTTAGCAAGGGCATTGCATAAGAGAAACGGAGGGAGTAATAAATAAGAGGAAAAAGAATGAAAATCTCACACTATCCCTTAAGTTGGAGCATATATGTCATATGAATCAAGCTTTGTTCAAATATACTAAACCCAAGAGAAACAAAAGGCTGTTTTGATCATGTAGTTGTGCCAGACAAATGGTGGCTCGACAACAACCAACAGAGGATCGCAACGAGAACGGGTAATGTTCACTTGTGAAAAAGCACACTTTGAGGCGAAAAAAAGGAGTAAGTAGACCTTGAGGCAAATAAAGAGAAAATCAATGGAGGCTTTCCAAATTGGTTTCATGCATTGGAGTGAGCACACCTTGAAAGTTTTATTATTGTAGTCATATCCTCAAGATTTGCTTATGCTAAAATGTAATAGGGAACATATTATGAAGTCTAAGATGCAACTATTTATTCCAACCAACCAGCCAACATAGTCAATTGTGTAGAGAGAGAAAAGAGAAAGAAGAGAAGAGCCAAGGCCATAACACAAACTAATGATTAGAAATATACTACTTGCACAACAATTTGGTGTTTTCAGCGAGTCCATTGATAGTTTACTTATGTATGGGCTTTATAGAAGCAAATAACATAAGAATGGGAGTTGAACTGTGTTTTTAGAAATTTAAAAAAATTTCTAAAACATAAAGCATGTTTATCATCCAATGTAAAAAGACATAAAACAATTAGAGAATAGACTAAGTAAGACAATGATAAAAAAAACTTTCTTTGTAAGATAAAACAAGATATAAAATCTAAAAACATATTCAAACTATAATGACCATGTGATAAATCCGAGTTCGTATGACCAAGTTGTCACATTAGGGGGGTGTATATTGGAACTTGGTTAAGGGAGGGGTGTATATTGGAGCTCGATTAAGGGAGGGGTGTAGATACCACCTTTTCAAATCCAAGATCATGTGGTGATCTCGGATGAGCTTGGATGTGTTATCGAGTTGTGATCTCGGATGAGCTTGTGTGATCTCGAATGAGCAACTGGGTAATGATCTCGGATGAGCTCGGAGGAGCTCGTATTTTTTTGACTTGTAAGAGCTATCGGGTAAAGAGACCGAAAGAGCTCACAACCCCTTTCTGATAGAGTTATCGGGTTAGTAATCCCGGAAACGGTTGGGAGGAACCTTGGACTCTTGAAGTACCAAGGTAGGATCTCGGATGAGGTTGGATGAGGTCGGAGGAGGAGGGAACATTGGACGTACTATAGTACCAAGGACGGGTTCTTATGCAATCGATTACATAAGTATTTGTAAGCGATTAAAACAGTCAGTATTTGTTGTTTATACTAGACTTAGCTTTATGACACGTGTTGACTCTACATATTCACTTTACACAAGTGACATGTGTCGACTCCCTGCTGGTTGTTTTGACGTAGGAAGACTCTCATATTATTTTATGACGCGTGTTAACTTTCAGGCTATTTAAGATATGCACAAGTGAGATATTTTAGTAGAAATCTAATTTTCACCTCCTTTGCTAAAACACTTTCTCTCTATTATTCCACTTTTCCTCCATTGTTAAAGTGAGAAAAGCTTCCTAGATAACCATTCCTTAACCTAAACATCTTCACATCCAATGTAAGGATTGAAGAGAATCACCATATAAACTAGTTCCCACTCGTTGTTCTTTGAAAGAATCATCAGATGAGGAGATCATTTCTCCAAAGGAAGTTTAAAGTTTCAACCTTTAAGAGTTAGAAGGTACCGTAAGGACATTCAAGCTTTTAGAAGTTGTCCACAAACCTCCCTTGACATTTTTAAGGTAAGACACGTAAGTTTTTCCGTTTCCTTTGAGTTTGGAGTTAAGAGGAAAAATGACCCATATGAGTTAGGGTTGGTTTTGGGTGATATTTCTTTGGAAAGATATGCTTAGGAGGTTGTTGTGATAAAGGTCCAACCTTGTAAGCTAACTTTTCTGGGTTTCGGGTATTTTGTTATGCCCAGATATTTTTGGGCGTTTACAAGTCAACGTTAGAGGTATATGTATGAGATTTGGAAAAGAACTGGGTTCTTTTCATGAAACGGTTGAAAACCGTTCTTGATATCTTTCTTGCCTGGTGTAGGGCTTGATAAAGAAGATATTTGTGGTTGTGAACACGAGCCTGAGGTAGTGATAAGTGCCCTATTTCAGTTAAATTCATGTTTCAATAAAGGCACTTATCTTTTGATTTCAGTAAACTTGGCTTATAAACTTGCCCTAAACCTAGATAAATAGTCTTTAGTACTTAAATAAATGTTGTTTCTCATATTTTGGAAGATTAATCCAATCATGTTTTGTATTTTGATAGGTTCCGAGGCTTCCGAAAAAGCAAAGCAAGAAAAAAGGGCTTAACAAGCAAACTTGGGAGGTGTTACAAGCAAAACAGACCCAAAACCCATCCAAGCCCAAAGCTTTCTTCAAGGCTAAGCTTCTAACTCGCCCAGGCGACCAATTCCAGTGTATTTGGCTCGCCCAGGCGAGCTCAAGTTCCAAGAAGATAAGGGTTAACTCGCCTAGGCGAGTAAACATAGGCAAAAACACTCGCCTGGGTGAGTGAAGCTGGCAAAGGCACAAAGCTATAAATAGGGGATGAATTTTGGGAGAAAGGATTCCATTCTTCATTCTTTTGCTTCCTAAAGCTTGTTCTTCAGTTTAGAAGCTTAAATACTAGTAGTAAGTAGGTTAGGGAAGTGAGAGAAGTGAGCTTTAGTGTAGAGACTCTACTGGAAAGAAGTGGTGATAGGGCCGCCCTTCATCAATTCTTCCCTTGAGGAGGTTCTCTCCACAATGAGTAACTAGCTTCTCTGAGGATTGAATGTAATCTTCTATCCCTACGTATCTCTTTTTAATATTTACCTATGCATTAATCTTTTCTATTCCTTGTTGGTAATTTCATTATGTGCTTAATGCTTGATTCTACTTGATCACTAGTTTCATGAATTAAAATCCTAAGTGAGACTGGAAAGTAATCTTAAGGTTTGAATTGAATGATTTTACTCATTACGTTATGTTTCTAGGAATAGGGCATACCGTTTTGATTGCATAAAGCACGCGATTATAATTCTTAATGTTGGGATATTTACTTCATATGCGAGGGATCGATATTCGGTAGATATCCTTAGAACTCGAATGTGAGGGATCGATTCGGGGTAAAATAGTGTGCATCAATAAGGATAGATAATGATTTATACATGGTAATATTACTTGGATATAAAAGGATATGAATGATGAAACCCGTTCCCACTTTCCCATAAATATATTTCATTTTACGAATTTAGTAATTTTCCGTTACTTTCTTAAACAAATGAAATTCCGCTCATCCTACTTGCACATAACTATTAAACTGTTGAATTCTATTTGGATTAAATGAGTAGCTCAAGTCCTTGTGGAGACGATCTTATAAATTTTGTAACTTACAACGACAAATTGGTACGCTTGCCAAAAGTCCAACAGGTAGTCGGTGCTGTGATCAGAAGGTAAGCTCTCTGTTCTTGGGAGTTTGTTCCATTGATTGTATTCCACCATACTCCTGAGGAGTGATGGTTGTTGAATTTCATGGTGTGTGTATTTACATTGTGTGTTATTGCTTTTTGATTGAAAACATACATGTAATGGAGATGTGCACCGGTTGTCTAATTTGTATAATTGGATATACATTTGTGTACGAGGAGTGCACTGGTTGGCTAATTTGTATATCTAGATATGCATTTGTGCATGTCAATGCTGGAATGGCATATTGGTGGAATTATCACGTGGAGTCTGTGGTCTGGGACCTCAGGGCAGGATACGTGATGTGTACGTGGAGTGCACTGGAAGATATACAATAGGGCAACATATGTGTTTGTATCTAGTTTCTTGAAAGCCTCTTCTTTACAAGAATTTACAAAAAGCTTTACAAGAAAGAATGAAAGAATGATTTGTATAGATTGTTCGTATCTAGTTTCTTGAAAGCCTCTTCTATATATATCATTCATCTCCAAGTATCTGTTGTCTCACAATGGTTGGATTCTTCACTTTATTCTTCACTTGAATTCTTGAGTCCGTTGGAGCATTTAATGCTTGCATTAAATGTATGTCTTTTTGCGTGTCTTGTACTTTAGCAGGGAAGTCACTTATTTCATCATAGTGGATATGCAACAACAGAGCGCATCTTTTGATGAGTATCAACGTCTTCCAAACTTCATTTATTCTTCATAGGACTATGACAGATCTTAGAGAATTTTTTTGCATGAAAGAATCTTAGACATAAAGTATTATATGAAGGTCTTAAATGCACTACTTAAATGCTATATCAAATCCTCTTACAAGTGCATCGTCTGAATCTTCAAATGCACATAGACAAATCATGATCTAATAGCATATCAGACACAACTTTGATCATTTATATTTATCTGCATCTAATCAAAATAATTAGAAGTTCTAATTCATTTTTAATACATAAATGTCTTTTGACTTAACAGGCTTACAATGTTTTGGGGGAGAAAGAAGCTAAATATTAATTAGTAGTTATGTGTAGAGGCTGTTTTTTGGTTGAAGACAAACATGTTCGTAGTACATTTTATGCAATTTCTATTTTGAGAACAAGAATCTTCTTAGAAGATTTAGTGCAGTTTAAAGCTTGCATCAAAGGGTATTTTTGAAACTAACTTACATTCAAAGTCACGTGATTGGCATGTGACTACATTTTGTTAATGAATTACACAGTTTTATTGACAGAGGGGAGGTCTGTGTAACTTTCACTCAACAATTATGGGGGTACAAGTAATGTCTCAAAAGGGATGGAAGGTTTGTGTAATTTTTTCAAACCTTAGGGGAGGTTTGTGTATTTACTCTAAATTTTCTATATTTATATAATAAATATATTTTTAATCATTTTTATTTTGTTTTCATAATAACAAGTGCTCTCAATCTACTAATTAAAATTTATCCTTCATTATGAGCCTACAATGGCACTTTTAAACCTATCAAAATTATTTTATATATATGACCTCTGTCGATTGTTGGGCAATGGACACTAGAGATATGATGGAGACAACATTGGTAGATTGAGAGCACTATTTATTGACAATAAACTAACACTCTGTGTGATATCTTTTTTCTCCTTTTATCATTTGAACTTCCCTATCTGAATAGAATTTATCAAATCTTACCAACAAATTGGTATCTAGAGCTTCAGTTCAAGATCACTTTCACATTTATTTTGTGGTAGATCAAGTTATTAGTGATCAACCATTATGTTTGTTATCCGTTTGTGTTGCGTCTTCTAGATTCCATCAAGAAGATGGTCAACACAATCAAGATTGAGAAATTTACATGGAAGACTAGCTTCAACCTTTCGCGATCAAGACACAAGCCTTCTTGAAAGAACAGGGCATCTTGTCTCCTCTCTCTAGTCAAACATCAAAGATTGATAAGTCAATACTTAAGTTCCGATAGGAAAAGATACATTTTCTAATTCTCTTATTTCGATGAGGTTCTTTATGAAGTTTTTGAAGGACTAATTATTGTCGGGCTTTGGCTCAGATTGGATAAACTCTTCATGATGAAATCAATTTGCAACAAGTTTCTTCTAAAACAAAGTTTGTTTGGCATCCAAATGAGGGCAAGGATCCCACTGACGGAACATCTTGATAAGCTAAACTCTGTTATGATGGAGCTACGTGACATTGATGTCAAGATGGAAGTCGAAGATATAAAAATGATTTTGTTAGCCTCTATTTCTCTTCTATGAGAATTTTTTAAGTTCTCTTAGTGTAGGCAAGGACCGCATTACACTTGGAAAAGTTAAGTCCAGTCTCTACTCTAGAAAGCATTGACTAAAGGTGTTTGGGAATGGTGATGAAACCTCTGCGTTTAAACTAACAATGATTGATTCTGCTAAATAGTAGAAGAAGAAGAAAGGCAAAGGTTGTGCACACTACAAAGGCCATTTTGGACTATGTCCATTCTAATTATTAGGGGCCTTCGAGAGTTTCATCGTTGGGAGGGGCAAGTTATTGCCCCTCCATAATTGATGATTACTCCAGGATGACATGGGTCTTCATGATGAAGCAAGAATTTGAAGCTTTCTTTTTTTCAAGCATTGGAATATTCTTGTGAAGAATTAGACAGGAAAGACAGTAAAGTGTCCTAGGATTACAACGACTTGAAATTTTTCCTACTAAATTTAATGAAATTTGTAGAGATGAAGACATAACAAGACAACGTATTGTACACTATACTTCATAGTAAAATGGAGTAGCTGAAAGAATGAACAAGACCTTGTTGGAAAGGGCCAAATGCATGTTCTCCAATTTGACCTTGAATTAAAGTTTATGGGTTGAGGAAATAAACAAAATATGCTATCTTGTGAATCGCGCACCATCCACTGCTATGGACTTTAAGACGCCTATTGAGGTATGGCCTAGCAAACCAACTAAATACTCAATGTTAAAGATGTTTGGATGTTCAACATACTATCATTGAAGTGAAGATAAGCTGGAGCCCAGAGCCAAGAAGAGATTATTTATGGGCTATGGAGATGGGGTCGAAGGATTTCAAGTCTGGTCTCCATCTGAAAGAAAGGTCATTCTAAGTAGCGATGTAATCTTTGATGAAACTTTCTATGTTGCATTCTAAATCCAATGAAGATTTAGGAAAGGGCAACATTGAGGACGTCACTAAGCAAGTGAAGTTTGAGAGCTCTACAATCAGAAACAATAGTGACCAAAAGCAATTTGAAGCACCTGATGAGACTGATCAGGATATTCTAATGCACCCTCAACATTAGAATACAACACCAGTTGAGGGGAGTGACTGGTGTTAGTTGGACAAGGATTCTAGAAAAGGTCGAGGTTTGAATAGATTCCATTTTGAAATTTTCTTGATGAAATCAATTCAAATCCAAATACCCTTTAAAACAATCAAGGTTTTCCTCAAAAACTTTTAACATAAAGATAATCTTGCTTGAGAAAAACAATTACTTTTTGTTCTAAAAATAGACTTTTAATGGCATATCCAATCGCAAGATCAAATACCAACACAACACAATAACAAGATAAAAGATAGAGAGAATCATGACGAGGCTTTATACTGGTTCAACTCTCAAGAGAACCTGCATCTAGTTTGTTCTAAGAACCCTTAGAACAATTACAATAGAGAAATCACTTTACAAACATTATGAACAAGCAAATCTCTAAAGACTACCCTTAATTCATTGAACCCTACAAGAGAAAACAATGAGTTGAACCCTACAACTCAACACCTTTCTTGGTAACCCTAACCAAGATCAGAAAATTAAGATGAATAAAAATAAGAAAATGGAATGAATACACCTTATTGTGTGGATATGAAAGCTTCAATATTCAAACCATGATGTTCATCTATGACCTTGAATGCATGATCTTGACAAGATGACTTTCTCTAAAGAAATGCCTCATTAATCCTCTTAGAAACTCTTTCTAAATGTAATATGTAATTTTCTATCGCAAAAGAGTTACATGAAGGAAATAACAAGATAGGTATTTATAATAAAAGCAGTTATAACCGTCATAATCGATTATCAAAACCTTGTAATCGATTATTTTGCTTATATATACCCTTTATTATGCATTTCCAAATCGTGGTAATCGACTACAACAATATGGTAATCGATTATTTTGATCCCAAAGAAAAATCTTCCAATTGCAACAAGATATAATTGATTACAAGAACTTGGTAATCGATTATCCCGCTTGCAATTTTTCATATTTTCCTTTTGCATGCGGCTATAATTGATTGCAATAATGTTTTAATCGACTAATTCACATACAATGAGAAATTTAAGTTTTTAAGAACACTTGTAATCAATTATAGACTTGTGGTAATTGATTATGTGGCACACAATGGCTTCCTTCTATTGAAAAAAAGCTTGGTAATTGATTGACAATAACTTGTAATCAATTATCCTGATGGGAACAACCTTGTTTCAATAGAATCCAAGCCTTAGCCAAGGTTTAAACATGTTGTAATTGATTAGAAAACTATGTAATCTATTACACTATGTCAAACACTTATGTTCATTAAAACTTAGTGATCTTAGCATTCACAATCACTTATTACATCAAAACATAACATGATATAGGATAAAGTAAACCATAGCACACATGCCTAGATCTATAAACAATCAACACAAAATGCCACATCTTTATAAACATGTTTGACATTGTAAAATTGTATAAACCAAAAAATTAAAATAAGTCTTCAATCTAAAACTAGACAAATGAAAACCATCCAAAGGAGCTGAAAACCACGACACCCATAAAGTAACAAAGGCAAATTAAAGATCGTGAAAGATATGGATTTAAGATAGTGTCATATGCGCTATAGGTAGTACAAGACATCGATTCATTCGAACCATCCACTTATTAAGAATCAATTTCCTATTCTGAAGTCGAGGAGAAGATAGTGGCTATGAATGAAGAGATTAAATTCCATTTAGAAGAAAGAGGAAGCACACCAACTTAAGGATAACAAGGGCTGGATTTTAATGTCTCAAGTTCAATTTAATTTCAATTAAATTCAGCACTTGTTAGAAGCACAAGTAGAAACAATAAAAAGGATTTTTAGTACAATTGTGTAAAGAGGTGTAGGTGCACTTGTGTGTAATTTTTGTAGCAACTTAGTAAATTAGTTGGCTGCACATAGAAGCTAAAAATACTGCACCTTTTACAAAAATGGGATAGCCAAGGGAGTTTGGGACAGCCAAGGGTCACTTAGGAGAAGCTTGCACCACAAGCTTCATTAAGCTTGCTTTAGGCTCCTTTAGTGTGCACTACAAGCTTCATTTGAATTGTCATTTCATGTGCATTAGATTGTAATTTTGTGGCCTTCATAAGGTGCCCAAAACTGAATGTAAAAAAACTTTTGTTCATTAATACAAATATGAAATTTGTGTGAGAGTTTCTCTCTTGTTCTTGTGCAAGAACTTCTTGAGTCTTATCAATGGCTTCTCAATGCTATTGCAGTGATTCTTCCTAGACTTATTGGAGAGCTTCTCCATGGTGTCTTCCATCTTTATCTCTAGCCTTTCTTCCATCTTCTATGGTTGTCATTAAAGTTTCCAAACAACCACATGTTTCATGTGAAATGCTGGACAGCTTGTGTGTTCTTGAAGTTTGCTTGAAGATTGGGTTTAATTGCAAGGTAGATTTGGGAAATTTCATGTCTAATGGGTTTAGACATTCATCAGAAGGAGTAGACTACAATGAGATATTCTCTCTAGTAGTTAAACACACCTCCATACATGTTTTCTTGGACCCAATGGAAACTCTGGACATGGAATTAGAGCAACTCAATGTCAAAACTTCCTTAATATCCACAAAAGACTAGAGGAAGACATTTTGATGTAGCTATCTGAAGGTTTTGAGGTATAAGGAAAGGAAAATTATGTCTATAGATTGAAAAGGTCTCTTTACAAGCTGAAGCATTCACTAAGGTAGTGGTACAAGATATCTGATGAGTTCATTGTCTCTCATGGGTACATTAGAAGCTCGTATGACTCAGGTGTTTATCATAGCAAGGTGGAGAATGCGCCACATCTATCTACTTTTCTATGTGGAGGACATGCTCATATAATCTCAAAATTTGTTGGCAATTCAGAAGCTAAAGTCACTACTTAGTAGTGAATTTGGGATGAAGGACATGTGAGTTGCTAAAAAGATTCTAGGCATGGAGATCAAGAGGGATTGTATCTAGAAAAAGCTCTTTCTGTGTCAAAAGGAATACATTCAGAAAGTAGTAAATCATTTTGAGATGGCATCCGCAAAACAAGTATGTACTCCTTTGACAATGTCCATTCATCTATTTGAACTCAATACTACTCAGTCAAAATTAGAGAAGGAATACATGTCTCGTGTTCCTTATGCAAGTGTTATAGGTAGTTTTATGCATGCTATGGTATGCACCAGACTGGACCAAGCATAAGCAGTCAGTGTTATGAATATGTATATGGGTAATCCTGTGAAGGAACATTGGCAAGATGTGAAATGTATATTCAGGTACCTTAAGGGTACAACTAATATTAGACTCTTCTACCATGGAGACATGTCCTGTGCTCTCACAATATGGATGGAAAGAGATTTATTACTGAGATTCTGACTATGTTGCAAATTTAGATGGAAAGAGATTTATTACTAGGTATGTGTTCACAATTGACAACTCCCTTGTTAGTTAGAAGCCAACACTTCAGACCATAATGGCTTTATCCACTACATAGGCAAAGTACATAGCTCTGAAAAAAAGCAACAAAGTAAGGGATCTGGTTGAGGGGTATGATTAGCAATTTTGGGTTTTCATAGGAAAAGGCTATCATTTTCTGTGATAGTCTGAGTGCAACCTATTTAGCAACATTAACATCAAATACCACTTCATTCATACTAATAAAGATGGTCGAAGTCCAGAAAGTTGATATAAGGGAGAATCCAACAGATAAGTTCACGAAGTCTATTCCAAGAAGTTCATGCATTGTCTTGGTGTACTTAACGTAGATTGCTGGAAATGAACTGAGTTACTTGTAATTCATAAATGTTATTATACCAAGGTGGAGATTGTTGATTGTTGGATGACAAACGATAGAGATAGGGTGGATGACAACATTAGGTGTCTGGCCTAGTACTCTTGTCTTTTGTATTGGTCGTCTAATCTTCTATAATCTAGTGGAGTATCCAGTCACATAGAAGGGAGCATCCAATCTGATGGTTCATTAACATAGATTGTGTGTAATTATAATTTTTTTATGTTTTTTTGTTGTAACTATTTTCGGTTACACAATTAAATGTTGTCTCCTTAATAAGGAGCTTTGTATTCTGGGTTCAGTGAGCTTAAGAGTTCTTTGAACCCTTTCATTGTAATTATGTTATTCGCATCAAATTTACACTTAGCACGATATCTCTCTTCTCCTTCTATCATTTGAACTTTCCTATCTGAATAGAATTTCTCGAATCTTCCCTAACAACTTATGTGATAAGTATTAAAATGTATTCATCATAAAAAAAGGGGAATAAAAGTCTATTAATGAATTTCGTAAATTCTAGAAAAAACCAATACTCATTTTTTATCGCAATTTAAAAGAATGACAACATATTATAGGGGAAAAAAAGGAGGCCAAAATAAGCTAAAGATGAGCAAAAGTATATTCATTCATCTTTTCTTTAAAGCATATGCATGATCGCACCTTCACCAATAGTGTATGTTAGCTTGTTTTACAAATATGAATGAGCTTGTTATAATTCTCCATCCCTAGGAATATTTTTATACTATGTAGTGTTGTTGGATGGTGTCATTGTCAAGACCCATCAACTTCACAGCGGATTCAACATGTCCCTTGAATGTGTGTAGCTCTCTCAACCTGCAAAAATATGATAACATTCACATGAGCATGATTGAGTTGCATTCAACAACTTCACCACAACCACATGTAGTTGTTTTTCAATTCATAACACTTTCTGACAAATTCTTTTGAATACTTTCTCTAATTTGTTGAATTTTTTTGAAAATAATAAAATTTTATGAATTTCATATCATATTTAATTATTCTCTATCTTTGTAATTTCCAATATATTTTAATCAATTTGAGAGAACATGTTTGGAAGAGTGTATTCGAACACTCCTCTTGTCATTATACACACATATATATAAGGAGGATATCTACTTATTTACTCTTAATCTTTACCATTAATTCTTTAAGATGTACTGGTTGTAATAAGTAACTAATCTTAACCATTAGATTACTAGAAAATAAATGATGAGAATGAAAAGTAAACGCATCCTTCTATTAAAGTTTAGGGTGAATCACAATGGTAGAATTAGTAGTGGGACGTTGGGGTAGATGCATCATGCATGAATATTTAGTTCCGAATTTTATTATCAAAATTGTACATAAGGAAAAAAAAGTTAAGTTTAGGGTACTTGACCTAGTTGCCTTAGCACGTCTTTTGGCCTGCTCAGCAATTTCAGAATGCTCATGACTATTGTTCTTGGGGACTTTACGGGCTTAAAGACATTGTGTGTTGAGCCACAGCCCATTGGGATTCCCTTTCTCCCTTACCGGGCATTAACTTTCTACACCAGTCATTTTTCCAATACACCCAGCATGAACAGTGAAGTTCCAATTTTGCCCTTTACGTAATCCGTAAAGATTCTCCGTAAAGGTTCTTACGGATTCGTAATCCGTAAACCTCTTACGGATTCGCAATCCGTATTCGTAAAGGTTCTTACGGATTCGTAATCCGTAAACCTCTTACGGATTCGCAATCCGTATGAAC
>CM023949.1:13046485-13066874 GCA_013407115.1 Glycine latifolia | reverse complement strand
AGACGTGGTTGTACCTATATATTTTCGGGGTGCTTCTGATAGATAGTGATTTCCTGCCATGAGATGTCCTAGTATATATTGGATCCTCTGTGAGTAGGGATCGGCATATATGACTAGATGAAAGCATACGCAGGATGATGATGATAGGTGATAGATGGTGATGGCTATCGGAATCACATGGATTTTGGCAGATGGTTGTACATTGACTGCCTATGTGTTGATTGAATGAACTGTTGATGATTATGATGCTCTGTTTGTGTACATGTTGTCAGTGAACCAGGGGAAGGAAATACCTTCAAGGGCCCTGAGTTTACTGAGATTTTATATCTCACCCCTTGTGTGGGGCTATGTTTTGCAGGTGATTCTTCCAGAGTAGCAGGGAGATCCCAAGGCAAGAAGCCTGTGCAGGATTAGCTGCTGATGGATACCTTAGGCTAGATGACTGGAGCATGTTGCTCAGATGTTTTGTTCTAGCTTTTGGTTGAGTATTTTGTTGTACCCTGAAGGGATATTTGTATAGTTTTGTACTGTACAGAGAACTTTGATGTATACTCACCATATTATAGTGTACAGTGTTATGATAGTGACCCTTGATGATGTCACTTTTTAGTTATGCTTCCAAACTGCTTAAACTCTGATTGTTTATCTGCTTGATTGTGAATTTTGTGGTTAGTAATGACCCTTCTAGCGGAGGGGGCGTTACACAGTTCAATGCTACCAAGCTATTCATGTCACCTAAGTACTTAGAGGTTGAATGCTTTATCAATGAGGGATTTCAATTCCCTGCTATTCTAGAGGGTCAAGGATTGAAGAAATTCCTTGAATTGAAGGGTACATTCTACCATGAGTTGGTGAAAGTGTTCTACACTTGTGCCAAAGGTAGCATGGATGGGGTTCTTCATTCCTAACTGAATGGAGTTCCTATGGTGATTGATGAAGAAGTTTGGTATGTTGTGGCTAGAATCTCCTCTGAAAGAGTGAGGAGGTTAGATGAAGAGATTGGAAGATACAACAAGATTGACACATACAGAGGTATGTTATTGGATCCTCAAGCCAGATTGAAGACAAGATTAGGTGTTGGAAATATGACTTACCTAAGGAGAAAAGAAGCAAGCTTTACAGTAAGTCTCAAAAGTGCTAATTTATTGGGTATAAGGATGGCGTCAAAGGGTACAAGTTGTAGAACCGAGAAACTAAAAGTGTAACTTACAACAGAGATGTTGTGTTCAGGGAAGAAAAGTTTAATCTAATTTTTCCAAAAGCTTCTGAAAAGCCAAAGACAATAGAGTTTGATGTTCATAGCTCACAGGTTGGAGAGGAAAATTCAGATTCTGAAGTTGTTTAATATGACGAGGTGGAAGATACAATTTCTGATACCGAGGCTGAAGTTTAAGTACAGAGGCCTTGGAAATCCACAAGGGAGAGAAGACCACCTAAGAGGTATACACCTGACAACTATAATTTTTGTGCCACTGACAATAGTTATGCTTTGAGTATCACAAATGATGACCCGAGCACTATAAAGCAAGCTAGGGATTCAGGTGCTGCCAAACAGTGGGAGGAAGCCATGAACGAAGAGATGAACTCTCTGATCAAAAATCAAACTTGGAGTTTGGTGAAACTACCTGTAGATTGAAAGGCAATTGGTTGTAAGTGGTTGTTCAATAAGAAGATTGATGCTAATGAGGGGATAAAACGTTACAAAGCTCGCTTGGTTGCAAAAGGATATTCACAGATAAAAGGGGTTGATTATGGTGAGGTATTTTCACCTATTGCGAAGTTAAATTCCATAAGATTTGTTTTATCTGTGGCAGCTGGATGTGAATACGACATTCCTTCATGGTGATTTGGAGGAGGTTATTTGCATGAAGCAGCCAGAAGGGTTCATAGTAAGAGGTAAAGAGGACTTTGTGTGCAAGCTTCAAGTCTTTGTATGACATGAAGCAATCCCCCAGGATGTGGTATCAGAAGTTTGACACTCATGTGTTACATACTCTCATGTCTAAAGGTTTGAAGTTATCCATTGATCAGTGTCCCAAGACTGAAGAAGAAATAGAAGTGATGGCATCAGTTCCTTATGCTAGTGTAGTTGGGAGTTTGATGTATGCTATGATTTGTACTTGTCCAGATATTGCCCAAGAAGTGGGAGTATTGAGTAGGTTTATGTCCAAGCCTGGAAAAGAGCATTGGGTGGCAGTAAAGTTGTATTCCGTTAACTTCGTGGTACATCTGACCTTGGATTGTGCTATGAAGGTGTGAAAGACTCAACGGGACAACCACCATTAGAGCTTGAGTACTTTGTGGATGTTGATTGGGGAGGTGACATTGATAGTAGAAGGTCTACTAGTGGATATGTTGTTTCTTCATCTGGTGGAGCTGTTAGTTGGATGAGCAAGATGCAAAGTACTGTTGCGTTATCAACTACTAAGGCTGAGTACACGGCCTTACAAATGCTATCAAGGAAGTTATTTGGTTGTGAAGATTGTGTAGAGAGCTTGGCCTTACACAAGGAGATGTGACTGTTGGGTGTGATAGTTAGAGTGTTATATTTCTGGCTAAAAACCCAGGATACCATGCGAGGACCAAGCACTAGGCATCCAATACCATTTCATCAGAGAAAAGATTTAAGACAAGGTAGTAATGTTGAAGAAGGTTGACACAAAGGAGAATGGTGTTGATTTTCTGACCAAGGTAGTGGTTTTGAAGAAGTTTAAGTGGTGTACAGATGTATTAGGATTGAAGAAGCATGCAAAGCATTAGCCAAGTGGGAGAATGTTGGGTATGGCTCATAGTTTGCCTTCAGAAGATAAGCACGGGGGCTTGGGGGAGCCTCCCTAGCGGGGGCTATGGGACAGTGCCCCCAGAACTTTTTTCGAGGCCTAGTACTGTTGTTATCCTTGTGTTTTATTATTTGTAGTTTGGGCTTGGGCCTATGAATAGCTAGTGCTTAGGGTTTCTAAGCCTATATATTTCATTGTAATCTGAGTGCATTGTAACGTGTGTGAGGAAAATATAGATAATAGTTAGACATAGCCCACATTGGGTGAATCATGGTAAACACCATGCGTTATTTTCTTCTTCCTTTTTCTCTCTTTCTATTATCTCAATTGTTGTGTGATTGCTTGTACCCGACAGTTACAACATGTAGAGGTGTGTTGTGAATCTTTTGTCCAATTAGGAAGGCAATCCAACAATTAACCAGTCAAAGATTCGGGTTTTACCGAAACAGGTTTTGGGTCAAACTATAAATCACACATTTCCAACATAGCTCAAACAAACTTCACATAATCTAACATCCACACCAGTAAGTTGCACAAGGATAAGTTACACAACACTTCAACTAATCTAAACTAATCAAATAATTAAATAACACAAGAAATACATCAAACATTTATTTTCAGTTATCAAATTTTAGGGTGTTACACCGCCTCATTCTTCTTCAGTTTGATTGGTTCCTCTTTCTACTGTATTGGCGTCGACATTTCTCTCATCCTCTTCTTTCCCCAGTGTCTCCCTTGATCACGTCTATACTTCACGTGCTACTAACTCACTGTGGAGTATGGGGTATTGTCCGGAGTAAAGAACTCTAACTGGCTTTGTGTGTTATTTTGACAAGAATTTGAACCGGTCAGTTGGGGTTTAGAATGCAACTAAAGCTGCCAAGGTCTTCCTCCAAAGAAGTTTGGTGATTTTGGAGGAAAACGGACAAAGGCATCAAGAGGTGCTAAGCAAGGTGGCGTACTAGAGGCTGAGGTCGCCAAATTGAGGGCTAGTGCTATGACTATTTGGAGGGTGGAGCGTCCCAAGGTGGCCAATGCCACTGTTGCCTTTGTTGAGGCAGTTAGGTCCAACCACCATCTATCATCCAAGTTTGGCGATGCTCTGGCCAAGCTAATGTGCACAACGCTAGATGGTGATGAGCTGGCTAGACACTACAAGGACTTGCTGAGGGAGAATAAGGACTTGGCTGGAAGGTCACTGCTGAGAAGTACGAGCTTGCCAGGGTGGTTACTGACCTTGAGGCCCGACTGAAAGAGTCGGAGTCCAGGTTGGAGGAGTCCGAGCTCAGGGCATTGAAGGAGAAAGAGGCCAGCAAGGAGCTTAAAGAGGAGTTGCTGGTGTACAAGAAGGAGGTCGTTGAGCAGCATGCGAAGAGATTTTATAAGGTTGTCAAGTAGGTCGGGTTCTTTGCCAAGGACCCGGACTTGGGTCTTTTTGATCCGTTCAAGGATGTGAAGGATGGTGAACTACTTGATTAAAGGTCTTATTAATCATCTGGTGACACTTCCTTTCGCTTTGCGGAGCTTCTCCCTTGATGCTTGTGAAGAGTTAGTTTGATGTTCACTTGGTTGAAGGTCTTGCTAACCAGTCTGGTGGTATCTCTTGTTGCCCTGTGGAACCTGGACCTTTGAATATGCTTGTCGTAGTTCCAAAGAAGTGGGCTTACCATGGATGTACCTTGGGTTTTGTAGTAGTGCTTACCAAGGGTGGACCTTTGGTTTATTGTAATCCTAAAATGATAAAACTTAGGAATAGAAAATTTTATCAAGGGTATGCTTTGCATACCTTGAATGTCCGCAATACGAAACTTGGAAACTGAGGGGCTCACCAAGGGCGAACCTTAGGTTTAATGAGCCTTGAACCAGGAACGCATTCGTCCTGGGTTTTGGCAAAGGTTGGACCTTGGGTTTGTAGATGCAAGAGTCACCAAGGGTGGACCTTGGGTTTGATGAGCATTTGGAGATTCGAGACTCATTAAGGGTGGACTTTGGGTTTGACAAGCCTTTGGAAATGTGAGACTCACCAAGGGTAGACCTTGGGTTTAACGAGCTTTAGACTAGAGACGTGTTCGTCTTGAGTTTTGGGAAGGCTCATCAAGGGTGGACCTTGGATTTGTTGAGCCTTTGGAGATGTGAGACTCACCAAGGGTGGACCTTGGGTTTGACGAGCCTTTGGAGAAGCGAGACTCACCAAGGGTAGACTTTGGGTTTGACGAGCTTTGGACCAAGGACGTGTTTGTCTTGGGTTTTGGGGGAGGCTCACCAAGGATGGACCTTGGATTTATTGAGCCTCTGGAGAAGCGAGACTCACAAAGGGTAGACCTTGGGTTTGACGAGCCTCTGGAGAAGCGAGACTCACAAAGGGTAGACCTTGGGTTTGACGAGCCTATGGAGAACGAGACTCACTAAGGGTAGACCTTGGGTTTGACTAGCCTTTGGAGAATCGACCAGGAATACATTCGTCCTGGGTTTTGTCGAGGCTCACCAAGGGTGGACCTTGAGTTTGACAAGCCTTTGAAGAATTGACCAGGAACACGTTCATCCTGGGTTTTGTAGAGGTTCACAAAGGGCAGTACCTGGGTTTAACAACAACCTCCTTATCGATGGTTCCCTGACTTTGACGGGAATCATGGCTTTTATGCCATATATGAGTAGGAAAAAAGTTTCATTGGTTGCGGTCTGGGGTGAACAGTGATACGCCTAAAGTATATTGTGGAGTTCCTTCTTCTATAGACCTTTGGACTTGTCAAGTCTTATGCGCAGGGCCTTGAGGATAACTCTATTTGCTACCAACGCTTGATCTTTGGTCTGTGGATGTTGAAGAAAAGTCATGAGGTACTTCACACCTAGTCTCATCAGGAAGTCTTTATAAGCTTGAGCTTTGAATTGAGTACCATTGTTAATGACAATGGCGTAAGGGAGGTCATATGTGCATATAAGGTGTTTCTTGGTGAACTTTTCTACCTTGTTGGCTGAGATTTCTCGTAATGGCCTTGCCTCAATCCATTTGGTGAAATAGTCGATGGTGACTAGTAGGAATTTGACTGCTCCTGGGGCTTTTGGCTATGGTCCCAGTATTTCCATTTCCCACATGGTGAAAGGCTAAAGGGAGCTCAAGCTGTGGAGATTCTCAGGAGGGATGTGTGGAATATCTACAAACTCTTGGCATCATTTGCACCTCCTAGTGAAGTCAAGGATGTCGACCCTGAGTATTGGCTAGTAGTATCTAGCACGCATTGCTTCGATTGCAAGGGAGTGTCTCTCGGTGTGGAGGTCTCAATTCCCTTCATGAAGCTCTCGCATGACATAGTCTATCTGTAACCTTACTTACCTATAATATGCAATCATCTTTTAGTCTTTATCTACAGGTTAATTATCTACAAAGGTTCAAGGCCCACACTCCACACTATAAGTACAGGTTCCATCTAACTCATTCACACACCTTCTATACATGTATTCACTCGTATATACCTTGACTGACACGCTCAGTCATATGCTTTTCTCTCTAAATGTAATGTACTTACTTAAGCGTCAGAGTCATTTCTTTTGTTTTACAGGTCTCCCTCTTAACAAGGTTGACTCATCATCCGACAAGCAGAGTCTAGAACCCACCTGGACCATGTCCATCTTCATGTGTGACACTTCCAGATTTTAGTAAGAACAGATAGGTTTCTTCTTTGCCATGAATAAACCTTCAAAGCTTCATCATTGATGCCATGACAGTGTGCACTGCTGAAGATTTAAGTTGGAGAGGAAGAAGACAGTGACTGTTACAAGGCATTAGAAATTTATAAGAGTATGAGATAGAAGGAAGGTCACATTGGACATGCATCTGATCTGATGGCTTCGACATGTGAAGTAAGTAGTCTCCCAAGGTGGCTCCCATAAAGATAAAAGAAAAGAACACAAACTCAGATAAAAAAGAATATGAAAGAGAGAGAAATCCATGCCCGTTTTTGCAAAAAAAAAAAAAAAAACCAAAGAACACAAAATTTGTTAACTTATATTAATAAAAAAATAATTTTAATGAGTGGTAGGATGTTGTTCGAGTTCCAATGTTTGTAGGCTATAAACGATTAATTTTTATCTTATAGAAGTATAATAGTTTAATTAAGTGAAAAAGTTAGAAAATGTATAATGTTATGAAGATATGATGTTATTTTTACTTAATAACGATCGTGGTACATTGATCATGGTCATGGTATATTGATCATGATCGTTGAATCGTCCTTCATTAAAATAATAACTCATACTAAAAAGAGTATAAAATTTTAAAATTATATTAGTCTAAAAATACCTCATATAATAAATAAAGTCAAGTAAATAGTCTTTACTTAAGTAAAAATATTACTCTCGGACCTTCATGAAAATCAATCTTACACGTGGTTGTCTTTGAATATAACCATCACCTATATAAATAAGTTGACGGTAAAAAAGATCAAGTAAAATTTTGCTATTTTCAATGGCGTCCATAATTATTTTCCTTAAAGCATCAAGTGACATGTTCTCAATTATTGTGATGAATTTAAGACCACTAGGACATTCAAACAATACTCATTCAGATGATAAATCATGTCACCATTACAATACACAATAACATACACATGCTCCATGTTTTCAACAATATGGTGGTGAATATCAATTAGGGGTGACAAAACAGGTCAACTCATCCTACCTACGGTAGACCCACCTCGCATAAGAAATGTGGGATGAGAATTCAAGTCTGGCTTGTATATGCTTGGGTTGGTTGGTTGACTCACCAAAGACAAAAATATAAGAAAGAAATAAAATAATAAATATATTTTAATTAAGTTTATCATTTATATATTAAATAATAAATACTAATAAATTTTGCATGTATTACTTTTAAATTTTGAATAATAACTTATTTAGACAAAAAAAAAATTAAATATATATGTATAAACTATCAATTTTTTTTTTATAAAAAAATGGGTTTGGTGGGTTGGCTACCCTATTTTTCCCTCAACCCATTTTTGGCCGGACGGGATGGGTTAAAATGGGTTGGTGGGTTGAAAACCTCAACTTGGCCTGCAAAATATAAGTGCATTGGCTTGTCGAGCTAGACTTTTTTTGTCACTCCTAATATCAACCAAAGGTGTTGAGTTAAATCAAACTTCTATTATTATTTATATTAGATTATCTATTATACTTTTATGAGCTATAACAATAGTTAAGATCGCACCGACAAAATAAACATTTTAGATTGTGTCTATATTTAATATGGTTGATATACATATAAAAAAGTAATGTTTAGTCAATACGTATTACAAAAAATAGTACACTTAGTCAATTGTTGCAATGCTGCAGGTGTTCAGTCAATAAAAAACATCAATAAAAAACACCAAATATATATATTTTTTTTAAAAATACAATGAAATCATGATTTCGTTGTTATATTTTCACCTCAAATAGTACAACTAAATCATGATTTGGTTCTATTATGATAAAATATAACAACTGACTCATAATTTCATTATTGTAAAAAGGGTGCCAAAAAATAATAACAAAATTGTGATTCTATTATTATGTCTGAAATGATAAAATAAATAATCAAAGAAATCATGATTTCGTTATATATTGTTTAATAAAATTATATTTTTATTATGTTAAGAGAAGTATGAAAGTAATTACATAAGGAAATCATGATTTCATTTAAAGATGTTATATAACGAAATCATAAACCCGTGCGAATAACATTTTGGAAATAAAAGAAAAGGAGTTGGCCGATAGTAATTCCCTCTTACGCATGTTCTGATTGGGTCAAGCCCATCAGTAATCGCGATTTCTTCTCCTCCTTCCCTGCTTAAACTCTATTCGAAATTTCACTTTGCGGATATCCTCCTCCATGGATAGCCGGAAAAGCAACGAGAAAACGACGTCGTCGAAAGCCTCAACTGTGGAATTGCCACCCCCAATCTCAGCCTCAGAAGCCCTTATAGTCAAGGCATTATGCGTGCTTGGCTTGGTCTTCGCCTTCTGGGTTGCGAACACTGTCTACTCCATCGAACTCGTTACTCATCCTTCTCTCACACTCTTCTTCATCTGGGTACTCTCAATTCAATTTTCTTTAACCTTTTAATTTTCGTTTTCTACTTTTCTTAGTTCCTTTCTCATTTTCTCATTCTGCGGCGTCGTTTAGATTACAAAGCTCCCCATTGTGACCCTTCTATACAGTCGATATCGACAAAATCGGAAGCAATGCACGGTAATGCGTGTTTCTTAATTTCTCCGAAATCAAGCAATTCTATGATTTCTGGGGATATTCTAAAGTTTTTGTCGTGTGACTTCTGTTCTTTGTAGTACCTGCGAGCTGTTGGGAGAGGGGTTCTAGGAGTGCCTGTTGGTGAGTTCAAACATTGTTTTATTTATTTATTTATTTTCTGGTACTTTTATTGTTGGGACTTGGGAGACATGTACTACTTATATGACTAAAATAGTGTATATAAGTTGGTTGAGTTAAACTCAAATCCACGTTCTAAATCATAGTTATTATTGTTAGGCCTATTGGGCCACTCTCTATCGGACAGTTATTGAACCACCTGCATATGTCTAGTCTTGCAAACTCAGTGTCCTGAACTTACAAGTCCATTTTGTAAGATTTTGTTAGACTCAAACCCACATTATAAGATTTATTATTGTAATGACTAATAATGCAGTTTGCAACTTCAGGATTAGTGTGGCATGGGTTTAAAAATGTGGGTGGAAATTTAATTTTACTAATAAAACAGCTTATGAAAAAATAATTTTATTAATAGTAGTATTTTTCAATTTGCAGGGGCACTACTGAATTTTTTAGGAGCTATTGCTGTGGGGGCGCCTGTTACATTTCAGTATGTTAAAGTAGTTGTTTGTAGAGTAGTGTTTTTTCTTAGAACTCTCCACATGGAGCTTGTTGTTGATGAGATAAAGGATTAAGTGTAATTACTATTGTTCATTGGTTCCTTTAAGCAAAATATGTGGTGTTTTCTGCAACTGTTTAGCCTCTTCTATTATGTCTTTAAATATGTATTTTCAGTTTCGACTTTGAAGATCTCTACGAATAACTAGAGCATGTTGTGACTTTGCAAATTTACTTGGGACAGGTATCTTCCCAAGACTGTAAATTGGGCTCTTATGATGTCTGTGTTCACGGTGAGTGGCTATTTCATTGCCCTTCTCTTGCTTACAGTTACAGCTTGGAGATTGTTTTGGTGTTTTTGATTGGACGTGTCTCATATATTCTGCATTTATTTGACTCTTGATACTTTGCATTTTGTCTGGATATTCTTTTCCTTTAATTTTTACTGTTTGAAAAAAATTGACCATTTATGCAAATGTTTGTCTTATTAGTTACTAAAGTTAAAATTAAAAAAAGATGGTTTGGCCTTCATGTCTGTTTGAAAACATGTTTGCTCATAAGCTACTATGCATTAGCTTAATCTTTAACAAGGTAAAACGAAACCCCCATCAATTTGCCAGATGCTAGTTGTTATCCTTGATCATGTACAACATACATTTGATTTGACTGTGGAAGGTTCCAGATTTTAGCCTTTGTTTCTTTTCTTGCTCCTAATCATCTCACCTTAGAGAAGTATAACAGCCGGCCAGCATATGTTGAAGTGAAAGCCATTGAGTTTTATCATCATAACTTTCAGACTTGCAATATCAATTCAAAGTTCAAACACCATTTTCAATTATTATTAACAACTATATTTTCAATCTGTAGTTAATTTCAGAGTTTTCTTATCAGTTCACTTCCTTTTTTCCCCCGAAGGATTTACAAGTTTACAACTTTTGTCAGGATGGACATTTTTTAAACTGTGGCTCCATGTTTATGTATTCACATCTAGTGCTATTGCAGACAATTCCAGCGGCATGTGTTCTTGGTTCATCGTGGGCTGACTGGCGTCGTATATTTGCACAAACAAAGTATGTTCCTTCTAGCAAATAATTTCTTAATTCATAAAATGTTTGGTTATGTAAAGTTTCTTTTATTGGGATTCTGGAAAATATATTTAATGCTCTATGTTGAACTACTTTTTTGATAGTTCTGTATATTTATTTTGGTCCTTCAATTAGTTACTTTTAATTACAATATTGTTATTATTGTAATACTATTTTAGGCCAAAAGGATCTATAGAGTACCTGATTTGTTTACCAGCACATGGAGCAGTTATTGGAGCATGGTTTGGTGCTTGGCCAATGCCTCTTGACTGGGAGAGGCCATGGCAGGTAATTGATTTCCCTTTTCCAGTCCTTTGTCTTTGAAATCATCATTTCATTGACCATTGTTCAGAGCAAACAGGAAGAACAGTTGTTACCAGAGTTTCGTTATTTCATAAGCCTCTATACATTTTCTCACTAGTTACCATTATTATTATTAGCGTTTTATCAATCCTATTTTACTTGTTTAATCTGTGATCATGTTTCAATAATTTATATTCCTTCATGAGTTTATGATCAAATGTTTCTGAAGGACACCTCTCTCACACCATTACCATGCTTTTGAGTTATTTTTGGAAAGGGAATTTTTCTTAATAGCATGACAGACAGCAGCTGTCTATCCCCCTGTGAACTTTTCCTTTTTTGTTAGTTAATTTTATTGTCATTTTATTTTTGGCATAGACTACTAACAGAAAGTTAGATCATACACAAATCTAGAATGTGAAAAGATTGTAATTTAAGATAACCTGATTCATTTGTTTTGTGTTTTGACATTGTTTATCTTTCTGAATCATAAAATAATTGTTCTCCGAACCCAAAACCTGTTAGATTGTTATAGTGGTATAAAATGATGGACTTCTTCTCTAATTGATTTTCAAATGATATAGTTCATTTGATGTGTTGTTTTATAGCGTTAACATATTTTTCATATAATTTGTAGGAATGGCCCATTTCTGTGAGCTATGGAACCATAGCTGGTTACCTGGTGGCATTGGTTGCATCATTGGGCTTTGTTCTTGCTTGTGGTAGGTCACAACATATCAAAAGAGAATGAAGTGCTAGTAGTAGCATCTGATTATATTAATTGGTAAGTTACTTTACCAACAGTTTTTCTTTTTTACTCAGTTGAAATCAAATGGAAAAGATAATTAAGGAGGAAGAGAAAAATAAGATGGTTAACAATAGTCTTAGATATTTCATCTATACATAGTGTTTTTTTTTTTTGACAATGTCAAATCTTAATTTTAAAGTGGATCACATTATTTTTTTTTTCGTTTGTATTTTGCTGCTAGTGGGTGAGATGTAGAAGCATAATATCTTGATGGACTAGACATGGAAGCTGTCTTCTTTAGGACCTGTTTGTAGGCAATGGATAGTGATTTATGATGACAAAGGGAAAACTGGTGCTATAAAACTCCAGGCTCTCGCCATGACATGGTCCAGCAAGGGGTTGAATCCATTATGGATCTATTGTAGACAGTATTACCTTGCATTTGTAAGAGGCTAATTTCGTACGCAAATATGTGACCACCTAGTCACTTGGCTGCAAATCTAACTATTGTACCAAGGTTTTCTTTCAGTGATTTATGATGATAATGATTTATTTCTATTTTGTTTTCGTAATGTTCAAGAAGTATGCTTTTATTTTGGATTTGCAAAATTTCAAGTATATAACTATTATTTTTAAATTTTATATACATACCATTTATGTATTTGTTAGGTAACCCCCAAGTAGTTAGTTACAATTGGTTAGTGTGTGTGTATGGGAAGTATTTGAATCCAATGCTATCGGACTCTCAAATGAAAAAGCTATAACATAGTTGTTTTGACATTTTTTTAACTTTGGAAAGTGTGATTTTCCAGTTCAACGTGTTCCAACGCATATCCAAACACACCCTTAGTACTTAGTAGTTACCTATGAGTTATATTAACAGTGAGTTAGTTATGTGAGATAGTTTGATTAAGGCATGTTACCAATAAATAAGTATGGAATTAGGGCGTTGAAAGGGAGGATATCTTGTCATTTTGTATTGTAAGAGGATTGGGGCATTTTGGCTTTGGGGAGGTGCAGACCTGCGAAGTTCTGCAAGTTTAAACTTTTTTCTTTCTGCAATTCTGTAGTCCTTTTATTATTCTTTACTGTTCCTCACAATATTCTGCACATATTGAATTCTAAATATTTTAAGAATAGTTTATTGAATTGGATATTGCATCCAATGTGTATATTGTATGATTTGTCTGAGCATCATAAGGCTGGTAATTTATAAAATGAATGGTAAAATCTAGCTATTAACACTTATATTTGTACAAACATTTTCTGCTAATGGAGTATAACTGGTCCAAGCCAGTATAAAAAAGACTAATATCGTATGTAGAAAATCTGAGTATTATTGCTTGCACTGGAATACAATCATGAGTCTGCCTATATAGGCCATTGATAATCAAGAATAACATGAAATAAGGAATAAAATCTTCCTAATTATTACTGGTAATCTGTCCTAAATCAGTATTAATCATAGGAAAAAATCTTTCCTAAATCAATTACATATTTACAACATCCCACCTCAATCTTAGTAAGTTGACCGAAATGTTTTTTTGGCAAGTTGTTTCTTAAGACATTTTCTAGTTGGTGCCAAGAAGGAATATAGGTCGATATTAATCCACTATCTAGCTTCTCCTTAATGAAGTGTCAATCTATCCCAATGTGTTTTGTCCTGTCACGCTGAACAAGATTATGTGCAATGTTAAAGCTGATTTATTGTCACAAAACAACTTCATGAGACCCTCATACTTTATCTTCAAGTCATCAAGTAAAATTTTCATCCACAATAGCTCACAGCTTGTGCCATAGATCTAAATTATGTCTTAGCACTTGATCGAGCCACTACACTTTGCTTCTTACTTCTCCAAGTAACAAGGTTCCCACATAAGAATGTGCAATAGCTTGAAGTGGACCTTCTATCACTCACTGAACCTATGTAATCTGCATTAGTATAAGCCTCAATAGTTAAGCTTCCACCTCTTTTGAACAAGAGTCCTCTCCCTAGAGTGGCTTTGAGGAACTGCAAAACACGATTTGCAGCCTGCAAGTGTCGAACTCTCGGATCATGCATGAATTGGCTCACAACATTAACTGCATACACTATATCCGGTCTAGTGTGCAAAGTAAATCATCTTCCCCACTAGTATCTAGTATTGGGCCTTGTCAACCTTGACATTCTCCTCTTCAATGCTCATTTTGTGATTTTGCTCGATGGGAACACCTACAGGTTTACATCCAAGTTTTCATGTTTCTTGCAAAAGATCAAGCATATACTTCCTTTGAGAAATGAAAATGCCTTGTTTTGAATAAACCACTTTACTTCCTAGGAAATACTTGATTTTCCCAAGGTCCTTCATCTCTAACTTTACAAATAATTTCTCCTTGAGTTACTTCTCAATTGGATAATCTCCTGTAACAATAATATCATCTACATAAACAAGAAGTACATTTAGTTTTCCTCCATGTGAATGTTTGAAGACAAGTGTTTGATCTCCTTGGTTTTGTTTGTAGCCAAGGCACACCATTGCTTTTGTAAATCTTCCAAACCATGCTCGAGGAGACTGTTTCAACCTATATATGGCCTTCCTCAATCTGCACACCTTGCTCATACCACTTGTGGGTCCAAATCCTGAGGGAATCTACACCAAGTTGACTAGGAAAGGAAAAGAGTTTGTGTGGAGTAAAGCCTATGAGAAGGGTTTTCAAGAGTTGAAGAAAAGGTTGATATCTGCACCAGTTTTGGTTCTACCTGATGTGGAAAAAGAATTTGAAGTATATTGTGATGCATGTGGCCAAGGATTTGGATGTGTGTTGCTGCAAGAAAAGAGAGTGATTGCTTATGGTTCTAAGCAATTGAGGATGCATGAAGTGAACTATCTGACCCATGATCTGGAGTTAGCAACAATGGTTTTTGCACTGAAGATTTGGAGACATCAATTGTATGGAGTAAGGTTCGAGGTGTTCAGTGACCATAAGAGTCTGAAGTATTTGTTTGATAAGAAAGAGTTGAACATGAGGCATAAATGATGGATGGAATTTTTGAAAGACTACGAGTTTAAGTTGTCTTATCATCCTTGAAGGCTAATGTAGTGGTAGACGCATTGAGTTGAAAGTCATTACATATGTATGCTATGATGATAAAGGAATTGAAGTTGATGGAGGAATTCAAAGATTTGAACCTAGTTGTGGATGTTAGACCAAAGAGCTTATGTTTGAGAGCTTTGAGGAATACTAATGAGTTTTTGATGCGAGTTCAAGAAGAGCAACATGGAGATGCATTTCTTCAAGAGAAGATGAGATTGAGAGAATCAGGAAAGGAACTAGAGTTTGAAAAAGATGTAGTGGACTAATAAGGTTTATAGGAATGGCGTGTATACCACACAAAGGCGATTTGAAGAAAGCAATCTTGGAGGAAGCACATAAGAGCAATTTGAGTTTCCATCTAGGGTTGACAAAGATTTATCAAGACTGAAGAAGAACTTCTAGTGGTATGGCATGAAGAAGGACTTAGTGGAGTATGTGTTGAGGTGTTTGACTTGTAGGAAGGTGAAGGTGGAACATATGAGATCTCTCAAAGAGTTACGATCTTTGGGCATTCCTAAATGGAAATGGGACAATATTTCTATGGATTATGTGTTTGGTTTGCCAAGGACTAGCATTGGACAAGATGCCATATGGGTAATTGTGGATAGATTGACAAAATTTGCTCACTTTATCACAATCAACATGAAGTATAAGATGAGCAAGCTTGCAGACTTATACATTGCAAATATTGTGGGACTACATTGTGTACCCTTGAGCATAGTGTCAAATAGAGACCCTTATTTTACCTCTAGGTTTTGGTAGATTTTACAAGTAGCTTTAGGGACTAAATTGAAACTTAGCTCAACTTATCACCTCAAACATATGGTCAAACCGAGAGAACTATCCAATCCTTAGAAGACCTTCTGAGAGCATGTGTGATAGAACAAAAAGGTAGTTGGAACAAGTGTTTAGCCCTTGTAGAGTTTATCTATAACAATAGTTTCCATGCTAGTATAGGGATGACACCGTTTGAAGCCTTGTATGGGCAGAAGTGTAGAACACCTCTAGGTTGGTATGAGAAAGATGAACCTCTTTTGTTAGGACTTGATGTGTTGTGAAAACACACTGACTAGGTGAAAATCATTATAGAAAAGAACAAGGTGGCATAGGACAAGAAGAAAAGTTACTATGACAGGTGGTAGAGACCTCTATTGTATAATGCCGGAGACCATGTTTTCTTGAAGGTTACTCCCATAAACGACATAGGAAAAGCTCTCAAATCTAAACAAATTTCTCCTAAGTTCATTGGACCCTACCAAATTCTAAAAAAGATAGGCTCTACAACCTATCATATAGCTTTGCCTCCCAATTTGTTAGGCTTACATCTTGTTTTTCATGTATCCCAATTCATACAGTATAATCCCGACCCTTCTCATGTGATTCAACCGGATCAAATGAAAGTAAGAGAGAATCTTACTTATGATGTGACTCCCCTACGGATTAGCAATTGAAGGGTGAAACAGTTGAGGGGCAAGAGCATTATCTTAGTAAAGATTATATGGAGCAATGTTGATGAAGGAGATGCAACGTGGGAACTAGAGGACAAGATGAAGGAATTATATCTGCATCTGTTCCAAGGTTAGTTAATTTTGGGGATGAAATTTCTACAAGGGTGGGAGAGTTGTAACACCCTAAAAGTTATAGCTTAGTGTAGGTGTGTGATTAGTCTTTTTTAGAGATTGTCCGTGTTTGGTTTAACTATGGACTGCGATTAATTAAAATTAGTGTTAAGTTATTTTATTGTGAGTGAAAGTTTTTAGATAATTCGTTCCTTTGTGATTATTTATTTTTCAATGTTTGCTTGCAAAAATTATTTTGTATGATGAAAGAATATATATATATATATATATATATATATATATATAAATTTTAGGAATTTGTTTATTTAAAAATATAATATATTCTTTAAGTGTTTAAGTTTATTAAAATTTATTTGATTAGTTTTAATAATTAAAGTTAGTAGAAAAAATGTTTTTGTAAGAGAAAAGTATTTTCACAAAGCAGGATTACACCAAGTAATTTAATTACGTAGTGTAAAGTCACTTTTTGGCAATCATTGCATGGAATTTGCATTCTCAATGAAAAGACATGGCTGACCAAGCATGCACCACTCTCACCCAATCAAAACACACTTTACACTAAATGCCCAACTCCTCACATCACCCTAAACCCACAGCCAACATCATTGCCTCACACTCTACTTATTTTTTCTTTTCTTCCCATACAAGCTGGTGCAAAAGCTTCTTTCTCTCTCTCCACCTTTAGCTAAACCAAAGCCAAAGCAAGAGAGAAAAACCCTTCCCCTCCCCTGTTAAATTTGTGGAGCCACCAAGGGCTAAGGGGGAAATCACCCACATTTTTCTGCATAATATCTCAAGTGTTTGCAAGGCCTACGACTTGCAACTTAGCCCATTATCTTCGTGTAGAACTAAGAACCTAGTGGTAAGGGGGTCTTTGTGATGAACTCGGCCCCCATGGTTGCCTTTGGGAGGAGGGAACCATGGTGATTTGATCCTTTATGGCATTGCATGTACCAAAAGAAGTGCTTTTCTTTAAGATTTCTGAAACTATTTTTAAAAACTGTAATCTTTCTCTTTGCATGCATGTTCTTTCTTCTTTTAATCATTGCCTTGCTTTGTAAGAGCTCCTAGTATAAAGGAGACTTTGTCCATTTTTTTATAGATTTTATAAAGCAAGTTTGAATTTTTGAATTTAGGCAATGAGAAGGGAGAGATTGACTGGAAGGCTTTGTCCTCTAGACCAATCTCGGGGTTTCGAATGTAGAATGAAATTTACTTGTTGGATTTTCATAAAACTTGTTTTGTTTTACTCAAATCACAATTTTCAAAAACTTTCAATTCGAAGCCCTTGAGAGATGAGGCCATTGAGTTGATAATTTCCAGTTTTAGAAATTCTTGCTCATCTCCTGTTCTTCCTTGTTCTTGATAATTTCTAGTTTTGATTCTTGTCAACTTGTGTTGGTAGTTTTTTGTGTGTTGTATAACCTCTTATTTTGATTCTAATCTCATTTCTAAATCTGAATTGAGTTGTTAAATTTTTTTTTACAATTGTTATACATTGTTCTTCGTGATTCACCACATTTCTTTAGGTATTTTTGAACTTGTACAAAAGCAAAACAAAAGCCTATAAAAATGTTGTGAAAGAAACCAGAAAAGGAAAAAGAAAAGCAATTAGGTGCAAGTTAAGAAAATATTGAATTGGTGGCTGAAAAAACAGAATAAAAACAGAGTTTAGAGGCAAAGAAAAGTACAAGTTCAAATTTCCTTTGAATCACAAAATTGAGTGACCTTGTATGACATGTAAATTTGGTGAAATTTGGCTTCTAACACTTGAAAAATTTGCTTAGTGTATCTCCTTTGTGCAATTTCGATCCAGCAGCTATCCTTGAGTTGTCTCATTGAATTTCAATTTGAGTTTGTGCTATCCTTAAATTTTAGCTTTTGTTGCTTGTCTTTAAAAAAAATTCCAAGGTTTTGTCTCATAGTTCCTATTCTTGGATTCTTAAGTCTAGCTTAGAATTATTTTCTATTGCACTTTAGTAAAGAACCTTGATTAGATTGGGAGTTTGTGCTTAAGAGCTATAGAGGAACAAGAGTGGGAAAAGGCAAGAGAGAACTTTAGAGAAAAAGCCTAGATAAAGTGTGCAAACAAGAGTGTGAGTGGCAAACACTTAGAGAGTGGTGAGAATTTTCCTATATACTTGTGTTTTTGCTAACCATTTCTTTTGAAGGATGAACTCAAGGGAAGAAGAAGCTTTGTCACGTAGGACCTCTAGGTTGATGAAGGCTATTACAAAACAAATGGAGGCAAGATTTCAGGAGTTACAAAGGGAGACACAAAGAAGGAGTAATCCAATTGGGAGTGTGGATGGAGAGGCTTATGAGGATAGGAAGGTGAGTGAATATGCATCCTTTCATGGAGGAAATTACTAAGAGGAAGGAATTGAGAGGGAGGAGTGGAGAGAAAACAACAATAGGAGACAAATTAATAGAAGACAAAATCATAGGAGACAAAATAGAGAGGAGGAAGATTGGAGGTTTAGGAGAGATGAGAGAGAAGCAAGGAATGGAGAATTGAGTGGAGTGAAAATTAAAATTTCAAAGTTCCTTGGCACTTGTGATCCATCATTTTACTTTGATTGGGAGATGAAAGTAGATCAAATTTTCTAATGCCAACACTTTGATAAAGAGAAGAAAGTGACTATCGCAACTCTAGAATTTGGTGGCTATGCTTTGGTGTGGTGGAACCAAATTCAAATTGACATAGGGAGGTTGAGGAGGCCAAGAATCAATTTCTGGAATGACTTGAAGAGGTTCTTGAGAGAAATATTTGTTCCCACTTATTACCCAAGAGAAGTCCACAACAAGCTCCAAAGACTATTCTAAGGCTACAAGAATGTTGATGACTACTATAAAGAGATGGAATTGATGATGATGATAGCTGAAATTGTGGAGAGTGATAACTGATGTCGTATTGCTTCAAAACAATTAAACTATGTTAATTTTGTAGCACAAGATTAACCTAGGTCGACTTAGAGACACAATCAATATGGTTCCAACTTTAATTCACTAGTACATAATAGGGGGATTTTTATTGAACAGTTTGCATGCGATAAACAAAAATTGCAGAAACTAACAGAAATGATTAAAGGTAATGTAAAACATATTAAAGAACATCAATCCAATTCACCAAACCAAGCAACGAGAATTATCATAGTTATCAGATAATGATCTTGTTATGAAAGTTCATTTAATTTCATTAAAAGCAGTTCAATCGAATTAAACCCTAAATTAATTGAAACCACAAACCTAATTGAAATATCATCCAAATAATCTATGATTAAAAGTCAAAATTAGGAACTGAATCCATAACCTAATCCGTTTTCAATCCTAAATACATTCATAATCATGAAAATCATATAGAGGATTGAAGAAGAAAGTGAACATTCGTACAGAAATTGAAATACCAAACCAGAACTCAAATTCTCCTTGCTTGGGCTGGATCCTTGGATTGATTGATTGTTTAGCCTTCCATGATCATCATTAATGGAGGCCCCATGAAATTAGTGCAAGAAAATGAAAGAACAGAAATGAAAATGAAGAACAGTGAAGAACAATTAAGAGAAAATAAGAAAAATGGTTTTAATTCTAAAATCTTCTAAAAGTCACTACAAAATAGTTTTTTTCTAAATTGAAGTGTGTCCATCCAAATAACTAAAATCACTAAAATATAGTGACTGATTCAATAGGAAAGGATGGACCATAATTACACCAATTTCGCAGCCCAAAATTCAAGTGCAGTGGTTATGACTTTAAAGCCTAAAATGACCCTCAAAATGAAAGAATTGGCCTCAGCTTATCTCTGACAAAATTGTAGATCTTTTCCTTATCTTTCCAAGGATTACTCATATGAGCCATTTAGAGTTCTGTAGAGCTCTCTACATCTTGCACAAGGAAGATAGGTCAAGTAAGCAAAATGTAATAACCTAGGTTTATAATTAAGAGAAAAAGAAAGAAAG